>OX438610.1:1473750-2210625 GCA_949316135.1 Choreutis nemorana
TTTATTTCAATTCGTAGTTTAGGTTTTTACAGTATTTATATAAAAGTAAAATAAAACACAGATACAAAATATAAAACACTATAAAACCTAACCTAGAGTGCCGCCGGCAGCGGAGCAATGCTTAAGCTACCGGTGGTTAGGGCTGCAGAGAGAGGAACCTCCGGACAATGCGCGCCGTATCTAGGAGTTCTGCCTTCTGTATCTGACCCTTGATCTAGCGAGAGTCTCTTCAGGTGTTGGTCGAGACTCTTCGCTATGAGACCGTTTGCTGAAACAACTATCGGTACAATAATCGTCGAATCGACATCCCACATGGCGGTCACCTCGTGGGACAAGTCAAGGTACTTGCTGAGTTTGTCCTTTTCGGCCTTCACGAGATTCTCGTCATGCGGGATGGTGATGTCGACGAGTATTGCACGACGCTGCGATCGATCTATCAGCACGACATCAGGTTTATTGGCTACAATAGTCCTGTCCGTGATGACAGATCGATCCCAATAAAGCGTAGCAAGACCATTTTCGAGAACTGGCGAAGGTACGTACTTATAGTACGGTACCTCGGTCTCCACAAGTCCGTATCGAAGTGCAAGTTGCTGGTGAATGATCCTAGCTACTAAGTTATGTCTGTGTAAGTACTCACCGTTGGCCAGATGAGAACAACCAGAAATAATATGCCTGAGTAACTCCCCAGGACGGCGGCATGCCCGACAAATGTCGACCGTGCCATCTTTCAGGATATACTTCCTATAACTGTTCGTCATCATGACCTCGTCAGTAATTGCACAGACAAAACCCTCGGTTTCTCCAAAAAGGTCCCCGAAGCGTTGCCAGTTCACCGATGCAAGCAGAGCAACATCAGGCCCTGTAAGGACCCGGTAGAACCGCCCATGTAACTCCTTGCTCTTCCATACGTCCTTGCGGTCCTCGGTGCTAAGGACCTTTGGCATTTGCCAGTTCTCTTTTGCCAAGGATAGCGGAGTAAAGGCCTTGTCAACTGCCACCATATCACGCTGCACCGCACACTCATTTCCAAGGAAATATTCCCTAAGACTGCACACCTCGCGGTTGTGGGGCTTCTTGGCATTTAAAAAGCCACGTCCTCCACATTTCCGCGGTATGTCCAGTCTCATTACGCTTGAGCGCGGGTGCAACATGCGTTGCGCAGTGAGCTGAAAACGGACCTTTCTGTCTAGGGCATCTAGCTCAGAATGAGTCCACCTTAGTATGCCAAAGGAGTAAGTGAGCAGGGGCATTACCCAAGCGTTGAAGGCGCGCACCTTGTTCCCACCTGACAAAAGACTTTTCAGTACTTTTGTCAGACGACAGAAGAAGCGCTCTTTGATCGCCTGCTTAATGTCCTTGTCCACAATATCCAAAGACTGTTACATACCAAGGTATTTATAGGTGTCTGCTTCGTGTCTTATTATTATTATTATTATTATGGAAGTACCCATTGCAAACATGCTGATAACGCCTCACCACTGTCAGTTCTGAGGAGAGCTTAGCCCATTACCCAAAAGCGTCTGAGTTCTGGGCTAAAACCTAGCGTTAGTGTGTTCAAGTCTCCCCAAAAACGTTTCTTAAAAATCCGGTCAAGTGTGAGTCGGACTCACACATGGTGGGTTCCGTACCACCAAAGTCTTAGTAATAGGGTCCCGTTTTTTACCCTTAATACCGGATACGGAACCCTAAAAAAGGTCACCAGTTTAGATGGTTTAGAACTCCCCCCAAATGACCATCCTGCAAGATGAAGATCTCCAAGATGACAAACAACGATACGGCCTATCTGACAGAAACTCACCAGGGCCTATGGTCGTTTGCAATACCAGGGGCATCACGCACGCCTTGCCGACCCTGTAAAAACCTAACGCCCTTCTTGAAAGGCCTCATCCTGTACTCATAGTTCACAACCTGACCATATCAACAGATAGAAAAGTGTACAAACAAACCTTTGTATTTGTTAAGGTAAATTCTATTTCGGGTGCACGCATTGACCTTATATCGTTTTAAACTCATTTTAAAGACCTGAAAGTCAATAAATCAATAATAATAATGACACACGGCTAGTAATTGATATAAAATTCTGTTTCTGTGTAATGGGTAATATTACCTAAGTATGTTACTAGAAGCAAGCATGTGACTTTGGCTGTAAAATTATTTCCTTTCCGTTTGAACACGCATTCAGTCATACTATGTAATTAATTTTTCTTTTTTTAATAAATAAAATATATTAAAAATAAAAACTATTTTATTTCTTGCATGTAATTAAGTTACAATGCATGGTTAGTTAATCTTGGTGGATTGCTTATCCTATTGTTATTTATAATTTTCTTTCTATATCATTTACAAATACATAATTGATTTATAAAAAAATTGGGTTGCTATATCGAAGGGTGAACAAATAGAGGTAGAGAAGGGCTGTTTCCCCTAGAGATATATATAATTTAGTTAATTACAATTCCATCATTTCCAATTCTTCATACATAAAAAGTAAACTCTGTTAGTTGAAAAATTTAGTTAAAAATAGTCAATTTATGTACAGTTGACTTGTTTTTTTAAAGAACAGATACTTAGGTACGTTTTTGGTAAATCCAAGCTGGCCCAAAACCCAATTGTATTTTATTTATTTATTTAAACAATTAAACTGGAATTATAAATAAAATAAAATTTTATTCCTCTTGATATTAATTCATCATTGTAATTTATTGTTATTAATATTATTTATTAAATTTGATATTTTATAGTAATCTAATACTGTATCATTCGATATTCGAGTATGTATGATATTTTCAGCTAGATTTAATTCAATTGTTGAGAGGTAAATTAATATTGTAAGCGCTTTGGATGTTTTTTTCTGTTAGCTTGTAAGAAGAAATGAAATGAAAAACCAATACACACAGCAGTTATTGGTACGACGACCTTGGTGGCGCATTTGTGTAAACAGCTGACTGCTACGCCAGAGGTTCCGTGTTCAAATCCCGGCGGGGCGGAACTATGTGTTATTTGCAAGACGCATTGTTTCGCTTACCGGTCTTGGATGTTGTATTTTTATATATGTAGTTTATAACACAGCGTTGATTAGTGTCTGTTATTAAAAATTATATCTTAGTGCAAGGCTGAGTCAATGTGTGTGTCATGATTTAATTATTATTATTATTATAGTACAGTAAACAGTTACACAATTTAATATAATACAATGTCCAGAGGTTACCTATAGGTAAAATTATATCTGCCTATGAGCATTATCTAGACACAGTAACTAGCATAGACAGTGAATATTAGGCAGTGCTGAACAAATTTGCATGAACACAAAGCAAGGCCATTCATTAGCTAAAATCACAAGCCTAGAATATCTACGCAACCAAACCGAACACAGTTTTTCGTCTAAAACAGAAATGCCAAATAGCTCAAAGAATATTAAAGTATTACTACGACACCTACATATTAGATTAAGTTTAAATGCAAAAAATTAAGTGGCTAAATAATTGTATGCACATTTGTAACGCATTTTAACAAAATTGGTCAAGCTGAATACAACCGTTTAAAAAGTGATTTGTTTTGGACATTTCGATGACAGCACAAATATTGATAACAATATCGGGGAAAAATTCGCCAAAACGCCACTATTTAAAGATTATAAAATCAAAATCAAATAAATAAAAAAGGTACTTAGTCAGTCAAATTAATTAAAAAAAAAAAATCTACCACCGGTTCGGAAAATTTATGTCGGGAAGATATCGGAATGTAACTCCAGATTCCGTAATTTGTTACATGAACATGTTTTTTTACTTATACTTTTAGCCTATCTTACAGTCTAGGGTGAGAGACTGCGATAAAGCTCATGTCACAATACACGAATTAAAATGAAATTATTTATAACCTTGTCATATATTTGCCCTTGAAACATCTAAAAAGTCACAAAATTTTATCTATTTATCTTCAACTTTACCACAAAAACGCCAGAGAGCATTTAAAATAAAAATTTAATTCTACAAATTTATTCATGATCTTGCCACATAAAAGGTTACCTACCAAAAATTTTAAGGATTCCGTACCCAAAGGGTGAAAAATCGGTCCCTATTAGTAAGACTTCGCTTTCCTCTGTCTGTCAGTGGGTTGTATATCATGAACCATAATACTCACCATCGCCATATGATTCATGACATTTTCAGAGAATGTCTATTTCTGTTGCCACTACAACAACAAATACTTAAACCTTAAGAAATTGCAAATTAGTTGGGGCTCCCACACAAGAAACGTGTTTTTTTCTGCATTTGTTGTTTTTTCTTGTTTATTTTACGAAATTGTCAAAAAAGTTATCAATTTTTAATCTTATAAGATGGTATAGAACCCATCATGTGCGAGTCCGCCTCACAATTGTTTTTTTAGAATGTTTTGTTCATCACTTTATATAGATGATATTTAAAAGTGTCCACCAACTTGTGAATGGTCATACTGCGCGCGTTCAGACAACGCAATCAGCTGACCGTCGTTCACGCGGATGCTCCGCTGGATCTTCGGACTGAGCATCATCAGGACGACCTGAAACAAACGAACTCACTTAAGAATCTACTTAGAGTTCTGATTAATTTACTATAAAGATAAATAATTACGAAAGAGTTTTACAGTCACTTGTAGTTCAATCTGATAAATGCGTTTAAGATTCAGACAAAATTGTAACTGCTGGAACTAGCGGTAATATTTACAAGGAACATAAAGCTCAAAACAGAAGGATGATAAGCGACGATGTGGTCGATGGTGGAGCATGCCGTCCACTGTTGCCAACTTAAGAATTCTAGTGAGATAAGTTTTCTGTTTTTTTTATTACAAAAAAATGGTCGCCATTTTGTTTTACGGTGACGAGATCACGAGATCGAACTAAAAAGAGAGAGAAATGCGTACCAAAAAAAGAGTTCGCCAGTTTCTGAAAATATTTAGGAGGGTTTTCAGAGAAATGTAGTCATATTAGGGGTTCTTGACTTGTTTTAGGGGTTTATCCTTGAAACAGTTGGGTATTTCTCAAAAAAAAAGTCTGAAAAATCATTTTAACTAACTGTTCCGGAGTTGTCTGAGTCTTCACAACTCTTTAACCGCATTTCCCTTGTAACTATTTTAATGTAGATAGTTAAATTCGGGTCGACTAGCTCACTGTGTGGACTGGCTCACTTCACTTTTAGTAGTAGCAATTTTTTTCGATCGCTTATTCCATACGTAACATTCATTGCATCCTTTGAATTTCATGTTCTTTAATTATTTTATTCTTAAATCTAGACTCAAAGTCATCTAAGTACTTAAATATTTTATAAAGATTGGTTTTTAGAACTTAAATTCACAGAAAATTGTATTTTATTTACAAACTGTAAATTTATTTATTGTACCTAATTATTTTGAAAAAAGTAACTACGGAGGTTTCTTGCCGGATTTTTCCCCGTAGAAAAAGCGTTTCGGACCGGTGCACATATGTAGATTTTAATGATTTAGGCGGTCAAAAGTAAATTTTATAAAACATTCCAAATTAATGACTCACTTATATTTTAGCTTGGTAACAGATCTAAGTACGTCATACATCCCTTCCCGCGCTAATCCGATGCGTTTGAACCTTTTCGCAGGTAGTCGAAACTCGGTTGTCGATTAAGGTGAACGTATCAGTGAGCGCTCTCTTGTTTCTACTATAAATTCAAATTGCAAAATTTATTTTGTGGACTGTGATATCGAAGTGATTGTGACGGATTTTGAAAAATCAGGTAAGAATCAATTATTTTTAGAGAGAAAAAATGATACTCATGTATTTTTTAATGTATTAAAACTCCGTCAAACATGTGGTGTTTCAAAAGTCTTACTTTGAACATTTTTTTGTATTAATTGGGACTTTTAATATATTTCAGTGTCCGTTCCTGATAAGTAATTTATCTCACAAGATAAAACACATATCTAGCCTTGTAATGACAAAATAATAGCCGCAATATACCGCAGAATACGATTTTACATCATTTTAAAAAAAACGTGAAAAAATTGGTAAAATTACATTTGTTTTATTAATATGTACTAAATATAACTTTATTTTTTCGTAGGGTCTTCCAGTGCTTCAGGCGTGAGAGTAATCACTCGCAAGTACTTATATGAACAGATACAAGCTCAAAATTTTTCAACTTTGGTTGAAAAATTAGACTCCTATGAGACATACTTAGTATTGCATTATGGAGAAACAGAAGACGCTAAAAACCGCTTGAAACATAGATTTTCTTACATAAAATCTCAAATAAAAGAAAGATGGGCAAATGCTCATAAAGTGGAAAAATATTTTCTAAAGAAAAATGAATCTTGGCTACAAGGAACATTTGAGATCCCGCTAGAATTTCATAAACGTCAAGGACGTCCATCCAAAAGTTTTGAAGATTCGAGCGAAAGAAGCAAACGGAGAAAAACTGTAGATGTTCGCGCTACCATAGATGATGAAATCATTGTCTATGCAGCGCAATCAGTATTACAAAAAAGTGGTAAAAGAGACGCGTCAAAAGTGCTTAAAGATATAACAAATTCTCCAACAAAGGCCAGCGCATATAGGAAAGCTTACTCAAAGGCAGATGAAACAATCGCTCCTCTTACTCCATTCCAAGCCCTTAAAATGTTTGTTGAAGCTGACCTCACTAGAAGACAGTATGAAATTATACGAGAAACGAACAAGAAACATTACCCCTGTTATGATCTTTTGTTATCAGCAAAGCAAGAGTGCTATACGCCAAAAGAATCCCTTCGTGTAACAGCTACCTGTGCCGAAAGTAATCTGCAATGCTTAATGGACCTTACGGTTAAACGATTATCATTGTATTTAGAAGAAGTATTGTTAACCCTCAATACAATGGAAAAACAATCTTTGACCCTAATATGTAAATGGGGTTGTGACGGGTCACAACAAGACAAATTCAAACAAAGGTTTGATAATGACTTCGACTGCGATGGCAGCCTTTTCTTAAGCTCATTTGTGCCTTTGCAAATTGTTTGCGGAAAAAAAGGTGACAAGATTATTTGGCAAAACCCGACACCATCATCACCTCGTTTTTGCAGGCCAATACGATTTAGATACATAAAAGAGTCAATGGACATTATTAAGGATGAAATAAAATATGTAGATAACGCGATAAAGTCATTGAACCCATTGACTGTAACTTTGCAAGAAGAAGAGTTTACATTCAGATATACTTTAAAAATGACAATGATAGACGGTAAAGTGTGCAATGCTGCCACTAATACATTATCTACCAGTCGGTGTTATGTATGCGGAGCTACGTCGAAAAATTTCAATAGTTTGGATAAGAAGAATGTTTTGTGCCCACAAGCATTGGAATTTGGTTTGTCGGTGTTACATGCCCGAATTCGAATTTTCGAATCAATCTTACATTTGGCGTACAAGTTACCTGTAAAGAAGTACAAGAAAAGAAAGACACCGGATGAAAAACAGTTGGAAGAAAGCAGAAAGCAAGAAATACAAGAACAATTTAGGATTCGAACTGGTTTACTAGTGGACATGCCAAAAGCTCAATTTGGGAACACAAATGATGGGAATACCAGCAGACGATTTTTTGAGAACCCAGAGCTAACTGCTGAAATCACTGGAATTGACGTAACATTAATTACGAGATTGAAAGTCATATTAGAGGCAATTTCAAGTGGGCATAGAATAAACGCAGAAAAATATGATGAACGCCATCGAAACAGCCAAATTATATATAAATCTGTATGGATGGCATCCAATGACTCCCACTTTGCATAAAATTTTAATTCATGGAGCAAGCATTATACAGACTTCAATATTGTCTATTGGCCAACTCTCCGAAGAGGCTGCGGAAGCTCGTAATAAACATTTTCGATCTTATCGGCAAAATTATGCACGAAAATTTTCCAGGGAAGAATGTAATTTAGATATTTACCAAAGGCTTCTGTTAACTTCTGACCCTCTGATAAGTTGTATGAGGGAAATAAAAAAATTACACGAAAATCATTCCTGCCTGAGACAATTGAACTTTTAATGTCAGCAGAGCCAAATCCTGTGTCAGAGCAAGAAGACGGGTCAGAACATAACGTTAGCTTGTAATAAATATACAGGTATAAACTTAGTATAATTAAATAGGTAAATACAATTGTTGAAACTAAAATATAAAAAAAATAATTTCCATAATACTATTTAAATGTCGATTTTATGTTTAAAATGTATTGTTTTGGTGTTAATACAGCATATTTTAAATACTGAAGGGTTTTTTCATTTATTACATAATTTAAAAGCAAAAAATGTTTTTGGCCGCCTAAATCATCCAAATCTATGTATGTGCGGTAGTATAAAAGAGATGTCGATTTAAATTACTTATTTTAAGTCTATTTGAATAAAACAAATTTTGACTTTGATTTCGAATTGAGAACCTCCTCCATTTTTGTTTTTTCGTCGAATTAAAATAGTCAAGGTATCTTAAAAGATGTTCATTTTTAAGGAGACTTAATAATATTCATCATAATCTACATATCTCCTCGTCATCTGTATCTTATTTTCTGTCGAAGCCATCAGTATTCATCAGATTTTATGTTAAGGAACTCCAATAAACAAAATGACAGAGTTGGTTGAGTTTGGATACAACAATCCACTTCGGTTAAAACTTGTTAATAGTAAATTGAAATCCATTAATCCATGTCTTGCGCAAAACCACAGCGGAATGGAATAAACAACAAATATCTAAGTTGAGCAAACTTTATCTATGAGGCAAAAGTTTCTGTTGTCAATTTATTTAACTCATCATCCAGCAGATTTCCTGATTATAACTTCGATTATTAAACTTTGGATCGAGTAATAATTGGAAATTGATTTTGTTTTACTAATTATTTCCTGTTACAATACAGCTGTTAGTATTTACTAAATATCTCTTAACCGGCTCAAATTTTCCTAAGCGGTGGTAGCCATTTTTTTTTTGTTTAAATTTCATTAGCTTTTTAATAAATGTTTGACTTCGGGGCACACCCGCCACTCTGTCCCACCACTGCAACTCCTGTTTATCAGGATCAACAGTGGCGTCCTTTGATCGAATAATCAACTAATAATGCAGCTGTGACCGGTGTGTGCGGCTGTCTTGGGACCCGCAACGAACTTAATCAGAAGAAATAGGAGGTAGTAAGAAAGCGGTTTCAGACTTCCCTCCCAGCAAAGCGGAGACAGCAATTGAAATGGCCCAGAGGCCCAAAAATCTAAAAGGAAAACAGTCAGGAGACGCCTGACCGTCTAAACACCACGGTATGCCACTAACTAACAAAGGATAAATTAGATACTAACCTAAATCTTACACAAGTAATATTGGTGACAAAACTTTTTAAAGGCACGGAAGTTCTAGGTAATAAATAGGACTACACGCAGATACACGTGTCAAGTTGCTTCCACTAGACACTTTCGGTGTCGGTAACTAAAAAAGTTCGGTGCTTTCCTCTAAGGGATCAAACGCTCGGAGGTGAGCGCAGAGTAGTCAAAAGGTAAAACGGGTAGGATTACCATGTAAAAACCGGTATGTTTCAACAAATTTGAGCCAAAAATCGTTAAGACTTAAATTAACAAATCCTTTTACCCTATTTACTGTTCCTTGGACTAATAAACGGCGAAAATTGATTCAACAAAAATCGGTAGAACTCCATTTTTCTTCGGTATTTTGGCAAAAAAATCGGTAGAAATTCTGAAAATCGATAGGTTCGAGATCACTGAGAGAGCGTGACTGTTGCTAATGTCAAATGGAACACTGGCGAATACAGGAATGAAATTTTAGGGAAGGCTAAACAGTTCACGCTTCTAAAAAAACTGACGATCTTTTCTTAGAACCGCTTTTGGGGAGGCTTGACCTCGCTTTTTGCGAAACTTTGCAAAACTTGAAGAATTCAGATGCTTTTGGGGGCTTGACCCCTAACCCGCCCCCGATGTGCTAATGCTAATGCTAGTGAAATTGAATCATCGTCACTTGAAAAAGCAAGTGGTGGTTTGCAGTGTCAACAAAAAGTGGCTGGTGTCTAACACAAGACACATTTTGGCGCAGCGCCTTAAGTGTGACGGGAAATGCGGTTAATGACAGTAGTGGTAGAGTGACAATAATAGATTGAGAATTGATTTTGTAAAGTTTACATCTCTATTAACGCTATATATAATATTTTATACTTACTGTCATTTATATTTTTTATTATAACGTAAAGTCGAGCCCCCGTCAAAGGCGTTTCAAAAAAATATATACCTGAGAAAGATGGTAATAGTAGGTTCGAGTTCAAATACTTGAAAAATACGTAATGCTGTCAGATCCAACTGCACAAGATCAGCTTTGCGCTTTTGGGTTGCGATGCAGTCGACTCCGACCGAAACATGGCAGTTCTTTTGCAGTTTTTGGAACTGACAGCTTATAGCGCTGCCCGTAGACAGCGGGACAAAACTACTACAGGTACTTTAAAAGTAGAACAAAAAGTAAATATACCAACAATAACTTTACGGAAACGTGAATTGATAGTGTAAATTCATATTTTGCTATCTTTCTTTCCAATTCTAAAGCTATTTATCGTGCAAAACTGCTCATGTACAAACCATTCAATATCTTCAGTGGTATACAAGTTTAAGGAAACTAAAATACGATTTTTTGGCTGTTCTTTGTGTTGTCTCTGAGTAACTTATTACAGGCTGCAGTAGCTAACTGTAAACTAGCATTTTACTGAAGGCAGATTCGTTTATTCATCAATTGATGTTGATTGATTTTGATTGATTGATCTAAGTTCTTTTAAATCTTCATCACATTTACCATCTCACCTTTCGTTAGTACTTTGCTTGCCACCATTGCTACCATTGCTTTACTTAAAAAATACAATTTAACTTGACATTGGCAATAAATGGATACCTATCTATCGACACAAAAGCTAATAACCCAGAAACATGAACTTAGTTTCGCAGTCATACCAGAAGTTACAGTAAAGTCAAAATAATGCTACCCTTTATCACTGTACCTTAGGTTTAACAACGCCTGCGTGATACCTTCAGTGTTGCACGCTTTTAGAGGCTGCTACTGTTAACTATCAGGGTGGGTCGTTTACCAATTGCTTGTTACCTTACCCATGAATTAAAAATGTTAACCTATTTATTTACTTTATACGTAGTTATAGTTATAACTGTAAGTAAATTAGCTACCTATACTATCCATTTATTTAAATACCTACGTAAGTAAATATATAACTACATTATTATCTTTATAAAGAGAGAATCAGATGTACTGATCCATCAACGTGGAGACGAAACCCCTGAACCAAGAATGAAATTAAGAAAACAGGTAACCTACCTCTTATCAACTAGACCAGTAATAAAAAGGATTTTTGAAAATTTACACCCTTAAGAGTGTTATAAGGGTTAAAAGTTTGTATAGATATTTTATTATTTTTGAGTCTATAACGTCAAATTTGGTAAAAACACTCTAAAATTCTAGTAATCAAACACGAGTCTTAGAGTTTTCCAAGATTCAACCCCTAGGGTGGAATAAGGTTTGGGATCATTTTCGTTCGCTATTGTCTTTCTTTCCTGTTAATTTAAATTTGTTATTATTTAATTTGTATGTTAAATATTGTTCATTCAACGGGTTTAAATAATAAATTTACAATTGCTGTAATAAATCATAATTTGTTTAAAACGTCACAATATGGCAACTGAAATATTGAATGTAGGCGGTGCCTTGGTATTACATCGTATTATTCCTATCGTAAGAGATGGTGCATGTTTGTTTCGTAGTAACTCTTATCTGTTGTATGAGAACCAGGTATTGGGTTGAGAGGTACTGGAAGAAATAGTGAACTAAGTTGTCCAAAATTGGAACAATTTATCAGTTTTGACCCATGCTCCGAACCATTTCAAATACAGTGCTGTTTCATATCCCACGGATATGTTGCAAATGCAAACCTTCGTAGTTTTTGGTTGCTTCATATATCCTTGTGTTTTTGAGGTATTACGTAATGGATGTTTTATGTCAGTTCCAGCGACGAAAAAAAAACCAATTGGTACGTTTCACTTAAGATTTATTTAGCGGACATTTCAACGTTTTGTTTTGCCCATGTGATTTACAATAACTTTTCTTGACCCTAATACTAAAATGAACTGTGAGATCGCCACCTTTTCCTCCTGATGAAGGATCTCCTACGTTAAGTTTAATCACCCCTTTAAACTCCTTGGGAATGTCCACTATCGTACATAGTTTTTAAATTCGCCTACTCCTATCTAAATTGAAGGTGCTTACCCGTGCCCAGCTGGGGCAGGCCGCTTGTAGTAAAATATAGGTTTAATGCATCTGACTAATGGTACCACATCCATTACTCAAATGCATTTGTGGGCATATTGTGGTTAAATGTCAAAAACATAATGCTACGAGTATAATATAGGGTCACCAATGTCGGATTGCGTTTTGTTATCACTTATTCATATAATTTACACGACAACAAAATATGTGCCAATTAAGTATTTTATATTTTTAATTACTATCTAAAGGTACTAAGTTATTCTGCTTTATGTTCCAACATCAAATAAGAGAGAGTATCGCAATGTATCTTTTTAAAAGAAGAAAAAAGTTAATAAAACCTTGTAACATAATTATAATGGATAGGTATTCCGAATTGTACATAGATACATATAAATATTTGGCATTGTAATTTTAATATTTGCAAGGCTTATTTAATATCATATTTAGAACTAAAAGCTAATTTACCTTTTTTAGACACCCGCAGTAGAATAAAAATCAACAATTTCAAATTTCACAACACAGAGCTGCAACATTTTAACTTTAATCGAAATTTATAAAAATAGTACGAATTAGATAAACATTTGAATAGATATGTAGAAAATAGACAACACTTGATTTATTTGAACAACAATACTACTAAAGAAAGTTATTACATTTCAATTTTTAAACATGTTCATTTGATACGCTAATCATAAGTTTAGTACGAACGCCTGTTGAATTTTTAAAGGCAACAAGCTTTAGAACGCGTCGCGCACAATTCAGGCGCTCTGAGGCGGCGAAACAAAATTTAGTTGTAACTTAGAACTTTGATTACTGATTTGATCATAAGTTTATGTTAGAGAGGGTGAATTTAATGTTTTATTTAACGATTTGTAGGTTGATGATAGTGTTTGCCGGCGGAGGGTGATCTCCCGACTGCCGTGGACTCGCTGGGCACCTGTAGCTGGATCGACCGCGCCGCGCTTGCGTGCCCTTGATGACGTGCAAATTCTGCAGCAGACCTCCGTAAATGTAGAAGGAACTAATCAATTAAACACGGGTTCTTAAAAATGCAGAATTCAGTACAAAATTCAGTGCTTGAACCGTCTCGGTACCTAGTTGTATATCTAAACAGATCTCCTCGTGCCAAAATTTAAAAAACATCCGACCCTTCAATACACAGCTTCATACTAGTAAAACCTTTTAAAGCTACCTAGCTCTTAGAAATAAAAAAAGACCAATTTTAGCTGCTTGAACATTAAATTAATATCAAAACACGAAATTAGATTCCATATGATGGGCCATCCCAGGATGGATTAGTCTCACTAAAATTAAAACAGTTCAGTTAGAAATTATCGACTCATATTAAAATACCTAACTCAGCAAGAATTGATCGCTCTATGATTTTTGTGAGGTCTATTTATGTACTTGGAAGAGCATCCTACAGTTCGCTCCGGTGGTCACAGCAAACAAATTATTACTTACCTCACTAGCTCTCGTCCCAACATTTACTCATACCACATTACGCAACAACAAAACGTGTACCTACTATATACGAATTCAATATTTTCGGGGAAAACTCAATGTGTTGAAATGTTAACGGTTGAGTTTGTATAAATAGGTTTACTTTATTATAAGTGGCTACTTTTTATTTTAAGTCAAAACTTGCTTATCTGACCAGTTTTATAAAAATTTGATTAAAATATTTAGTAACGTTATCGTTTTTAATCTAGCTTTTAAATTTATACTGTAAACTTTCCACTCTGTAAAGAATGTTTTCTCGCTTTACTTTCATACGTAACTTTGAGCGCGATTTTTAGTAGTCAGGTTTTAGTTTTAACTTATTTTTATTTTCACTATTTTGGAGTAATCTGTAGTGTAAAAAGTGTTTTTGGTTTATATATTTTGCGAGGGATTAGAGTGAACACGTTTAATTCACACATCTTAGGTGTGATTTTAGAAATTTCACCAATTTATCAGTCGCATTTAAACAAATCCGCGAGTAAAACCTAACAATGTGTATATATTTGAAATTTGCCTAGTAAGCTCTTTAATTTGATATCAAACACGATCACATTACACGAAAAAAATATTTGTTCATGACTTTATGTCCTATAGAGGGCGCCCTACGCAATTTAATGTGACGTCATATAGCCTATAACCAGCGGACGATCATTTCATATTTATCGATACCTCAATTGTCAATTTATGATAGGTAGGTTAGAAGATATGTGGGAACAGATCATACATACACACCTGTCAAAATCATAAACCTCGTTTTTGCTTCGCCGTAGTCGGGTAAAAAGATAAACAGTATACGATCATATTTATTTTGTTAATAGATTTTGCAATCCGTTGGTATTATTAAATAACCCATATAAGGAACTGACACTCCCTCCCCACCTCTGGCGTGTGCGGATGGTCTTTTTATGCGATCGCGATAATTAATTAAATTACGTGTGTGAAGTGCATATTTTAGGGTTCTAGTGTAGTGATTGGTAAAATAAAGGTTTGATAAACGTCGGGTCCGTAAGTTTTTAAACATTTGCGTTGTTTTGGATGATAAATAGCCACATTACTCGGTAAGTCAAACGTTTTCTTTTTATTATAGTGTGTAGGTAGTCAGGCGCGCGGCGGCCGGTCGGGGCGCCGACCCGGCAGCCAGCTGATCGTTGTTAGGTATTATCTATTTTATTGTACCTGGTGATATAATATTTAAGTTTTTTAAAGTTTCCTTATTACACTTTGATGTCCGGGCGTAATGATGATCCCCCTGACGGGGGGGGAAACCCGTTTGAGAAAAGCAAAATAGTTCAGCGATCTCCTACTAGTAATAAAAGGGCATTTAGTCAATTATCACCGGCTAGTGTTTCGCCAGTAACTAGTAAGCGTATGCAACGGTTGGGATCTAATTTGAATACGTCACATTCCTCTGAGTTGAGCGTCTCCGCCGGTAACGATAGTTCATCGTATGATCTCGTGCAAGAGGCATCGACATGCCTAACCAACATTAACGAGTATTTAAACGACTCGGGGTCGCGCTTGAATATTGCGAATAAAACAGGAATTATGGAGATGACGCAGAGAGTAACTTCGATTGTTTCTTTACTTGCAATTAAATCTGCGATGCTCGAGACTAAGTTGGCGCAATCGGAGCGTGATTTAGTAATTGCTCAAAATAAAGTTAACGTTAGTCCTCCGGCGGTAACCAAATCGTACTCGGAGACTTTAAAGTTACGATTGCCACCTAAAACGACCCCGGTGGCAGCTCAGGCTCGCGCGCCGCTCCCGTGTGTGGTGGCCTACCCGACGGAGGAACGTTCGGCCGAAATTAAATCCTCGTCCGCGACGAAAGAAGCGCTAATGAAAGCGATCAAACCATCAGATGGTTTCCAAATTGTCGGCGTTAAAAAAACGGCTAAGTCTGGCGTCGTGTTACGCGTCACAAATCAGAGTCAAATAAAGAAATTAGAATCCGTTGCGGCTATCAAAACAGCAGGGTTGCGTTTGGAGAAACCTAAAGGGCGTAAACCGCGAATCCTTGTAAAAGATGTCCCGAACTCGATGGACGAAAATATTTTTTTAGTTTGTTTATACCGCCAGAACATTAAAGATGAGATTACTCTTTCCGAGAGTGACTTTTTACGTTCAACAAAAATTTACCGTCGTCGCAGTTTTAATGACAACCGTAAATGGTTAGGGATCGAGTTAGAGCATTCGATACGAAATCATTTGATTAACACGAAAGAAAAGTTATTCATTGATTGGACAACTTGCCGGTTCATCGACGATTTAGATTTAATTCGGTGCTTAAATTGTCAACAATATGGTCATCCCGCGAAGTATTGTACTGAAAAAACACCATCGTGCGCTCACTGTGCCGAGTCACACGACACAAAAAATTGTACCAACAAAAATCAACCAACTTTTAAACGAGTATGTGCGTCGTGTAAAAAGTATAAAAAACCCTGCGATCATGAGACCGGGTCTCAGGATTGTCCTACCTACAAGGCAAAATTAGAGCAACTGATTATAAATACTAACTATGGCCAAGCTTAAAATAGGACAATTAAACCTTCATAACGATAAAGTAGCTACGTCTGAGTTAGATAGGCTTGTAATTGAGTATAGTTTGGACATAGTTCTCGTTCAAGAACAGTACCAGAGCGCTGGGCTTCGTAATAAGATAGTTCAAATAAACAATAAAGCTCGCGCGGGAATATACGTGTCACGTTCAAACTTCACTGTCACAGCTCTTAATAATCTCTCGTCGTCCCACTGTGCCGTTGCGGAGGTCTCGTGTCCTTCTTTTAGTATATATGTAGTTAGCTGTTACTTTCAGTTCTCTGATCGCGTAGACCCTCACTTACATCACTTGCGGTCCGTATTATATGCACTTCCTAGGCAGGCTGTAGTTATAGGCGCGGATGCCAACGCGTCTTCCCCCCTTTGGTTTGGTAAAATTAGATCAGCAGATGCGGATCGTCGCGCCGCAGTAGAAGAGTTTATTGCAGAAATGCACCTAGAAATTCATAACACCTCTGATTCACCACCTACTTACAGCAGCCCTATGGGCGAATCTTTCATTGACGTCACACTTTCAAGTGCGTACGTAAAAATCTCTAATTGGCGTGTCCTTCCTGATGCGTCATGTAGTGATCACCGTTTGATCGTGTACGAGTACAACCCTAAGCTGACACAAGATATCGCGCCCCGTTCACAAATCTTTCGTTATAAAACCAGACGTGCAGACTGGTGCTTTTTTAGTTCATTTTTTGCGTCACATGCTGGAGACTTCACTCACCCGCGTCTATCGGCAACAGAAAGCGCTGAAATTATGACAGATACTTTCAATTACTGTGCTGATGTAACACTGGGACGAACATCTATATCCAGTGTGAAAAGATGTGACTGGTGGAATGATTCTCTGATAGGAATTCGTAAGAAATTTAGAAGCGCGCGTCGTAAATTAAATAAAGCTAAAAAATCCCTAGGACAAGATACTTCGTCAGATAGGTATGATAGCGCTTTAATTGCTTTAAGAGTTGCTAGGTCTCACTACCGTGCTGCAGTCCAAAAATCAAAAACTAATTTACTTCGGAAAGTAGTTGATAGGTTAGACAAAGAGGGGCCATGGTCACCCATATATCATGAGTTCAAAGCTAACAGAGCAACTGATCAAGCATTTATTTCAAACATCAAAATAAATGATGCTCACACTCTTGGTGTTGAGGAGACGGCGGAGGCCCTTCTTAACGCTCTCATTCCGGACGACACTACTGAAAATGATACCGACTATCATCGAGAAGTTAGGCTCATGGCTGCAGTTCCACCCACATCTCCTTCGTCCGATCTTCCAACTTTAGATGAATTTGTCAAAATTGTTAGGGCGTTACCGGTTAATAAGGCCTCTGGGGAAGACAAAATATCGAATAAGATGATCCAGGAAGCCGTAAAGTCCGCTGGGGATTCTATTTTAATTGTGTATAACCGTTGCATTGCTGAAGGGGTTTTTCCTCAAATTTGGCGCCGCGGGCTAATTAAAATCATACCTAAAAGCGGTGATAAGCCACCTGATGATCCGAAATCGTATAGACCCATTACCCTTCTACCATCCCTGGGTAAACTTCTAGAGCGTCTTATCGTACCTCGGCTTCTTCCGGGCGGTCCAACTTTTCACGAACGTCAATTCGGTTTTACTATCGGCAAATCAACAATCGACGCGGCTATCTCGGTGAGAAAATCGGTAGAATCGTCGGAGTTTAAATACGTCATAGGTGTATTCCTAGATATCTCTGGTGCTTTTGATAATGCATGGTGGCCAATCTTATTGCTCAAACTTAAAAACAGAGGTTGTTACAGCAATGTATATTCCTTAATATACAGTTACTTTATAAATGGAACAACTAAGCTTCAACTTGGTCATCATGCAGTGTCGAAGGCTTTGACTCGGGGCTGCCCACAGGGTTCAGTGCTAGGGCCGTATCTCTGGAATATCGGATTTGATGACTTTTTGTCTATACCGTTACCGGCTAACTGTTCGCTGACGGGATATGCAGACGACGGTCTCCTGCTTATTCAATCTCATACAAGAACAGGAGTTGAGTTGTTAGCTGAGTCCTGCCTACGTCTGGTGGCCGACTGGGGAAAGAGAAATCATCTTGAGTTCGCAGCCCATAAAACACAGTATTTAATGTTAAAAGGAAACTTAGTTGGGCTACCGCGCTTTAAATTTAATTCAGTTACAGTTAAAAAGAAAGACTCAGTTTGTTATCTCGGTTTGATACTTGAAAAGAAATTCCATTTTATTGAGCACATTAAGCAAGTTTGCGAAAAATCAAAACGAAATTTTTATGCGTTAAATAGAATATCAACTTCGACCTGGGGATTGTCGTTTAAGTCATTAAAAATAATTTATACTGCTACTTTCTTGGGTTGCATTTGTTACGGAGCCCCCGTGTGGGCGGATAGAGCCACAATTGGCGCTGCGCGACGTAAATTGCTTCAGAGTCAGAGATTAGCGTTAATTTTTCTTTGTAAAGCGTATAGAACCGTCAGCACTGAGGCCCTGCCGATTCTTGCGGGCGTTTTACCGGTAGATTTGGAAATACAACGGCGTGCGGCAATGTATTACAACTCGCGGAATGGTATGAGTTCAGATTTTCTAAAACCGAAGGATAGGGCTAAAATCAGTAGATTATTTGATAGCAACGACAACGTTCATAAAAAACTAATCGACGAATGGCAAACTAGATGGGATACTTCGACTAAGGGGCGGCATTTATTTAAATTTTTCCCTATAGTGCGCGAACGGTTAAATAAAACGTGGCTTGATATCGATCATTGCGTAGCCCAATTTCTAACCGGGCATGGTAACTTTAAGGGCAAACTTTATTCATTTAACTTGGTGCCGTCACCTTTTTGCGAATGTTCAACGTCGGATCAAGAATTTGTGCAAACTGCCCATCATATCTTGTGGGAGTGTAGTCTCTGGCATGACGAACGGTTAATCATGTTGAATTCGATTCAAGTATCTGCGTGTAGTCCTATTTATTACCTAGATCTTGTGAAAACGAAGGGAAACTTCCGTGCCTTTAAAAAGTTTTGTCACCAATATTACTGGTGTAAGATTTAGGTTAGTATCTAATTTATCCCCTGTTAGTTAGTGGCATACCGTGGTGTTTAGACGGTCAGGCGTCTCCTGACTGTCTCCCCTTTAGATTTTTGGGCCTCTGGGCCATTTCAATTGCTGTCTCCGCTTTGCTGGGAGGGAAGTCTGAAACCGCTTTCTTACTACCTCCTATTTCTTCTGATTAAGTTCGTTGCGGGTCCCAAGACAGCCGGTAGGGTGTCCGGGCACAGCCTGTGCATCACTGCACAGCTGCATTATTCGTTGATTATTCGATCAAAGGACGCCACTGTTGATCCTGATAAACAGGAGTTGCAGTGGTGGGACAGAGTGGCGGGTGTGCCCCGAAAAAATAAGGAACTGAATAAATGAATTTGCCGCTCTTCGATTTTTCACAGATGTTTCACAGACTTGTTACGTCAGACATCAATTGGTTTGTGCGCCAGAATTTTTCTGTGAAAAAATCAAGAATTATAACTACTTTTATTTGGCAACCCTAAACGAAATTCGTCCCGAAACCAAATTTCACTTGTTTGACATGACAACGCTTCAGTTCGGGAATTATAGAATTGACGTATCTTACGTCAGACTGAGCGAGAACGCTTGTTTGGGTTCTGAATTAATTGAAAAGAAAAAAGATGCTTTCAGTATTTTTTTAATAAATGAATAGATAAAATACTTGTAATTAGATTCAAACATGTCGGGAGGGTACATTGATAAAGTTTACATAGGTTTGGACAATGCACCAGCCGCATTTGACATAAAAGGAAGAATTCTTGGCCCAGTGAGTTGTAGACTTTAGTTTTTATTTTCGAGTAGATTTTATCTGTAGTTTAAATTTACACTGTCGAAGTTTAAAAAATACGTTCAAAGGACTTATTCTATGTTTTTTAATAAAATCATTCGGATGTTTCAGAATGGAACCAATTTGGAGTACATTCGTTCGGAGACCGGGGTTATAGCTGTGCTGAAGAATGAGAAGTTCGAGCCTTTGCATTTGGCTTTGCACCATATGAGATCAGAAGCTATTACCGCTGCCCGGTCACTCGCGCAGAATCTGATTGAGACGATACGAGCGGAGCTTGCACAGTGGACTGCAGCTCAAGGTCCACCTCCAGCGCTGAACGTCCCCCCACCTACACTGCCTACCACCAGCGCACCGCCTCCTGTACCACCCCCAGTTGCTACAGTAGCCCTATCTACCCCAACCTCGGTAACAACAACACCTCAACCCACAGTCATACCACCAGTAGTCAGTGTAGCAGCACCCACCGCTCCTCTCATGACTGTACGACAACCAACAGTCCTTCAACTCCTTCAGCCACAGCAGCAATATGTCTTGAATCAGGAAAATGGACAATTAATACCAATAATGCAGCCAGGAGTTCAAGTTTCTAACTCAAACTTCACTTCATTCCCATTAGCTCAGCAGCTTGGGGCGATACAACAGCCTAATTTCGGGACACAGATAGTTGATATATCAGGCATGCAACCAGTTAATGTGACACAGTTACGCTTGAACAGTATTCCTTCTTCGATGTCAATGCTTTTACCAAATGGTTTATCATTGCCACAAGCCAGCCTGACGACAACTGACACAACAACCGTAAGCTCTGCGACAGCTACGCCAGTGGTGTGTGCAGCGCAAAGCACAAATGCATCTCAAAAAATTCTGTACAGTACGGACAAAGATAAAGAAGTGAAGTATCACATCCAAGGGACAGATAATATCCAATGGACGGTCCCAGGAGCTCAGACTATGTTGATCCCATATCAGCAACTACAAGACTTAGCGTCTAATCAAGCTGGTCTTGCTAACTTGCAACCTCAGCAGTTTGTTTCGGTAAGCATCTATTGCCATTCCTACATAACTCTAATAAAAACTCCAAGAACTCATGCTGTCTTAATCTTAATCGCATACACATTAAATCACCACCTGACTTTAACTTAGTAGATGTCAAATACAGTTACAGTCGTCAAAAAAAACCAAACATATTATTCATAATGTTTATGTACGTAATGAATAGGATAATTAGCAATAGTAAAAATACTTTTTCAGTCGTATAAACAATTAAGTAGTCAATAATTGTTTTGCATGAAGCAGAATACTTGCATATATAATTTATTATTATGGTTAAAAGGTAAATAGGAATTCTTAAAAGAAGAATGGTTTAATAACACAATAATGTATGAAGTACACCAAAAAATGTATCTTTTATTTTCAGATAGCACCAGCTGGTGGCATACCACAGACATCTCTTCCTCTATCAGCTGCACAATTACAGCAGCTACAGACCTCTGGAACTATAATGCAGTTTAATCAAAAGGTAATCAATAAATAATTGTTCTTTAAATATTAATATTTAAATTATTATTAGTAAGGAATTTCTGTTTTAAAAGTTTTCTATTAGTAAATACATCATCATCACATTTTCTACTGTTCAATCAAATAGTCTGATAATTGAAAGTAAGGTTTAAAATAAAAACTTTTTGTCAAATCATTTTAAGACACAGATTTAAAAAATACTATTAAGATTATTCATACTGTTTGCCGTTAAAGATATTTTAGTATTATACAGAAGTATTGAAAAATGTTTTTAAAAAGATTTTTGTCCCAACAGCCAATAGTAAGCAGTGGGTCTCTAATTAATATAATATCTACGGGACAGGCGTCATCACCTCAACTGTTCTCAGTGAGCTCATAGTTTGATGTACTAGTTGTCTATAATGTTGTCTAACCCATATCTCATTGGACACTTTACATTCTTTTACGCTTGCGGCATACCATATGTTATCAGCTTATATTGAGTTGCTTGGCAGGAATGGGAAATGTCAGATAAAATTTTCCTATTTTGTTTTCTTTTGTTGTATGTCGGCAGAATTTTATGTGTAAAATGCTAGTTTTTTGACCAGTGAATATCTGTCGAGCTTTACAAGTGTGGAGAAAGTGAAATACGACGATTTAGCTGGTCCTTTCGTAATCTCGCAAGTAACTCCATAGAGCCAACAATAACCATACTAGCATGTTACTGTAGGAAGATTCATCATTCCATCCATCCATTCCATCATTTTCATATTTTCACTGTTCACCTTGTTAACATCATCTCATATCTTACCATCTTTAAGAAAGAAGTAATTTATAATAACAGAAGACTTGTGCTGTATGGGCTAATGCTCTTTGCCTTTCCCGGCAGGAGGGAAGAATGAAATCCAAAAAAAAAGCTTAAAATTCACGACATCAATGTACGATCCATTTATTTAGATCCTCAACCTTTGAGATTGTCCCACGTGAAATTACAAATTGACTATTATACAATTAATATCTAAACATAAAATATTGTTCCCTACAGTTTTGTCATCATAAAAATGCTAAAAATTCAGTTTTTTTTTTTTTATTTTACTGGCTTGGATACGATGTCCTTTAAGTAAAAATTCAGTAGTTCTGGTTATAAACATTATTTTACTTGCGGTCTGCAACTAAAAAGGTTTAATATAAACACTTCATAAGATGCATAATCCTAAGTGTGATTTCAGACTGTCGTTTTTTCTGCTCCTTAAGGCTTAATTCGTCATTAATTACGATATTAACGTCACGGTTACACGTGGCATGTCTTTGAGTTTAATACCGGCTCCACAAACTGTTTTACTCTCGAGTATGATACCTGCCGTGAACCAGACGAATAAACTGCTGAGAAATTGTCTCCCACAGCATATTTACACTTTTTAGCTATACCAAACTGGTTCCCGTTGTAGTTGCATCTGTAAGACTTTTATTTTGGCGTCCGTACTCTTCAACAGACACGAATAAACTGGCATAGCGCTGTTTATGTGGAGGCGAACGCGTGTACGTGTAGAGAATTGTTTAATTGGCGGCGAAATACCGACAACGATCGGGGAACGGGCGCTAACGCCTGTAAACCCTGTGAAATCTATACACCTTACACGTTCGCGGCCGTTCAAGGCTTGTATGTGGAGCCGGCATTATAAAGTGTTCGTATCTATTCAAATAATTCGTAATATCATCATCATCAACAACTCTATAATGTCATTGATGTTGCTTGATTAATGTTGCCAGGTTGCGGTTTTCAATCACATATTCTAACATTTCCTTTCAGCATCACTGTTAAGTACTCACTTAGTTTTTTGTATATATCAAAGTGTGAGGCTGTTATTTGTAGAGTTACTGTTCTAAACTAATCTTAACACAATCCAATTCTAATACTAATAATTATAGTTCTTTCTGCTCTTAACATAAAATACTCAAATGAAAATGAACAACGAAATCATGGTATACGAATAACTTGAAGTTAGCTCTATGATTACAAAACATATTAAGAATTTCCAAAAAAACGAATCCCAACTTAGTTCTATAAATAACAACCTCATCTTAAACGAATTCCCCAAAAGCCAATGTCCTTTTATGCTTATACATTAAATATATATACAAAGTCACATGACAATAGTCTCTCTGACACACTGAACTTTTCTTCAGCACTATAAACCCCACCCACGGCAATATGCCTTTTAATGTAACTTCTCTTTTAATTCCAAGTTATTGATTAACTATTCTTTAATAAAAACAGTGATGTTGTGGTTACGGTAATATCTGTTTAATAACTTTCAAGGTTCCTTATTCAAGGATATTATTTTATTTAAATTTTAAAAGACATTTCCCTTTCAGGCTTCATCGACACCAACTAAGAGCACATCTCACGAGTCTCGAGGACAGAAAAGACTCTCTGATGGCACCCCTAGTCAACAACTACAACTACGTCCCATAGCACCAGCAGGGTAAGACTATTTTGAACCTTATTTGCTGAAACGTAAGACTTATCCAACTTCAATTTCAGATCTACCAATCAAGACGAGGAAGCTAGTTTAAACATATATCTATCGTCTTTAATACGTGACGAAACTGAATTTCAAAATTTAAATTTAAAAGCAATTGGCGTCAACAGTTTTCCTCTCGTATCTTTTTTAGAACTTCTGATCAACGTCATGGAAAAGCTGCAGATTTTTGATAAAGAGGAATAAGTACTAGAAAACTCTGCTTTTGTCGATCGAAAAAATCAGGAGTAAATTACAGTGCGCGATAAAGAAACGGTTACGTATACTACATCGATAGAAAAGCAGATTTTTCTTGTATAATTTAATTTAAAAATCCCAGAGGGTCATCAAATTTAAGAAAGAAAAAAAATATGATCAAAATATTTTATCTTTAATACAGGCTTATTCAAAACGGAAGGTGAACCAGTACTACTACAAGCACGCTGCAGACCGTATGTGTGTGTGTGTCTAGTAAAAATATTTCCTCCGTTTCCCAAATTCATTACGTCTGTGTGTTTATGAAACGTATCTAATGCTCCAGGTCACATGTAAGCCAGGACAAGAGCTCCACCAGGGATTCAAGGACTTGGACATCGACAGCAGGTATTGAAGCTACTGCTGTGAAAAGCAATACATTATTTTTTTGTATACGAGAAGTTTTTTAATCATCAGTCACTGTTTAAATGAGTCTACAAATTCAACAGACTTTGTGACGCCAATTACTGCAAATTTTACTATTATTTAAACCGAAGAAATTTCACTGTCATAAAAATAACTGAATATGCCAAAGAAATTTGGCTTAACTCATAAAATTGTCCAAAGAAATCAAAATTAATTTAATTCACTCAAGAAAGAAAGAAAGTTCTGTTTGCATTCTCATGCGTGGATCTGAAATCGGCATTTCATCAAATCCTTCTTGATTACAAACTACACTATCTATACATTAATTAATGTAGTGTTTAACTTTAATGTATAGTCTTGGGTTTAATGCATGACTAGAATAAGCGTAAATTGCGTATGAATTGAGCGTAAAAAATAATAACTAACCATTATGTATATGGATGATATTATAATTTCTTTATTTACAGAGGCGTTTACAACCAACATGTAAACCAATGTGTTAAAATTTAGTTTCAAGGTTTTCACAGGATCCAAGCATGCAAGTATCTACAGTATGATTCATATGTATTAATTATTAATTTACTTCAGTAACATCATCATCTGATTAAATAGAAGAACATAGTTAAGTAATTTACGAAATTTCCAGCAGTAAAATGTCCTGATATGATATGAAACGATATCCTGTAAAATTTAGAAGCCGCATTCTACACATTACTGGTGGAAGAAATAGTGCATGCTAAAGTTTTATCGGGTTAAACTACTTTCATATTTGTCTACTCATAAAGGTTCTCAAAGGTCACAGAAGCTGCTTTCATCATCATCATTATCAGCCAGAACACGTTCACTACCGGAGGACTACCCTTAATAATTTCAGCTTGAGCGATTCTGCTTGCTTCCAACGGCTCCCTACAAGCCTCTCACCGTTCATCCAGATCACGTAGGCTGTCTAACCAAGATTTCCGTTACGTGATCCCTACTCTTGAAACTATTTTCCACAACGGTCACCACTTTTACGAGCTATGTCGAGCATCTATGTTCTGCGGGCTTCTCATTTCTGATTTAATAGCGTAGATAAATTTTAATCATAGCGAATTGCGTGAATAGTCTTACCCATTAGGCCAATAGTTAGAAACCTTATCTCCGTTGCTTGGTTGCAGTAGTCCTAATTGACTTTCAGCGTACTACAAAAACTACTAGTCGAGAAAGCTGCAATTTGGCAGAAGGTTTATAGAACAAAGACTCTGAAATCCGCTAAAAGAAATGGGGATTGCTCAAGCGACGCCGAAGCTGGTCTACTAATAAATAAGTTTGTTATTAACATTGTTTCGTTAAAAATAAAAAACTGGAACATCAACGCAAGCACGGGAAACTGCACATTTCTTCGCCCAAGGATTCGTGTTCGACTGCAAGGTTTTTTTCTGCGGAAAATCTACTATAATTTAAAGCGCATTTCGTTTCAGCCAATCGAGATTTAAATCAATTCTATTTGTATTTCTGATTCGGATATCTACTTGGAGTAGAATAAATTATTAGTTTAAGCCAGACTTCAACGTGACTTGATGACGCTATGACTTCACCTAGATAGTTTCAATGGTAGTCAATTTAGGCCGCTTACAACTGCTCCCTATAGCCCTTTCGTCTAAACAACACTTCGTGGGCCGTGAAACTACGCCATTCAGAACATTATATCGTCAGTTTTCCTCATTATATTCATTTTCAGGTGAACGGAACTGCACTTCGTATGTATTTCTACCAGATATTTATTTAAAAGTGCATTATTTCCTAAAACCTGTAGCTAAAACCGAATGTACTGACTCTATATGGTCTTTATACTACGAGTTCGCTGTCTGGAGCTACTTCAAATATCCCGCTACTTTGCTAAATGTTGATTTAATATTTTAATAGCATATACTCATTTTTCTGCGCGTAAGAATGCGATCAGCCCTTGCTGTTTTTATTAGTAACACAAGCTTTAATGTTTTGCGTAATTTACTTGTTTACAGATTTAATTACTGCCTTCATTAAGATAGCCTGCGAACCAAGCATCGACATCGAACAAATCATCATTGAATTTCTTTGTTTTGTTAATCATATTTTAGGGTATCCATGACCAGATGAGACGTCACGACAAAATTGCCATAGCGTAAACGTTAACATTCTGCATGCGCGAATACGAACAACGTTTTAGTTTAATAGGTATCTGGGGTCTGGATAAGAGTCTGATGCTGCTTATAAAACATTAGAATCTAACTAACGGATTTCTTTTCAGCTTTTCCAGTTTTCCAGCAACTTTAGACACAAGCAACAATTTTTTTTAAAGAAACATAGCGCTAAGATATACTTTCGTGCATATACTCGCGTAGAATTTTAATAGCTACTGCGTTGTTGCGTAACGACTTGCATAAGAACAAATGTGTTTTAGCATGTTCGCCGTTTTGATGATTTTTCTGTTACACAGCTAGAGAAAATACGGTCGTCAGCATGGGTATGAAGATAAATCCAGCGCACGGCACTATCATACATGTTTCATCTGGACAACAAACAAAGTGAGCTAAATTTCAAGGAGTCGTAATTCTCTAAAAAATACAGTAACGACAAAAGTGATACTTACCCGTTTTTTAAATACTTTTATTGACTGTTAACCTTTTTTGTCAACAGCGTATCTGCATCAGGAGTGGGGCAAGAAAATACGGGAATGTTCATACGACAAATTGATCGCAACTCCATTCAGATTCAGTCGAAAGATGGACAAAAGCAAGATCTAAACAAAATACAAACATCGGCCCAGAACGTCCAAATGATAACGGTACCACAAGGAATGACGGTCTTGCAAAACCCCTTAAATATTGGACAAATGCCGACAATGCTTGGCCAACCAAACAGCCAAGTTTATATGATACCAGCGAGCCAACAAAACCTAGTGCAAGCAGGGGCTCTACCCCCAGGGTTAATTGGGCAACAAGTTCTTCAACCGGGGCAAAATGTCACAGTAATGCAACCCAACCAACTTGGTGTTCACAACGGAATTCAGTATAACGTGCCTTTAATGCCGATGAACATGCCTCCTAATTCGCAGTATATGCCTGCTGGAATTAACTTGAACACGCAATTGTCAGCCCAGCAACTAAACGCTGCGCTCGCCGGTCAACAGCTTACAAATCCTAATCTCACAGTCTCTGGAACGATACCAATCGTCCAAGCCCCACCTCCAGCTTCTCCGTTGACTAATCAAACACAAACAATACCAGTGACACAACCTCCGCCAGTTCACCAGGTAGTTCCTCAAAACTTTACATCTTTAACACCCACCACACAGTACGCCAGTATGCAACCACAATACATGATGCAGAATTCAAACCAAATAACGATGCCGGCAAACAACGCCAGCGTTCAGTACGCCACAAATCAAAATAGCAACTCATCAAGCAACAGTGGAAATGGACAATCGACAACTGAGAATGAGAATACAAGTAGTGGATCGAACCAAGCGAATTACATAACGTCTTCATCTCAAGAAAATACTTATTCAATAACCGGAACAAATGTTCAAAATCCGAGTCACCAAAACTTCCCGACTGATGGTAACACTGCGCAAAGTGCTGGTTTTGCTCCGGGAACGCAAACTCAACAAAGTTACGGTGCGAATAGCAACAGCAATCAAACTGCTGGTTACGCTGTCAATCAAACGCCAACGACACAGGCGTCCAACTATAATCCTCAGAACGGTGCAAATAATCAGCAAAATAACCAAAATTTTGGGCAAACCTCTAACACTCAGAATAGTTCACAGAGCAACTTTTCCCCTTCAACGACGCCTGCGCCAAATCAGTCATATCCCTCGAATAATCTGGCAAACATGGCAAATGTTGGATACCCTAATCAAAATCCCCAGAACCCTTATCCTAATGCTACAGGGCAAAATCTTGCGGCCTATGCGAATAACCAGTATCAATACACAAGTAGACCTTGGTTTAGGCCTCCTCGATACGGGTCGCCACAAGGATCTCCTTACAACGGTGGTGGTGTACCTCCAAACGGAACACCAATGCCGGTACCACCTCCCACTGGAAACTACAACTATTGGCAGGACAGCTGAGACTTGGACTTGAGTATTATAGAAATGGACATTTACAGTGATTAACTTGCGAAACGTGATGATGTATATTTTATATATAAAATAAGAGACTGCTTTATCTTTTTGTAAAGAGTATCTACATTTAAGAAATGTAACTAAAGGATCTTTATTATTAAAATTAAGACTATATGTATAGGTTAAGATACTAGCTGATAAAATTAAAACTTGATAACATTTTTTGAGTATTTAATTCAAAATGCGAAAAGGATGAGAATACTTTTTCAATCTTTTAGAATCCTTTTTAATGACAGCAAATAAGTAACTGTCGTAATGACAAATAAACGTGGCGGCTGTTAAAATAAAATTGCGATTCAAGATCTCAGATTATAGTTGTATAATCTGAGTTAACAATGAACAATGAAAATCGGTACCCGGTCACAGCTTCTCTATTTATGCTAAAAGAAATAAAACGAAGGAAGGATCAGGTGAACCGAGGTTATCAGTTATTGAAGAGGAAGACTGAAGCTCTTCGTTTCAGGGGAAGGCAAGCCGCTACCGAGTTAGCGACCACGCAAGCTATCCTAGGTCATACTTTGAAAGAGGCATATATTTCCTTGGCTGCGATCAAATTCACGAATGGGGAGTCCAATGCTTTGGTCCTTGAAAATATTGGACAGGTATGTACTTACTTATCAACAATTTTATGTACTTTGACCGAACAAACAAAATGTACCTCCAGCCTGTATTAGATTTTAAAAATATAATTATTTAAGTAATAGCAGGTGCAGACAGTAAAAAAATGAAAAAAATTACTAAATATAAGAGACATTAAATCATTTAAACCATCCTTACAACATATCTTCATAATTAAATCTAAGTTCAGGCTCAACCATAGATTAATGGCTACTAAATAGGTAGTCATTATTAATCTATGCGCTAAACTAATTTTCACAAAAAATCTTCCCTTCCTACTTAACTTTTTCTAAATAAAACAGAAAGATTAGAAAATTAAAATAGCGATTAATAGCCTCGAAAAGTTGTAGTTTCTTTATCAATAAAAACATATTTTATTGAAATTCTTAGGCCCAAGTACGAGTAGAACGGGTGCCAGAAAATATATCTGGTGTTTCAACGGTTTCGCTTCAGGCTATAGAGGATTCTGGCGTTGGAGACTCCTTGCGGTACGCCGGTCTAGGTGCTGGCGGCCATAGAACTAGCGAAACCAAAAAGGCTTTCAGAGAAGCTGTCCTATTGCTCATAAAGTTCGCGTCTCTAAGAAACACCTGCTTGCTGCTAGACGCAGCTATCAAATCCACTTTGAGGTGATTATCTTTCAGTTCTTCGACTCTGATCCAGTCCAGTTGCGTAACTAAAGGGTGATATGAAGGCAAAAGCCATGGACCCCCAGCTGGAATGTGGCCTTGTCTATAAGCAGTTCCGTGTGTACCATAACGGCACAAATCGTTTGTGGGCCTAAAAATGGCGTCCGTTTTATGGAAAGGATCCCCACCATCTGACTCACTTGTCACGGGCCTCGAACGATATTGGTAGTTTACAATTCGTTAAATCTGAAATACCTATCTACTCCAAAGTAATATTTTGTTTTGTTTTTTTTTTTGTCAGAAAAGTTAATGGTATCGAGAAAGTTATCCTACCAAAATTACGAAACACTGAAAATTACATTGTGATGGAAATGGACGAGAGGGTATGAAAACAAACAAACAGCAACAGCAAATAGACACGAATACAGGATTTCGTTTGGGGTATTTTTGGTAATCTGACAGATTGACGCTGAAGTCAAGGAATACCTACCTACTACTTACAAGGACGGAAGACCTATCACCCACTGAGTCTTGCATTCGCGACCTAACAATTTAAAGCAACAATAATAACCACAACACGACACACATTTACTTGCACTAAAATATAATCTTGTATCCCAAGCACTAAGCAACGATATGGTATGTTAATACCTTACACACCTTACCATACCTTAGTACATGTATAAAAATACAACATCTAAGCCCGGTAAGATATTCCGCTCCCGCCACCGCAAGTAGCGGCTTAAGGGAGGGGGCGGAAAACAACTTCGCCCCCTGGCATCAGGGGGTTGACAACAGCAAAGTACACATGACTCGCGCAGTCATAAAATATAATTACTCCTCTACACTCTTGCGACCCCACATATCTCGGAAACCTTTGACCGCTTTGATGTTTTTCCGGGGGGGGGGCCTGAACAACGACAAAGCGGTGCCTAATAATAAAAAAATCTGCCCCAGGTGCTAACCTACCCGGAACATCTAGCGTAGCTATCGTAATTTTAATAAAATTTTCATCGGATTATTTAAGGAGCGAGAAGAGTTTCATCGTCTTAAAATGGTTAAAGCAAAAAAGCTGAAGATACATAGATCATCGGAAATCAAGAGATCAATATCTATGAATGGTGAAGTGACATCCGAAGGTTTGTGGTAGAAGTATTTATCATCTCAGCTTTTTTGTGAAATGGACATCACATAAAGGTGTTAGGTAAATAAAGAAATTGACCGTTTTTCAGATACCAGTCCAATACCAAGAAAAGCGTCGTACGACACCATGTTGAATACTTTATACCCTGTGACTCTTGTATCTTTAAGTACCGGATCTAATAGTTCACAACCGGCATGCCTACCGCACTTTTGGGAGGATGAAGATCTGCTTTTCTAATATTTTTACCGACTATAAAATTGAGGAGGTTATATAATACTTTTATTTTGTATTCCTATCTATATTGCATCATGACGGTCAGAAGTTGTTAAAATTTGCTAAAATAATAAATCCTGTTTTGATTAGTAAAATTTTAATTAAAAAACACGACTGAATTGTAAAATTGTTTTATTGATCATTGGGTCTAGGTAGGTGGATACAAAATATTTAATCAGGTTAATTTATAAAACCCATCCGTTATCCAATCTTTCTTCCATAGGTTTAGTAAAATATTGGCATCTTCGAAATTTTTCGAGAATTTCACCCTAAAAATTAAAGTTAGTTTCGGAAGGTGTAGGTAATTTTCACGGAAGGTGGGTCATTTTTAGTAGCAAGTGTTCAAGGATAATTCTTTAAAATCTGAAGTTTAGGTAACTAATATTAAGTACGGGTACCAGACCTTAGGAGACACCACCCATATCTCGAAAATCTTTGACCGATTAAATGCTATTCATGGGGGGGGAGGGCTTAATAAAAAGAAAACCGACTCGGGTTCTATCCTGGCGAATCCAGGATGGGCCACATCAGGGACCTGGCCCCCTACCATGCACATCCGAACCGACAGGAGAGCCTATCCCAGAGACCTGGTCGTTGAAGACGAGAGCGACTAACTCTACGTGCCCCCATCAGTTCCAGAAGCGCTTCCAGTTGAACTATCAACCCCCATTCCACGACGACCTGCACTGCCCTCTCCTCGCTGATGGGTCGCTGGGCCTCCCCGAACGGGGTCTCACCCGGCAGTGCTAATCGCGGAGAGGGTATCGACCCACCTAACTGACCAGGAGGGCGAACCAAGGAGCCCCGCTGGCTAGTAGGCTAGCGGCGAGAGAAACTCCGTCAGAGGCGTAGCCTCGGAATCGGCTCCCCGCACCCCCCTTCGGGGGGCGCGTGAAGAAAACCACGTGCTATCCTACGCTACGCCCCGCCACTGAGAAATCGTTAGTTGCCCGAGGCATCAAAGCTTCGTACACGGGTGGTGTGGCAGACCAAACCACATTTCGTTCTTATTTGAACTAGCTATAACATATATAGCTAAAACAGTTTTCGAATCTTACCGGGCCAGTTTTCGATATGTTCTCGCTGTAATATGTTATTGCACTCGATCCTGTACCATATAGGGGGAACTTTAGATGTTTCTAAAACAATAGAAAGATTCTCATTAGGTGTATTGGTTTAAACTAGTTAGCATTCTCGTTTTATTAAAAAAATCATCCACAAATGCTTACATCTTTGTCAGCAGTAACTTCAAGATTACGCGGTTCAAAGTTGTCTTTTACATAGTTGGCATCATATTCCGTACAGTACTCTTCTACAGGCTGCGAAGTGGCCAACTCATCCATTACCTCTTCAAGCATTTGCTCCCAAAAGAAGTCCGTTAGCATTCGCTTGCGAATACCTTTAACATATTGAATCTGTACCTTACTATGGCTTTATTCATTTACTAACCAATTATAAACCATATGAACTTGACTAACTACAAAGCCAATTGATCAATAGTTAAATTTAGTCAAAAACGAAGAAATCTAGGTTGAATTGTAGCCGTGTGTAACTTACCTTCGGTATGCTTCACTTTACTGGGTATTTGGAATTTAGCACGCATTTCACTGCCTTTGTCCGGCACTTCTCGACCATCTTGCAAAATCCAAGGCCGACTAAAGTTTTTCCCTTTTCCATATGACGACGGCTCAATAGGTGCTTTTGGGTGGAGCTTGATGCGCTCTAATGGTCTTATTTTCAAATTATCTTCTTCGTCTGGTGGTTCCGGCAAGTCTGCCTGGACACCCTCGGTCTTTGTTTGTTCTTCCATTGTTTTAAATTATGCTTCGTAAACCAATTAATTAAAATGTATAGTAAAATTGATCTATTTCTAATGTTGCTATGGCTACGATTTCATGAACGAATATTTTTTGCCCAAAAATATTTTTTGACGTTCCACCGAGCTGTCTTACCTGTCTGTGAATTGTCAATGTCAAACAAAACAATTTGTTGATGGTCAAAATCTGAAAATGGCAGATGCTTTTCAGATAGCTAAAAAGCAAGATTTGCCTCCTCCAGGGGGATACAGGCCTATCCCTTTTAAAAGGATCCCGGCAAAACAATTTTTCAGCGGTAAGTACATTTTTTTGATAGGATTTTATCTTAAATTTATTATGTAATCTTGCTTAGGTTATGTGGCTAGTTTCTTTGATATTTTTTTTGTTGATTTATGACTTAGACTGTAGTTTTTTTGTTTAAAAGTTTCTCGATCTTCTCACGAGTTACCTTTTTTTACTGAATGTAACAAAATATCCTGTCACCTTCCCGAAAGCTAAGTAACCCCATTCAATTTCTTAAGCATCCAGTCTTGTCATTTGGTTTTGTTGACTCTAAAGTAGTTAAAATATAACTAGTATCTTATTCGTAATGTTTAGTAGTTTTATGTGAATCTTGTAACAAAAAACAACATTTATTTACACAAACCTAACCTAATTATTTACATATTTATTTTTTAGGATATGCTATGTTCGCCGGGTACCTCGGCATCACTGCCGGGTCCCTTTTCCTATACAATATCAATGCTAAGCAGGTCCAGAAGCATGAGATAGAGATGAGGTCCTCCAAGATGGCTATCTGGCCAATGCTGATCGCTGAGAGGGACAGGGAGTACCTGAAGCAGCTCCGAAGGAACAGGGATGCTGAGGCTGAGCTGATGAAGGATGTGCCCGGGTGGACGGTAATAAATAATTTAATTTTATCTATCTAAGAAAGGAAAATTGAAAAAAGCGACTATGGTTTTTTGCCAGAATCTTCCCTATTAGATTTAGATTCTGGACAGGTGGTAGTGAAAGGAAGTGACTAAAAGAACTTGCTATAAGTCTATTTAAATAAAAAAAACATTTTGATTTTGAGATTGAATCAGCCAAAATGTTCAATTATGAATTAAATTGTAAAATGAAGTAGAGAGAGAGTTTAATATTGCCAAAAAAACCCTTGCATACTTAAAAACAAGCCTTTGCCAAAATCAGAGCAAAGGTATTCCTCCATGTAAGCTTTTGCCATCTAAGTTATCCATGTAAGTTAGAGCTTTATATGAGGTTAGCAATGAAATAAATTTAAAGTAATTTCTGGTGTTTCAAGTTTCTACAGGTAAATTACTGAGTCAGTAAACCCATGGGCTTTGTCAAAAGAGCTTTGTTAGAGATTAAAATATTGTACAGTCAATTATTTACCTACAATTACTAGCAAATCCAGGGGGTACCTAGGAAGCTAAACCACCCAAATGCGTCTGAGTTCTCCGGACTTTTGGCTTTTAATTGCCCCCCAAAAAAAGAGTTTCCTAAAAATAGGTTGTTAGTTTTCATTCTTGGATCCACCATTGTCCCATCCCCAATATATATATTGTGTTTCCCATCCTCCATATGTGAAAAGACCCCCAACCCCCTCTAGGCCATAAGTTGGCGACTCCCTCGAGAAGACCACAAGCTATTTGCCAGTTTGATTATATATAGAAGGTGGTAAAAGAAATTTAATGGAATTTTATTTTGTAAATATTACTTAGAGTATACTTTTAAGTCATATTGACATAGAAAGATAACGTTTTATTGTGGTTTTCAAAAATTATCTTTCTCTACAGGTTGGCACATACTATGGAGAGAGGGTGTACAAGCTGGTACCCCCAGACCAGCTCATTGAGCCAATCTTCCACGAATACTACGCCCATGCCAGCCAGAAGGAATGGGAGAATAGAGCCAACATCAAACTAAACTCATAATTTAATCAAACCAGCAAGCACAAAACACAGAAATGTGCTACATAGACAAATATATAGAATTTGGAAAAGACAATCTTGTTTATTTTGCTGTCAAATCTTATAGTTTTGATTAACTGCAGAGTTCTTTCTTTGTTTTTAAGTTACCAATCAATACTTTTTACTATCAATGAAACCTTAATAAAAAGTAAATGAAATAGTAGAGAAATTATATGCCTTTGATGTAGTTTTAATTTATTTTAAATATATTTTGCTCTGATCTGGCTTTATTTGTTTTCATTATCCCTAGATTATACCATGGATCATAATATTCTGTTCAGAAAATACAGACAAATATATCTATGTATACATAAAACATATAAATGTTGTCTTAAGTTAGAAACTCTTATAACTATTTCTTTAAGCAGAAAGTAGATCAGAAAGAACTTATAAATCTAAATATGTAGGTTAATTAATTTTATAAAGAAACAATAGGTATGATAATAAATAACAAAATCATTTATTTCTGAATATAAATATCACATCACACCAATTCATAATAAAAACTTAAATTAAACCCTTTTTGCCCATTTTTGATACATAATTCAAATTGCAACATACAAGATTTCCATGCAAAAAAATATTGTAATTTTATAGATGTTATATTTTTTCACGAAAAGACATACTAAACAGCACATTTTGTCAGATCCAAGTGTTTTTTGAACCTTTCATAAAAAAACCCTCAAAATGCAATACACCCAACATATATTTTCAGTCTAAGATAAATACAAATTTTCATTTCACATTTATTTGTGTACAAAATTTATCATATCACTATTTAAATGCTAGCAACTTATTGCTGTTTTTCTTATTAGAAATAAAGAATTGACTGGGTCTTACTTTTAAACATTTGTTTTAACATTCAAAAAGCAATATTTTTAAAACTAAATAATAACCTTTAATGGAAAAAACAAACAAATGCATTGTACTTTTATTCTACTCAAACGAATATCTCAACCTCAATTATTTGTGAATATTAATACCGACTAGTTTTTTCAAAACTTGAATCTTTTCCAACAAAACAGTAAATGCAACAGATGGAAAGAGACAAATGAAGTAACTAATAGGAATATACAGCTTCACTGGCGGATCCAGCATGGGGACTCAGGGCTCAAGTCCCCCCCAAAAGCAACAGAGTTCGTTCGACTTCTACCCCTTTGGTAACCACCCAAATAAGTTTTCTAAAAAAAGGTCGTCAGCTCTGAAAGAGGGTGTAGAATTGCCTAGCCCCTTGCGAAAATCCTGGATCCACGTCTGTACAGCTTTGCGACTACTTTGACTTCTTAATAACAACCTTTGGCTTTAATTTCACAGTTCTTAATTTATTCATGTGACTCATCAAGAAGTACATTCCTGGGAAAGTTAATACCAGCAAATAAACCCTGAGGAAAGTCGGTAAATGGAAAGCGAAGTTCCACGCGTTTGGTAATGATATCGTGAATCTCTGCGTCTCTTCGAAGTATGGTATGTTTCGTAGTATAATAATGGATTCGCATATGATTCCTATTGGGTACAAAGGTATCCACATCGTGTACCGCAGCCATGTTAGGATGTATATGTCTTTTTTGTACAATTGCGAGATGTAGAATGGATATCTGGAAAGGAAAATGTTTGATATAATATCTGATAAATATTCTAATCATTTCATCTCACAAACACAATTCATCTGTAGTGATTAAATGTGTATATGTATTCACATTCAATCGTGCACATATTATTCTAGTGTGCGTGTCAACTTAACGAGCGAACTCGAGTTGACGCACACTGAAAAAACGTGCACGTACACGCCTGACGAAACTAACCACCTTAGTCAGAATGTCTTCGTAAGATAGAATGACTTTAAGTACATTTATATACACTCCTGGACACATCTATTGGCCCACCTTAAAGTGTAGGTTTCGATGGCCCCTACCTAAATATGATTGCTAGGTTGAACAAAAACTATTGATGCAGTTTTAAACCTGATACATTTTACCATCTTTTTCGATCGTATTGTTTTAAAATTGAATTCAAAATACCACACGACATGGAGCTACGCCTAACAAGTCGGGTATGCGCCTTGATGAAGGCAGTAGATTTTTGAATAAAAAACATGTTTTATCAAATAAAAGTTTCATTTAATAACGCGAGTGCCTCCATGGGCTCTCATACGATTAGGCATAGAGTTTTTCAACCGCTCTATGAAATTTTGAGGGATCATCTCCCATTCCTCTTCTATGGCAGTTTTTAGGTCCTGCATCGTCTGGGCAACTGGCTGACGAGCCCTAACACGTCTTTTTAGCTCGTCCCACATATGCTCAATCGGGTTCATGTCTGGGCTTCTGGCTGGCCAGTCCATAACTGTAATAATGTTCACATCCCGAAGATATTCCCTGACGATGCCGGCCGTATGGGCTCTTGCATTATCATGCATAAAAAGGAGTGAGGTTCTAAGCACTCACGAATGTACCTTTCAGCATTTAATGTTGGCAGCCGTGGACCCGTAACAACCTCAAGTTGAGTTTTGCCGCTCGCGAATATACCGCCCCAGAAAGTCCATGAGCCACCGCCATAAGCAACCTTTTCTTCAAAACAGCACCGTGCAAAACGCGAAGTTGGTTTTGTATCTCAATGGAGGTAAGGTGACGATTTCTCAAGCTGGTCGTCACGATGAATCGATCCTACCTTTCAGTTGTGACCCGAGATCGTGGCCTTCCTTGGCGACGAACAAAGCCGTCAGTCTCTAGGTACCTCCGATAGACATTTCGGTCCGCAGATCGACTTAAATTAAGTTGAGCACTCACATTTCTTTTTCTGTGTCCGGCCTGGATAAGAGCCACAGCTTGGGCGGCGACTTCAGGTGAAGTATCCATAGATTATTGATAGAACCTCACCTTAATGTTAAGAATAAGTAATGTTTGTTGCAAAACCAAAGAGAAAAATCACACTTTCAAGAATTAAATCCAAGTAAACCAATAAAATCGAGTTTTCTTAGTATTCGATTGTTTGATATCAACGAACTGGCTCCCAATTGTCTTTTGTTTCTTTAAATTCTGTGTTCGAAATTAAAAAAAAGACTATTGAATTAAATTATGAATGTGCCAGGTTTAAAACTGCATAAAACTTTTTGCTCGACCTAATATATTTTTTTTGCTAGGACCAAACGAAACTGAAAATGCAAGGTGGGCCAATAGATGTGTCCAGAAGTGTATTATAATCGAAAAACCACTCAAGAGTAAAGTTAGCTCGTTTTCTTTTTTGTAGGTACGGTATTGGTATTTATGGTATAATGTATATAATAATAACCACATCACGACACACACATTGACTCAGCCCTGCAGTAAGTATCGTAAGAACTTGTGTCACAGGAACTAAGCGACGATATGACGGTATGGTGGTATATACTATAATAAGAATAGATAAGAATACAACATCCAAGACCGGTAAGTGAAACAATGCGTCTAAATCAATAAAAAATATAAAGCTTTTATTAACATTCCTAAATTTACAGAATACTTATAAAATAAATTATCAACAAAATAAAAATAATTAAATTTCATTTGATGATTTTCATGTATTTTTTATTATTATTACTATTCTTTTTCTTTTTTAATCATTTATTTATTAAGGACATCTCTAAAGAATGGTATATTCGGTATCTAAAGCTAATAGAAAAGGTCAATGATCTCAGAACATACCTACTGCTGTTTATCATAGAAAATCTCAAACTGAGATCCGAACACGTGACCTCAAGTGTCACAGCCAACTGTTCCACTACTGTATCACTGAAGATACACACATACTTACCATCTGCAGGGTTAACGCGCGGTAAGTAGCAAAAGGCGTGAGGCTGTCTCTTTCTTTTTCCTTTGTTATGACAGGGAGAGAAGTATACCGTCTATGCCGCATTTATTAAGCGTATTTGACCTGTTATTTTACTAACAATTTTATTAACAAAGACTCACCTGACAATTTCAATGGTACTCCAAACTAGGAATAGATAGAACACCACCGGTTTCGTTTGCATTCGTGGTTCTGACTCTATCATGACGAATAGGACGAAAGCGCGACCAGAGACTTGGAGGAACGGCATCAGTGCACCGCCCTTGGAGATCAGAGAAGAAACATTTAATGAGGGGAAAACCTTCGGAAACACTAAGCAGGTACTGTAATTAGCGTACGATAGTTGGCGATTCAATATTTAATAATAATTTCAATATTAATTATTGTACTTATTTTGAATATTAAAAAAAGCTACTGCGGAGGTTTCTTTTCGGATTCTCGCCTGTAAAAATTCCGCATTCCGAACCGGTGGCAGTAAAAAATTACGATTCGAAAGTGTGTATTTTAGGTCTATTCGAATTTAAAAAAAAATGATTTTATATTATTAAAACATTTAAAAACCTCTAGAGCGTCTTTGATGACTACAACACATCTATTACAATACTAGCAAAACTTTTATTTTCATTAATTTGATTATTTAATACAATGTTATGTTAAAAGCAGCACATTATCTAGGTCTGTTCTGAAACTGGCAATTATTTTTTATTTATTTCGAATTTAGTATCCATCGAATTCATAATCTTTAAATAGTAAAATTTTAAGATTTATCCATTATTAAAAATTTCTATCATATTTTGCAGTGGTGAAAAATAGAGATTTTTTTAGATTGCGTGCGTTGGTTTAAAATGAAAAAATATTTATCTATGGTTACTCAAAAAAGTTTGACTTACCTTTGTATACCCAAACAGTGGATGCATAGCTTCAAGGTACTGCATCAGCTGTAAGAACTTCATAGCGGAGCCGACGTGTTCGTACGTGCCCGCAACGGACTCGTGCTCGAGTTTAGCGTAACGCACGCCCATCACCGCCAATACGTACATATACCCGATGAATTGGAACAGGTTGTACAACGCTAGGTACACTTTTTTCAGGTCCTCTGTGAAAGACATTGTGATCATTAGAAGGACAAGAATGATGTATGTGGTTGGCTTAACATTATTGTTTTTATCATGATTGGGTATTGTATGGGATGTGGTAGCTCATATTGTTATGTGCCTTTTTTTAACCAACCAACCCGACCCGAGGGTCGAGTCTCGGGTTGCCGTACGTTAAAGCTGCCATGTTTCGCATTGTGCACGGATTGTGGCGACAGATTCGCAACCTGTCACTACCTGTCACTGAGGCTCAATATAAATATGCGAAATGTGGTGTTTTAACACCTCTGCCTAGATCTCTCTCTGCCTACTTGAGTTTATGTTTTGTTTTAGGTCTTGTAAAAGCCATGAATAGAAACATTTTATTTTCAATAGATTTTTAGATTGAGTATACATAGTTACAGTAGCTAAATTAATTGAAAAAACTTTTAAGATTCGATTGAACCCTTCAACTGGGATAGTTGATACTTCCAGAACATTGTTTTGTGTTATTATATGTATTATAACATTATAAATTAATACATATTAACCAGTGGTGTAACTACAGGGTGGCGTGGCGGAAGAATGGCACAATTCGTAGACCTCTAGCAATATGGAATAACAATCGGCCCCAGGTTTTAACTATGGCGATTTACTTTAAATTAAGACTTAAAAAAGATCCCCAGTTTTTGTGTAGGACGGGCCCCGTCCGATTCATTTACCACGTGCGGACGTTCTAGTTACGCCATTGGCATTAAACTACATACGTAAAGTATTACCTTTTTTGTATCCGAACTCCTCTTTCTGCAGCCTGTCGTACATCCCTGGGTAATCCTTCATGACGTCGCGAGTCTCTTCTTCACTATCCTGACCGTCTTCTGTCTTCCACAGATCGAAGTTGATCTAAACAATGTATAATGACTTTAAAACAATAAAATACTAACTACAAAAGGAATGTTCTGTAGGAAGCTGCTGAATTCAAACGGCCCAGCCTCCTTAGACAAATATTATTTTCCGCAAGTGTTAATATCAACAATGGGCGCCGCCGGGAGGACAAAACTTAGTTTATACTTTTGTGATGTTATCATTATTGTATCTAAGGATTTTTTTATAGATAAAAGTAGCTTTATCTTTTTAATTAAAACCGTAATCTCACGTGAGTATTATATATTTGCGAAACTGAACTGTTGAGTTTCATAAAATATTATTTTAAAAAAACTTACACTTTTTAATGTTTAACCAACTATTTAAACTAGTAGTTTATACTACCTATTTATTTATTGTCACTTCACAAGCATAAAGGCAATACAAAGTTTAAAAATAATGTTATCAGAAAATTTCAAGTATCAACCACCAGAGACAGTACAAACCAGATATGAATCTGAATCAATCAGTCAATACAATTAAAAAAATATTAAAAAGTTATGTTTTAAATCAATAAGTTTGTAATGTGTTAAAACAAACTTTTATTTGTAAAGGAAACTATAAAACACTGCTGAGACAATATAGTTCATTGGGTCATTGTTACATTTTAATTTGAATGACGAGATTTTATAGTTGTCCTGTTTTATTTAAGGGGGGAGCCTGATTTAGAAGCTTCGAAAAATCGATTTTTTGAAGGATTTTTTTGGGAAGGAAAAAAATATACGATTGGAATGAAACTTTCAGGTTTTATTGTTGTATATTTCAACAGTCTTCTCAAATTTTTTCATGAAGATTTAAGCAATATTATGCCCGGGACAAGAATTTCGCCGAGGCGTCTCGCGAGCGCTTTTGTTGTGCGGCGGGAATGATGCAGGTCGCAATTTTCATCTGAAACAAAAAACCCAAAAATATTTTTATTCCTGAATAGTATAGCTTCTAGTTAAACCAAGAAAATTGATGAAAACGTTCAAATTTCAATAATTTTTAGTGAATTGAAAAAAAAGTTCATTAAAAAAAAAAAAAAAATTGACTTTAGATTGTTTAAAAAATATGTTAATCTTAACTTTTTCAAGGTTTTTTAGGTTCAACTAGAAGAGAATTTCATCCCGAATAAAATGCATTTTGTTTTATTTCGATAGGACGTTTAGTTTTTTCCCTATCTTTCCCGCCAATTAGGAAAAATCGTAAAAATGAAAACTCGAGAAAACGTGCGTCAAAGTTTTCGTATATGAAAAATCGTAATTTTCTTAAACTTACCGCGTTATTATGCTAATCAGCGATTCCTGGTCCATAAAGTAAACCTTCACACTCTTCAAAAACCTGGTTTGTGCCCTGTTGTTCGAGTCTGCGGGCTGTTCTGGCCTCTTTACTACACAATGAATCGCGCCTGTTTTGTCGGGTGACGCGCTCCTCGTCGGCTCTCTTGGCGAAATTGTTACATTGCTGTCCAATTTTTAAATCCATCAACTGCATGGTTTTCAATGCTGCACTGTAGCCTTCGTTGAACATTCCTCCAGCGATGTAAGCAGCAATTTCGATGATTTTAATGCCTGAGTGAAGGTGTTTAGGTGTCATGCACCACACAGTGGAATTGAACGACTCGTTCGCATTTTGTGTGTGTCCACCCAAACACCTCGTAAGCAGCTCGTCCTTGGATAAGTCCTCGTACACAGGACGAATGTGCTGCTCGACATGTTCGTCAATTAGACGTGGTGGATGTTTAAAAGCCGCCATTATGAAACTGATTGCCGTGGAATTTACGTTTCCGTGGCTTTCCACTGCGTTCACTTGAAGATTTGCTCACTTTTGGATAGCTCTGCATGATTTGAAGACGTTCACGTGCCGAAAGACAAATCGAAACTGAACCCAAATGCTAAATGTAGCTTTGCTCGAACCGACGCTGCCAGGTCACATATACCGTTATAATACATACTTTTATCCCTACATAGCTCTACAATGACCTTCTGCGAACAGTCAACAGTCCCTCGAAGGACCGTTATTCTGTTTGGATCATAACACGAACAATAGATCGAGGGGCGGAGCGCGCGCGCTCCGAGCGATCCGGCCGCTCGTATATACCTGCTCGACGCTTGCCGACTCTTTCTTCTATAACTCCGAAAATATTGCGAATTTCCGTCTGAAATTTTGAGGACACATTCTTAGATAGTTTAGGAAGACATTTATGCAAAAAAAAAAAAAACGATTTTTTGAAGCTTCTAAATCAGGCTCCCCCCTTAAATGGCAATAGAACTTCATGGCTTTTTAAAAGCTATTTTATAGTTCACTAATGGCCCGCCCTGGCTTCGCACTGTTAGATATAGGAATTAAACTTTTTCGAAAATATTTTGCCACTGTTTGTCAGGGATAATGTAGGATTGTAGAGGTGAAATAATTTTTCAAATCCATTAGTTTCGGAGCCTATTCAAACAATCAAATCTTCAAATCAAATCTTTCCACTTTTAGTGTAGACAAACAACTGCATTGTTTGAAACCATTACAATTAAACAAGTTTGTTTTCTAAGTAACAAATTAAATGCTTACAATGTAACTTCCTCCAACCTCCAATAAGAACGACATGTGGCTGGAGTTATCCATTTATTGAAATTTACATTTTAAGCTGAGAGAAACAGAAGTTAATTGTTTGAAAAACTATTTTTTTAGTTTTGATATCTTTTTTTAAGTGTTTCATTTGGTAGCTTATTGTTCATTTAAATCATTTATATTAGGTATCTGCAGTTAACACCTAAATGTGTATTTTTTTATTTTTCTATTGATGGTTGCTTTGCCACCGTTTTTATAGCAATGAGTCATCATAAAATTCTAAGTTGTCTGATTTCGAATGAAAAGACATTTTCTATTACATTTTTTTCACATATTCTGGAATGCACCTCAATGAAAATGAATATAGCAGACTTTTCAATTGCAAATTATTATTGGAGTTGGACCAAGTTTCATACATTTGTGCCAATTGTCATTTACCAATCAAATTAATAAATCCTGTAAATATCTTGTGATGAGAAAGTGATTCTTAAATTTTATTTCAAATGCAATTATGGACTAGTTAGTTGCTTTAATTGTCAAACTAAGAGCAAGGCTGCAAATTTATAGGTGTCAGTAACAAAACCACTGGTTTGAATGTTATTAAAAACTATTTTTTTCAATTTATTTTTTCTATAAAATTCTTATATAATTAATACAAAACTTGACAAAAATTTAAGAACCTGTTAAAAATAAATTCAAATTTTGTACAAACCAGTTTTTTTTAAGAAAACTAGTTTGATGAAAATAGAGACAAGGTTTAGTTGTTTTAAACTTAATCCCAATTATTATAAACTCAAGGTTCTGTTCAACATTATTCATGCTTATTCAATACTGCTGCACATCATACTAATCAACCATGAATTTTGTCAACAGCTGTAACCGTCAGCAACTTATCATTTTAAGTAAGTTTAATTGTTTTAAGTGGTTAATGTTCCTTTTAAAATTAATAACCAAAATACAAAGAGAAACAGAATATTTTAATAAGAAAATCCAATTTAGGAAGAACCAAATCTATAAATTGGTAATTAAACTTCTCCATACCTTGAGCCAAGCAGGTTTCTGTGGCTGAGCAGTGAGTCGGGGCCACCAGGCCGGCTTCTGCTTCTTCAGGAGCACATCCACTCGGTTGTCAAAGATCCTCACAACTGTTGCTTGACCATCACCCTCATTCTGTGAAGATTTTTCAAAGAAATGGCTTATAGCTGTTTGCTGTAACTTATTAGACTAACCACTCTAATTAGGGTGAGATATAGAAATAGATTATGAAAACACAGAATCATTTTCATAGCTTATGAAGAATATTTCTTACACTATATATCAATAAAATATTAATTATCAACACAAGAAAATTAATAAATTAGGCAAGATTTATTGAAATAATGGTGCATTTAGCATATATTCCATATATTTATGTCCTCTGGTGTCACCTCCATAGATTTAATGTTATGCATCCTGCTGAGGTATCTTCATTAATTGTTGGCCTTTTTATTAGTAAGTAGAAAATTTACAAAACTTTTTTAACTATATTTTTTTAGAACTTTCTAGAATCTCGACCTATCTAAGCGTCTTATCAGAATAATAAGAAGCACAAATTGACTCACTGTTAAAACAGGGGAATATAGATCCAAGGAGAATTCGTAAAACGTATCACCATGTGCACCTGTTCCTTTAGAAGAAAACTTTATTTTATTTTCCAAAACACTTAAGTCCGGTTTCAAAACACCTTTTAAATCAATTTTCAGAGAAATCCCATCTTCAGTTTGGGCCCAGTAAACAAACGGGCTTGGTATCACCATTTTAAATTGAAGCCAATTTTTTATTAAACAATTTTAGTCAAAGTTTTCCACTTAGAGAACTCGTTTTGCCATTGATTTTATTTTTTTCGGAGCGACAAAATGATAACGCTACTGAACTGAACGACCGATCATCTGCTGTCACTGTCAGTCAAACAGTCAATGACAAAGTCAAGTTTGAATTTTTTGTGATGGCATTGCCATCATCAGACAATATCTTAGAGTATTTCGTCAGTGTCAAATATGATTCATTCAATAGTTTTAGTGAGGAATGAAATGATAATGAGATAAATAATGGACGGATGAAAATGATAGATGGAATGGCGAATCTGCCTATAGTAACAAGCCAGTAATGTTACTGTAGGCTTTGATCAGTTCCTAGGGAGATGAAGAAAAAGCAGTCAAATGGTCGTATTTCACGGTTTCCACACTTGTACAGCACTACTGATATTCACTGGTTAAACACTAGTTTTGTTTGTTTGTTTGTTTTAGCATGGCACTTACCGCACTTAGCCGCTTAAATGTTCCCTATTTCAGCCAACCCAAACATTCCCAGAAGTCCAGCAGTCTTTTCAGATTGCTGAAAGCTTCCGAAAGTGATGGTGGTGGTTAAACATTAGTGTTTTTACAATTAAAATTCTGCTAATATAAAAAAAAACATAAAATAAGAACATGTTAACCACAACTTCCTGTTTCCGCTAAGTTATCCCAAAGTCAAGTAAACAACTATCAAATGAAATGTTTTAAAAGTGCGATCGCACTAAAATAGCTAATCGCTAGCTGTCACATCAAAAGTTATGCGAATTCCTATTGTGAATAAATTAGTTTTAATTTTGAAGATATGATTTTGGTTCTCACATGAAACATCATTATCTCCCATTCCAAGTAACTCAATAGAGTCTTCAGTAACTATCCTAACATATTACTGTAACCAGATTCGTAATTTAATCTATCATCCTTTTATTATTCATCTCTTTATCATTTAATTCCTCATTACAATTTGCTTTGAAAAGTTATTGTTAGCCCTCAGTATAATAGAACCTTAATTCAAATTTATTTTTAATTAAAACTAGGCAAATGTGTTTGGTTTACCTACACAAGTCTAATCATATTTGATTTCAATAAATGTTGAATAAGATGATTAATGGTAACGTGAAATATATATTTTTTTAATTTTATTAATTAGGTTTTGAAGAACATCTCTAAAAATCTATTAACTTTTTTTTCAAGTTGGCAACAACACGGGACATATAAGTCGCAAGTTTTCGTTCTGTCAAAAAGCCGTTTGCTTTCCTCGTTGATGGGTGTCGTTTTTTCTTATATCGTAGTGGAAACGTTTTTGTAATCTGATAATTTCCCTCCGAGCACATTTAAAATGGTTTAGTTAGATTTGTGAGGTCTAAATTTTTCCAAGCGGTTGTATCGGTTGAAGTAAACAAAACCAAAATGTCCGTTCCAACGACTGGACTGAGCAAGTTGAAGAAGAAACACATTCGCGTGAAGCATCAAAAAGTGAAATTGTTTCGTGCGAATGAACCACTTCTGTCTGTGTTTATGTGGGGCGTGAATCACACGGTAATAATACATTTATACTTAAATTCTGATTAGAATTTCAGTTTTTCTCGCATGTGTATCATTATGGGGTTCAAAGAAAAATATCCTCTATCATTAAGTCGTTTTCGATTACTTTGTTGTGGTCGTACGTTGTTTACTTTCGTTGCGCCGACCGCAACAAGTTTCCTCATTAGTTTCTGGCACTCTATCAACTCCTAAGTTGTTTGTCTGATCATTGTCATTAAAAAATAAATTAATAGTTATAAATACTCTTCATGAATTTATTATGGTAGTGTTGTCGTCGAGATTGCCAACACGATCGATGTAGGACTAGACATGTAATTTTAAAATAAGCTGGGAATGCCTGTACAACATCATGATGTGGTTTTCCTTTTCAGATAAATGAGCTTAGTCATGTATCAATACCTGTTATGCTCCTTCCTGATGACTTCAGAGCCTACTCCAAGCTCAAGGTTGACAACCATTTATTTAACAAGTAAGAATTTTACCTAACTGTACCTATTTTCAAAAGATTATTCATGTGTAATATAAAGGTAATATTTAATCCAAACTAAAAGGTAATTTTTGTATGTCAGAGTTAATTTTAAAACAACTTGGGTAAAATGGCTTTGAGGGTGGACATATGATGTGGACATTTCTTAAAATAAATATGGACTCAAAGATTAGGGGTAAATTAAAAGCTAGTGTTGTGCAGGATTAGAATTTTTGTATTTCTTTCAGTACCAATTTTCAGATGTTTTGTCAGTAAATATTGAAGTATGACTCAAATAATGATAATTTAATAATAATTCCAAATCCTGTGGATTTTCTTGAGACATGAAACAAAATTATCTCTGTACTATATTATTATAATTAATTCTGCAGTTGCATTATTATCATTTTTAATTTACTCAACACAAAACATAAAATACAAGGAAAAGCAGTGGCACATCAAGGACTGAAAATGTTAAACTAATTTTATTCCGTTTACATTAAATAAAAATAGAATAGTCAAAATAATTTAAATTTTCTTAAAAATGATTTGAGCAACGGTTTGGAAAAATTATGTTGGGAAAGTTTGTAATTTAGTATATTAACATGTTTTTATACTTAGCAACTAATACATCTTATAGTCTACTGCTTATGTCACATTATGCAATTTAAAATTGAAGTGGAAAAAATGGAGTTTGGGCTTCAAAATGAATTAGATAGTTTACCCCTATACAAAATGATAACTTTTTCTTGAATTGTGACAACTATAAATTCGAAGAACTAAGATTCTTTTGAGTCCCTAGCCCCCCCCTGTATCCACTAGTGAGGATAAATAAATACTAAATCAAACATTCTCTATTGAATTCTAAATATATAGTTATGGTACACATCCTGAAAAGGTCTTCAGCATTTTGAGTTTCTTAAAGGATCTTTCTGTGTTTTCAAGGCCAGTGAATCATGAAGAAGTTTATCTCATTAAATTGCATATATATATATGATAAATTGCATACATTGAATGTTTGAAGGAAAACTGTTTCATTTTAATGCTAAAGATATACTAAATTAGACATAGCTCATGTAAATGAAGATTTGAATTATTGAACATTCTTCTTCTCTTTAAATACAGTACAATGTAGCCATTGCTGAGCAAAATACAGTTAATCCGTTAATAAACAAAGTGAACATTTTCATTAACAATTTAAAATTGTTATACAGACTTATTAACTTCTGTTAACATACAATAAGTCGGTTGATTGTTTATTATGTATCTACTGTTTAAAAAAAAGAACACATATTGACAAGTATTTTCGGGACTGTCTTTAATGTTTAACCATGTTATTTTTTTTAGTACCGGATTAACGAAGTTAACTTTTGTATTAACTGTGCCCGGTTATGAATGATACTGAAAAATCTTTTATAATTTATAAAGACACCTAAATTATTATATCAAATTAATAATATGGTTCAAAAAAAGCTTTTGAAAAAGATATTACTTTAAATTTTGAATGTAGTTAATTGGTAGAAGTAATAAATAAAACATTGCCTAAAATTGATTATATACTTGTTATTTGTAATAAGTTAGACTGTCTTCCAATACATAATGAGAAATGTAATTAAATCATAAATTAAATATGTAATTAACATCTCTTTATATATATTTATAATACATATTGATTGGTTTTGTCACAGATTTTTAGGGTCCCCATAAAATATTCGTCATATATTTCAACCCCTTTGAGTTACTTTTCTCGACAAAAACTAGCCTATGTCTGCCTTAAAGTTTCCATCTTCGTACCAAAACTTGTCAAAATTGGTTAAGTGGGTTTGATGTGGATACGTAACAAACAGATGGAGTTACTTTCGCATTTATTTATTGTTATTATTATTACACGGGAGATCCCAATTATAGTAATGTTCGGAAATAAATTAGACAATATTTAATAAAATCTCTATAAATGTAAGAAATTAATTTATAATTATGAAATGACAATTAAATAATTAAAGAATAAAAAGTCAAAACTTAATAATAACCTAACCTAACAATTTTTTACTAAGTGATCGAGGTTTTTTTTCGTAAAATGTATGACTTTTTTTTTTTCAGAGAGAACATGCCGTCGCATTTTAAAGTAAAGGAGTACTGCCCGCTTGTGTTCAGGAATTTGCGTGAAAGATTCGGTATTGATGATCTCGACTACAAGGAATCACTCACTAGGTAATAACTTATTATTACTCAATAACTCATTGTCTGATATTATCTATTGCTCATGTTTTAATTATTTACTTTGCTTATGCCAGTTAGTACCGTCCGCAGATACGGTAATCTTTAGAGCTTGTCTCTGGTCTCGGTCTATATGTTTATATTTATTTTAGTTAATAATTTTCAGATACTGTTGTTCTTGTAATTCCTTTTCTGAAAAATTATCTTTTTAAGCACAAGTCTAAAATCTGGCTTATATATATTTATTTATTGGTATTTATTTTTTGTACATCCAATCTGAACCTTGTCGGTCCTTCCCACATCCCTGTCCTGTGTTCCGTAGGTTTAGAAAGCCAGATAACTACTTGTGCTCGCGGGTTATGAAGCGTCCATGCGGGCTTCTAAGGAGGTCGGCAACTGCGCCGGACGGTGTTGCCAACATGAAAAACGAAAACCACCAAGACAGTATATTCCGCGATGCGAGCGAATTCGTCAAGCGCGGCCTGACGATAAAGCGGCTGAGGTCAGCGGTACTTTGAAAAGCTGATTTTTTTTTATTCCTCCCAATTTTTTTTGTTAACCGTAGTGTGCCTTTGGTAATCACTGCAGAATCACGCCATTCACTAAGCTGTATGTGGACCGCTGTCATGACCTTGAAAATTTAGTTTTTTTTAAAGTTGAAATTATGATTAATAATGTCAGAATTGGAGTTTATCATTTACTAAAATGTCATCATAGACAAGTAAGACTGATTGAGAGAATTAATTTTGTCCATGACCCGCGACCCGACCAATCTTGACTTCCATACCTGAAGATCCCTTTGTTTTTTTTTTAATAACACTAACAGACGCACAATAACGATGCAATACTTCACGGTATATTGTGCACTTTCGCTGAAAAATGTTAACAGATTAACTGCTATTTGCTTGTTTGTCGATTACATCGGTAGCATAGAAAAATCCATAAAAATTATAAACACACAAACAACATACGAAACAACAAATAAATTGAAAAACAAAATTTAACCTCGTTTATTAAGATTTTTTTTTGAAAATCGTTTCCATTTTTAATTTTTTAATGTAAGCAAACATTTTATCAATGTTTATTTTTTATTTTGTGCTGAAAAATAACAAGAGCGAAGGTTCAACGGCAGTTAATATGTTAAGTTGCAAGAATAAATATTTAAATTTAAATTCATGCTTCTCACGCAAAGGTTTAGGTATTTTTTTATTTATCACAAATACACTGTACCTAATTAATTAAGAGTGGTACATACATTTGTATGTGCAAATTTATATTTATAGTTAGGTATATGCCTGTCTAGGGAAGTACTTTCTTTGTGTTAAGGTATATTCAAATGGTGTTACAAACAGGGCTGGATTTAGAGGTCCGGAGGCCTCGGGGCAACAAAGCAGCGGAGGCCCCCTTGTCCCGAATTATTTCCCAAATAAAATGATTCCTGCTAATAATACATATAATCAAATAATCATGTATGTACAAAGTACTGTAGGTAAAGCTGAAAGAGCCAAAAAAATACTATCAAAGGAAAAGATGTTTACTAGTGTCTAGTTGGAATAAGTTTTTTTTTTTTAAATCTCTATTGCGGGGGCCCCTGTTTGTTTGCCCCGGGCTTTCGCCCCGGTTACCCTCCCCTAAATCCGGCCCTGGTTACAAAACCATCATGTCACGATTTTGGCACTGCAAGTATGTATGTACCGATGTACCCTCGTATCACCCAAACCACTGACCCGATTCCGATAGATGAGGTGTCGTCAGAAAGGACTTAATCGTCCTGGTAACATTTGATATAAAATAAGTTTTTAACCAAGATGGCGGCTGTCGTACTTCCTGTGGTAGGAGATGAGTAATTCCTTACGTAGTTTAGGTTTTGGTTTTTAATTTCTTGTTCTTATAAATTATTATAGTTCTCTGTCTTTCATAAGGGTTCATGTTATGATAGAAGGGACTAGAAATAAGAATGGTGTACACATGTACTCCGTTCCACGAGTAAGCAAATTGGCTGAAGGTCACGCGTAAACCAATAGGCGCGCACGAATGGCTTTTCTTTACGAGTTCGTTTCGTTAAATCTACTACAGGTTTTCTTTAGTCTACCGGGTGGACTGGTATTTGGCAAACGACTTCGTCGTATTAAAGCCCCATACACACGAACGTTTTTTAAAAAGCATTCAACGGAAAAAGACGCATACTGATGTCTTTGTTAAAACGATAGCTCTTTTAAAGCGCGGCGTTTTTTTCTACTGAGCACTCTTGGATTGCTGGTGTTGAGCGTCAGAAGTTAAGGCCTAATTTGCAAAAAAATTTCGTTTCAACGCTTTTTTAACGCGCGTTGAAAAGCGATCTTGCGAATCGGGCCAAGAAGGGTTACCTGACGTTTACCACATTTTCCAAACTATGTCGTCCTACCGAACGGTGGCTCGGTCGATATTCAAATTGGAGTTTACACTGGTTCGGCTAAGTGAATTCGCCTTTCGACCTAGTGTTAACAATGCTCGAGCTATATATACTACTCAAAACAAAATAAGGGCCACGAGGATTTTTTTCATTTTGGTGTAAATTATTAAACATTTACATATTGAAAGAAGTAAAATATTGAGTATACAAACTCTTTGATACCTACACTTTTTAATATTGTAGTATTCATCTAATGCTGGCAACAAGTTTAAATAAAATTAGATTTAAAATTATTTTTGAAAATTTTGATTCCATTTTCTTTGTCGTTTTGCTTTCCTTAGCTTCTTGGTTTATTAGAAATTATCAGAGTTCATTGATATCTCGAGTCAGAAACATCTTTTGCAATATGCCACAAGCACGCAGTCGTCATATGGACTCGCTGACAGCAACCAGAGCCGTTACAATGATTGAAGAAGGTCATTCGCAGCGATCTGGGGGTTTGCAATTGGGATTTTCTCGAAGATCTATTCAAAATCTATGGGATCGTTTCCAAGAGACCGGCAGTGTTAGAAGAAGACCTGGTTCGGGCAGAGTTCGCATTACAACAGATCAAGAGGATCGTTACATTCGATTAAGTGCGCGCCGAGATCGCACAACGACGGCCCGCAAGCTGCAAAATCGTTTACGGCTCACAATGGGTACTCGTGTCAGTGACCAAACTATTCGTAATCGATTGCAGAAGGCGAGTTGTCCGTGTTCCATTAACCAGAAATCATCGTGCAAATCTTTAAGATGGCATGCCCGGGCATGGTGCTCTTCACAGACGAATGCAAAGTTAAATTTTTAACGATGATCGGCGTTTTAGAGTATGGAGAAGGCGGCGAGAGATTTTCAGAAGCCTGCATCCATGAAGTCGAACGTTTTGGTGGTCCAAATGTAATGATTTGGGGCGGGATAAGCTTACACGGCAAAACTGAGCTCGCTATTTTAAATGAGGGTACTGTTACTGCTCAGCGGTATATTGAGGAAGTTGTCAGACCACATGTGATCCCATTTGCCCAGCGAGCGGGTCCTGGATTCATCTTGATGCAAGACAATGCTCATGCACACACGGCTCAAGCGACTCGGTTTGTACTGGAAGCGTCTCAAATTCAAGTCTTGCCGTGGCCGGCGAACAGTCCGAACTTAAATCCAATAGAGCACATGTGGGATCAGTTGAAACGAAGAGTTAGAGACGGTGATCAGGAAATCCACAACCAACAGCAACTCATCAACGCTGTTAAAAGGGCCTGGGAAGAGATTCCAATGAAAAATGTCAGGCATTTGATTGAGAGCATGCACTCCAGGCTTCAGGAGTAAAAGATGAGCATGGAGTATTTTCTTTTGTTTTCAGTAACTTTACATTGTTTTTATTTTTAACCTTAAATGTGATTTTTTCTTTCAAAAGCAAATAAACTTCTTAATCATTATTATTGGAATAAGTTTATTGGTCCACACGGTAAAAACAACATTAGTTTTCGTTATGGAGACAAAAAAATATAAATTGGTGTTATTATTTTCATGGTACAGACAAAATACCTCGTGGCCCTTATTTTGTTTTGAGTAGTATATTAATGGTTGGTAGTCGCAGTCTTCTTAAGCGGAGACCAATCATTATTCTATGGTCTGAGGTTTCGGGTTGACATTGCCAACGTGATGCTTCAGTGGTTTCAAGCGTATGTGCGTAGCGTGTGTAGCGTGTGTTGTTGTAAGCTATGGTTAATTTTACAGTATGGCGGGCGGGAGAATGTTTACAATTTATTCAAATATGTTCAAAATTAAATAAAAAAGAAAATACCTTCATAGCCTTGGTTATAGGTACAAACGATACATTTGTATGTTAATCTTTGGTAGTTTTTCTTTAGAGGCCGTCCAAGTATTACGTAACGTTTTTTTTTACATTTTTGATCCCTCCCTCTTCCCCCATATAATGTTTTAAAAAATTGGAATCTTTGACATCGAAAATATCCAAAACGGCGCATTGACGTAATGCCTGCTCATTTAACACAGGCGAAATTGTCTGTGCCATCGACGCATTCTTTCAGTGAGATAAGAAGAACTTTTCCCTAAGTTTATTACATTCGAGCGAAAGCCATTTTTAACTAAGATAAATATATTTAAGTTTTTTTTTTTATTTATTTGGGACCATTTTTTAAAAACCTTAATTGAATAGTACAAAACAACAACAAAAGAATCGTTATAATTTAATTAAATCTATTTTCATACGTATTTATGACGTAATGCAGATAAAAACTTATAAGCTACCTATATGTATGTAGGTAAATATATAATAGGAAAATAATTATTAACGATTATTAGCTATTAAACGCGTTGTTACGTGCAATGAACAATAGTGATTGATTACAAGAATACGAAATGATTTAATATTGCCTTTTATATAATGTTATTCTTATTTATTTATTTATAACCGCTATACAACTATTATTAAAGAATAATAATTACCATATCACAACACACACATTCACTCAGCCCTGCAGTAAGTATCGTAAGAACTTTTGTCACAGGAACTAAGCAACGGTGTTGTATAAACTACATAGATAGGAATACTACATCAAAGACCGACAAGTGAAACAGTGCGTCTTGCAAATAAATAAATAACCACATCACGACACACACATTGACTCAGCCCTGCACTAAGTATCGTAAGAACTTGTATCGCAGGTGCTAAGCAACGATGTGGTATATACTAAATAAATATAAATACAACATCCAAGACCGGTAAGCGAAACAATGCGTCTTAAAACACAAATAACACTAAGATACTCCTCGCCGGAATACGAAGCCAGAACCTTTACTGTTTCACACCACTGCGCCACAGAAGTCAATTGTTCCATGTAATTAAATATATTGTCATGAGTTAAATTGGCATTGCTCAGTGTAATTTTAATGAAAACTAAAACCCGACTACTGAAAAATCACTGATGAATGATAAAGTCAAAACCCTTCCCAGAAGGAAACTGAGCCCAAATAGAAATATAAATTTATTTACTCTTAGGTACATCTTTAGCGAACTTTCTCGTTGAAATTCTTAATACAGAAACTAGCAAAATAATCAGATGTGACCAGGGGAGGGGGGAAGGCCTGAGTCACTGACTTTCTACTTAACTAGCAATTTTATTTCACAGGTATTGTTTTCAAGACGTATTCTTATTCTTATAATGGCGTTTTTCGAAATTCAACCCTAAAGAGGGTGAAAATGGGGTTAAACTTTAATAGAAATTCGTATTTTTAAGCTAGTTAGAAACATTTATAGGATCGTCAAAAGACGTATCTACCAGTATGTTATCAAAAATTTAAAGGTATCTCTTGTTTGTAGGTCCCAGCCGATTCCTGATGATTCATCAGGCAAGTCCGGTGCCAAGTTCTACCAGAGCTACGACAGGCTGTTTATATTGAAGACCCTCACGTCTGAGGAGGTGGAGAGGATGCACTCCTTCTTAAAGCATTACCATCCGGTAAGGAAATATATAATACCTTAAGCCCCCGGTAACACGGTATTGTACTGCACGTTTTCGGAGCTCATGTTATGATGGTGTTATAAGAAGAACGCCATGAACCATTATTATGAGATCCCAGTGAAAACTTATACGGTTTTCGTAAGTCATTCAAGTTACGCTGGACCTTCGTTTATTTTCTAGATAAAGTCATTATAACTTGACCTAACGTGTTGACTGTGTGAACGGGGGGTAACAGTTTGTGCTAAGTCGGTACCTACTACCCTAAAACTAAATGACAAAAGACATGTTAAATGAAATACTAATACTATTGCTAAACTAATACTATATTACGTGTTTTTTAAAATGATTTAGTTATGGCGGTAGGTAGGAGATATTCCATCGCACGAAGGAGGTTCCGCTGTGATTGTGGTACATGCACGTAGTTCTATTTACTTAGCAAACTCGAGGATCCGCACACTGAAACAATGTGCATGTAGGTGCACAAATGACAAAACTAACACAACCTTACTCAAATGTCTTTCGTGAGATGGAACAACTATAAGGATGTATTAATAATTACTTATTTATCTCTCTTATTTACTATGTTGTTGAAGTTAGTATATGGGAGATAATCTTTGAAACTACTCGACCAATTTCAGTTATCCTATGGTGAAGCATTTTGAAGAGCTAGGTAAATTGATCTTTAGATCTCGAAAAAAAAAACAAACTTCCACAACAAAATGGCGACTGTTCATGTTCGTGATACGTAAAGACGCATTCAGAGAATTGCATCGATATCTTTATTGATCGATATTATTTAATGTAATGAAAATAATTACCGTAATTTAATTTTATTTATATACAGACTAATATATATATGGAACTATTTTAAGTACATATATAGATAATCTGACTCAATAGAAACTTTTTAACAATAAGCAAAACAGATTAAAAACTTATGTACTTTTCCCCACCCCCTAGGGTTACGTTGTATTTTTACAAATTTATATTGGATCAACTTCAATGTGTTCTCTACACAATAAAAAATAATTATCGGACTACTCTGTTTAAAGTTAGGCGTGGTCATATATAAAAAATTATACGGTTCGACTTGACAACCTCCTCCGTTTTTGGTTTTTACGTCGGTTAAAAATCCACATAAATGGAAATCCACATAAATAGAAATCCACATAAATGGAAATCCACATAAATGGAAATCCACATAAATGGAGATCCACATAAATGAAAATCCACGTAAATGGAGATCCACATAGATGAAAATCCACATAAATGGAAATCCACATAAATGGAAATCCACATAAATGCAGATCCACATAAATGGAGATCCATATAAATGGAGATCCACATAAATGAAAATCCACATAAATGCAGATCCACTTAAATGCAGATCCACATAAATGAAAATCCACATAAATGGAGATCCACGTAAATGAAAATCCACATAAATGGAAATCGACATAAATGGAGATCCGCATAAATGAAAATCCACATAAATGGAAATCCACATGAATGAAAAATAACTACACAGTACAAAACAAAGTTGCTTCCCGCTGTCTGTCCCTATGTATGCTTCAAACTTTAAAACTACGCAACGGATTTTGATGCGTTTTTTAAATAGATTGAGTGATTCCAGTAGAAGGTTTATATTTATGGATATAATACATGCGTAATATCCGTGCGAAACCGGGGCGTAGAATAAAAGTAATAAAGCTCAACAACTGAAACCAAAGTTCCGTTCTGTAGGCATTTAATTTCTAAGAACAATAACGGAGCTACTAAAACTTTACGGCTAAAGGAAGTCGTTTCTTCACGACACGTCTCGAAATATCCTTAAGCTAGTTATGCTGAATACCTACAATATGATACCGAGATATCTTATCGGATACCGAGGCAAGTTTCTTGTTAATCTGATCTTGTTTTATATCCCAGATATACTCCCTTGATCTGTTAAAATTAAGTTAAAATATCTTAGTAGAAATTAATTCTCAGACCAAGCCTTAAGGTGTGTTAGACCGACATTACAAGGTGTAATTTATTTATTTATTTATTATTAATTTGATCTTATAAGCTAACAGATAAAAACATCCAAGGCGCTTACAAGATTAATTATCATTTGCCTATTAACAATTGATCTATTGAAAATACCCGTCAAATTATACCATTTTAGATTGTTATAAAATAACAAAATGTCAAATTTAATAATAATACAAGCTTGCTTGTCTACCCTTGACGTTATATGGAAAAAAGGTTTGATACCACCCTTAAGGATGTACGGTTACTAATCCACGAAAGAAATACATATGAATATATAAAAAAAACACTATAGTGTATAAAAATAACAAGATTCCTAAGAAAATATTCAATATCATTGTTCATCACACAATTACGTGTCCGAAGTGAGAATTGAACCCGAGACCCGAGGGAATATGCATGAAATTTTATATTTATTTATTATCATTCGATACCACATTTTATTTTTTTATTTACACAAATCCGTTAGATTTTCTCAAATATCTGACTTATTAACTAAGTTATGAAGCTTCAAAGTCGTTGGTTAGACAGAGAGATCCGATATGTACAATGACTTCAAAGTACACAGGCGCCATACAACTTCCGTAGAAAATATTTTTTGTATGAGCGAGATAGATATACTTTTAATGGTTAAATCTCCCTGGTTTATCGTTCAATTCTAATTCTATTTTCATTATAAAGATACTATTTCCATATACTTTACGTTAAATTGAATGAATAATCAAACAAAATTTCACGCATATTCCCTATTCCGCAGTTAAGGTCGCTATCAACTGGGTTATCAAATCAATTACATCAACCATTCTTAATTATAAATTCATTACGGGTCCCGAGACAGCGGGTAGTATGTCCGTCAACGTAGCCTTTGCTTCATTTGACAGCTGCATTATAAGTTACAAAGTCACTGTCAATGTCAAAGTTGTCACAGTTGATCCTGGTCATCAGGAGTTCTTTGGTGGGACAGATTGGCGGGCGTGTGTAGACACTAGAGTGTTAACACGTTAAAAAGTTTCGTTTTTTTTTAAATCTTTATTCAGAAATAAATATTTCCATGAATTTCAAGATAAAGTTAAGTATCTGAGAACAATGGATTGGAGTTAAATGACGTTTTGATAAATATGACTTATCATATTATATTTAATGTGGGCTAGAATTTTTCAGCAAAGATCTGATCATATTAGATTAAAGAGAAACAGCTATAATTCAATTTGATCTTTCCAAATATGTAAATGATATATCCAACGATTCATATCTTAACAGTAATCCTTTGAGATTTGATAGTAGGTATTTATCTCTCAAATTTAAGATATCAATTTCATACTAAAATGCATTCTAACAACCCCACCCCTAGAACAATTACTTTTGTCACAAATTTACCCGAGCCGGACTCGAACCCGGAACGGTTAGCACGCAAGCATGGGTTTTACGAACTGATCAATCACATCGTCGAATATAGACATATAAAAGTCATAAGAAAATTATTTATCCTAATTAAGTTGCCTATAACTATTATCATCGAATAGTGTCTTAAAACAGAAGAACACACGGCCACGGATCAACCTGACCTGTTGGTACTTTGTACCGTTCTTAAGTTTAAAAGCATAAGGATTTACATTGCACTTGTTACGTGAAGCTTTATGTGTGGCCGACTGTACAAAGATCTGCGTCGTCACCATTTTCGGCGATATCCACGACTGTATAGAAATGGACAAAATTTAAAAACAAATTATTGTTCCAAAAACAAAAACAACTCGACCATTAATCGTCGTATACAGATGCTAATTCTTTAAACGAAAACAATCCAATTACTCATAGCTAGCGACATTTGTATCATGGCGTTATACCATTCATCAACGAAGTGTACAAGGACGCTTGTGATTAGAGTGAGAAATTACGTAATCGCTTTACCTCTACGCTGAAAACTAGAAAAGAAAAGATTTTATTTGTAAAGTTGCGATAAGCGAGTATATTTCGAATTTTCGTCTTGAAACATCTATATTTTATGGTTTCTTGGACCCTTCTGGATTCATGGATTCATCTATTTAGATTTATTTCTCAAAAATCCATTACCATCCATATATCTTAGTGCTAAATCCCTACATACTTACATATATACCACAAAGACAATACTGCACTATATTACTACTATACTATTACTATATTGCTCTTCAGCTTCGCAGAGGTTCGCATACGTGCTCATTATATATATCATAAGATATCGCACTCACAGTGGGAAATGCGTTCACAGACAGCCGCTACACACAGATATATATATAGCGGCCGTTTTCCATTGGAATCTCTTCCCAGGCCCTTTTAACAGCGTTGATGAGTTGCTGTTGGTTGTGGATTTCCTGATCACCGTCTCTAACTCTTCGTTTCAACTGATCCCACATGTGCTCTATTGGATTTAAGTCCGGACTGTTCGCCGGCCACGGCAAGACTTGAATTTGAGACGCTTCCAGTACAAACCAAGTCGCTTGAGCCGTGTGTGCACGAGCATTGTCTTACATCAAGATGAATCCAGGACCCGCTCGCTGGGCAAATGGGATCACATGTAGTCTGACAACTTCCTCAATATACCGCTGAGCAGTAACAGTACCCTCATTTAAAATAGCGAGCTCAGTTTTGCCGTGTAAGCTTATCCCGCCCCAAATCATTACATTTGGACCACCAAAACGATCGACTTCATGGATGCAGGAAAATCTCTCGCCGCGTCTTCTCCATACTCTAATACGCCGATCGTCGTTAAAAAATTCAACTTAGCATTCGTCTGTGAAGAGCACCATGCCCTATTGGTTTATGTCCCAGTCCAAATGTTGACGGGTAAATCTTAAACGATTTGCACGATGATTTCTGGTTAATGGAACACGGACAACTCGCCTTCTTGTTGCCTGCTGGTCTTCATGCAATCGATTACGAATAGTTTGGTCACTGATACGAGTACCCGTTGTGAGCCGTAAACGATTTTGCAGCTTGCGGGCCGTCGTTGTGCGATCTCGGCGCGCACTTAATCGAATGTAACGATCCTCTTGAGTTGTTGTAATGCGAACTCTGCCCGAATCAGGTCTTCTTCTAACACTGCCGGTCTCTTGGAAACGATTCCATAGATTTTGAATAGCTCTTCGAGAAAATCCCAATTGCAAACCCACAGATCGCTGCGAATGACCTTCAATCATTGTAACGGCTCTGGTTGCTGTCAGCTAGTCCATATGACGCCTGCGTGCTTGTGGCATATTGCAAAAGATGTTTCTGACTCGAGATATCAATGAACTCTGATAATTTCTAATAAACCAAGAAGCTGAGGAAAGCAAAACGACAAAGAAAATGGAATCAAAATTTTCAAAAATAATTTTAAATTTAATTTTATTTAAAATTGTCGCCAGCATTAGGTGAATACTACAATATTTAAAAGTTTAGGTATCAAAGAGTTTGTATACTCAATATTTTACTACTTTCAATAAGTAAAAGTTTAATAATTTACAACAAAATGAAAAAATACCTCGTGGCCCTTATTTTGTTTTGAGTAGTATATAAGAAAGGACAATCAAATAAAAAAAATCTAACTGACACTTCCCGTTCCCGCCAAGTAACTCCCCGTCATGCTCGTGACTAGTGGTAGTGTTGCCAACGGTATTATCAGTTCAATGTCAGGAAATGACGCAAATTTGACACATTTATGATATTAATAAATAAATATTCAACATAGCTGTCAGGTGTTTCATTTCTCTGCGGGGATAATATATTAAGACACCGCTATATATTATAGTTGCATCTGTGAACTCCTTTAACCTAACCAAAGCAATATAGTAAGATGAATCATAGGTGCTATGGTATACTTACTATTTGATTGTTATTATTTTAAATGTTTAGGCTACAGTGCGAGCTTAGTAAACACTTCGGCTGGTAATAAATTCACGACTGAATAGTCATCTAATATAAAAGGCTAAACTATTTAGGTCAGTAAATTGGACCTTATGTTTATGCAATTAAATAAAATATATTTAAATAATAGCCTAAGTAGACTTAAAATCATTAATTATTCAAAATATTACATATTGTAATTTGCTTTATATGAAGGTATTCATAGTAGCTTAAAATTTTATGAAATAGAAAACTTGTTCCAAATTGTAAAAAAAAACTATTGTAAATTTTTGAAAAAAGCAACTACGGAGGTTTCTTGCCGGCTTCTTCCCCGTAGATGGCATTCCGAACCGGTGGTAGATAAAAAAATGACGATTTGAAAGCACTTATTTTAAGTATATTTAAATAAAAAACATTTTGAATTAGAATTTGGACCTATTTTAAATAGACCCACTGGTCTATGTGACCTGATCCAAACTAAACCTATTGTGAGTAATTTTTAAAGAAATTGAGAGAATATTTATTATGTAACAAAAAAATAAAAGACTATCTAGAAAGGTATACTGTTGTAAGTTTATAATTTAATTTTACCAAGTTAAAAAAACCTTTAGACTTATTACAGTTATAAATTATAAACCACTTGAAAATTAACTTCTTTATAACTTATAATGAAGTTAATTTTCAAGTGGTCGTTTTCTTGAAATTAGCCTAGGTTAGTAAAATCGTACTTCATTTAGTTGTGTATCACTTAGTTCTAGTCCAGAATTTATACTATAATTATATTATGCTAGCGATCCGCCCCGGCTTTGTAAGAGTTTAATTACTAATGAAAAAAAAGTCTATCGAATCGATCTGTCCTCTTTTCTGTCCCCCTGAGAGGACAAAAAGTGTACAGTAACATAACACACATTCTATTGGTGCATGATTTTTCATGGTCTTATTAAAAGTTTTGAAGATCTCCTCATCCAAAACCAGAAAACATTACATCTTTGTAACATAAGGAGATAACAACATATATGTTTTTCTACAGTACATAGTGGAGAGGCACGGTAAGACCTTGCTGCCTCAGTACCTGGGCATGTACCGGCTCACTGTCGACGGCATCGAGCACTACCTCGTCGCCACTAGGAACGTCTTCTCCAACCATCTCAACATACACAAGTAAGTGTACAACTCTCAAAAAAAAAACATGTCGTGAATCAATAGGTATTTTTTATGGTCATTTAGCATCAGGTGAGATTTGTTTTTTGTAAGTCACGGGCAAGCAGAGGTTTACCTGATGGAAAATGATACCGCCGCCACGACACGACGATGCCGATGATGTCTGGAACGCCAAGAGCATCGCCAGTGGCGGTACTGTCATAGAAGCCCAAAAGCCCGGCTTGCCCTATCAAACTAAAATAAGTTCGCGCTCTTATTCATTCATTAACAAATCAAAAGACTTTTAAAGCCACCGGAATTGTGGTTTTGCTGACATGTTCGCAAACTTCTTAGTGTTTTGCTGAGCTCGTCCACGCCAGCAAGTCCACAACGGAAGTATAAAGTATATTTCTCGGCTTGCCCTGTACTAAAACTCTAGGAACGCCACTGAGCATCGCCATTGCGTTACCCGTGTATTAGCTAAATATGTCATACCTCTCGTGCCGGTAATTACACTGAATCCTTCGAACTGAAAGCGTAATGCTTTTCGGCAGAAATAGAAAGGAGAGTGGTAACAACAAAGACGATTTCGCACATAGATCTGCCAGCTGTGAAAAATCATTTGCGTTGTCATATGATTTACCCAAATATATGTCAAAGTCAAACTTATTTATTGTGAACATAGTACATGGAAAATATTGCAGATGTTACGCATTTATAGGTACAGTGTTAGACTATATTCTGCCTTGAGGCATACAATATTATTTAAGTTAATTAATTATGTTTTAAATAGCATACATTTAATCAGATGTGAGTAAAAAAATATATATCTGGTTTATTGTAGGAGAAAATCTGTTGACCCAACTATTATTCACTAATTTCACAGGAAATACGATCTCAAAGGCTCGACAGTTGACCGGGAGGCTTCGGAGAAAGAGTTGGAGAAGGAGCTCCCGACCCTCAAGGACAACGACTTCATCAAGCAAGGAGTCAGGATTGATATAGGTGACGCAGCTAAAGACAAGCTATTGGAGACGCTCACGGCCGATGTCGAGGTATGTTAATGGAAGATTTTGGTTGCTTGTTTAAGAGATTACAAGAAAATTATAATTTTAATATTTTAAGCCTGTTCGTCTGACATCGGACTGTATCTCATGAAAACTAAACTAAACTAAAAGCATAACTTCTAAAACAAATTCTAAAAGAAACTATAAATTCCCATACAAAAGAGAAAAAAAATTGCTTGATCTTGTTTCTTGTATGAAATTATTTAAAAACCTCAACATGTACCTCAATTGTTTGTAGTTCCTGACGAAGCTCCACCTGATGGACTACAGCCTGTTACTAGGAGTGCACGAGTGCGCCCGAGGCGAGGCGGAGGCGGACGCCGAGCCCGATTCCGAGCCGAGTGACTCCGACTCCGATACCGACAATAGGCACGACAGGTATAGGATAGGCACATACACACAAACGACTTTGAGCCGAGTGACTTCGACTCCTATACCGACAATAGGCACGACAGGTATAGGATAGGCACACACACACACACACACGACTCTGAGCCGAATGACTCCGACTCCGACACCGACATCAGGCACGATAGGTATAGGCACATACACACGCAAACTTTGTCTCTGACAAAATTTATTTTCCTACTGTTTTTATTTCATCCAACACACACACGCACAGTTTTTTTACAATATTTTGTGTTGTTAATCTTACTTTCTCTTGCATTTTCTGATTGCCCTGATCGAATCGGAATTCGAATCCAGGGCGTTTAACTTCGTACGTTATTTACGAGAGGTGTTTCAAAAGAAAGTCCCCCGCCTATGACTATGATGTCGATAAATTATGGATTGGTTTTTTTAAATAGTTTTCATCTATTAATATAGGATTTCTGAGAAAAGTTTAGATTATGGATAATTCGTTAAGGTTTTGTGTAAATTGGTTGAAATATAACTTCGTTCGTGTAGAAGTAGAGAATGGTTTTAATAGCCAAATTCAAATTGTTTTCTATTTATATAGACTTATAATAAGTTTCAAGGAAGTCTGAAACCGCTTTCTTACTACCTCCTATTTCTTCTGATTAAGTTCGTTGCGGGTCCCAAGACAGCCGGTAGGGTGTCCGGGCACAGCCTGTGCATCACTGCACAGCTGCATTATTCGTTGATTATTCGATCAAAGGACGCCACTGTTGATCCTGATAAACAGGAGTTGCAGTGGTGGGACAGAGTGGCGGGTGTGGCCCGAAAAAAAAAGTTTCAAGGCAATGTTTTAAAATAATCAAATAGTTTTTTTGTCTACCACCGGTAGTATTTTTAATTACTTGACATTTATCGTTACATTTGAACCAATTCACACAATATCTTTATAAATTATAGCCTATATGTTATTCAGATGTATAAGTTATATTATTGTAAAGTTTCACTAAAGTTTATTCAGTAGTATTCAAAGTGAAACTTCAAAGAGTAACAAACATCTACACTCGCGAGCAACGAAATCGACTTTTATTTAAAACAATGTTTGAATGCAGAGGTAGCGCTTGAGTCGCTTTGATTGGTCGCGAGTGTAGTACATAGTTATAACCGCGCTGGCCGTGCAGGTGGGGCTACAGCACGCCGCCGGACAGCCCGCGCGGCGCGCTGTAGCTGCATAGTTATAACCGCGCTGTAGTAGCAATGCGCCGTGCAGGTGGGGCTACAGCACGCCGCCGGACAGCCCGCGCGGCGCGCTGTAGCTGCATAGTTATAACCGCGCTGTAGTAGCAATGCGCCGTGCAGGTGGGGCTACAGCACGCCGCCGGACAGCCCGCGCGGCGCGCTGTAGCTGCATAGTTATAACCGCGCTGTAGTAGCAATGCGCCGTGCAGGTGGGGCTACAGCACGCCGCCGGACAGCCCGCGCGGCGCGCTGTAGCTGCATAGTTATAACCGCGCTGTAGTAGCAATGCGCCGTGCAGGTGGGGCTACAGCACGCCGCCGGACAGCCCGCGCGGCGCGCTGTAGCTGCATAGTTATAACCGCGCTGTAGTAGCAATGCGCCGTGCAGGTGGGGCTACAGCACGCCGCCGGACAGCCCGCGCGGCGCGCTGTAGCTGCATAGTTATAACCGCGCTGTAGTAGCAATGCGCCGTGCAGGTGGGGCTACAGCACGCCGCCGGACAGCCCGCGCGGCGCGCTGTAGCTGCATAGTTATAACCGCGCTGTAGTAGCAATGCGCCGTGCAGGTGGGGCTACAGCACGCCGCCGGACAGCCCGCGCGGCGCGCTGTAGCTGCATAGTTATAACCGCGCTGTAGTAGCAATGCGCCGTGCAGGTGGGGCTACAGCACGCCGCCGGACAGCCCGCGCGGCGCGCTGTAGCTGCATAGTTATAACCGCGCTGTAGTAGCAATGCGCCGTGCAGGTGGGGCTACAGCACGCCGCCGGACAGCCCGCGCGGCGCGCTGTAGCTGCATAGTTATAACCGCGCTGTAGTAGCAATGCGCCGTGCAGGTGGGGCTACAGCACGCCGCCGGACAGCCCGCGCGGCGCGCTGTAGCTGCATAGTTATAACCGCGCTGTAGTAGCAATGCGCCGTGCAGGTGGGGCTACAGCACGCCGCCGGACAGCCCGCGCGGCGCGCTGTAGCTGCATAGTTATAACCGCGCTGTAGTAGCAATGCGCCGTGCAGGTGGGGCTACAGCACGCCGCCGGACAGCCCGCGCGGCGCGCTGTAGCTGCATAGTTATAACCGCGCTGTAGTAGCAATGCGCCGTGCAGGTGGGGCTACAGCACGCCGCCGGACAGCCCGCGCGGCGCGCTGTAGCTGCATAGTTATAACCGCGCTGTAGTAGCAATGCGCCGTGCAGGTGGGGCTACAGCACGCCGCCGGACAGCCCGCGCGGCGCGCTGTAGCTGCATAGTTATAACCGCGCTGTAGTAGCAATGCGCCGTGCAGGTGGGGCTACAGCACGCCGCCGGACAGCCCGCGCGGCGCGCTGTAGCTGCATAGTTATAACCGCGCTGTAGTAGCAATGCGCCGTGCAGGTGGGGCTACAGCACGCCGCCGGACAGCCCGCGCGGCGCGCTGTAGCTGCATAGTTATAACCGCGCTGTAGTAGCAATGCGCCGTGCAGGTGGGGCTACAGCACGCCGCCGGACAGCCCGCGCGGCGCGCTGTAGCTGCATAGTTATAACCGCGCTGTAGTAGCAATGCGCCGTGCAGGTGGGGCTACAGCACGCCGCCGGACAGCCCGCGCGGCGCGCTGTAGCTGCATAGTTATAACCGCGCTGTAGTAGCAATGCGCCGTGCAGGTGGGGCTACAGCACGCCGCCGGACAGCCCGCGCGGCGCGCTGTAGCTGCATAGTTATAACCGCGCTGTAGTAGCAATGCGCCGTGCAGGTGGGGCTACAGCACGCCGCCGGACAGCCCGCGCGGCGCGCTGTAGCTGCATAGTTATAACCGCGCTGTAGTAGCAATGCGCCGTGCAGGTGGGGCTACAGCACGCCGCCGGACAGCCCGCGCGGCGCGCTGTAGCTGCATAGTTATAACCGCGCTGTAGTAGCAATGCGCCGTGCAGGTGGGGCTACAGCACGCCGCCGGACAGCCCGCGCGGCGCGCTGTAGCTGCATAGTTATAACCGCGCTGTAGTAGCAATGCGCCGTGCAGGTGGGGCTACAGCACGCCGCCGGACAGCCCGCGCGGCGCGCTGTAGCTGCATAGTTATAACCGCGCTGTAGTAGCAATGCGCCGTGCAGGTGGGGCTACAGCACGCCGCCGGACAGCCCGCGCGGCGCGCTGTAGCTGCATAGTTATAACCGCGCTGTAGTAGCAATGCGCCGTGCAGGTGGGGCTACAGCACGCCGCCGGACAGCCCGCGCGGCGCGCTGTAGCTGCATAGTTATAACCGCGCTGTAGTAGCAATGCGCCGTGCAGGTGGGGCTACAGCACGCCGCCGGACAGCCCGCGCGGCGCGCTGTAGCTGCATAGTTATAACCGCGCTGTAGTAGCAATGCGCCGTGCAGGTGGGGCTACAGCACGCCGCCGGACAGCCCGCGCGGCGCGCTGTAGCTGCATAGTTATAACCGCGCTGTAGTAGCAATGCGCCGTGCAGGTGGGGCTACAGCACGCCGCCGGACAGCCCGCGCGGCGCGCTGTAGCTGCATAGTTATAACCGCGCTGTAGTAGCAATGCGCCGTGCAGGTGGGGCTACAGCACGCCGCCGGACAGCCCGCGCGGCGCGCTGTAGCTGCATAGTTATAACCGCGCTGTAGTAGCAATGCGCCGTGCAGGTGGGGCTACAGCACGCCGCCGGACAGCCCGCGCGGCGCGCTGTAGCTGCATAGTTATAACCGCGCTGTAGTAGCAATGCGCCGTGCAGGTGGGGCTACAGCACGCCGCCGGACAGCCCGCGCGGCGCGCTGTAGCTGCATAGTTATAACCGCGCTGTAGTAGCAATGCGCCGTGCAGGTGGGGCTACAGCACGCCGCCGGACAGCCCGCGCGGCGCGCTGTAGCTGCATAGTTATAACCGCGCTGTAGTAGCAATGCGCCGTGCAGGTGGGGCTACAGCACGCCGCCGGACAGCCCGCGCGGCGCGCTGTAGCTGCATAGTTATAACCGCGCTGTAGTAGCAATGCGCCGTGCAGGTGGGGCTACAGCACGCCGCCGGACAGCCCGCGCGGCGCGCTGTAGCTGCATAGTTATAACCGCGCTGTAGTAGCAATGCGCCGTGCAGGTGGGGCTACAGCACGCCGCCGGACAGCCCGCGCGGCGCGCTGTAGCTGCATAGTTATAACCGCGCTGTAGTAGCAATGCGCCGTGCAGGTGGGGCTACAGCACGCCGCCGGACAGCCCGCGCGGCGCGCTGTAGCTGCATAGTTATAACCGCGCTGTAGTAGCAATGCGCCGTGCAGGTGGGGCTACAGCACGCCGCCGGACAGCCCGCGCGGCGCGCTGTAGCTGCATAGTTATAACCGCGCTGTAGTAGCAATGCGCCGTGCAGGTGGGGCTACAGCACGCCGCCGGACAGCCCGCGCGGCGCGCTGTAGCTGCATAGTTATAACCGCGCTGTAGTAGCAATGCGCCGTGCAGGTGGGGCTACAGCACGCCGCCGGACAGCCCGCGCGGCGCGCTGTAGCTGCATAGTTATAACCGCGCTGTAGTAGCAATGCGCCGTGCAGGTGGGGCTACAGCACGCCGCCGGACAGCCCGCGCGGCGCGCTGTAGCTGCATAGTTATAACCGCGCTGTAGTAGCAATGCGCCGTGCAGGTGGGGCTACAGCACGCCGCCGGACAGCCCGCGCGGCGCGCTGTAGCTGCATAGTTATAACCGCGCTGTAGTAGCAATGCGCCGTGCAGGTGGGGCTACAGCACGCCGCCGGACAGCCCGCGCGGCGCGCTGTAGCTGCATAGTTATAACCGCGCTGTAGTAGCAATGCGCCGTGCAGGTGGGGCTACAGCACGCCGCCGGACAGCCCGCGCGGCGCGCTGTAGCTGCATAGTTATAACCGCGCTGTAGTAGCAATGCGCCGTGCAGGTGGGGCTACAGCACGCCGCCGGACAGCCCGCGCGGCGCGCTGTAGCTGCATAGTTATAACCGCGCTGTAGTAGCAATGCGCCGTGCAGGTGGGGCTACAGCACGCCGCCGGACAGCCCGCGCGGCGCGCTGTAGCTGCATAGTTATAACCGCGCTGTAGTAGCAATGCGCCGTGCAGGTGGGGCTACAGCACGCCGCCGGACAGCCCGCGCGGCGCGCTGTAGCTGCATAGTTATAACCGCGCTGTAGTAGCAATGCGCCGTGCAGGTGGGGCTACAGCACGCCGCCGGACAGCCCGCGCGGCGCGCTGTAGCTGCATAGTTATAACCGCGCTGTAGTAGCAATGCGCCGTGCAGGTGGGGCTACAGCACGCCGCCGGACAGCCCGCGCGGCGCGCTGTAGCTGCATAGTTATAACCGCGCTGTAGTAGCAATGCGCCGTGCAGGTGGGGCTACAGCACGCCGCCGGACAGCCCGCGCGGCGCGCTGTAGCTGCATAGTTATAACCGCGCTGTAGTAGCAATGCGCCGTGCAGGTGGGGCTACAGCACGCCGCCGGACAGCCCGCGCGGCGCGCTGTAGCTGCATAGTTATAACCGCGCTGTAGTAGCAATGCGCCGTGCAGGTGGGGCTACAGCACGCCGCCGGACAGCCCGCGCGGCGCGCTGTAGCTGCATAGTTATAACCGCGCTGTAGTAGCAATGCGCCGTGCAGGTGGGGCTACAGCACGCCGCCGGACAGCCCGCGCGGCGCGCTGTAGCTGCATAGTTATAACCGCGCTGTAGTAGCAATGCGCCGTGCAGGTGGGGCTACAGCACGCCGCCGGACAGCCCGCGCGGCGCGCTGTAGCTGCATAGTTATAACCGCGCTGTAGTAGCAATGCGCCGTGCAGGTGGGGCTACAGCACGCCGCCGGACAGCCCGCGCGGCGCGCTGTAGCTGCATAGTTATAACCGCGCTGTAGTAGCAATGCGCCGTGCAGGTGGGGCTACAGCACGCCGCCGGACAGCCCGCGCGGCGCGCTGTAGCTGCATAGTTATAACCGCGCTGTAGTAGCAATGCGCCGTGCAGGTGGGGCTACAGCACGCCGCCGGACAGCCCGCGCGGCGCGCTGTAGCTGCATAGTTATAACCGCGCTGTAGTAGCAATGCGCCGTGCAGGTGGGGCTACAGCACGCCGCCGGACAGCCCGCGCGGCGCGCTGTAGCTGCATAGTTATAACCGCGCTGTAGTAGCAATGCGCCGTGCAGGTGGGGCTACAGCACGCCGCCGGACAGCCCGCGCGGCGCGCTGTAGCTGCATAGTTATAACCGCGCTGTAGTAGCAATGCGCCGTGCAGGTGGGGCTACAGCACGCCGCCGGACAGCCCGCGCGGCGCGCTGTAGCTGCATAGTTATAACCGCGCTGTAGTAGCAATGCGCCGTGCAGGTGGGGCTACAGCACGCCGCCGGACAGCCCGCGCGGCGCGCTGTAGCTGCATAGTTATAACCGCGCTGTAGTAGCAATGCGCCGTGCAGGTGGGGCTACAGCACGCCGCCGGACAGCCCGCGCGGCGCGCTGTAGCTGCATAGTTATAACCGCGCTGTAGTAGCAATGCGCCGTGCAGGTGGGGCTACAGCACGCCGCCGGACAGCCCGCGCGGCGCGCTGTAGCTGCATAGTTATAACCGCGCTGTAGTAGCAATGCGCCGTGCAGGTGGGGCTACAGCACGCCGCCGGACAGCCCGCGCGGCGCGCTGTAGCTGCATAGTTATAACCGCGCTGTAGTAGCAATGCGCCGTGCAGGTGGGGCTACAGCACGCCGCCGGACAGCCCGCGCGGCGCGCTGTAGCTGCATAGTTATAACCGCGCTGTAGTAGCAATGCGCCGTGCAGGTGGGGCTACAGCACGCCGCCGGACAGCCCGCGCGGCGCGCTGTAGCTGCATAGTTATAACCGCGCTGTAGTAGCAATGCGCCGTGCAGGTGGGGCTACAGCACGCCGCCGGACAGCCCGCGCGGCGCGCTGTAGCTGCATAGTTATAACCGCGCTGTAGTAGCAATGCGCCGTGCAGGTGGGGCTACAGCACGCCGCCGGACAGCCCGCGCGGCGCGCTGTAGCTGCATAGTTATAACCGCGCTGTAGTAGCAATGCGCCGTGCAGGTGGGGCTACAGCACGCCGCCGGACAGCCCGCGCGGCGCGCTGTAGCTGCATAGTTATAACCGCGCTGTAGTAGCAATGCGCCGTGCAGGTGGGGCTACAGCACGCCGCCGGACAGCCCGCGCGGCGCGCTGTAGCTGCATAGTTATAACCGCGCTGTAGTAGCAATGCGCCGTGCAGGTGGGGCTACAGCACGCCGCCGGACAGCCCGCGCGGCGCGCTGTAGCTGCATAGTTATAACCGCGCTGTAGTAGCAATGCGCCGTGCAGGTGGGGCTACAGCACGCCGCCGGACAGCCCGCGCGGCGCGCTGTAGCTGCATAGTTATAACCGCGCTGTAGTAGCAATGCGCCGTGCAGGTGGGGCTACAGCACGCCGCCGGACAGCCCGCGCGGCGCGCTGTAGCTGCATAGTTATAACCGCGCTGTAGTAGCAATGCGCCGTGCAGGTGGGGCTACAGCACGCCGCCGGACAGCCCGCGCGGCGCGCTGTAGCTGCATAGTTATAACCGCGCTGTAGTAGCAATGCGCCGTGCAGGTGGGGCTACAGCACGCCGCCGGACAGCCCGCGCGGCGCGCTGTAGCTGCATAGTTATAACCGCGCTGTAGTAGCAATGCGCCGTGCAGGTGGGGCTACAGCACGCCGCCGGACAGCCCGCGCGGCGCGCTGTAGCTGCATAGTTATAACCGCGCTGTAGTAGCAATGCGCCGTGCAGGTGGGGCTACAGCACGCCGCCGGACAGCCCGCGCGGCGCGCTGTAGCTGCATAGTTATAACCGCGCTGTAGTAGCAATGCGCCGTGCAGGTGGGGCTACAGCACGCCGCCGGACAGCCCGCGCGGCGCGCTGTAGCTGCATAGTTATAACCGCGCTGTAGTAGCAATGCGCCGTGCAGGTGGGGCTACAGCACGCCGCCGGACAGCCCGCGCGGCGCGCTGTAGCTGCATAGTTATAACCGCGCTGTAGTAGCAATGCGCCGTGCAGGTGGGGCTACAGCACGCCGCCGGACAGCCCGCGCGGCGCGCTGTAGCTGCATAGTTATAACCGCGCTGTAGTAGCAATGCGCCGTGCAGGTGGGGCTACAGCACGCCGCCGGACAGCCCGCGCGGCGCGCTGTAGCTGCATAGTTATAACCGCGCTGTAGTAGCAATGCGCCGTGCAGGTGGGGCTACAGCACGCCGCCGGACAGCCCGCGCGGCGCGCTGTAGCTGCATAGTTATAACCGCGCTGTAGTAGCAATGCGCCGTGCAGGTGGGGCTACAGCACGCCGCCGGACAGCCCGCGCGGCGCGCTGTAGCTGCATAGTTATAACCGCGCTGTAGTAGCAATGCGCCGTGCAGGTGGGGCTACAGCACGCCGCCGGACAGCCCGCGCGGCGCGCTGTAGCTGCATAGTTATAACCGCGCTGTAGTAGCAATGCGCCGTGCAGGTGGGGCTACAGCACGCCGCCGGACAGCCCGCGCGGCGCGCTGTAGCTGCATAGTTATAACCGCGCTGTAGTAGCAATGCGCCGTGCAGGTGGGGCTACAGCACGCCGCCGGACAGCCCGCGCGGCGCGCTGTAGCTGCATAGTTATAACCGCGCTGTAGTAGCAATGCGCCGTGCAGGTGGGGCTACAGCACGCCGCCGGACAGCCCGCGCGGCGCGCTGTAGCTGCATAGTTATAACCGCGCTGTAGTAGCAATGCGCCGTGCAGGTGGGGCTACAGCACGCCGCCGGACAGCCCGCGCGGCGCGCTGTAGCTGCATAGTTATAACCGCGCTGTAGTAGCAATGCGCCGTGCAGGTGGGGCTACAGCACGCCGCCGGACAGCCCGCGCGGCGCGCTGTAGCTGCATAGTTATAACCGCGCTGTAGTAGCAATGCGCCGTGCAGGTGGGGCTACAGCACGCCGCCGGACAGCCCGCGCGGCGCGCTGTAGCTGCATAGTTATAACCGCGCTGTAGTAGCAATGCGCCGTGCAGGTGGGGCTACAGCACGCCGCCGGACAGCCCGCGCGGCGCGCTGTAGCTGCATAGTTATAACCGCGCTGTAGTAGCAATGCGCCGTGCAGGTGGGGCTACAGCACGCCGCCGGACAGCCCGCGCGGCGCGCTGTAGCTGCATAGTTATAACCGCGCTGTAGTAGCAATGCGCCGTGCAGGTGGGGCTACAGCACGCCGCCGGACAGCCCGCGCGGCGCGCTGTAGCTGCATAGTTATAACCGCGCTGTAGTAGCAATGCGCCGTGCAGGTGGGGCTACAGCACGCCGCCGGACAGCCCGCGCGGCGCGCTGTAGCTGCATAGTTATAACCGCGCTGTAGTAGCAATGCGCCGTGCAGGTGGGGCTACAGCACGCCGCCGGACAGCCCGCGCGGCGCGCTGTAGCTGCATAGTTATAACCGCGCTGTAGTAGCAATGCGCCGTGCAGGTGGGGCTACAGCACGCCGCCGGACAGCCCGCGCGGCGCGCTGTAGCTGCATAGTTATAACCGCGCTGTAGTAGCAATGCGCCGTGCAGGTGGGGCTACAGCACGCCGCCGGACAGCCCGCGCGGCGCGCTGTAGCTGCATAGTTATAACCGCGCTGTAGTAGCAATGCGCCGTGCAGGTGGGGCTACAGCACGCCGCCGGACAGCCCGCGCGGCGCGCTGTAGCTGCATAGTTATAACCGCGCTGTAGTAGCAATGCGCCGTGCAGGTGGGGCTACAGCACGCCGCCGGACAGCCCGCGCGGCGCGCTGTAGCTGCATAGTTATAACCGCGCTGTAGTAGCAATGCGCCGTGCAGGTGGGGCTACAGCACGCCGCCGGACAGCCCGCGCGGCGCGCTGTAGCTGCATAGTTATAACCGCGCTGTAGTAGCAATGCGCCGTGCAGGTGGGGCTACAGCACGCCGCCGGACAGCCCGCGCGGCGCGCTGTAGCTGCATAGTTATAACCGCGCTGTAGTAGCAATGCGCCGTGCAGGTGGGGCTACAGCACGCCGCCGGACAGCCCGCGCGGCGCGCTGTAGCTGCATAGTTATAACCGCGCTGTAGTAGCAATGCGCCGTGCAGGTGGGGCTACAGCACGCCGCCGGACAGCCCGCGCGGCGCGCTGTAGCTGCATAGTTATAACCGCGCTGTAGTAGCAATGCGCCGTGCAGGTGGGGCTACAGCACGCCGCCGGACAGCCCGCGCGGCGCGCTGTAGCTGCATAGTTATAACCGCGCTGTAGTAGCAATGCGCCGTGCAGGTGGGGCTACAGCACGCCGCCGGACAGCCCGCGCGGCGCGCTGTAGCTGCATAGTTATAACCGCGCTGTAGTAGCAATGCGCCGTGCAGGTGGGGCTACAGCACGCCGCCGGACAGCCCGCGCGGCGCGCTGTAGCTGCATAGTTATAACCGCGCTGTAGTAGCAATGCGCCGTGCAGGTGGGGCTACAGCACGCCGCCGGACAGCCCGCGCGGCGCGCCGCGGCGCTGCTACGCCGGCATCATACCCGAGCTCGACATCTACGCCATCCCCAGCCAGGACGGTACACATCTGTCACGCATTATTACGCACCCCTCAATATTAATTATAATTGATGATCCTTAAAAAATATTTAATTTCTCTTATAAAGAAGCCTTCTGTTGCCTATATACTTGTACTATATGTTGTATTGTGTTATACTTGTGTTATACTAATAGAAAAGGCTGCTTCATGCCCCCAACCTTTGGCGACCTACTTGCCTTAATTAGAAATTAAATTTAAACAAAAACATTGCCTTAATTCTTGCATACAATACCTATATTCCATTTAATAAACTATAACATTAATATTATCTTGTCATATTTCAGCTGCATTAAGAAAAGAAATTTATTTCGTCGCGCTCATTGATGTCCTCACACATTATGGAGTTAAGAAACAGGTACATATTATTTCTATAAACTAAACACGCTTTGGCTTCGCTTGAAAATTTTATATTCCGGTAACAGCGCCATCTATTGAGTTCAAATTGTCTTTGAAAAAATTTACACAGACGTTCCTAAATTATATTGAAATTGGTTGGATTAACCATTACTCAACCACGTTAGAGCTCTGGATAACATATTTGCCTGAGCGATTAAATAAATACATGCGGTTATTTAGCTGTTCAAAGTATGTCAAATTCGATTTTAGGCCTACGTATGTAAAATACTTATTTATTATTGACTTAACTTAATTTTCATTTTTTTTTCATATAAGCTTGAAATATTTTGTGAAAGATTTAAAGTATACCTCCTTCAATCTCGGTGGAGCAGCGGTGAAACAGCCGACTGTTTCGCTAGAAGTTCAAGGTGCGAATCCCGGCGGGGGCGAAACTTTGTGATATTTACAAGACGCATTGTTTCGCTTACCGGTCTGGAATGAAGTATTCTTATTAATCTAGTTTATACCATCGACGCTTTGTACCTGCAATACAGGATTCTTTAATCTTAGTGTAGGACTAAGGCAATGTGTGTGTCGTGATATGGTTATTATTAGGTCCTTGGTTATCTCTACATTATGTCATCTCCTTATATATCTTTTCAGGCGGCAAAAGCGGCGAAAACTGTGAAATACGGGAGCAACGTCGACGGGATATCAACCTGCGACCCGGAGCAGTACGGGAAGAGGTTTATAGAGTTTGTAGCCAAAGCTATCGAAGGAAACTAAACGCACACAGTATTACAGTTATTCAGGGCGTATGCGTACGAACATAACGCAAACTAAAATGTAGTCGTGTAGGGAATGTCTCGTATTGTGGAATGACAGTGAGACGTTTCTTGTTGAATTCTCAACCTTATTGATATTAGACAATATGAGTCATTTTCCATCATGCCAAGGGTGTTAGGTGTAATGCAAAAAAATTAAGAATGTTGCAAATGCGAACTGTAAGTTTACCTTCGATATTGATATTGAAAATGAACGGATATCATTTGGTTATGTTTCTGGTGGTTGATTTTTTTAAAGCACAACTTGTTAATGAGAGAAAACTTTTATGTGTGTGCTTGATGGGCATTTGGTTTATTCTGAAGGTTTCGTATAAAAAGGTTAAGTTTCAATCCTACAAACTCTTTAAAATGTTCTTGTGACAATGTCGTTGCCCCAAAGGAAAGATTGTGCGAGAAAAAAGTATTAATAGTAAAATTAAAAAAAAACTGTAAAACGTCTTTCAATTAAAGCAGAACATGGGAATATGATACAAAAATTATATAAAAAAACCGTAAAATTATAAAACATTGCCCTCAAACAAGCCTCTACTGAAAAGAGAATATACAATTTTTTGTAAAAAATGACATTAAATAACTCAGTTTGTATTAACATGTGTTTCCACATTACTGTGAATATCATGAACTTCATGGGCTAACGGTGCCCTTGGCGTTCCAGACATTAAGGGCATCGTCCTGTCAATAGGCGACGTTATCACTTTACATTAAGCGTATCGTCAGCTTGTTCGCCCGTGATGTTGTAAAAAAATAATCTTTTATTATTGAAAAATTCACTCTGAATGGTATTTCGCTAGGTCTTCGGACATTTTGATTGACATTTGAGCAATGTAGATGCTTGGTCATTAACAGTAAACTAAATACGAAAGACAACACATTACATTATGTATCTAAAAGTACTTATATATTTCATCTGACAATATGCTAAAAATAAGGGTGTATTATGTCGTCCGCGATTGCTGTGTGCAAAGGATTTTTGTCTTATTTTGTATATTTCTCAATAATCACATAAAGTTGAAAAAAAACATAATTTTCGTTTAAAAAATTTAAACTTTTGAGTTTAGACATTAAAGGTGATCCTGCAAAAAAATTGTGGGCGCCTGTTTTTGGAATATACATCTGAAACTTAACTACATCTATGAATTATTACAAAAACGTATAACGAGATGTCCTGCAATACAATACGTTATCTTACAAATTTTTATTTATTCACTATAGTATTAAAACGAATGTAAAAATTACGTTTGACAGTAATCAGAAGAAACCTATTATTTGAGACGAAACCATGAATTGATAACAAATTGGAGTAAAAATGAAGGGAAAAAAAATCATCGTCAATTATTCCTTGTGTAGTTGACAATTTTGTTTTGAGTATTTTTTAGTATATAGGTAATTGCTGAATCGTCAAATTCCACTTTCGAAATAGATATTCGAATAAAATATTTCTTTTAATTTATTTAAAATCAATGGAGTCGCAAAAGGAAACACGTTAATGTGTCATTGGGAAAATTATATAAATGAGTATATACTAAAACATTTATTGTCAGGTTAAGTTAGCAAAAATGTATATAGATAAAATGAGAGCGGTGAAAGTGATTTTCTGGCAACACTTAGGAGTGATCAGCCGATGATATTGGTGAGTTTGACAGAAAACATGGTATTGCCAGGTAATAAATATGTAATTCCAGCTATCACACGTCATACTATTAGAAAAGTTGAGTGTTGGTCATCTGATTGTTACACGAACGAACGTGTTCGGAGCTCAAGTTATGATGGTTTTTCAGAATAAAATTGATAAACCATTATAACCAGATCTCAGTGGAAACGTTTTCGGTTAACTTGACCTAACGTGTCGACTCTGTGTTAACAGGGGCTGACTTGTTGGAGCAGCCCGATGTTCTGTTACAAGTGAATGCTATAGTCTATGCTCAACTATGTGACTTTGTTGGTTAAATGAACAATGGAAAAGTTGCATCTCACATTGAAAGATTGTATAGCCAACTAAATACTTTATCACAAATCTTGAACTGAATCGTACTTGCACATTTTGCAATAATTTTTCATTATTATATATTATGATAATAATAATAAAAACATGTAATTGTTATTAGCTTTTATAATGTTTCGCTAAAGTAGTATAGTACTGATGAATTTATCCAAATAATTATAATTAAAAAAAAAATACTAAAGCCCTGTTTCAAATATTTTGACTCGATATAAAAATGTATCAACCGAAAAATAGCGACGGACGATGGAAATAATTGTATTATAATATGTCTTGTCAGTTTGTTACGGTATAAATGAGACAGAGCGTTGATTGTTATATAAATATATCATTCGATATAAAATTTAGAATGTTCCAGTTATAAAAAGCGAGTAATGTTAAAAATCATATGCGATGTCACAGCGTTGACTGTTTTCGGCTGTTGTAAGCTAAGTATAATAAATCTTTGATTGTATTATAAAGCGCACGGATACGTTAAATGCGGTCGACATTTGACAACTGTCAAATTAACATGTTGAAAGAAGAAAATTCATTATTCTTCTACCTATAGAATTTATTATGCAATTGTTTGACCACATTTATATATATACTACGGTTATACATTCAATATCAACAATGACAAGTGACAGCCTTTGTGGTACAGCTAAATGCTGCGTTAAGGTTCTGGGTTTGAGTCGAGGAAGGGTCAGAATTTCGTTTCGGTGCAAAATGCATTGTTTCGCGCACTGGTCCTAGATTTAAAGTTATATTGTATCGTTGTTGTGAACCTGCGATACAAGTTTCTGTCTTAGTGGAGGATATGTTGATCTGTGTTCTAAAGGGCGGGTCACACTACCTTATCGCTTCCATGCAATTAACATAAATTAATGGTGCAGCGTGGACAGTGGATGCTAATAAATTTCTTAGGTTTGTTTATAAAAACAGTATTGCGTATACGTGTTCGCCCGTATTTAACGTGTCCGTCGTAACATTTTAATCTTTCTAGTTCATAAAGTGTTTGGGATCGGAGTTTAAGCAGGATCACAATCCTCAATATGCAAATCACATCTATTTTAACAGATTTCATAATAGTCGACTTAGTTTTTTTGATTCTAGTATTTTTAATATTACGGTGTAAGATTTTGTTATTTATTATTCTATGTCGAGCTAAGACTTGGGTTGTTGGACTTTTTGATTCGGGACTTTAAATAATTTATAGGACTTTTAGATTCGGGACTTTAAGTAATTAATTTAAATGAAAGGGTTAAGGATTTGACTATTTCTAATTGGTTATCTCCAGCGAAATGTTACTGACTTTGTTATGTCTATTTATGTGTATCGAGTGTGAGTTTTGTGACTAAAAAGAATTGCAACGCGTTTGCCTCATGTTTGGATAAAAACAACCCACATTCAGTGAGTTTCGTGGTCGCGATCGTGGCGTTTAATGACAGAGCCCAACTCTAGGCGTTGAATAAAGATGGAAAAGCGAGATTTGCCACTGTCTTTGAAGTAACAGAGTCAGTGATAGCAATGAAAAAATGAATGAAAAAAAAACTGATGGTACAACCGATAAAGCAACAAAGGAAACCATCTCTTAGTCGTTCGACGGTTTTTTTAATTATCTCAATAAAGTCCCGTGAATTGTCCCTGCAGATGGATTTAATTTAAATATTTTTGTGATAGATCCCTATTGTTTACTTTACTATTAATTTTTAATTATAAATAGATCACTACAAATTATTGATTGTAAATTACATTTCTCAACAATAAGGAAGTTCGATGACATTCTGTGTACATGCTACATTACAAAAATATTTGTGATAACGACGAATCAATGGTCAAATTTAATTTAAAAACTAAATGAGTGCTATACATTACTATAACTGTCGCATGTATACGGGATGTAGGTAATATTCGCCATTAAAATTGAACTCGTAACGAATTAAAAATACCTTAATGTATTAGCTAGTGATTGTTTTAAAATAAAGATTTTTTAGTTATCGCGTACGATGTTCCTGAACAAATTGGTAGTCATGAGATGTTTCAAATGTCATATGTGTTGCCATTGTTTAGGTGTGTAATTAATTGTATTGTTTAATTATTTTAAGTTTTTTTTTTCTTGTTCGGTGTCGGTTAAATGCCACTCGCTTCGGTTTGAAGCGTTCGTGAATACAATTTCTTTTGATGTTATGTGAGTTATGCGACACTGATGCGTAGGTATAATAATACTGTCATCGTAGTAAAAAAGGGTGTAACCGACACTCATGATAATGGTAGTTACGCCCTTTTTAATAACGATGACAGAGTGTGTGACCCTAAGTAAATAAGGACTTGTAACACTGTCAAGTATCGAGTATAATTTGAGCCGCTAGCATTGGCAAGCAAGCTTGCTTATAGCTTTGTACAAATATATTTTGATTCCTTTTCTTTACTAAATAGTAATTCTATGTCAAGTAATAAGCATGCATTCATGCCATCGCAATATGATGCTTATGATATATGATAGTGTCATGGAAAGACATGAATCTGCTATACATCTTAAATGTATCAAAGGCGACTGGCCAGCGGCCCTTAAAATCTAAGATAATGATCACGTGACTTTGGCTTAGTTGTCTTAAGGCTACCAAAACAATATCGTTATACATAGGGTCACCCGTTTAAATTTTTATACCTATTTGACAAATTGTAAAGGGGAAGGCCTCATCAGTAGAAATTGTAATCACAAATATAATTTATACTTTACACCATTAACTTTAGCTTTGCTATATTATATGGAAGATTTATTGTCGGTATATTACTAAGCAACTCGATTTAAAATGTTATTTCTCTAGTCCCTCTTGTAAAGACAAAAATGTGCATGAAAATTTGAACTTAATTTTCTAAATAAATATTCGGTTTATAAAGTTTTTGCCCACATGTTTTATTTTATTTTTTTCTATACAGTTATTCCTAAATTATGGTTTTACTCGGTATTTGAAGTTATTATGAATCAATTTTAACTCCCAACTAAAAATTAATAAATTTTTGTTAATGAAAATGGACCTAAACATAAATTCATGCCGTAATTAATCCGTCGAGAGGGGTAGGCGGAGGTGTTAAACACGCATGTTTATGTTGAGTCCCAGTGTGACAGGTTGCAAATCTGTCGCCACTATCCCGGCATAATGAGGAAGGAACATAGCAGCTACAACACGGCAACCCGAGACTCGAACCCTAACCAAAGCACGTACAAACTAAGCTACCAAGTTCTTAAAATGGACCTAATTCCCTGATGTTGTTGATTCTTTAGTCGAAAGGTGAGCAGAAGCAGGAAACTGAGGAGGGCTGCATGTATAGATGGGAAGAAAAAAAGATACCTTTTTAAGCAAGGATAATCTGGGAGCGAAATAAAAAATGTGTTTTTAATGAGGTTTAATTAATAAAAAGTACAATAAACTAATCCATGCGTGTCTTGACGTGTCTTTCTGTGATCTTGTCCTTCTCAATGATATACACGACGGCACCCCAACCGGAGATGGCGTCGCGGTCAGCCGCGTTCACAAGCGCCTGAACAAAAAATAAATAATTCACATTATAACTAACGTCACTCTTGCTTGTGATAAGTCTATTTCCTTGATTTAGAGAAAAATGAAATACACAGCACCAAATATTAAATGAATATGTCCTGCCAGTAGTTAAAAATTATTAAAATAATTTTACATTTGACAGGAAAAGGTATTCTTTGTGTTAATCAAGGTAAAACTTCCACATTCAAAAATCCACATTCCATCCAGCTATTTATGTGTGATTTACAATAAAAAATTAACAAAAAGATCACATTTCTTTGAAGGATGGCAACACTCATCATAATAATAAAATTCTTCATTTCATTATGAACCGACTAACATTAAATAAATCAAACTAAACGTTAAATATGTATCAGTTACCTGTGAAATGGTTTCAAAAAGGTCATCAGGCTTGAGGTTGGGTTCCCACAGAGCTTCACACATACCGTACAGCTGTTCTGAACATGTACCAGTCACAACAAAGTCTTCAGGCTCATTTGGGCACCCAATCTGAAATACATAACAAAGTTTTAGTTTGGTTTAATATTTATTTCATACAAAAGTATTAAATGTTATTGAACCAAAAAAAAGGGTTTAGGTGCATTTTATCTTTAAAGTCGCCACAAATTTTAGCTTAAATTTTTCTTTAAAGGTTTAAATAATTATTTTATGAAATACCACGGATGTTATTTTATATTTTTTCAGGAATTGATAAATATATCTAAGTACATAAAAAGATAATATATTACCAGATCCATATCACAGACATAGGGCTCACTGGTGTACGGGTCAATACCAGCAATAACAGGTTCAACAAAGTATGGACCAAATCTCCTCTCGTATAGCAGGTTGGACACCATCGCTGAGAATGTCTTTGGACTCATCAGACGATTCTCCTTCAGCTCGTAAAGATTCATTCTGTCAATTAATAGGTTATTTGATCATTATCTTTAGGATTTTTGAGTTTTTTTGTTCTTTTTCTTTATTTAGCAAGGAAGAAATTCCACTCACTGACAGATTAAAACTGAACAATATCAGAGCTTACAAAACACTTGACATATATCGGATTTTAGGTTTTAATGAATCTATTTTAAAACTTAAATAGGAAATTTTAGTCTGTATGAAGATTGAACAGAGCAAGCAAGATCGTCATAGCAAGATAATTCAATTTTAAAAATTATTATTCATGTAAAATAAATAATTACCTAAATTGGAGTCTCTGAAACACAGTTTGCGTGTCGGTAGCTAATCCAGGCAAGCCAACATACAATGATGGCCCCATACGGAACACTTTAGGGAAGTTTGTGGACACAGTCTGCGCTTGAATACCGTATCTCTTGTCTGTAGCTATCGCTACGCAGTTCTCACCCTTCATTGCCACTACCGCACCTCCATTGTAAGCCAAGATCGACTGAAAAATATGACATCTTTAAATTTAAGTAAATGTTATTTTAGTATGTCAGTTTTTTGATCGTTGGTAGTGAAATTGTGGAGATTTCTAAAAGAGGGTTAGTAATAATTGCTTGTATTGGAGTTTAACTGGAAAATCGTGTAACAAAACATCATTTTTGCCTTGTAATGCAATAGACGCCACTATAACCTCTTACTTTACATCGTATATCAGTTTAAGCTTATTATTGTAATTAAACTCAAATGCAACTTACCATACTGTAATTATTTCAAAGTAACAACAGTTGTAACAAAATTTTAAAGTATTATTTTCACCGAAATCGAAAAATGACATATCATCCGGCGACTGACCGACAGAGCATTTAGTTACGTTTAGTTTTACGTACCGAAGGAATAAACATTGAAATATTAAAATTTTTCGATGATTTACTCAAAATAATACATTAGGGTATATTTGCCCGTGGTACAGATTTTTTTTACATAATTTAAAAAAATAAAAATCTTGGGATCCATAAATCGTTCATTTAAAAAGAAAGAAACGTTGCTTGAAACGTCAGATGAGTTAACGATTCATTACAAGCATCACTTAAAAAATTAATTAACTTAATTTTTATTTTGGTTTACTGATTTCTTCGGAATAATCTTGTAAACGAGCAGTCATTTGAAATCCCCATTTATCTTTAATTTGTCTGCATAAATTCAGATCAACTTCCACAACCATCAAACCATCTTCTGATCTCGATAGTCCAGGAGTTCTGTAACCATCAGGAGCCGTCACATAAGTTGACCCATAATATTGTCTTTGAATAATCTCTGATCCTTGGCTTGTTGTTTTAGTAAATGATTCAGTACCGACTCTGTTGATACTACAAGTAAAAAAGCTGTTTGCGATTGCTGCATTCCTAGCTTCGATGCCCCAAAAAGATTCCCCGAACGCTGAAATCGTAGCTGCTGGATTAAAGACTATCTCTGCACCGTTAATAGCAAACATCATCCAGTTCAAGGCTTGATGGCGGCCGTAGCAAATGTTGATGGCGATCCTCCCATATTTAGTTTCAAATACAGGATGTCCAGTATTTCCAGGGGAGTAGAAATCTGTTTCACTGAAAGATCCAACGCTTGGGAGATGATTTTTGCGATGCTTCCCTAGAATTTTACCGTTATCATTGATGACCACTGCTGTGTTCCACCAAACTCCATCTTCTGTTTCAAGAATTGGTGACACAATCAGCATTTCATACTGCTTCGCTAGTTTACTTAAAAATGTTACGCTAGCTCCTGTTTCGGTACATTCAGCAAATTCTTCCCAACGTTTTTTCTCGCCGGTGCAAAGAAAGAACGGCATAGACCATGTTTCTTGAAGACAAAGGACTTTTACACCTTCAGAAGCAGCTGCTGCGATGATTTTGGCTACTTTATCAAAAATTGCTTGCCTTTGATGATCGATCGGCTGGTCTGTATTTAAAACAATCGAATGTTGAACTAATCCTATCCTTACTATTCTTGATTTTCTAATTTCTTCCTTTGCTGCAGTAAAACTGTAAGCCGCCACTTCAAACTTGTTAATTTCACCTGCTTTTTCAGTAGAATCCTTTAATTTCAAACGGCAATGATCTTCTCTTCCGTAATAAATTTTATTAAATACCCTTCTCTCATTTTCATTAAAGTTCTTTTTAATAATATTGTCGAGATTATGCTCAGAGCGTTCCATTTTGAAGCGATGTTTTCGGAGTAAATATTGGAAATGTAGCTACATGTAGGTATAGAATAATATCATAACATTACGTAAGTTTGTGAAGTAAATAACGTTCAGCATTAACATACTAGCTCGAGACTTGTATGATAAGTGTCCTACGTGACAAATTATTGAGCTTTATTTCTTGATTGATAAAGTTTAAAATTGTAAAAACCTTTTTTCGATACCTGTATCTAACTTAGTAATTATTTGTAAGTAAAGCTTGACAAGTTGATTTATTCGAAGGGCCAGTTTACCATTAGCATTCTAAGTCGATGAAGATTCTAGATCTAAGCAAATAGACTAGCATAGGACCAGCTTGCCAGGATAATAGGTATAGTGGCGAAGGAATGATTAAAACAATTTATTTTAAACATTTCTTTTAATTTATCGTCAAGGGTTAGCTTTGCGTACAAGGCCAAAGTTCAACCAGGAATGAAGGGAAGACTGATCTCATTTCTTTTTAAATATTTGAAAATTCTAAATATAAATAAAATAATCTACTTCCAAAGATGTTCCATCCTTACCGTAGTACATACCACCAGTTGAGATAGGTAGGGTTTCCACCTAAAGTGATACGATACCCTACTTAGCAAGGTAGGACGAAACAGCTTATTCTTGGTAAAAGGTTTATAGATTTATATCTAACAAAGAATTTACAAGCATGCCAATCTACGTAGAAATAATCTTTAAACTCCTATATCTAATGTGTAAAATATAATCGCAATTTAAATTAATTATACGTAACTATCTCTGACATTTGCCTACCCACATCATGTTAATAATTGCATTACAAAGCTTAAGTATATTGTACACGCTTCCTAATAAATATCTTCTATTTGTCACGTAGACCAGTTGGACTTTTGTTGATAAACCAAACATTAATGTTTTTTGGTTATTGTCTCGATTTAATCTTACAAGGTCGAAGGCCATTTGGATCCGACCACACAACGTAAGATAAACACCGCAGCACCGGTCGCATACTTAAACACCCTTGCACGTATTTAAGCCGGTAATTGATCAGGAGTCGGCAGTCGTTGACTAATCCTCAGCGCGGCAACTCATCACCATGGACGGACAAACGCACAGCCTAGAAGCCATCGTCGAGAACAACCTCACCGAGAAAGACCTCAGCGAATTCAACCGAATTTACTATGGAAGGAAAAGCCACTTAGAAGTCAAGATTAAGGAATCTTCACTGGCTGCTGCGAAGGCAGCCGATTTTGACATCGCTGCGTACGAGTTCCCAGCCAAAAAGGAGCATACCAGACCCCCGAGGCTAGTCAAAGTTGGTATCATCCAGCACTCCATCGCCGTACCAACAGACCGCCCAGTCAATGAACAAAGAAACGCCATTTTAGAAAAGGTGAAGAAGATCATTGATGTTGCCGGGCAAGAGGGTGTGAACATCCTCTGCTTCCAGGAGCTATGGAACATGCCATTCGCGTTCTGTACACGCGAGAAGCAACCATGGTGCGAGTTCGCGGAGTCGGCTGAGGAGGGTCCAACAACTCGCTTCCTGAGGGAGCTGGCTGCCAAATACGCCATGGTCATTGTGTCCTCCATCCTTGAGAGAGATGAAACCCACTCCGAGATTCTCTGGAACACAGCTGTTGTCATCAGCGACACTGGCAATGTAATCGGTAAACACCGCAAGAACCACATCCCCAGGGTAGGAGACTTCAACGAGTCCAACTACTACATGGAAGGGAACACTGGTCACCCAGTCTTTCAGACGCGGTACGGTAAGATTGCAGTGAACCTTTGTTTTGGAAGGCATCACGTTTTGAACTGGCTGATGTTTGGTCTGAACGGAGCTGAAATAGTCTTCAACCCGTCTGCCACGATAGCCGCAGAAGCCGGTAGTGAGTACATGTGGAATATAGAGGCCAGGAACGCGGCGATAACAAACTGCTACTTCACGGCGGCAATCAACAGGGTGGGCTATGAAAACTTCCCGAGTGAGTTTACATCAGGTGATGGGCAGCCGGCCCATAAAGACCTGGGCTTGTTCTACGGGTCGAGTTACTTCTGCGGCCCTGATGGAGTCAGATGCCCTGGTCTTTCAAGGACAAGAGATGGGCTGTTGATCAGCGTGATGGACCTGAACATGAACAGACAGATTAAGGACAGGCGCTGCTACTACATGACCCAAAGGTTGGACATGTACGCGAAGAGCCTAGCCAAGGTTGTTGATCTTGACTTCAAACCACAAGTGGTCCATGAAAACGACAAGTGAAGTCGTCTTGATAAATACTACAGTATGTAATCCTTTTTACCTTCATTTACTATTAAGAAAATAATTATACATTTTATAAAAGTCTGTGTTTATTTTTGGATATTTACCTTAATATAGGATCGTAATTTAATAGACTTGAGATTAGTAAAAATAAACGATTTGTAACAAAATTAGGTATCTATCTATAGAGAGGTACATTTAATATTTACCTATTGATGTAAGTACTCTTCAAATTTTTAACTTTTTGATATTGTTTTCATAATTACTGTTAAAAAAAAAACATAGACTATAAACGCTTCATATTTATTTACTGAGTTTGAAATCTTTTTTGGAACATTTATTCGTATAGAAGTGTGTGAACACTACATTTATCTATTACCTTTATATATTGTGTAAGAGGTGTCTTTGTAGGGTGATTGCAATATGTAAGAACAGTAGACTTATATGTCGAAGTTCACTAAGTAAAGGTATAAAGAGACTGGACTGCATAATTTTATATCTCTAGAGAGTCCAAAATGAGCTGTTTGTTGCTCTCGCTAAACTCGGAAGACGGTTGGACCGACTTGAATCATTTAAATATTTTTTTAACATCGTTTGCTCTAATACAGGAAAAGTAAGGAAAGGTTTATCAGGTGAGAAAAGGGAAATTGATCCCATAGGAATGGTCTCGTGGTGCGAAGTTCGCGGGGCCGAATAGTAAACTGGTTATAGGTTAAAAAGTAAAGTAATGGCTAAGTATATTTAAAAATGAGATTCATAAAAACACAAATATATTTATATCAAAACACACACACATGGTTTGATTTTTATTTATTTAAACTTAATATCGTTTCATAAAATTCATATTTTATTTTCCTTTTTGTTTTGATGGTAAAATACATTTTTAACCGACTACGGCGCAAAAAAAAAGTAGGGTAATGATTTTGACTGGTATGTATGTAAGTATGTAGGAATGTTCATCTGTTCCCACATAACTTCTAAACTACTTAACATAAATTGACCAAGGCTAAATTGAATAGTTTACAATATAGTTTAATATTTTCTTGTTTAATTCTTTTTGATCACGACACACAGCGCTGACTTTTGACTTGACTCAGCGCTGCAGTAAGTATCATTAGAACTTGTGTCACAGGAATATCGATATGGTATATACGACATATATTAGAATACTATATCCAAGATCGGCAAGCGAAACAATGCGTCTTGCAAAAAACATAAAGTTCCACCCCCGCCAGGATTCGAACCCAGAACCTCTAGCGTAACAGTCGGCTGTTTACACCACTGCACCACAGAGGTCGTCAAACACACGTAATGTAGCCCATAAGATACCAATATTTTTATTTCAAAATTATTCCAATTTATATTATAGTTTTTAAACACTTAACTTTAGAGAGAACTAACAACTGTAATCTGTGTTCCTATACTTTCTTCTATCCTGGGTGTTCTAAGTGGAATCTCACCCGAGAAGCTAAAAGCTCCCACACTTGTCTTTGCCTCACAATAATTCGTATCAAATTGTTTCATTTGCCCTGCTATCTTTGCCAGATGATACTGAACTTTAAAACAATGGGGTAAGAGGAACAGCAAATATAGTCTAAAGTAAAACATCTTTATGTAATTTTCTCACTTTTACCGCAAGATTCCGCTAATGTGTTGCTCTCTGCTAGTGTCGCCATCTACTCTGTGTTCCAGTAATAATGAATGAACCTTTAACAGCAGGGAATAAAGTTTAAATTAGAATAACAACTAGACTTTCGTCGGTAGTTTTGCTGACATACTTTGAGCACTTCAAATGTTGCGGTCCGTGACATCCATTTTGATGTTAAGGTAGAGGGATGGTGTAGCATTGTGATTATTTTGAACCCCTTCACTTTATAATTACGAAGAAATGAACAGGTACCGAAGTTTTAACAGACGCCTAAAAGTAATATGAAATTATGTTTCAACGAATTGCCTTAACTATTTGTCAGGCACCTGTTATTAAATCTATAAATATAAACGCACACTGTTCTGTGTGTCTTCCATGAGTTCGTATAGTTTTCTTACACGTCAGGTAACATAGATTACTACAGTGAATTTGTATAAGCAATCTTAATTCCTCATCAGTCCGTTAGAGGCGCTTTACAATGATTCATACAAATTTGCAGTCGCGAGCGGCAATCGAAGGTGAAATTCATGTTAGGCACACAGATATCTACTTATTGTTTAGTATCTGCAAACTATTTATTTAATTTTTCTCTTAAACAGTAAAGTAAGTCAACTCGAGGCAGGTCGTTTGTTTAAATATTGTTCAATAATGATAAAGTACCTGTTGTTTCTATGGGATTAAATCAGTGGAATTCAACTTTTTCGGTCACGGGCCGCAAGCAAAGTACCAATTATTGCCAAACCAGTACCAACTCAAAAGCAACTGTTTTCAAAGCATTGGTATTGTTGACATGTAGGGAACAATTTAAGATTAAGCCATTTACACTTTTCTCAAAATAGTCAAAAAGTTTTTTTTAAATTCATAACCAGGCAGGCATTTGACCCCAAACCCGCATGATGTTAAGCGGCGATGAGATCTAAGGTGGATCATGCCTGCCTAGGAGAAACCTATTCAGTCTTGCCTTAAAGAGGCCCAAGTTATATTGGTAAGTCAAAAAGATTTTGTAATTATGACCACCATAGTAAACCCCTATTTTTATACCAAAATTTAATCACTTTATAGGTAATTTATGGTTTTATTGTTTACATAAAATCTTGATTTATACCCGACGCCCTGATAATTAAGGTCATTATTTTCTCAAAGAAACATGGCCGCATTTCCTTTTCCGGCTCGAGTTTTTTAATTTTTCATTTACGGTCGGTTGTTTCAATTTTTCTTGTAATTTCTCATTAAAGTTGGCTGCACGTTTGCCCAGGGACTAATTATAAAATGGAGATTAGAGAACAGGTTTTTTCTGCAATTATCATGTTGATTTATATTTTAGAAATAATTAATGCAGTTGATATTTAAAAAAGGGAATCCTTATTTTTTCTTTACGATTGTTTTTAAGTTGTTTGTAATGTTTTTAGTAAGACGGGGACGTCTTTGCTATAATTCAAAATAAAATGTTATTCTTTATAATTTCCACATATAATATTATAAAATTAAAATGTCATCAATCCTGAACTTTAATTTGTTTATATTTATAGGAGTTCATGAGCAAACAAGCAAATGGTTCACCTGATGGAAGGTTATATTGACACGACACGCCGCCTATTGACACGACGAAGCCCCTGATGTCGTAAAACAACAAGAGCCCCCCCAAGCTTTGCCCATATAGAGGTAAAGATGTTATACCTCTCATGCCGGCAATTACACTGGCTCTCTAATCCTTCGAAACGAAACACAGCAAAATAAAAACATGATTAATAAATTAATGATCTAAATTTTGTTGTGTCAGAGATTCGAACCATATAGCTACGCGTCTCTAGCTACAGCTGCAATACATAGTGTTGTACGTTTTCGGTTTTTTCGGTAAAGTTACCGACAATAGTGATGTCCGAGTCGCCGACAATAGTTGATGTCCGATTCTATCGGGTTTCGGCGCGGTTTCATTTCCTCTGCACCCTGAACGAGTGAGGTTTTTTAAAAGACTATTGTAAAAAAATGTTACCACTATTGCCGGAACTTGATTTGGCTGGGAACAGGAACAACCATGGAGTCGTGTGTGTAGTTAAAATAATTTATTATTTTAAAATTATATATATTTTTTAAGCATTTTCATTTCCGATTGTAGATTGATAAACGTCCAAAGGACAGATTTTATAGCTTGAATTGTTATTCGACTTATTTCAACCAAAAATCTTACAAATCAATGATTTTGATGTGAAATGTTTGTCATAAATGTGTTTTTTACACAGATAGCATATTATAAGTAAAGATTGTTGTTTATTGTGGTTAAATTGTTATGGTCAAAAATGGCTCGTTAAATTTTACGGCTACGATTTGCTACGATAAAATAACTACGAATCGTAGTAGACTGCAGAAGTTATATTTTTACTACGAATACACGTAGTTAGTTCGAAATTTATATTTTTTGCTTCAAAGCTTTGCAGTATGCTATTTCTTTAAAATAAAACTTGCAATCTTCAAAAAGGCATTTCTCTTACAGAAATTACTATTGTCCTATTCAGAGGTATTAAACACCGCATTTCTCATGTTTATGTTGCGTCCCAGAGGGTGTCAGGTTGCGAATCTGTCGCCACTATCCGAGCACAATGAGGAACACGGCATGGCATGCGAAATGCGGTGTTTAACACCTCAGCCAACCCCTCTCAAGGTATAAATACGGCGAGTACGGTGAGTTTATTTTCGTTACGTGTTTGTACTTTTGTCCTATCTAAGCGGTCTTACAGTAACCAGGCTTTGCTAACGTTATAAAAGCTGATATACTTTGTGATGGTTTTTTGAAACAAAGTTAACAGGCTTAACATATAAGGCTGTCATTAAAATAGTTTTTAATATATCAACTAACTTTTTTAGGTTCGTTCGACTCTACGCCTCCCATGTTCCACACGAGCCCAGTAAATTGAAAAGCACACTCGAAAAAACCCCTTCCCCTGTCACATTCGCTCGTACCGACAATGGCCCCCGCATTAAACACACTTGCAACCCGCTGCACCCCCAAGCGGGGGCTCACTTAAATTGCATTATCGGTTTTTATTTGACACTCCACTTTTAAGATGTGTCGGTTCTAATGACATTTGTTGTATGGTGTCGATTGAGATGAGGTTTGTATTATAGGGAAATTGTTATGTGATGGAAAAAAAATTCTTGAATATTTATTGAAGGTACAATGATGTTATTTGTTTCACTCTTAAACTTTTTTGGTTTTAGCCAGGGGTAGTTGCTTTTCTACTATAGAATTTTTGTCCGTATGCATAGAAATCTGTTGCAGATTTTAAGTGAAACGAATTCGCTGAGATAAGTTCCAGTACAACTGCTGAAAAATGAAAAATGAAAAAAAAAAATCAAATCACTTCCTCCGAATTTCTGTATAATTTTAAACATTTTTTTTTTGTTTTTCGACCGAACAAGGTCGCTTAAATAAGGTTCTTATTAAGTAGACCAAACAAACCGCAATGAGCTACCGAGTCAATTATTGAAATGGATCGGGAGTGTGACGCAAAATTTAAAATATTATCCAATACCCCTTGTCTTCGATGACGTATGGCACCCGAGGGGGTGATTAACCCCCGACAAACCTACGCTTATTAAAAATCAAAGGAAATTAAACTCTAAAACTATAGCCATAAGCAGTCACCGGATGTATAAGAAAACTTCGAGGATGGATTCAAGAGGACATGACGAATTCGAACTGTCTAGAAACTGCAATTATTTACTTTGAGCGAAACTTACGCATCTTGATTTATCGCTTGTTTGTTACCACTATTGAATTATTGTCCGTGCTTTGTTTTCTGCAGTTAGTACAGGCATCTTTATCCATCAGTGTGTCTACCATGAGTTCGTATAGTTTTTCTACACTCCAAATAACAAAGATTACTATTGTATTTTGTATGACCAATCTTAATTCCTCATCAATCCGTTAGAGGCGCTTTAAAAAGATTCATGCAAATTTCTAAGTGTAGTCGCAAGCGGCAATCGAAGGTAAAACTGATGGTATGTCCGAAAAGGCTCGAGTTGTGTATTGTTGCCTTTTCCACCTATATCCATGTTTACAGCTTAATGAGCTATACGTTTGCTTAGCTTCATATAAAAATCCACTTCAAATACCACTGTCGCTGAGTGACTCTCAAACAAATATGGAATGTAACACGCAACTTTTGAATTTAACAAACAAACTTTCGCCTACAGTTTGTAACTATTGCGTTGCCGCAGTTGCGTGATCCATCAAACATTATTAGATTAGCACCCTGAGCTCATCTGCCCCACCGACCCATCCAATCGTTATTATTTATACTTCATTATAATGATTACCAGTAGGTTTGTTTCATTGAAGCCAAAGGTTTACTGACGGAAAGTGGTTGAAGCAATATGTGGTCTGGGATTTTAGTAAAGTGATGAGGTTGAACAAGCAGTCTTATTCCTTTTTGTCGAGAAAGGCAAAGATCATTAGCCGTACAGCACAAGTTTTTTCAATTTTGTTTATTGTCGATTATGTGATAAAGGAAAACGGTAAATTAATTGATGAACCTACATGATAGTTCTGTCACTGTAGGTTCGGACGAGTTATTTGGGAAATACGTAAAGAACAGTCAAATCGTCATATTTTACTTTCGCCACATTTGTACAGAATTGCAGATGTTCACTGGTTAAACCAGTAGCAGTTTTATCTACTGAATTCTTCTGAAATATAACTAATGACAAAAAAACTACCATTTAGCTACCCATCTCTTCAAGTTTCCGCAAAGAAGTTTTTATCCTTTTTTTGTTCTTTCATTTAAAATGTTTTTACAGTCACAGGCAAAAGCTTAAACATTATAGGGTACATTGATATAAAATTTTAATTACTTACATTGTTTCTGCGGTTTTCTCAGTCTTCTGTCGCAGGTGTCAATAATTATCTAACTAAAAGGGGTTGCTCCCCTATAAAAGAGTTATATACTATCTACTCGTACAATTTATATCCTACAGCAAAGTTGACTCCTATTTCTGGAGAAATAAGAACTATTTTTGATCTTAAATATTCAGTGTCGGCGGCTTAGCATTAAAACCACCATTGTATTGAGACCTACGGAACATTATTTTTGACTTCTGTGTTTTTCCCTAAACAATTTTTATTGAAAAGTGACAGCGAAAACTTTTACACTATGTTTTTTAATGATTTTGTCAGACAAATGTGTGACATCGTGCCGCAATGATTGTTTATATACTTGTATTTAAAATATTTTCTTTTCTGTTTTGTTCTCTAAACAGTGAAGTTTAAATTAATATTAGTCAATCAATGTCTTATTTCATCAGCTGATTGAACAAAAACGTAGTTGTAGTCGTAGATAAATGATTGGACAATTAAACCTAAGATTGTAGTATTTGTCTTAAAAGTTATATTCCTGTTGTACTATTAGGTATTATTAAGAGATAAGAGATCCGATGATAATTGACTGTTATACAATTTTAGTAAAACAACTCTACGTGGACAAAGTTGCGGACAAGATATAGCATTTATTGGACCAAAAAAAAAAAACACACACATTTGTCACATAAAATTTTCGCTTTTTAGAGGTTAGATTAAATGAGGTTCTACAAACAAATCGCCTTTGTATAAGTGAAATTCTTAGGTAAGGGCTCAAGCGATGATGGTTGGTAAAAATTTTACCACTTTCTCAAAGGCAAATTAAAGTTAACGACTGAAAATGATGATACTCATTACAATAGTATTTGGATTTATTGAGATAATCCCCTTTTATTGCTGCCATTACTGTTTTTGAGGTTTGATATTAAATTTTCGGCTTATAATGTAAGTTAGATGTATCATTTCAAGGTTCCCTGTTTAAATCATCTGAAAATTGAACTGAACTAATGACAAACTAATTAAAAAAAATACTTATGAATACCTCTCATATTATAGAAATAAATATGAGTGATTTTTTTTTATTTAAGGGCAGAATACACGTTCAATCTATGAATACTATAAATACTATGAATTAAAGAATAGAAGTAAGTTTTTTTTGTGTTTAATAAGTAAATGTCAACGAAGCATCTTGAACTGAAAGTAAGTATTCATTCTTCCCAGATCGGGATTTTTTGAATGACCGTAGCCCACTCATATTAATGTATATTAAAAAGCATATAATTTAAATGAATGTTTCATAAATAAATAAAACATTACGACGCACATTGACTCAGCTCTACGTTAAGAAAAATATCTTGTATCGCAAGTGCTAAGCAGCGTATACTAAATCCGAGACCGGTAAGCGAAACTATTCGTCTTGTAAATAACTCAAAATTGCGCTTTCACCGGGATTCAAACCTGGAACCTTTAGCTGCTGATTACTGTAACACAAAGGCCATAGGTTTATGTGTATCTATGTATCTGTGTGTGTGTGAACGTCGTTAGTTAATGGATTTTTTCTCTGTTAACCTTTAGGCTTATGAAAAATAATTGAGCCCTTAGCAAAAATGTCACAAGAAAATAAAGTGGAGACCACAGTTTTATGGGTTTATTGACCTTTACATAGAAACTCAAAGGTCGCGACCTTAAATATCATAACCTTTGCACCCTTAGCTCTTTAGGGAATAAGTTATGGATCTTTTGATAGCTTTAAAAAAAAAATAAGCAAATTATATCCTGCAAATTGTTTTATCTTTACGATTTTAATGCATTTCAACCTCAATGTTGTTGAGCTAAGATTTATTATTTGGCTGTATAATTGAATTAGTTTATTTAAAATACAACATTATGGGCAAACAAGCAGATAGAAAGTTAATCCATCGCCTATAAACATACGATGCCCATTTAGAGGTAAAGGTTTTATATCTCTCTTGCCGGTAATAGCATTGGCTCTCGATCCTTCGAACTGAATTGATATGTCAATTTGTTGTTGGTATCTTAAAATAATTGCATAGTTTTTTAGCTAACTAAGATACATGATTAAAAAAAATAACTTTAAGCTCTTTGCTACGGTTTATGCTACAGCATTGGCTACGAAATGAAAAGTGTCGTAGTAAGTACTACGGAGATAATTTTTGGTATGTCTGACTTATGTCAGTATTTATTATTTTTGTAAAATAGTACTAACATTCGTATTTATTTAAATTGCTTAACAATTATGTCCGATATATAGGACATGTTTTAAATGAATCTTTACTCGTGTAGCTAAAATTACACCTTTATATTGACCGTTGAAATGCAGGAGTTTCAATCATGGTCCAGGAAATGGAGTGGGAGAAAATAAACTATTTTGCTGCTAGCTTCTATCAGTTGAACCTTTGTTGCAACTCCAATAGTTCATGTAGTAACTTTACTTTATGAGGTAACAATTTTACCTTATTTTAATTCAATACTAATTAAGTAGGTACTTGTTCATATTTCGTCTGTATAAAATGTAGAATAATTTTTTTAGCGGCATTTTATGGATATTATATATTTTACTTTTTTAAACATTTTATACTATAACTAAGATTGTAATGAAAGAATATTATCATATTGAAAAGAGCAACTACGGAGGTTTCTTGCCTGTCTACGGGCATTCCGAATCGGTGGTAGTTTGTCGATTCAAAAGTACTTATTTTAAGTCTATTTGAATAAAAAATATTTGATTTGATTTTTGAAATGATAAAAATCTCAAGAGTTACTTTCATAGAAGATATTAAGTAACTGATTTTAAATTATGGACTTATCATTGTAATAGAAGACTTGTGTTTAATTCATCATTCCTGCTCAAAACTCAAATGCCATGGAGTTGAAATTAAATTTCAAATCTCAAATAGAAGCAAGTTGAATTTGGAGACACCTATTCCTTATCATGGAACCATCACAAAGGGTTTAGGCGAGTGGAAAGGAGTAACAACTCGGTTGGAAATATCTTTCTCTGCCTACTCGGAAAAAAATGATTTTCCGTGCAGGGGTGACGTTTGGAAATACAACTCATTTGATTTAGGTGCTGTATTTGATTTGAATTAAAAACAAATATTTGGTATTATAATGGCCGTTACAAATAAGTCACATTTTCTACACGATTTTTAACTAATTTGCAGTAGGTCAAATATTAATACAATATTAATATAATAATATACCAGAGCATTGGTAGTGAAGTTTGATATGAAACTAAATATCGTATTATGAGTAGAAAAAAACAGGAGAGCGGGAAATATCCTTAAGTAATAGACCCGAATTTTAAACGTCTATGGCAAGTACTAAACAATGAAGATTGACAGAAGGTATAAAAAAACATGGGTAAGAGTGAAATAAAAGAATCTCTGTGACATTATTTGTAACGATGTCGTTGACTGCCAGGGACTTTTTACCGCGCTTTTCTTTGGCGGGAAAAATCATGGAAATGTCACCTGTTTACCGGGATCGAATAGTTTTGATACTGATAGAAATAGCGTGGATTTATTGATATTTGATATAACACTAAAAGTTGTTTATAACTGTCTGGACTGAAGATTGATATTATAAACATAAAAAAGGTTTAAAATCTTCGTCTATTTTCTAAAAAACAACAGTAGTAATTAATTTAGTTTATAATTTTAATTATTTTTCATTGTTTTTGTATCTCATAGTTTTACACAATTTTCACTGTCACCATTCCACCACTTGGTAAAGTTGTGATGAACACTGCGTTTCATCATGTTATCATTATTTAGAGCCTTACATATCTCACAGTGAGGATCGCGAACTGTAGCGTTATAGACGAAATGGTTTCTCCACCGATGGTAATCTATGTATTGTAGTGGATTAGATAATAATTTCTTTAATGTCTGAGCCAGCTGTTCGGGGCCAAGTTCTCGTGCGTTCAAGTAACTACCAGGTGGAAGAAACCTGTAAGAAATAGAAACACAGTAAAATAAAGCGATAACATAATCAATAACTTCGGTGGTTCGTTATTTTGACTTTAATTTCTCGATAAGTTTTGACTAAAGGATGACGCAAAAAAACAATCTTCTTTTTTTACCAACTCGTTGTCCTAGTTCTATCTGGGGTTAGCTCTTCTTGTACAGCGGCGCCAGGACCTGACCAGACTGTCCTGGGCTATCATACGACTTAGGTTCTGCGCTTTCATCTCCTTCTCGATATTGGACTATCATGTAGCGAAACATAACAAGGCTCGAATATCTCATCATCGCACTTACTTAAAAAGATTAACATATTAAAGCAAAAATATATACCTAGAATAATCAGCACCACCGAAGACAACAGGTACAGCGTAATAATCCAGAGCTTTGATTAACTTATCTGTCACATAATCTTCTGTCAAAATATCCTCGAATACGAAATAAAAGAAATAATATCGTCCTAGCCAATTTAAGCAGTTTTTATTTAACTTCAGGCAAGGTGTTTTCCCACATTTCCCGTAAGTTGTTAACTTGAGATTAAGTTTTTTCAACTCAAATATTACTCTTTTTAGAAACGGGTCTGTGTAATTTTTTCTGTTGCAACTTGTGGGTAACATAACAGCTGTTCTTGATTTGTACATCAAGTATTTTCTTATGTCTTCGCCTACTGGATTCATGTATGATGGCCAATGCATCTCTTTAGACGGACCAACTACATTCCCGTCTGAGTCATAAATACTAAAATAGGTCCATACCAAATCTGAATCTAATTTGTAAGTAAAAGTCCAGTTGAAATAATCATTAAAGTTACTTGAACACACTGGGCATTTTACAGCTGGTTCAGTGCTAAAAAATATGTACTTTTGGTGAGAATATCTTTCTTCTGGTTGGTGTTGTACGAAATCAGCAATATCTTTACTATTAAAAATTACTGCATCAAAATCAGAAAAGTTTGCAACATATTTTCTATCTTTGGTAAAAACGCAGTTTGTGTATGAACAGTCTTCTATCCCTTTGATAGCTAGATCTGATTTACCCCATTGCAGCACAAATTTGTTTTTTGGCGCTATAACTGTTTTTCGTGGGGCTCTAATTATTTTTCTTTCACGAAACGTCAACGGTGTGTCTACAGCACTTTGCGATTCTTTACTAACAGTTTTAAAATTTAAAAAATCACGACTATTATAAATATAAATAACTAAACCTACAGCAAACACGCAAAACAACCTTTTTGTTCCATTTAATTGCACGAAATTTAAATGTCTCATTATAAAAATAATATGAGAAAACCTATTTCTACGTTATGCTTACTACGTATTTGATTTTCAAATGATCAACCTTGTTCAATACTGTTTCATAAACAAAATCTTATTGTTTTGTAAATTCACCAAACAACATTCCGAATTTTGTCGGCGAGTCTAGAATTTGTCGGTTTATTTGGATCAAGAGTGTTAGTCGGCGTATGGTTCCCGCGTGTAATGCAAATAGCCCCCGAACAATAATCAGAAAAGTAAGCGATACGAATAAAAATATCGCGAAAAAACCACTCTCAGCCCTCTAAGGCCTGAGATTTAACATATCTAATGCGATTTACGTGTACAACTCCCCCACACCTCAAGTCTGTAATCGTTTTAAGACGTTTGTGTACTTGTCAGTTCCTCGGAGTTTTTTTTTAAATAGGCAAGCGATCGTAAAGCATTAAGCCAACAATGTCGGTTTTATTTGCGTGAATTTTTAAGGGACTTTGAGATTTAGATGTTGATTATTGCTGCAGAAATACGGTTTATGCAAAATAAGGGTCTACATGTACAAGAAATAACTTCATAGGAAGTAGGTATACTTAATAAGGTACAATATGAAAACTTTACCATAATGTAGGTACAATAAACTATAGTGAGACCTGTTAGAATTTTCGTTACATAAAATTAATACAATATAATAAATTAATAAATATACATTTTTGTATTTAAAGTAAAAATACTTTTAGGACATAGGTATTTATAGTAAAATGGTGTGTGTAATGTAAAGATAAAGTTTAGGATGCCTTTGGACAAAAAATAAAGTATTGGCAGGCCGACAGACAGGCGGACAACGAAGTGATCTTATAAAGGTTCCTTTTTGCCTTTAAACGTACGGAACCCTAAAAATATTCAGTTAAGATTTTTTCTTTTGTAGTTAATACTTACCATACTTACAATAAACCGTAGTCTGTAAGCTTTAAAAACCTTTGCCTTAAATTACTTGCTAATCTAGTTAATTGCTGGGAAAGTACCTCCTGTGTTTCGTGAACAAGCAAGGAGGAAAAGAATGTTAGAAAATTATCCAGGGCGTTTGAAATTAAGTGATGGAGTCATTTCAGTACAATAGCAGGTGTAGTCGGCGATGAATCTGCATACTGACTTAAGTAATTGGCCAGGGACAGGGTTGGCACTAACATGTTTTGTAAATAAAAACATTAACTTTATTTATTTGGTTAACCAACGATTAAAATCACAATACAATATAGTTTTAACGTTTTAAGAACATTTTCAGTGTCTTAATCACATGCAGGCAAACACAGCACGCACTATAATCACATGCAGGCAAACACAGCACGCACTATAATCACATGCAGGCAAACACAGCACGCCCTATAATCACATGCAGGCAAACACAGCACGCACTATAATCACATGCAGGCAAACGCAGCAAGCACTATAATTTAATAAGGCTTAACAGTTTTTTTATTTAACTTAACTAAGTTATTAAAATTACAAAAAGGTAACAACAATAAGTAAAAACGTACATTTTAATCACATTCAGGTAATCGTTCTATAGCATTAGTAAAAATCCTATCCGTAGTATGATGGTGTAAGTCGATAAAATCACTGAGGTTATTGGCAATTCTACAAAGTTTTACAAAAATGTTTAAGTATGCTCTCTCGCTCTTCATTGTCTATATTGTTTTAGCAAATATATGCAACGGGTTACAAGCTAACAGTTCATCGTATGGAAACATACTGGGAATAAAGTCTTTAAAAGTTTCTCTGTATTCATCAATGTACTTCTATAATTTATTTCACTAAATGGGGACCTCGCAAAGTCACCTATCTACACATTTTGTTTAGCGCCGCCACTGGTTACTAAGTTCTGAATTAACAAAATTATAACGATCTGCGACACAAAAAGGCCGCGTTGGCAATATTATATTCGATTCTAAATATGAAAATATGTTAAATCGCAAAATGGATACTTACCGCTTGAGAATTACACTGTCGGTGATCCAAACTAATGTTATTTTTGCAAAATTTTTTGAAACTATCTGTGACATGTCAACGGATTCTCAAAATTGAAGCTTCCAGAAGAAAAATAATGATTTAAGTAGCCTTTCTAGGTCTCCTGATCCCGGTTTTACCTGCTTATTTTATTATTGAGTAGTTTATAAAACATCCTTATTAGGGTTCTGTTCGTAAAAGGTAAAAACGGAACCCTATTACTAAGCCTCCGCTATCCATCTATCCGTCTGTCTGTATCTCATGAACCATTACAGCGAGACTCGTGAAATTTTCAATTTTCCGAGAATGTCTATTTCTGTTGCTGCTATAACAACAAATACTAAAAACATAAGGAAATTATAAATTAAAGGGTGCTATATAAGAAATGTGATTAATTGAAGTTTTTTGCTTGTTGTCTCTTTTACGAAATTATCTAAAAAGTACATAATGTTTAATCTTATACGTTGGTACGGAACCCATCATGTGCGATTCTGCCTCACACTTGACCAGTTTTTATAATATACTTTATGGTATGTTTACCTGTCAATGTGGTTTAGGTAATTTTAACGATTTTGCATGGAATCATTTTGATTGGACTTTTGTTTTAAAAGTTGGCAACCCTATACAGATCATAGTGTGGTTAGGTCGTCGTCGAGTCTCATAACAATGAGTGGCGCCTACATTATTTACAAATGAGCGTATAAATCTCTAGCGAGCGTTCCTCAACTAATTGCGAATACAACCGTCCCTTTCATCCTTATACTTGTACCTCTATATCAAAGTGGGACAAAAGAGTCACAATGGAAATACAGTTATGAGACGTCTTAGTAATTTATGGGCGCTAAGAGTGACGTAATCATGGTTATTGAATATGAATGTATAATTGTTTACTATTAACTGTTTACTTTAAAAAGTATTATAGACCATTTTAAGGATAATAGTAAACTGCACTAATGCAGTAGTAAAGTAAAAACATGTTTAGAATTCCTTAAAATAACTTATTCTTCACTAGATACTTTTAAAACGCATCGCACGTCAGAAAAGATTGCGTTATATTTTTTTCAGGCGCTGACTTTTTCCTTAGCTGTTTAATAAGTAGGGAATTTCATTAGGAATGTCGGAGAGCTGAATTAGAATGCGGTGCTATTGTCTCGTGAGTTATGGCTCGCAGGACCGGACAGTTCAGATTGGCGTAATAAGTGTAGCAGATAGGTAAAGTGCGAGCTTTAGAGAAATGCCCAGTTGCGTTCAAGATCCACAGACTTATTAAGTTTGATCTTCGAATGAAATATTGAGTTTCATGTAATTGATGTTAACATTTAAAGGTTTTGAGAAATGTACAAATTGACTTACGTTGTGGACTTTGAGCTTTTAGTTTACGTTCAATTAGGAATGAAAAAACAATTATTTTTTTTGTATCTGGTGAGCATTAAAAATACCTATTGGGTATGAAAACGGAAATGCTTATAAAACAATACATACTCGTATTATATGAATAGGAGAATGTCACTGGAGACTGCAATTGTAAACTTGACACTGGCTCTACAATCCTTCGAACCAAAACACAGCGAACTGCTTTACGGTGGATATAAAATGGAGGGTGGTACCAACCCAGACGATCTCGCAGACTTGTATATTTGTTCAGTGTTAGGACCAGGGCGTCTACTTCGAAAGTCTTTCGGTCGGGTCAGTGTGGCTCGCAGATCCATTAATTCCGATAGGATTTTATTTAATATGTATTGTATCAAAACCTTACTCCGAAAACACCGATACAATGATTTCAAAAGTAGTGTCATCGTTGATTCTATTGGTCGGTTTATCGGTCGGCCCGAAGTTTCGGTGGCGGCATTTCAGACCTATCCAGACATTTCCTATATTTAAAATAATGTCAGTTGGTCTACAACATGCCGGAGGTTGGATTCGGCCACGATTGGTTCACTAATTGTTTAAAATATGCGCTTGGGGCATAGCCAGAGCATAGGGTAGGCTATAAAGGACAACTTACGAGCTCTCAATGAATAGTGCGGCTAATTTATTGATATCTGGCTAATGTGTATTTACACGAGAAAAAGCCTACAATAGGCTCAGATACTAACCTTTATAAGAATGGTTGGGTGTCTTTGTTTTAATTGCGTGGAACAAAAAAAAAAAAAAAGTTACACTAAAAAGTACTTTGGCAACATGGCAACGTTACTAAGTAATTTATTGCTTGCGTCAGAAGGCTCCGCTCCTTCAGTCCTTAATTTAATTTCAGTTCATAAAAACCAAGATAAATATTAAAGTAGCCGTTTCGTCCCATTTGTTCTATAGAACATGACGTAATAGAACAATTTGAGAAAATATTGTCACTTTTTGTACTATAGAACAGTTTGTTATTTTTTGTCTAAAATTGTTCCGTAGAAGAAATTATATATAAACTTTAAGAAGTTGATATGTAAACTGTATTGTTAAGCTGCTTGCTTTTATTTTGCTAAATAAAAATATATTATGTAGTATATTTTTTTTATAGTGAACTGTACCTCGTATTAAGATTGTCATTCACGTCTCTCTCATCAATCATCATGGAAGAATTTGGGAAAAGCCTATCCCCATTTAGTTCTATACATTAACAGACAAATAAAAACAGAAGCAAAAGCTAGTATGTAGTTCTATAGTACAAAAACGGACAATATTTTTTCAAATTGTTCTATTACGTCATGTTCCATAGAACAAATTGGATACATCGAAAGTAACAATAGTTATTAAGTTAATTAATTACAAATTAGTCTCAGGTATTCTTCAAACAGCTTCAGTGGAATACCTCTAATACCAACTGGCTCTAACTTTTGCACAAGCATGGGGACACTAACGGTGTTAAAAGCCTCTTTTAAGTCTAAAAATACAGCAAGGCATTTCTTATCACCATCTACCTGATCTGTAATGTGAGTAGTAAGTGCAGCCATCTTCTGTGGATTTTCCATTTCTATGGCCATATTGGATGGTACACACGATCACAACAAAAACTTTGACGTTTCTCACTCACTCACTCACTCTCCACATGCAACAAACATACACACTTGCATTTCCATATCACACCACACACAAACACTCACAAAATCCACACACTCACAGTCACAAAATTTTATTTTATTTTTCCCCTTCGATGTTCACGCTAATTAATTTCTCGAATGTTTATAATAAATGATGAAATTGTGAAAAACTATAATATGTAAATGAAATAAGATGACAGACCGCGTTAAGTCAAATATGTAAAAGATAGACTTTAAAAATGTGTACCTGCGAGACAGGCTTTGCCTAGTGCAAAACTCATAGCAACTCAGCAAGTAGTCTTTGCAACAATATTGTTTTTCTATGTTTTGTGTAATATCTTTAATAATTGTAAATTTTATATTGTTGTTAAATTTTTTTTGTTTACCTATGGTTCTATGCTTAATGATTATTCAACAAAATCTAGTTGCATATCGTTACCGTACTTTGAAAACATCGTAAATGCTAGATTTGTTTGAGCATCACCTGTAATAGGTTTTTCGATATCAAACCCAATTAAACATATTTGCTTAACAGAAGTTTGTAGTTCCGACCTCGATGGACACATGATTATTCAAGTTTTTTATTTGTCTCCATTAATAAAGAAATATGGGATTTTATTTTGCTTCTTCTGTTAAATTTCTCTCTCTATGCAAGTAAATTTTGTTGAATAAATAAATCTTCATATTGTTTATGGGAATCGAATCTAACCGAGGTTGTGCATCTTTTAGTTTTGGGTAAAAATCACAAGTTTTTCCGCACAGTTTAATAATATGGTAAGCTCTTCACTAAAAATTGATACATCATCAATAATATTCATTGCGGTTTTGTGCAAAGTACAAGTAAACATTTAGAGTCGCTAAATCAGACCGAGGTTAAAGGAACAGATGATTTTAGTCCATCTCATATATCGTAAGAAAAATCTTCAAGAACTGTCTAATTCAGAACGGCATACACACAAATCTTGCTCAGAACTGTTGCTTGGTAACGTAGCGGGCATAATTTTTGAGAGGACATGAGGACTGGTAACGCAGTGGTAATTTTAGTTACACAATAAAGTTATTGGTGAAAAACAGAACAGTGGGGTAATTCATAAAACCTGTCCCAGTTGAGAACTAAAGTAAAACGAATCTGAAAATATTTTGAGACCTCAATTTTAATCTTAGGCACTGAAGAGTAAAATTACCTTTTTACTGAAAATCACCATAAATATGGTCATTCCATTAAACAGTCATGGTCTTTACTTTTGTCTGTAAATGGATAAAGGATAAAAAAAATGGCCATCAGAATATGAGTGTGTTAAAACATCTCGATATAAACAGAATCTATTTATATTAAGATAAGTTATCAGTCCATTGAAATATGTACTTCAGTTACGTCCTCATATTATCTTGACTAATTTGTTTATCTCATATTTATCTGTTCTTGAGAGTCTGTACAGTGCAACATAACTTAGAAGTAACATAGGTGTACCTGATCAAAAAAATTGCTATTTTGAGGAATTTTTGTTTTTTGCAGGTCGAGGGTCCGAGTCTCGGGTTACCGTAAGTTATATCTTACATGTTCCTCATTGTTTATGAATAGTGGCGACACATATTCGCAAACTGTTCACACTGGGACTCAACATAAACTTGCGAAGTGCGGCAGTAACTAAAAAATTAAACATGGCACATATGCCACTGAGACATTTTCGTAATTAACACTCTCAAAAATGTTTGATGGAATAAAGATTTCAAGCAGATAGAAAACTATGGCTCACTTATTTTCTTCAGCGTAGTTAGGTATTTTTTATTTCAAGTTCTTTAATATTTTGAGTTTAGGTTTTCTTGGTGTTGGTAAATTATTTTAAAAGTTACCCGATGTGACGTATACGCCGTGTTGTATTATACCACATCCTTATGAAATTACCTTTTTGTTGCTTTTGCCTTTGATGTTTATTCATAATTATTTTGTTTAAAAGGACTTTATTGCTTTTGAAGTAGTTTGGATATCTATTTGAAGGATGGTAGAATAAAAAAATACATAACTACATGGCAAGCAACCTTTCGGAAGAATGGTCTGTTTCTTATTTTTTGCTGTTTCTTTTGATAGAATTCGTTGCAGGTCCCAAGACAGCCGTAACGTGTCCGTGCATGTAGGCTGTACTTCATGTTACAGCTGAATTATTCGTTTCTAAGGACGCCAATGAGGATATTGGTTAACAGGAGTTGTAGTGGTGGGGCAGAATGGCGCTAGTCCCCCGAAAGAAACTCTTAGTTTTCGGCTAGTTACAGTAAGGTTAGGTATACTTATACTGTAATGGTTTCATGTATTTTTAACCAGTCCCTCGTTTATTGGTTAATGGTAACGGAGTATATAATTACATAATTACCAAAAAAAAACTCTTTTTGTTTTACATTATTCCGTAGTTGGTATATATTTCCTAAAATTTAAAGGGTGTTTTTGGGGTAAAACCCATGTATTAAAACGGATGTTGCAGGTGGGGTGGGTCAAAGGTGAGGGACCAATCAGAGCGCGGCCGGAAATAGGGGAACTGGACCGTGGGGCAAACTACTTCCGGTGCTTTTATTTTTTAATTATTTCACAGGCAACAGCGGAAAGGGGTGCCGCCAGCTAGGGGTGACTTCTGTTTTTTTTTCTGTAAATTTAAATGGTGATTTTTGTGTTCATATTTTAATATGTTTTTATTATAAAATAAGTAATTTTAAGATATTCGTGAAAATTATATTATTGTAACGTGATATTCGTAAGTGATTTTAATCTTTATTTTTTGTACAGTACCTCCATTTAAAACATTATTTAAGATGTTCTATGTAGAATATATTGTTGAATGAAAATTCAGCTTAAAATGTAGGATAGCTATAAATCGTACAGGCACCACTGGTGCTGAGATCCGAAAATTGTGCAAGCGGAGATGAGCCAGTTTTTTTTCTTAAACCTCTTTGGGAAAACAAGAACATGGTTCACCTGATGGAAAGTGATACCGCCGCCTGTTGATACGGTGGAAAATATCCGGTCACTACGCACCAATTGCATGGTCTTGATTAAAGATTCAGTAATTGCGAAGACGTCGCAGTTAAATGGCTGAGTTGATTGTAATGGAAAACATCCGGTCAGATGTTACACGCGGCGCGTTACAGATGTTCTTATATTTACATTAATTTGTATTTCCTCTTCATGCTCAGTTATAGTCAATTATTGTTAGAAGAGTTTAAATGGAATGCTACCCTGAGTTGTTTAGAGAAAGAAGACTGTAATGGAGGAACCCGTGAAGCAGTTGGCTGTTTCGGTTCAAAGGATCGGAGAGCCAGTGTGATTACCGGCACGAGAGGTATAACAACTTTACCTCTGCATGGGGATCGCATAGAAGGTGCTCTTGGCGTTCCAATCCCTTCGTCCGCGTTCGTAAGAATTGTTTATACCGTTTCGTTGCTAAGCACCTGCGACACAAGATTCTTCAATTTGTTGATTGATTCTTCCTCCTTTCGTGATGTGGTTATCTTATAAATATTTTATAATGTATTTGTTGTATTTGATATTATCTTTGCCGTGACGCAAAAATATGCGTTTAGTTTGCAAGAGACATTCTGATGCGACACAACTAAACCCAAACACTGTTAGCTATAGCCGACTTATTGATGATGATTAATGCATAACGCATTATTATTAATAACTGACAACTTTTGATATGGACCAGCGCGTAGGCAAATTCGCCAACGGAAAATAAATACGTATAATAATCTCTAAGTATTTATATATCTCTTTTGAACTTACTTACTTATTTTTCTTTAACGAAAATAACAGTTGCAGGGACTGATAGAAAATGACGTATTATTTGCGTAATATCAAATACCTTGTTGCTTTTGCTTTTATTTTTATTTAAATACTTTTATTTTCTGTTTGCGTTAACGCTTGCGGAAAAAGATATTTGTTTAAAAGGAGTGTCATATTCATTCACAAGTAAGTTGATGTTAGCTACTTATAGTTTTGTAAGAATTTTCCCAAACACTTGATGCATTTATCTCTTAATTTTTTGCAATTTATACTTAACTTAAAATTCACTACGTAATGCTCTACACAGCTTCAGCCACCAATAACAAAATCCTACCATTCCTAAACGGCTTTGTTTCCAGCAAATTGGACCCCAAGATTAATTTGTTTGCCTCCCCTTTCCATGCTAACCATTATAAAAAGACCTCTCCCGCCCCTCGGGTGAGATTTACCCTTTTCAAAGACGGTCTTCATCGCAGATTTCAAGCTTTAGCAATAACGAACAGGGATCAAGTTAAACTGGTTTGCGGTAGGTGGAATTTAGCCTTATTTGGTTAGTTGACATTATGAGCTCAATAAATAAATAGTCTTGAGTGTCAGATGTTTACACGGAAATGATTAAAGTGACTCCTTGCATGTGTGCGTAATGTATGTTTGTAGATGTAATTTGATTTTATAATGTCAAAAACTACAAAACTTAAGTCAGTCAGTTTTATACATTTGCGTTACCTTATGCATTACCAAGTAAATGTAAAGTAAACATTTGGGTAAATGTTTTGCTATGTGTAAAAAACGAGATTACGGATTTTTGTTAAATTTTTTCGGGAATAAATTTTCTGTAAAGTTTCCACGCGACTGCCCCTGAGCAATCGAGGATCTTTACTTTTCCTCACGACTGTCCTCCGTTATCACTTTCCGCTCGTTTTTCACCCAACATCTGGGGCCCTTGAGGTCTCTGGTTATCTTGCGAGGCCCTTCATCTTCGGGGCCCCGCCTGGGCCCCTCGGGACCTTGTTACGAAGCTTAATTACGTACACACCTATCTGGTTCAATTATAGTCAGAGTTATTTGTTAGATTCTGTCGCGGTTGATTTTAACTGGTGAGATGACTTTGCTTAAAGCATAGTGCAGACAAGCTGAAGGTAGTAGTTTGATACCACACGTGATTTAAAAAGTATAATAAATGTGGTGGTATAAAAATTAAGCATGGTGGTAACAGTATTGACTATCATCTTAGCTTTTGGACCTTTTGACAGTAGAGGTTTACGGACCTTTTGATAGCAAAAGTATAATCAAATGGAGTCATGTTTTACGTTGAAGTGATCGATATAAACAAAGAGTATTATAAAAATCCATCAGGGGCATAATGTATGGGTTGTCGACCATGAGTTCGCATCATTACACCCTCTAAAAAAATTTGCTTTTTAAATAATTGCCATAAGTATAGTTCGAGAAACTTTTTAATCGACGAATTGGAAAAAACTATAAAGTTTTAAATTTAAAGTCGCATCGTTAGAAAAACTTATACCAATGATGGTGCTGCGTTTGTTATTTAGGGTAACTATGGAAAAAATATTGGGAATGACATTTCATCGTGCCCGAGTCATGTAAATGTAATGTCATTTCCATACATTTTTATTTTCTGTTTGCGTTAACGCTTGAAAATGGCTTTTGTCTAGGAAGCAGTTACCCTAAACAACAGACTATCATTGGTTTGTTTTTCTAACCTCGAAAACCTTGACAGCACCATGAGTGGGATCTTACATAATACAGGTAACTTTTCCCTTTACAATTAAAATCCATTCAAAAATCTTCCCTTTCCTATAGTGTGTCCTAGTCTTAACTTCAAAAGGGTTTGCTTGAATCTTGGTTTTCTCAGCAAACAGGGGTTAAGGGACATTGTTAAAGTATATCTTAACAATTCCGCGATAATTCGGGGAAGCGCTGTCAGCGGCTTATTTAAATACTTTCTCCATCTTACTAAGATAAGATGAATCGTTCAGGAATCGCCGAGAGCGTTTCAATTATGATGTTTAAAAAAGAAAAGGAATGTTTAAGAGAATAGGGAATATCCAAGACTTTTATGTATTTATTATATTTCGATACCATTATCTGACATATCTGACTTACTAAGTTATAAAGCTTCAAAGTCGTTGGTTAGAGAAAGAGATCCAATATGTTCAATGACGTCAAAGTACACGGACGCCATGCAATTTGCATATAAAAGGCTGTACTGATTAGCGAGATAGATTTACTTTTAATGGTTATATCTCCCTGGTATCTCGTTCAATTCTAATTCTGTTTTTACTGTTATTTATACTATTTCCACAAACTTGACGATAAATTTAATTTTTCTATGTAAATATACTATTTCCACATACTTTTTAACAGGCATATTCCCTATTGTGCTATAAAATGCAATGTTTTGTACACCTGAGACTACATCGTTTGCGTAGAACTATTTTACATACAATATTATATCGTGCAAACTTGTCCATTCTAAATGTAAACATTTTGAAAATAGGTTCAATTTAAGTTTTTTCTACTACTATTATTATCTAGCAAAGAATGTATGAAGGTAAAGACAAAAAAAGCATATTTTTTCTTCGTATTCTGAAACGTAAAACTTCGTAATTTCCCCAATTTGTCTTTATATTTTATGTTATCGGTAGAAGAGGGTATGTTATAAAATGCAAATGTCCGAATAAGGGTAGTTTGTCAGTGGGATTTGTAATGTCCTCGTAATCCAGGGTCCACAGTTCGGTGCCCGGGCGATGCAATCCCCAGATAAATCACTCCTGACCCCTACGTAAGTTATTATGAATTAATTATTTAATATAATGGAAGATTCAGATTTGGAATCGTTTAAAATAAAAACCAGTTATATGGCAAACAAGTGTATAGAAATCATTAAACTACATTATAAATTTGACTTTGACTATGTAAAATATATCCATTTTGTTTTTTTTGTGTGACCACAAGTATTCTAGGCAATGTTTTTAATCTAGAAATATTTTTTAGTAATCACAAGTATGTAAAACATTCATAAAAATAATATAATATATATATAAAATTGGTTTTCTTTAAAGTATAGTAGTTCTCATATACCTTATATGAATGAATTTCTGCTTAAATTATTTCATCATGTCATACATTGATTATACCCATAATGTATTCAATTACTGAACCAATCAGGACGATAGTTAAGATGGTTAGCCTTATTTATAGAGGTGACCACCCGGCGATAAATATCGGACACCAACCATACACCCCGGAGTCTTAACGGCGCTGGATTACGCCGATTACCGCCGATCGACGCCGATAATCCCACTATGACACCGGATTAACGGACAAACAGACGAAATCGTACTCGAAGGGTGATTTATAGCTATAAATTTACGACCGACATCTGTGACGTGTTATTTTCCGGAATTAAAAAAGTTTGCAAAAAATAAAAACTGATTCAATGTTCAACTTTAGTATGTAAAATGAAAAAAAAAAATCTTAATTGCAAATTTTCATTATTCGTAACATTCAAACTTTTTTTTTCTGTATATGATCATTTCTCATGAGCAAGCAAGCAGACGGTGCATCTGATGGAAAGTAATACCGCCGCTTTAGGACAAGACGATGCCTTTGATATACCTCCCGACCAGGTAATTACACTGGTTCCAATCATTTAAACCGAAAAAAGTAAAATAGTATTCTTTGGTTATTTTTTAGTTGTAGATTATTTTTAATTTATTTGTATATATATAATATCACTAACATGTAAGACTTTGTTTGCTATCTCGGTTTGATCCTAGAAAAGAAATTACATTTTATTGAGCACATTAAGCAAGTTAGCGAAAAATCGAAGTATCGAATCGAGTATTTAATTTATCCCCTGTTAGTTAGCGGCTTGCCGTGGTGTTTTGACGGTCAGGCGTCTCCTGACCGTAGATCCCTTTAGCTTTTGGCCCCTGGGCCGTTTCCATTGCTGTCTCCGCTTTGCTGGGAGGGAAGTCTGAAACCGCTTTCTTACTACCTCCTATTTCTTCTGATTAAGTTCGTTGCGGGTCCCAAGACAGCCGGTAGGGTGTCCGGGCACAGCTTGTGCGTCATTGCACAGCTGCATTATTAGTTGATTATTCGATCAATTCGATCAAGGACGCCACTGTTGATCCTGATAAACAGGAGTTGCAGTGGTGGGACAGCGTGGCGGGTGTGCCCCGAAAAAACTTTCCTACCATAAAATATGTTTTGTGCTCAACAGACACAGTTTTAGGTAAAATGAGTAACTAACTCATTGAAGAGGGATCTACAAATAAATATTTTTATGAAAGCAGATATGAAACGCTAGTCAAGTCAATCCAGTTATTTTCTATCATTTTTCGAATTCCGCCACAACGTCATATCAGGTGAGATTGTTGCCAAATGCGTATACATTAAAAAGTGTCAAAGTTTATCAAAGTAAAGTTTTTCACCTAAGTTTCCAGCGCATTAATTACAAAGCCAAAAGCTCAAGCTCTCATTGGCTAAGTGGTCTACCGGAGTCCATAATGACAGATTAGCCCAGCGCCGACCACCTGCTCAAACCCGGATAAAATATGCTATAACTCACCGGCGTACCGGCCTGGGCGTAATTCACCCGGATCTACGCCGATAAATTCGTCAGAGTGATTAGTGAACACCCGCGCGAAACAATGTGGACACCCTGTGAATGGATTTAATTTAGATCTTTAAAACTACAGTTTTATTTATTTATTCACACACTGTTGCTATATAGGAAAAGGAAGACGATTTTAAGTTTAGTTAGTGGGTTTCTGGAGTGTTTCAGCCTATTCTTTCTATGTATCTAAATAGTCGAGAATTAAACCTTCAGGCTTTCTTTCTATTTGCTTTACTAGGTGACATATTCAATAATTGTAGATTTTAATCGAATAAATGTTGAAAGCTTAAAAGAAATTGTAAGATCTAAGTATGATATAATTACGTCGATAATTATAAAATAACAATATGATTTAAAATTATAATGTATCGTTAAGTTTATTTCGCGATGAGCTAATCCTACGTTTATTTTCGTCATCTCGTTGGTGTGTCTTAGGATTTGAGTTATTTTTAGGGATGCAGCTTCTGTGGGCCCTCCGAGGGCTAGTGCAAGCTGATAATGGTGCTTTTACAACCCTTATTTTAGGATCTGGCCTCCTTTTGGGTATTCTACTTGGTCTCGGTGTTTGTATATTATTTATATCTTGGATTTCATTTATTTCGGTTACTAGCCTTTCAAGAACTAATTCGTTTTCGGCTTTTGGTCTATCAAGAGCCAGTTTGAAATCAGATGTCGAATGGAATTCGATTGGTTCAGTTTTTAAGTCTTCAGATTTTTTGTTTTCTATGTCAATTGAAAAGTTCTCAGCTTTAATTGTATGCTTAGATGTCACGTCAACGTTTGAATTATTCTTCTCTTTATCTTTATTGTCTTGTTTATTAACGTTAATATCCTTTGGCATTACATGACCACATGACTTTGTAAGATTTTCAGGAGCATCAATTACTGTTTTTGAATCATCCTTTATTTCTAAAGGTTTAATAAAACAACTACTATTATCATTTACTATTGTTCTGTTAGATTCTTGGTTTTCTAATGCTGTATAGATAGATGTTGCACTATGAATAGTCCCATGAGTAGAGTTAGTGCAATCGGTTTTAGCTATTTTATTATTTATGTCTTTAATATTTAAAACACACGACTGTTTTGGAGAGATAGCCTCATCAGCATTTGGGATGTTTTTTAATTGATTAAAAGCTTCCGGAATATCCATAATAAGGTATGTTTTTTCAGCTTTATATTCAATCAGGTTTTCTATGTTTGAGGGATGAGTCCTGATCTGATTTAAATTTATTATGTTTTTATGATCCTCACATTTCAAATGGTCAATTCGGTGAGTTTTTTTTGACGATTTTGATTTAACATTACAATCTTTGAAATTATTTTTCTTATGAGACGATCTGACAGGTTTAGATTTTATTTCATTTTTGATATCTGTTACATATATATTTGTACATAAGCTGGGTTTAGGTACTTTCTTAGCTGATGAAATGATCACTGTTCCAGTTGTGAAACAAGATTTTTTCTTTTGAACATTATTCGGTGGGGATATTAAGGAAGTTTGTCTGAAATCTGAGCTTGTTTCAGTAAAACAGACGTTATCTGTGCTATGAGAAGTCTTGTTTACACTTTCATTGAAAAACAAACAATCAGTATCACTATTTTCATACCTTTTTGATGCTTTCTTCCTTTTCGATATACAAACACACATCACAGCAGGTATGCACCAGGCTATCTCCAAAAATATGAATATTGTTAGCAGCAAATACTTTTTCTTACATAAAAATCTCTTGAACTTTTGAAATTGAGTCGGTTTTTCATTGTTTAATGTTATAGCTATAGGGAATATGAATTTATTATTATCATCTGTTGAATTTAGTAGAGTTAAAAAGCCGCTAAGAGCAACGTATATAGTACTATCATTGATATGTGGGACTACTTCTGCGTTTAACCAGTAGAGAAATCTATCGTCAAAATTTTTGGCCTCATCAGGATCTGTTTGCAACAAACAACGAGTTGCTGCATCGTAATATCTTAATAGAGCATCAGATTTCATAGTCAAAGGGATCAAAGATTGATTCCTTAATGGGAGAAACATCGTACTCAATTCGTCATGCCAATACACACTAGGAGTAGGTAGTCTTAGATCGGAATCTGTCACTTCAAAGTACACAAGATGTTCACACGGTTTGTCAACATTTCTCGTCCTTATAACGTTATCGATAGAAGCTACCTCTATTTTCATGTAGTTCAATGCCTCATCATCTGGACCCATCCATCTTCTACCGTCGGTGGTTAGATCAATTTTGATGTTATCATAGAGGGTCATTAGCTTCAGAGCATTGTCTTGAGATACAATACCGGCATAGAAACCATATTTCATGGCCGGTAACACCCAGGTTTTGATGAACCCACCAAAAGCATCTGACAAAGCAAGATGAAGGGCTACATTATCATCAATCAGTGTGCTATGTTTATCAATCTCATCATGGGAAGTATCAACGTATTTAAAGAAGTTGTCTAAATATTTATCATCTACGGCTTCTTCAGGGTTCGGTGATGGGATAAGTGTCTGGAAAAGTGATCTAGCCTTAAGGATCTGCAGATCTTTTTTATCCCAAGCTGACTTTGATAGATCAGAAAAGGTGAACAACACCGTCCCTACATTGTAGTTGTCACACACAACACTTTCTATAAATAATAATATTATTAGACGCACGTTCATTGGTATTAAATCATAATGAAAAACGTTTCTAAAACAATAATAAATACTGAATACAAAATAGATGTCGCGCAAAATGACATTGGCATAATGTCATCTTCTGTTCCTGCAAATGAGCAGTTCGTGAAATGAAGTTAAAGTTTTTAGTTTGAAATTATTAGGGTTAGTTCTTATTGCACTGATTTTATTGAAATTAAACAAGAATGGCCTGATTAAGGAAAACCTACTTTAGGGATACCTATAATCCAAACAACTAGTACGCTAGGTAGCACGCTCTTGCGAGTGTAGTCTGACACGTACATTATCTATATTGTCTATGCTAATATCAATAATATAATTAAAAGAATACCCTTGTGTTTTGTAGGTTACAAACTCTAAAAGTACTATTTGAAAAATTCTTAAACCATTAGAATGCTACGTTATCCTTAAAACCTATTGGATATTTATTCCTTTTTATTTTATAAAAACGTGTAATTCCACCCTTTTGAAGCCAGGGTGGGCTGCTCATCTAATACATAATCTTAGCAGATGAGGGTAAGTCACTGAATAACCAGTAGTATTTGTGGGTAACAGTGTGCCCACTATGAGTTTACCTTCGATTGCAGCTTGCGACTGCAGTTACAAATTTGTTTGAATCCTTGCAAAGTGCCTCTAACGGATTGATGACGAATTAAAATTCTCAGTTCGCTGTAGTAAGCTATGCTATCTGACATGTAGAAAAACAAACCGAACTCCTGTAGACGCTCACGTGACACGATTACAATAGCTTCGAAAGATAGTCATAATTGTTGCCACTTTATTCTGTCAGTTTACATTTTCAGCTTTTTAAAGCAATGTCCACATTAACATTTCCAAGGCAAATTTCGAATGATAATCATATATAATTTGTCCGTTGATCTCGACTATATGTCAGAACGTTCCGGGATCCTTACGTGACATAAATCATTAAAGAGGGGAGGGGGCAGAGTATTGTTTTACGGTTGATCAATCGTTTATATTCTATAGAGATTAAAGCGTCAAAGTAACTGTAAATTGAAGTTGGTCGTTGAGGTTGAGTTTTTTATTCAATATATTTTTAGGACATGTTTGGGATAAATTCGGTAACACACGTTACTTAAATTAGACGCATTGTTTCGCTTACCGATTTTGGATTTTACATTCTTATTTATACCGTTTCGTTGCTTAGCACCTGGCAAACAAGATTCTTCAATTTGTTGATTGATTCTTCCTTCTTTCGTGATGTGGTTATGTTATAACTATTTTGTATTTTTTTTAAATTCTTTTTAGATCTGAGTGTTCATTTCTTTTCCCTAGTAATGAAAAAAATAAAAGAATCTTTTTGATATTAAATTAATTGCTCCTTCAACTCTCATTTAACATGCTCAGGACCTAATCTTAATAGCTGTATGTAAGTCGATACATTGTACAATTAAGGCCATACACGACCGCAATTTAGAAATTAAGAAGTAAAGTTAAATTACAGAATGCCGTGACGCATCTATTTGTCAAATTCACGTGACAGCCTCTAATTGGTCAGCTGTTATTGTGACAAATGAGTTTGGAGCTGATCACTGTATCTTGTAATTTGAGACCGTATTGGTACTAGGTTACAAATATGGACGTTTTACATAAGTTTTATTTTGATTGTCAATCACATGACGGTTGATTCGAGTTGAGGATTTTTTTTAAAGTAACTAAGAAACAAATCAAGTGAATCCAAATGTTCTCTTTGCCTGATTTAATCTAAGTCTTAATATCAACAATTACCTCATCTTGGTTTAATTCTTCCCTTTTGTCGGGAAAGGCAAAGAGCTTTAGCCCATACAGCACAAGTCTTCCGTGTTATATTTTTCTTCTTTCTTAATTGTTTCTACAGTAACATGCTAGTAATGTTACTGTAGGCTTTATTGAGTTACTTGGGAGATGACTAAAAGAGCAGCTAGATCGTCGTATTTCACATTCTCCACACTTGAATAGCACTACAGATGTTCACTGGTTAAAACATTAGCTTTTTACATATTAAACTCTACTGATACACAAGAAAAGACAAAAAATTAGAAAATTTCAACCACCACTCCCTATTCCCGCCAAGTAACTCCATATCAACAATTAGAATGTTTGTCAAAATGTAATACAGGGGTTACAATAACGTTCCGTTCCACGTAGGTACAATGGTGTGATCACGGTGTAATCGACAATGCTTTGATAACCCTGCGTTAATATGTTTCATCCCTTAATGATGCGTGGAATTTAATACGCTTGACACCACTACGGATTAAGCCTGGTCTACACTGTTAGAGTAATGACATCTTAAAATTAAACTTGTGACGTTATTTTTATATCACACTAGTTTAACAAATGCCCTTATGTCTTTTTTATGTTGATGTGGTTGTCTGTAATAAGAAATTTTATTGTTTGTATGTGTACTGCACTATAGCATTGGTTGAAGTAATAAAATAATAAATAAGTGTGTTTAAATGAATTTTAAACACGAAAAATACTGCATGATGTGAACAGACCACATTCATTGAAATGTCTTCAAGAATTTTTGTCTATAAAGACTCATTAACACACTAAAAAAAATCCTCTATAAACCAACTAAATCAAGGTTTCGTTGTGTACACACCTTTATGCGGTATCAGCAATGAATCAAATGTGTTACCACCTTTACAATGTGTTTGATGTAACGTAATTAAACTGAGAAATAATTGTCTTTCTAATTATTTAAATGTTTAAGTACTCCTTGTATAACAGATAGGTCTACAATAATACTATCCTATACTATACTATACTATACTATACTATACTATACTATACTATACTATACTAATCTACAATAATACTATAAAGTTTTTAGGTATTGGTATATAAATTAATAGTACAAGTGGTAGACCTACGTGCGAGATCGTCTAGGTTATATAATAATAATAATAACCACATCACGACACACACATTGCCCTGCCTGTAAGTATCGTAAGAACTTGTGTCACAGGAACTAAGCAAAGATTATGGTATATACTGCATAGATAAGAAAACTATATCCAAGACCGTAAAGCGAAACAATGCGTCTTGCAAATAACACAAAGTCCTGCCCCCGCCGGGATTCGAACCCGGAACCACTAGCGTAGCAGTCGGCTGTTTACACCACTGCGCTACCGAGGTCGTTAAAGCAGTCTTGAAACAGCGTGACAGCTTGACAAGCATTCGCTGTGTTTCGATTTGAAGGTTTGGAGAGCTAATGTAATTACCGGCTCGAAAGGTATAACATTTTTACCTTATGGGCAACGCATAGGCGGTTCTCTGGTTGTGTCATGGCATTGCCACGGAATAGAGGTATCACTTCCCATCATGTGAACCGTTTGTTGGCCTATGCCGTTTTTAATATCGGCAGAATTTAATATGTAAAATGCTAGTATTTTAACCAGTGAATATCTGTAGTTCTGTACAAGTGTGAAGAAAGTGAAATACGACGATTTAGCTGCTCTTTTCAATATCTGTCGAGAAACTCCTTAGACCCTACGATAACCATACTAGCATGTTATAGGCAGAATCATCACCATCTATCCTTTTCATCATCTCACCATCTTCAAGTAGAATCATCTAAAGAAGAAATAAAAATTACGATAGACTTGTTCTGTATTGGCTGGTTCTCTTTTGCCAACCAAAAAAAAAAACAAGAAAAATTCAGGATAAGCATCTGCCTGAGCAAGCAAGCAGAAGTTGAAATTCAGGATAAGCATCTAGCTGAGCAAGCAAGCAGAAGTTGATATTCAGGATAAGCATCTAGCTGAGCAAGCAAGCAGAAGTTGATATTCAGGATAAGCATCTAGCTGAGCAAGCAAGCAGAAGTTGATATTCAGGATAAGCATCTAGCTGAGCAAGCAAGCAGAAGTTGATATTCAGGACAAGCATCTAGCTGAGCAAGCAAGCAGAAGTTGATATTCAGGATAAGCATCTAGCTGAGCAAGCAAGCAGAAGTTGATATTCAGGATAAGCATCTAGCTGAGCAAGCAAGCAGAAGTTGAACTTTTTAGAAGATTTATTAATGTTTATCAGTGCCGGATGCCTTGCTTCGTTACTCCCAAAACGTTGATTTCGATAAAAAAGCAATCAAAATTTACTTAAATCTTAAAAACGGAATGTAATAATTCATCTATTTTCGTGCTGTACATTGTACAGATGCTCGTATGAGTGGTGCAATAAATCTTGACAGTGGCGATATTACTCACTGCCGGTGTATCACCCTCCCTCCCCTCACGCTCCAATTAGGGGTGCACAAAAATTAACCCCCCTACTTGTAGATAAAAGGCACTTAAACTCTAATGAGTCAGAGCTTCCTCGAGTACGCTTTTAAAGGCCAGACAAAACCAATATTTAAACTGTATCTATCACTATGATTAAGAAATGATGGTTGTTGAATTAAATTACTAGTGAATCTGCAGTTTTGTAGAAGGATAGCTTGTTCTGCTTATTACTTTGCACCGGCTTTGTGCGGGTAGAATAACTTTTTTAAACCGACTTCAAAAAAGAAGGTGGTTATCAATTTTTAAAATAAATGTAGCCTATGGGCATGCCCATGAGATTTGAATCCATATGGTGTTTTTTTTTTGTCGGATTAAATTCGACACTGAATGCATTCTGTTTTCTTGACAATAAAAATCAATTGACGCAGTTTTAGCTGGTTTGTTTTTAGTTGAGTTCATTATTGTCTCGAAATTGTTTTTGTTCGACAAACATTGTAGTGTGTTGTTTTTTTGTTGTAAAACCAGTTACATGTTTTAAATAGTACGTAAGATTATTTACGGGAATATATATAAATATATATATATTGTACATTTTTATATATATATATATTTTCTATCTATATATATTTTACACCGTAGCCTGCCTCATAGGGAGCGAAGGACAAATTGTATCGTCCCAAGGGAAATCCCGGTTATTAGCTGTCAATCAGTCGACGACAGCGCCCTCTCACTGAACACCAATCATACCTTTCATGTTAGATTTATTTTCCTTGATCTGTCCATAGCAGATCAATGTAGCTGGTTGTCGACGAAAGAACCTTTTGGGGATGTTTTTGTACGGCAAGGCGGCAAAATGTTTCGCCTAATAAGATGGACGGAGTGAAAAGAAAAAGGCTTTCTAAAACGTTCTACTTTAGACCTCTCTATTGAGTTCCTTCCAAAGGATTTATTTAAATAGTCACGTATTATAACCAAAGGTTTACGCGTTTAAAGTCGTGATAAATCTGGTAAAAACCAACGTAAAATAAGGTGAAAAAGTGGCAAAGGGTGCTCTTCCAACCGAGCGGTAGATTTCCGCACCGGTGGGGGGGGGGGAGAGGAGTGGGTGAAACGGAACGGTTTCATTTCCGCGCAGAGATTCAATATCATTACACAATGGTGACATTTCTTACCTGAGACTTTTGTATTTTTAGATTTAAAAGATTATAATCTTTTAACGCCGTATGTGAGTTTGTCATTTTATCTCCATCTCCATGTTGTTTGTACGTTCAAGGATTTGTGTTGATTAAATGTGTATATAAACCATATTATGTCATACCATTTTCAATTAAAAAGTAACATGAAAACTTGCAACTTTAATGATTGGCTGTCTTTTAAACTTTGCTATTTATGAAGAGGTGAACTGTTAAAGTTAAAATCGTTTTTTCCCATACAAAGAGGTCAATATTATCTTTGTTTAGGGTTCCGTACCAAAAGGGTTAAAAATTGAACTCTATTACTAAGACTCCGCTGTCCGTCCGTCCGTTAGTTAGTTGTATCTCAAAAACTAAAACAGCCAGACACGTCAAATTTTTGGCAATATTTTTGTAGCCGCTGTTACAAATACTAAAAATTTAATATTTTTAACTACACCCAAGGGTTAATATTCCTGTTGCGTTTTCGTAAGGCAAAGGTACGTAAGGGATTTCAAGGCTTCACCACAGAAAGGGCTAAAAGACAGCTGGTTGAAAAAGCCAATGCCATTAGTGGTAAGACCATGAATAGTTGATTGCCAGCCCAAATGTCAGCTGAAATGGAATACATGATGAGGATAGCTTCATCAGTGCAGGACGTCATTCTGTTCGGTCAATTATTCAATAGAGGAGATTGGGGTGCTTTGTTCCATGTATTATTATCGATTCCTAATTTATTTGTGTCTGAAATAAATATCAGGTACCTGATGAATGGGTATTTCTTTGAAAGTTTTTTTTTACACTGTGTATGTAGAAAATGTTTGATTTTTTGTTACTTACTTTAAAATACTAATTAATCTTTTGTGGGTTTCAGTATTAAAGTGAACTGGTATAAATCAGTATGTTAACATTTTAAAACTACGCGTTAATGTTTTTTTTTGTACCTATGAGCCCGTAAAATGGCAAAATACCTGGCGGCCATGTCCTTGACGCAAAGTTGACACTTAAAACAGAATCAAACCTCTGACTTAAGTGAATGCTTATTGTCTAAGCAAGAAATATTCGATAATTTTGGAGCCGCTAGGTTTCGCTGTTATCGATCATCGAGCAACCAAATGAAGAATTAGTTTAAAATAAAAACATTCGTAATTTCTAAGCAAAATAACCTTTATACATATTTGTAAGTACTTAAATAAAGTAGTCTTTTAGTAACGTCATATTAACAACTTTTTACTCAATGCATTTAAAATATTACAAAAGTTTTATGACGAAAATAGGAAAGCACAAGATTTTAATGAAACTTCAAAATAAATAGCTTTAACATCAGAATAACACAGGCTATAATTAATAAAGATATCGTGTGGACTATCCAAAATATAACGATAATTGTCAAGCAATTAGAAAATCCTATTAGAATCATTTTCGACTTCCACGCGGATTAAAGCTAGAATTTAATATAATCGAACTTAAAATTTTGTATTGAGGTCGCTCATGCGAAGCTTTAACGTTTAGTTTTTCAATAAAATAAAAACAGCATTATTTACAAAAACCTCTATCCAGGTGTATGTCAATCACTGCTTTAAATATTATTATTAAATATCAAAGTGCGTTAATATCAGAACAGCACGTGCGTTGTGGCTTATCGCTCCATTGCTCCAGGAAATGGAGGATTAATTAATATTGAAACGTTCCGGTAAATTGTTATGATATTGAATAACAATAGGTACATGATTTGTGTGTAATTTTTGTCATGATTAAAATCTGAGTCAAAGTTAACATGTTTTTACTCGAATAGACTTAAATTATTGTTCGGAATGCTTTTTGTATGGGAAAGAATCCGGCAAGAAACCTTTGTAGTTGCTTTTTTCAATATTCAAAATACAATAGTGTTCTATTGTAAGTTTCAATTAGTAAAATGTTTATTTATTTGATTTTGATGGATGCACGTTTGCAATAGTAAAAGTTAAGTGAAAGAACAAGTATTAAGAATGACTGGAGATTTAAAACTTTATAAAAAGCACAATAAAAAGATAATTTAAATTTGGAGATGCTGGGATTTGAACCCAGGACTTTCAGCATGCGAAGCAGACACTCTACCACTGAGTTACATCCCCGATGAAGAACCAAACGAAATTAATAGTCACTATCAAAGTAAATGACGTTACATGTCTTTTTAGATATTTTCTTTATCATTTTTACCCTACAACGGCACGGGAAGTGTGTTTTTTTGTGTTTTTTATCCAAGTTTCGCCGAAGATGCTACTGGGATTTCATGTTAATACATAAATAAGGTTGAAATGTTATTTCTGACAGATTGGTTTTTAAAATGGAAGTAGGTTATAGATTTTCATTAATTATTTTACTCTAAAAATCTTTAGTGTCTTTATTCTCCATAACAGTTATTTTCTATGTAACGTGCAATTTTCGCAATGTCAAACTAGATGGCGCTTTTCATATAACTTTAGTTAAATAACAGGATTTGCGATTCATTGTCGACCCGATGCGTTATCAGTGTGAATGTTTTCTCAGTCAAAGTTTTAATTAACTACTGAAAATATTAAGCCGATTAAGTGACAAAATACACTATTACTGATAAAATTTAGTTATAAATTCATCGGTAAGTTAATAAAAATTGACACAATTAATTTTATCTACATTTCATAATATTACACATGCTTTAAAGATAGTAAGAAAGACGTTAAGAAATATTATTACTCAAATTAAATTTAGGTATTGTTTTAAAACAACAGTACCGTACCAACAAACAGACAAAATTAGTCCCAACAACCCTATCTTATTAAATTTTTATTCTCCTGTGACGTTATTTCAACGCAATGTTCCGTGAAAATCACATAAAATCATCAACAAAAACCCATTGTCTACATGTTGTCTACACCCCTAATAAATACAAAATTACGAACACGAGTCGATTTTGCCGGAACTAAATTTCCATAGTCTTTTCATGTTAACTAGCGCCACGCGGATTACTATTGTAACTCCTCTACAATCAAGCGCGGATTTCGTCGGAACTAGCCCTTCTTAGTATTTTTCCAAGTTTAAATCTACTACTGGCGCTACACCATTAGTAGGTAGGTTTTTTGTCAAGCGGGAACCGTCACTGCAATTATTTGTTTTCAATGCGGTTTGTCTCGATATTAGGGGGATAAATACTTTGAAAAGTTTAATTTGGTACGTCTATAATATCATTGTTTTGTTGTTATTAAACCAAAAAGCAAAGTTTTGGTAGCCATTAATGTTTGGTTTGGGATTTAGAAAGAATATTTAGGTTACGCATAATTACTAGAGATAATTAAAATAAATGATAATTTAAATGTATTAACAATTATTAAGATATCTTTACAATTAGAATCAAATCACTTTATATCGTTTTATAATAAAAATTTCTCGGATAAATCTGCCCTGTAAAAGAAAATGTTTTTAAAAACAACCAGATAAATATACCATTGATTATAATAATAAAATAAAACGCAAATCCAAGTGAAATCACATTTATTACTAAGATTTTAAATATCAAAACTTTCAAGGTCTATTAGAGATCCATTTCACCAAAGTGCTCTCTTTTTAGGATACCTAACCTAAAAATTAGATACTAATTTGAAAGCACGTAAAACAACATTGAACTTGCATCGTTTTAATAGTTATAGTATAGATATAGTATTGTGTGTTGTTATGTTGGTATACAAGCAGGTAATGCGGCAACATTCGACTATCTTCCCAGTTTCCAATGGTACCAACACAACGGAACAAAACTTAAGGACACCGGGTTTTTTTTTTTAATTTCTGGTCAAAGAAAACGAATTTGGAGGTCAAACCTTTTGTGCTTTGATGCTCGTGTGATTGTATATTGATATTAATTGTAATTTTATTGGCTACTTGTATAAAAATCATCTATTAATAGATATTTCTAGTGTAGAACATTCGCCGACAGTGTTCAGATCAGATAGTTATCATAACTAGGTATAAGTAACATTAAGAAGAGAACAGAAAGCAATAGGATTTTCAGCAATATTCTAGGCACTTCATTTTCCTAGTCTTTACTTTCTCAGCATAGTTTAATTTGATTCTGATTTCTATTTAATATTCTTTTTATTATCTTATTCGCAAATTCAGAACGAAAAATAAATACATTTTGGTGAAAATTAAGTCAATTGTTTCCCTTAATAATAAAATAGTGACGTTCCTCAGTTTTTGTACCGGGTTAAAGAGTGCAATTCTGAGGACACCCGGATCCACGCGCTCGATCGGATCGTGCACCGTAAGGAGAGGGGGATAGACATATGTTTATAGGACAAGATAGAGCAGGACAGAAGATGTCTAGAGATGACCAACGGCAGTTAGAGGTCAGGGGTGAACGCTCTTAGGTGAGGTACTGAAGTTTACTATGCTATAGTGACTTTGCCGACAGCTATAGCACAGAAATGAGCTGCTGCAGAGGGTTCCAAGTTGTCTGTATCACGATACTTATACCTAAACATTGAGCTGGTAATAGTCCAGAAACTTCTGTCTATTTCTTCTGATTTAATTTGTTGTGGATCTCAAGTATGCCCTGGCAAAGCCGGCCCGAGGATAGAGTTAGATGAGGTCGCCTAATCATGGTGACAGTTGGTAGATCTAGGTGCAAGATCGTCGCAGTTGATGCCACCTTCCTTTCTTTCTCCAACGTGAAGCAGTTCGTTGAGTTTCGGTTCGAATGGAGAGCCAGTGTAATTAGCGGCACGATAACATCTTAACCTCTACATGAAACAAGGGATATGTAATTATTAAAAGTCAATATATCTATCTCGCTCATCAGAACAACCTTTTCTATGGAAGTTATATGGCGCCCTGTACTTTGATGTCATCGTACATATCGGATCTCTCTGTCTAAGCAACGACTTTGAAGCTTTATAACTAAGTTAATAATTCAGATGTTTGAGAAATCCAACGGATTTGTGTATAGATGCATATTCCCAATAGGCGGGCGGTAGCACTTTCCGTCTGAGCTGTTTGTCTGCTTGTTTGACGATGATGTTGTACCAAAAAACAAAATGGCTGCCAAAATACACTGTCAAATAGAACGAATACCAGTGGTTGTTGGTATTAGATAGGAATAATTAAAAAGTCAGGACTTTTTACATTTCATAAGTAATTCATTCCCTTACGTTCACAAAAGGGAAGCGAAGAAATTACCTCAGTGATAGGTTGGCGGGTGTACCACCTTTTCAGAGGTAAATGTACGGGTCTTCCTTAACGTGTAACAATATTGTAACCTACATTTTGGCAAATGAAATAATAATAATAATTATCTTTATTTATTTTAATTTATAGTTTAGGTTTATACAATGTTTATATAAAAGTAAAATAAAAGACGGATACAAAATATAAAACACAAATATAAATTATTCTTATTATTATTATTACCAATGCACAAAAAGGAAGATTATTCCTACTTGAGGACAATCCAATTAGAATTTCGTTTCCATTAAGAGCTACATGTACTCACATAGTTTTTCAAAATCCATCAGGATTTTACAATTGAAAAACAAAGACATGTGAAAAGTTAAATAATAAAGAAAGTTATTGAAATCTAGTTTACAAATTAAAGATCTTTTAAAAGAGTTTCTTTTCGTTGTTGCTGTATACAACAGCAAAACAAGACCAATGACGAAAAAATTGCTAGAAAAAAAATGTCAAACTGGTATATTTTCAGGGGAGACGAAAATACTTAATCATTTTTATCTTATAAATAGTGAAATGTCAAATTTTGTTTTGTACTTCCGCGGTAGCATCCGCTGTCACAGAATTGTAATCTCAAGGGCATTATAGAGTGGTCGTTCTTTGCCTGCCTATTACATGGTCGTAGGGTTATAGGGCTAGCCTGTTTTGTTACTGAATGTACGATTTAGCTCGCATAAAGGATGTCTAGGCTGCTTCCTTACGCAAAGGGATCGGTTTCATGCCTTTTGTGCCCTTAATAAAAAGATTACAAATTGCCGCAACGAATAGAAAAGCTCGGTATCGGATTCTTATAAGAAACAAAGAGCCACTTATGTCCATACTAACATTATAAATGTGACAGTAACTCTATGCCTTAATAGCAGACGGAAATAATTTAAGGAAGGAGGTGTATTATATACTAAGGAAGTTTCCTTGTCGGTGCGGTATCGGTGCTTCGGTATTCTTGGTATAAACTATAAAAGCTAACTTAAAGCTAAAGGCTAAGCGTCTATTTTTCTTTGCTGCGATCCTGATTTGTCCTTCAGGAACGCTTCTTAGACACGTAGGCGCTTTTAGGAAGCTTTTGGTAACCAAAAGTACCGATTCCACATCGATACAGTACCGACGAATCATAACAATCAAATATAAAAGTTAAGTGCGGACGAGGATCGCATTTAAGAGTTAATAGGCATAAATTGCAGTGTGGTAGATTATATAATAATAACCACATCACGACACACACATTGACTCAGTCCTGAACTAGATATAATCTTGTACCGCATTCACTAAGCAACGATATAGTATAAACTACATAGATAAGAATGCAACGTCCAAGACCGGTAAGCTCAACAATGCGTCTTGCAAATAACACAAAATTCCGCCCCTACCGGGGTTCAAACCTGGAAACTAGCGTAGCAGTTGGCTGTTTAAACCAGTGCGAACACAGAGGTTGTCAGAGATATCTATCATCTAAAATTTAGGTGGCAAACAACACACAAGACATGGACAGCAGTGAAGAATTTGTGCGCTTGCTGCCAGGGGCGTCGCCAAGGAGGGTAGAGATGGCAGAGGCAGCTTCATTCTGGATATGAAAATGGTACAGTCAAGTATATCTGGTACTTGAGACATAAGATTGTACTATACATATTATAATCACCAAAAAATACCCAAACTACACATATAAAGCTTCATTTTCTTCTAACTGTCCTTACAGTTCATACTTTTTCAAAAGTCTATATCATATCCTACACAAGTCCTGTTCATCAGGATCAACAGTGTTGTCCTTTGATAGAATAATCAACGGAATAATGCAACTGTGCAATGATGCACAGAGGCCTACATGCCATATTCTATATATCAACTGCCAGTCTCGGTCATAGGCTGGTGACGCCCTTGATTGCGCCAACAAAACAATACTTGCATGATGTCGATCCTATCCATCGTTCCTATAAAACAATAACCACGTCACGAGACATACATTGACTCAGCCCTCCACTGAGAATCTTGTATCGCAGGCACTAAGCGACGATTTGGTATAAACTACACAGATAAGAGAAGAATACTACATCCAATTTCGGTAAGCAAAACAATGCGTCTTGCAAAAAACACAAAGATCCGCTCCTGCTTGGATTCAAACCCGAAACCTCTAGCGTAGCAGTCGGCTGTTCACACCAATATGCCACCAAGGTCGTAGGGTCTATTACTGCGGAATTCAACCTTTTTTGGTCGCGGACCGCAAGCAAAAGTGCCAAATGCTGTTGAATTCAAAAACATCTAAAATTAATAAAAAAAATTTTTTTTTATCTGATTGTAGGGTACCATATTTTATTGAGAGATTCACACTTTACTCAATATTTATAAGGTATAATATATATTTATTAAACACTAAATTTGTGGAGCAATTTTGCCAATTTGGACGTCTCGCGGGCCTTAAGTTGATGACTCCTGGTGGACGTGTAAATTAATTTTTAACTTGACTTGGGAGGACGTGGTAGCTCAGTTTGTTACGTGCCTTGGTTAACTGACCGACCCGACCCGACAGGTCGTCGAGCGTTCGAGTCTAGGGTTGCCGTAAGTTATATCTGCCATGTTTTTCAATGTGCCCGGACAGTGGCGACAGATTCGCAACCTGTCACACTGGGACTCAACATAAACATGCGAAAAGCGGTGTGTAGCAACCACCTCTGCCATCCCCTCTCGAGGGACTACGGCGTGAGTTTATCACGCCGTTTTCTCTCACTCATGTTTTATATAATTTTTAACAATCAATTTATATCACAGTGTGAATTATTTTGATAGACTGTAAACAATATTCATGCGTTTTGTTATTCGTTATTTAATATGCATTTTTAATGCTCTCGATATCCAATAACAAGGTGATTAAATCTATAAACGAAACGTAATTTCGGCCATTACCATTGTAGGTGGACCGTGAAATTTCTTGTTACCAATATGAGAAAACTAAACGTTCCCCGTTGATTTACGACCGGCGGTGTCGCGGGTTCGATTCCCTACTAACATTTATTGATGGATTTAATATATTCGATTTGTATTTTTTTCATTGAAAATTCGTTTTGATTTCGAGTTTTTGGGTGTCCTGTTTTAATATTGCATACATACATATAGCTAAAGCATTTAAGGGAACCTATGGATGCTAAAAACACTATAGTTGTCACTTCGGTGTTGTTGAGCAACATACATATATCTAAATCATATGTAAAGAATAAACGACATTTATAACAACCCAACTATGCACAAAGTGTAGGTAGGTAGGAAGCAGATTTTACAGGTGGTAGATCTACGTGTGAGATCGACTGGCTTGGTTGACCCTCTTTTCTATTTTTGCTGTGAAGCAGTTCGCTGTGTTTCGGTTCAAAGGATTGGAGAGCCAGTGAAATTACCGGTACGAGAGGTATAACATTTTGACCTCTACATGGGCAGCGCTTGTTGCTCTTGGTGTTTCATCAGGGGAATCGTCGTTTTTGACGACCTCGTTGGCGCAGTGGTGTAAACAGCCGACTGCTACACTAGAGGTTCCGGGTTCGAATCCCGGCGGGGCGGAACTTTGTGTTATTAGCAAGACGCATTGTTTTGCTTACCGGTCTTGGATGTTGTACGCTTATCTATGTAGTATATACCATATCGTTGCTTAGTTCCTGTGACACAAGTTCTTACGATACTTACATCAGTGCTGAGTCAATGTGTGTGTCGTGATGTGGTTATTATTATGTGATTATTAATAGGCTGCGTTCCTTACATCACTTTCTATCAGGAGAACAGTTTGCTTGCTTGCCCATGCAGTTCTTGCCCATGCAATGTGCAATTTTATAACGATAGACTAAAAATCATACTCATCTTGGAAACATTACACTTGTTATTAATATAGGACAAAATAGCGTCATATTACAGGAAATGTTGGTATATATATTAAATAAATTTTAAAACTATGTCCGTTTTACAAACTGTAAGTTGTAATAGAAAATTATTGTATTATGAAATAATGAACTACGAAGGTTTCTTACCGGATTCTTCCCCGTAGAAATAGCATAACCGGTGGCACTTAGGAAATTTGGAATTTCGATATGTAGTTCGATCGTAGATATAATAATTGTGAGGGATTTTTGGTTGGATATGTTTTTTCGCGATGCATATATTATAAAGCTTTGCATGTAGGCATTAAGACTGTTAAATTATTTTTTGATACAAATAAACCAACGTAAAAAGCACAAGAAAACCCACAACAATGAAAATTATCATATTTTTTTATCACTCTTTTTCTATGGAATGTTATCACTGCAAATAACTATGATAAGATTAACATTAAAAATAATTCAAAGTTACTTGCGTGTATCTTGTTTGGAGTGCAGTGCAGTCATACAAGCCCAAAGCCCGGCTTGCCCTATCGAACCAAGGTAAGTTCGCGCTTTCGTTCATTCATTACTTTTCAAATAACAATATGCTTTGCATAGCATGGTTCAAAAGTATGAAGTGTAGATTTAAGAGTAATGAGGCAATAAAACATGAATCGAAATTATAAAAACTACAATAACGTATCTCTCGGCTTGCCCTATTCTTAAACTATAGGCACGCCACTGCTTATTTGTGGTATAAATAAACTGAATACAACTTCTTTGGATACATTGTCTTATCGTCTATAAGAGAATCAATTTTCTTTATAAGATTAGACTGTAACTTGCAATACTGAAACGCATTGTTCAAAGAAATGACGTACTGCCCGTCCGTGCGTTTGTCTACGCGGATTCTATAAGAACAATCACATCACAACATTTATAAGAACGTACAGAAAAATCTACACGACCTTAAGTTGTTAAGCATAGGGTTCTTATTCCAAGTACGGAGGGGAAGGTTGCCAGTGTTGGTAGTTTTGCCTAAGTTATGGTAAAGCGAAAGAGAATAGGCAAAAAGCTGAATAAAATATTGCTGAAAAGTAGACCCCGGACGTAATAAAATATCAATATTTCTGTTGAGTCCCCTCTTGGAATAGTTTTGGTTTCAATGCGTGATCGGTTTACTAGAGTTTTGGTAAAATTTAATGGACCTTATGGTGAAGACTTAAGGGATATAAATTCTTTGGTAGATTGCTTTAAAAGTAAGTGTATTTTTGATAGGTTGTGACTTTTTAGACAAATGTATGAATTCTACATTTGAAATTTAAAACAAAAAATCTGTATGTTTATGGTTTAGAAATTTCTATGGTCACTTTCTTTCTGAAAGGTCCATGTTCTAATACTCTGTTTAAAGCGAGATAAGATTAGATAGCAGTCTAGAACCTGTCTTGGGACTAGATTCGACTCGATTTGATTCATCCTCAAGTAGAGATCTGATCTCTAATCAAACTATGTTTGAACTAGGAATGTAAGTATGGCGCCAAAGATCACTTTTATTTTTTTTATTCACAATAGCTATGGTTGCTGGGCGAGAACGGCAACGGGGATATCAGCAGGATTTAATGTGTAAAATGCTAGTGTTTTAACAAGTGAATATCTGTAGTACTTTACAAGTGCGATGAAAGTGAAATACGACGGTTGGACGCAAGTAATCTTTTAGATACTACAGTAACCGTAATAGCATGTTATTGTTGGCAGATTCATTATTCCGTCCATCATTATTCAACATTCCATAATTTCACTCCTCACCAAAACTTGATAGTAAATATTACTTGACACTGGCAAAATATTCAAAGTTATTGCCGTGACGATGGCAACACCATCAAAAAAGAAAAAAAAACATTTGCTATATTCATACGAACTACATATAACAGCGAATTTCGTATGCACTTCGATATGAATAATTCAAAAAATGGTGACGTTACCGGTACAATTAAAGAGGGGCAAACAGAAATCAATTAACGCCCTCCCGCGGACTATTGACAAATTACACGCATTTACATATACGAGTGACGCGGTGTTGTCGACCACTGAATGCTATGGCAAGGATTTAATACTAAAAATAATGATTTGCATTATTGTTGACATTTAGTTTTTTTTAAACGTGATGATGACGCTTAAGATACGAAAAGTAAAATAAACTCACTCAGGTGTTGTTTCTGAGATCTTAAGTGAATTCAAAGTTCCCGAAAAGGACGTATAGTTACCAAGAAACCTTTTTACAGGTTAGATCTACTTATGAGATCGTCTTCGTTGTTACTAACCTTCTTTTTATAGAGAGGTATAACATCTCTACCTCGACAAGGGCAATGCATTAAAGGTGCAAGTGGTGCTGCAAGACATCAGTGGATTCTTACCGAGTCCAAGTCAAGGCCAAAATGTTTTACTCGAATAGACTTAAAATAAGCACTTTCAAATTAAAAGGCGGTATCACTTTATTTGGTGAACCGGCTTTGCTCGTGACGTTTAAAAAACTCCAGTAAGTTTATAGCACGTTACTGGATGACACGGTTAGTGCTCTTAACAAGTGTAAATGAGACAGATGTGAAAAAGTCAGATCGCACCCACTGCAGATGCGATGCGATCGATACCAAATAAAAGGATTAGCTTGTTGCATATCACAAGTTTTAAACTGAACTTCAAATCGAAGCAATTTGTATGATTTGGGAATTTTATAGTAATTATTTTTATAGTACGAATGTTACCTATTTTGTTAGATATATATGACATTATAGAACAATGTTAAGGGATTAGATTACATAAAGACACCGCCTTATTTTATCTCAATTACATCTTTATTACTATTTATCTAACTATTGAATAAACTTTAAAATTAATAAAAAGGACAGAAATTTATAAAGGGATTTCTACTTAATATAGTACACGATGACTTAGACTTGACTGAGGTACCTATTCTTAGAATAAAACAATCTGGAATTCTTCGCGACAATAGGTATATTCTAGGCCAGTTCTATTTACCTGACGTTTGATATGATTGAGGTCAAACAAATAAGAGGAGCAAGAATTTCTTGACCCCTTATTATAAATTATTTCAAAAAGTATTAAATGTTTCCATTCAAACATCCTTCATTCCCACGACACAGCAGGGATTCTGGCGTGTCACCTACAACTGTACCAAACATAGCGGCAAATCAAAAGACCGGATCAACTCAAAATTGACCGCTTGCTATTTATTTAGACTAGCAACAACAAAGACAACAATGTGACCTGCAACAAATATAAAGATACTTAAGAAAAAGGTCGCATAAGATGATGTTTCTCGGATAAAATCAATTGTTTCGGAGTTATAAAATCGTGGGAAATAGCTGCGGCTTGTCGGGGGTTGTTTGTTGAATAGGTATGCGTTGACCGGTGGTTGTCATGGTTACGGTGAGTCTATATTGCGGTATTTAGTGGATATCATTAAATGGACGGCACAGGTCTTGATAGTTTGACCTTGATATCTATTAATTTGTAATACTCTTAATTTAATTAAAGTCAGTACTCAAACTAAATTTGGCTGGAAATCTGGAGATAATTCGCAATAGGTTGCAATCAAATGAATTTAACTAGAAATCAAATATTTTAATGACGGTCAAGTTTTTATTTTTGTTTAATAAAGGAATTAAAATATTTTAAATAAACCTTACAACTACATCATTAGAGATCCATTTTATACGTCTTATAAAAATAAGTTAATAATACAATTAGAAAACATGTTTTAAAGAACAATGGAGTTGAAGGAGCGTAAATGCCTATTTTAAACGTAAACTATTTAAGGAGAGGTTTAAAGTGCATTTTCAAACCGCAAAAGTATCAAGACTCGTCTGTTTTCGTAGCATGCGCAAGCGCCGGCAAGCTGCGTACTCGATGGCATTGTTCGTGCGCGGGAGTCTGGACACGGACCCATCTCGCCGTGATATATCGACACAAACAACCCATTGTTGACACACTCACTTTTGTGTAGGGTTGCCAGAAAAAAAAAATACCCGACACAATTCTTGATTTACGAAAAAAAATTCTAACTTCCAGGTCTGAGGGAGGGTTGCCACGCAAAGAAGTTAAGAAAGAACAGGGGTAAGAATAAATAAAATTATGCACACTTTAGTAAAAAAACCTTTATAATTTCCTTTTTTTTCTTATTTCGAACGCATCCCTACCAAAAGTCCTGTAACGTCAGGAATTTTCTTGACTTCTGGTAACCCTATAATTGTAAAACCAATAAATCAACCTTTGACTGTGCACCGTCCTTATCCTGTACACCATAAGGTTGACATTTGTGAGCGGTAACTGAATGTGTGTAAACATACTTCATTAAAGACTTGCGAATCTGCTTTTGTGGTTTGTAGACCGTCTTGTACACTTATTGTTCAGGTCACCGCATGCTGATTTTAATACTACACTACTTTAGTTAAAGAAATTTTGACTCCTATTACGACCTCGGTGGCGCAGTGGTATAAACAGCGACTGCTACGCTAGAGGTACTTGGTTCGAATCCCGGAGGGGGCGGGACTTTGTGTTATTTGCAAGACGCATTGTTCCGCTTACCGGTCTTGGATGTTGTATTCTTATTTATTTAGTATATACCATATCGTTGCTTAACACCTGCGATACAAGTTCTTACGATACTTAGTGCAGGGCTGAGTCAATGTGTGTGTCGTGATGTGGTTATTTATTTATTTATTCAAATGTTCATAATTAAAGGAAAATAGCAAAACTTATAAAACTTATTAGAAAGAACGAAGTATTGTAGTTTCTGTGTAGCCCCTGATCTAAGGCGTGGACAAGCCCTTGCCCCGGGCAGCAGGTTCAAGAGTGCACCAAAATTCCAAAATGTAGGGCTCTAAAAACCAAAATCTTTCATCACAAAAAGGCAGCAAACCACTGCAAAGGTTCGCCGCGGTTCAAAAAAAATCCTAGAACCGGGGCAGTTTCTGTGAATGGCAAATAATGGCAACCTTTGAACAATATATTATTCTATGTAAAAATGTAATGTAATGTGTATTATGTAACAATCTAGCTTCACCATGAACATCTTCATGCACTATCACGAACTTTGACAAGGTTTCCGAACAATCATGTCAATGGCGGTACTATCATACAAGCCCAAAAGCCCGGCTTGCCCTAACGAACCAAGGTAAGTTCGCGCTCTCGTTCTTTCATTACTTTTCAAATCAAATAACAATATGCTTTGCATAGCATGGTTCAAAATTCGCGCTAATTCGAACGCGTAAGTACGAAGTGTAGATTTAAGTGTAATGAGGCAATAAAACATTTAAATGAAATGAATTATAGAAACTACAATATCGTATCTCTCGGCTTGCCCTATTCTAAAACTCTAGGCACGCCACTGACATGTGTGTATGTAGCAGACAGATGCAGTACACAGAAGTTAGCAAATACTGCGAGACATGCAATAACATAATATATAATAAGTAATTATTCAGCTTTACCGGCAGTCCGTGTGAGGTACTACTTAAGTCCAGTGGCAGTGGCCGATGTATTGTACTGGTTGGTGAAATACATTACGTGTACCTAACAACCTGGTATTATTCAGCGCCTCATAGTCTCCCTCTAACAAAATATTAAGGTTACAGAAAGAAGGTTACGGTAAAAGTAGAAAGTTTTTGATCGTTCTGGACTCAAGTCCTCATGTTGTAAGTAGGTCCTGAACAATAAGTCAGACTCTTTCCAATCAGGGATCATTGGGAAGGGTGCCTGTGTCTATACTGCGGAGGCAATCACGCGAGCATGTTTTTCATTACCCTCCTCCCTTGCACCCCTCACCCCAGAGCCCTCTGCGGGATGTCTAACAAAACCACACCGGGCTTTGTCTGCAAACCACTCTGATGTTCTTTGTACGGTTGGTATATTTAACTGGGATTATTTAATGGTAGATTTTGACTGATTGGAGTCTTAATTAAATTAGTTTAGGAGATTTTCCGCCTTGTTGTAGAACATGGTCTAAAAACTATGTTTTTTTTTCTCTTTATTTATTTAAAAGGGATCTTTATGATAATTCATATGTCGATCCCATAGTAACAAAACAAAAAATATATAAATACACCACAGCACTTATAACCTATCCAAATCTATGATCTTCTTGCCATGTAATAAATCATGTTAGCTTCTTCCGAAGCGGGAGAAGCTAAGATGCTATGAATACAGCCAACATTATTTCTATAAATCTTCAACTTCTGAAAATATGTTTTTCTTATTTCTTCGTTCTGAATACATTCCATCAAAATATGTACCACATCCTCTACTACACCACATGACACACAGTTCGGAGACGGAACTTTTTTCATCATGTGTGCAAACTTATTTAATGGAATATGTCCAGATCGAAGTCTTAAATTCCATCCAATTGACTATGTTAAAATGTCATAGCAATAGGCAGTTTCCCGCAAAAAAGTTTGCATTTGCGTACTGGAACTGAATTCGATATTTGAAAGTTATTCGTCAAGTTCTGGCTTTAGTCTACATCTTATAGTAAGTTGGTATATGAATTAATTCAAATCCCAATTCATATGACCACCATGTTCTACCGTGTTGGCATACGAAAATTACAGATGTCTTTCAAAATACCTACAATTTAAGAATAAGCAGTCGCAAATGTCGAATAAGAAAAATTATAATTGATAATTAATATTTTAATATTTGGAAGATGCCTCTGTCCAGCAATGGACGTTTTCCAGCTGAAGATGCCTCTGTCCAGCAATGGACGTTTTCCAGCTGAAGATGCCTCTGTCCAGCAATGGACGTTTTCCAGCTAAAGATGCCTCTGTCCAGCAATGGACGTTTTCCAGCTGAAGATGCCTCTGTCCAGCAATGGACGTTTTCCAGCTAAAGATGCCTCTGTCCAGCAATGGACGTTTTCCAGCTGAAGATGCCTCTGTCCAGCAATGGACGTTTGCCAGCTGATGGTGATTACGTTAGAAATTTTGTGATGCTGTTTTAAAAACAAACAATCTTCCAATTTTATTACCAAATATTTTTCTAATAATTGTTTTTGTAACTTCTATAAGTTGAACAATTTATATGTTTTATAATTAAAACGTTTCTTTTGTGAAATCTGTAAATCCTGACGTTTCAATAAAATTTCCATTAGTTAAACATCTATTTAGTATAGGGTAATATTTCACTTATGGTCTAATTAGGTGTCATTAACGAGAATACTCATGGAAAATAAAGTTTTCCCTGCGATTAGTAAGAGTATGGAGTTCAAAGGAGAGTGTTGTCACTGAGGCAATGTCGAGTCGATGCAAAGGCGAGTCAGACTCCTACCCCCATCTTTAATAACGCATTGTTTTACTCATCAAAACGAAATCGTGTGCATTCGCCTTTGCTTCTGTGTAAACATTTAAAATAAAATAAATCGCATTTGTTTATCGTCTTTTAAGAACAAATAACAAATAAATGAAAATTGTTATTCTAAAAAATTCTGGTCACATTTGAAACCTAACTGTTATAGCTAGTTTGAAGGGTTGTATAAACTTGGACGCTTTATCCGATAGTTGTAATAGGTGATATGTTTATTTAAGGTTCATACGGGATTTCGGCTGGGACCTCGCAATTGAGTCGTAATCAAATAAAAATAAAAATAACTTTATTCCGTGAACTTTAAGATAAAAGTGCTTAGAATCGTGAAATGAATTTAATTTACACTTAAAAATTACCATAAGATTTAAGTTGGGGACGATACCGGCAAGAAACCCTAGCTAGATTCTGTAATTTGTGTAAGTATATCAACGTGTTTTAATAATGTCAAAGTCAAAATGTTTTTTTTTTCGAATAGACTTAAAATAAGCACTTTCAAATCGTCTTTTTTTTACTACCACCGGTTCGGGATGCTATTTCTACGGGGAAGAATCCGGCAAGAAATAAATAAAAAACCACATCACGACACACACATTGACTCAGCCCTGCAGTAAGTATCGTAAGAACTTGTATCGCAGGTGCTAAGCGACGATATGGTATATACTAAATAAATAAGAATACAACATGCAAGACCGGTAAGCGAAACAATGCGTCTTGCAAATAACACAAAGTCCCGCCCCCGCCGGGATTCGAACCCGGAACCTCTAGCGTAGCAGTCAGCTGTTTACACCACTGCGCCACCGAGGTCGTCAAAAAGAAACCTCCGTTGTTGCTTTTTTCAATATTCAAATACAATATTTTCTACTACAAATTACATATTTTCAACATAATAATTCTAGCTACACTCCAACTGTCAATAAGATAAACCTGTGCAGCTAATTAAATTACTTCCATAGTTCGATACTAATACATCTATTAGTCTAGGGTGAGAGAATGCGATACAGCTTATGTTACAATAAACGAATTAAAATGAAACGTTTATAAATATAACCGATCCGTCGTTGTAACCGATATCGTTTTAACAGGTTTTGACTGTATTGTGAATGCTATAAAAAGTAGCATGTAGTAACCAAAAGTCAGGACTAGTAACAGAATGATGGACAGAAATCATCGTTAAACCAAAATGTAATGAGTTATGTATTGGCGGTAAAAAATAAATAATAATAAATAAATAAATCTTTAATGTTATTAATTTAAATTATACAATTATTTCGGTTTGGATGTTGGGAACAGATTAACAATATTATTTAGTAAGAAAGTTAAACAATTGAATCAAATTCCAGTAAATGCCATTTCAGTTGAAATGGCCACATGTTTGATTCCTTTGAATTCGCCAGTAGGTTTGGGTTTTTGGTAAAACTGAAGTGGACATTTTATTTATATGTATGGATATTAGGGTGATTAAAAAAAAAGATTTTTTTTTTTTTCGTTTGGTACTCTGAAAAATAGGTTCCTAGACGCCTCTAAGAAAGCCTCTCCAAGCATGAGTTCGTAATTGTAACGGGAAGGTCCTCCTTCTTACAGTTTTCTATTTTTTCTTATTATCAGATAGAAAAATTTATATCTCGCTTCCAACTACTTGAAAAAATATCTTGTTCCTTAGATTTTGTAGGAAATTGAATGCTCTACAAAAAAGGTCTCTTACGATTTTTTCGTAAACCCAACTTTTTAAAAGATTCATAATGATTTTTTTTCATTGAGTTATAAAATTCATAAGAAATAAAAAAAAACCCAAAAATAATCAAACTTTAACCGTTAATCTTGGAGAGGCTTTCTTAGAGGTGTCTAGGAACCTATTTTTCAGAGTACCAAACGAAAAAAAAAAATCTTTTTTTTTAATCACCCTAATGGATATGTATTATATCAAAGTATGACCTCGGGGCACACCCGCCACTCTGTCCCACCACTGCAACTCCTGTTCACCAGGATCAACAGTGGCGTCCTTTGATCGAATAATCAACGAATAATGCAGCTGTGCAATGACGCACAGGCTGTGCCCGGACACCCTAACGGCTGTCTTGGGACCCGCAACGAACTTAATCAGAAGAAATAGGAGGTAGTAAGAAAGCGGTTTTAGACTTCCCTCCCAGCAAAGCGGAGACAGCAATGGAAACGGCCCAGGGGCCAAAAGCTAAAGGGATCTACGGTCAGGAGACGCCTGACCGTCAAAACACCACGGCAAGCCGCTAACTAACAGGGGATAAATTAAATACTCGATTCGATACTTCGATTTTTCGCTAACTTGCTTAATGTGCTCAATAAAATGTAATTTCTTTTCTAGGATCAAACCGAGATAGCAAACAAAGTTTTACATGTTAGGTATTATTTATATGTTTTTTATAATATAAAAGCTTTCAGTTCAAAAAACAGAAAACCTTTGCTTGATCGATGGCCTGTCCGAATGATGGGTTATAGAAGCTATTTTAAAATCTAATTTTCATTTTATTTTCAAGGCAATAAGATTCAAATTCGATTGTTCCTAAAGCTTTGGTTTCGAATAAGATTTTAATTATATTATCATTTTGTTACAATTCGTCTGTTTACAGGAACCTTTTTGTGTTTTATTGATGGCTAGTGAAGTGTGGTTTTAATAAAACTTTTAATGAACATTTATATTTTATCTCAATATAAAAGTACCCACTTTTTATAAAACATGGGCAAAGCAGCGGACGGTTCAGCTGATGGAAAGTGATACCGCCGCGTATCAACATGACGATGGCCTCGATGTTTGAGAACGCTAACAGCATCGCCAATGCGTTGCCGATGTAGAGTTAAAGATGTGCCGGTAATTACACTGGCCCTTCAATCCTTAGAACTGAAACACAGCGAACTACTTTACGGCAGAAATAGAAAGGAGGGTGGTACCAACCCAGACGACCCGGATGACGACACACACATTGACTCAGCCCTATAAGTATCGTAAGAACTTGTGTCTCCGGTGCTGAGCACCGATTTGGTATAAACTACGTAGATAAGAATAGTACATCCAAGACCGGTAAGCGAAACAATGCGTCTTGCAAATAGCACAAAGTCCCGCCCCCGCCGGGATTCGAACCCGGAACCTCTAGCGTAGCAGTCGGCTGTTTACATCACTGCGCCACGGAGGTCGTCAAAACCTCGTAGATAGTACTTGTAAAACCCTTCTGGTTTATAGGAATCCCTTGTTTATCTTACACTGCTCAAATTATTGACGCTGTACAACGTAGTGTAGAATTGTAAAACCCATTGCCTTTGGTGCAATATCGAGGTTTGTACTTACGAACTCTATCATAAACCGAGCTATTTTTCACAGAGTTCATATATAACCTTACCTAAAAGCAAGACTACATCCATATATTAATCATTGGTCTCCCCGGAGCACCCCGACTTCTAATCATTAATCTAAGATTACAGCAATGTAACATAGTTTCAACTGTTAATGAACCCGATTTTTGACAAACTTTTTAATTTCCTAAAACGAAACCTTTTCATAAACATCCGTTCAGAAATCAAATGCTAATGAACCTTCATCTTTCAATGGAAATCCCGAATCGACCTAATTAAAGCATATTTCAGAACAGACAGCGTTATCTTTTGAACTTATACCTGCTTTTCATGGATTTTCTCTATCCTTACCTAATCTTAAAAAACTGCTTAGTTAATATCTACCTTCTGTGGTTAAAATTTAAGTTCTAATTCCTCTGCCAAGATTTAAAAGTGAGGTGCGGAGTGACGAACCCTCCTTCAGAAAACATTAATAAGGTATTAAGATTAAAATGATATTAAATTTTGATATTGTGTTGAGTTCGGATTATTCTCAAGGAAATTTTAATATGGAATTGTTTAGATTTGAGTGGGTTCTTTGAGGTTTGCTGGGTTTATTGTTGTGTACTATAGGTAGCTTTACCTAAAGCAGGTAAATAATACTAGCTGTGTGCTATATGGTGTTTAGACGGTCAGGCGTCTCCTGACTGTCTCCCCTTTAGTTTTTTGGTCTCAGGGCCATTTCGATTGCTTTCTCCGCCTTGCTGAGAGGGAAGTCTGAAACCGCTTTCTTACTACCTCCTATTTCTTCTGATTAAGTTCGTTGCGGGTCTCAAGACAGTCGGTAGGGTGTCCGGGCACAGCCTGTGCGTCATTGCACAGCTGCATTATTCGTTGATTATTCTATCAAAGGACGCCACTGTTAATCCTGGTGAACCGGAGTTGCAGTGGTGGGACAGAGTGACGGGTGTGCCCTAAAACGCTGTGTGCTGTTAGTGCACTTAGGTAAATTAAACGTTTGTGTATGTAATGGTAAATAGAGTCGTGGTATAAATTGTTCTTTTTATAAGTCTATTGAAAACACGCAGTGGATCTACCTAGTTAATTTAATAAAAGTAACAATACCTATTTTTGTATACTAAAAGAAGTGCTGAAGAAGTACTGTTCTTGAAGTTAAAACCTAAGATTTTTTTTTGTCTAATTTGCTAAAACGCCACGTAATATTATATGACGTCGCGATGGCCTACAAAGCTGGGCATCTCGGGTTCAATTCTCGCTTTAGCCAGGTAATTGTGTGAAAAAGATAATGATCTTACGTATCTGCACAAATGTGTGAATGGAATTATTAAATGTGAGTCAATAACAGAGCAGATTTCCCTGACTGTGCCGATGAGAATACCTAGAATCCCTGTTTCTAGAACTTTTAGTCTGGCTCTTTGCAAAACAAACATGTTTAGCCACTCCCCGTTCCAAAGAATCTGTAGAGCGTACAATGAATCCAATGCCTTCGATCCGGATGTTGATATATTTTTTTATTCACTGGTAAAATTTAAATTAAGAATAATAAAATTTATGTCCAATTCAAACCAACAATCAATTCCGTAAATAAATTAAATTATTATTGATATTATTGATTGAATTCTTGATATGTTATTTCTCTTAATAATTTGTGTTTCGATTTTTAATTAGTTTATGTTATTGTTGTAAATGTTGTGCTTGCCTTTAATTGGTGTGTGTATATGTCCTGGGTAAATTGTGTATGTGTATTTATATAATTGTGATGCATGTACTGTTGGCTTGCCTTAATAATAATAAATAAATAAAATAAAAAAGATGCCAAAAGAGTAGATCAGAAGATGATGCCTATTTATTAAAAAGAGGTTCAAGTTGAAAGGGTCAACTGAGGGAACGCATCTGCTGTTGCTAAGAATTCAAATACTATTTTTATAGAGGTATTGTAATAAATAAATACATTATTGACTACATAAGCAAATTTTAGGTTACATTCCCTTTTAAGTTCTATAATTGTATTCGGGAAGGCTCTCTGTTTCGGTTTCTATTTTTATTCTGCTTAAATTCAATACAAAGTTTCGAAACAGGTTTTATACGTCACGGGAAAACCAGCAGAATGCTGCCTGACGGAAAGTGATCACCACCGCCTATTGACACGAGAATGCCCTTGATGTCAAATACAACGCCAAGAACACCGCCAATAAAAAATTACACAGGAGGTTTCAAATTTTACAAATAGTGTATAACCTGTTTGACTTATAGCAATTTTGAGAATTGTCAATGTACAGGTAAAGAGGTTATACCCTCGTCCCAGTTTTGCTCTCCAATCCTTCGAATTTAAATTCCGTGCATTGCCATCGCAGCATCACGATCTGAAGTGCTATTTGAAGGTTTACAAACAATAGTCTGTAACTAGACACTCCTTCAAGTTTTCTTCGGACGCGACGTACTTTGAATAATTAATATCATGGTAGGGTCATCCAGGACGCTTTCATACTGACGCTGCTAGCGGTGCGATGTGACAGTGTTCGTTTGCGATTTTTTTGTTAGCATTGCCAGTGTTGAATTTGCCGTAAGGCAGCCAATCGTGGCAAAAACCGAAACTGATGATAACAAAAAACAAATAGAAATATTTTATTTTATTTAGGTACCGAAGTTGGCAAGAATATGATTAAATATGTTATGTTAAGTATTGGAAAGTTCCCCATGAGGTGGACGGCTCTCTACGAGGTGGACGGCTCCCCAGGAGGTGGACGGCTCCCCACGATGTGGACGGATGATTCTGTAAGGGTTACAGGAAGTTGCTGGATGGAAGCAGTCCAGAATCGCTTCCTGCTGCTGCCGATGATAATGATGATGTGTTATATCGCTTTAATCGAATCATACCGATTAGGGCACCTCACCATACCGACGATATGAGAGAGAGAACTACACTTTTTGTTCTTCAAGTGAGCAAGTTTGCATGGAGGATAGATGCGAGGCGTGGTTCAACGGTTACGAAATAAGGTAAATTTATTTTGTATTTACGCAAAATGTTTTTACGTTGTTGAGATCAAAATAAATAAAACTGAAGTGTCAACTTCAAAATCATGTTCCATTTACTATATAACTATTGCATTAGAAGTTAAAAATGAAAAGGCAGTAAATGACGCCGCCCTTATGCCCTGCGACGCGGTTCAATCACAACTAATCAAGTCACATTGAGACGGTCGGTGGCTTTTTGAAAAATATCACCCAACATATATAGAATCTAGAAAAATGTTATAAAATTTTAGAAATTGACTAGGGAAATGACACTGACAATGACAGTCGAACAGAGTGAATTCGAGGATGTTTTAAGGGGTTGGTAAAGCGCACATGATTCGTTTTATGTTGCAAGTGCATGTATGTATAGGTTAGTGAACATTCTAATATCTGCTAAACTTGAGATTGGATTTGACCTCTGTAATTAGATTTGTCTTTTAGGGACAGAATACCAAATAGTACAAGTTAATCTGAATATCAAATAGATACGTAAGCACATGCGAGTATTAGATAAACTTTTAATGGCTAAATCTTTATCGAATTCAATATTTGACGACCTCGGTGGCCCAGTGGTGTAAACAGCTGACTGCTACGCTAGAGGTTCCGGTTTCGAATCCCGGCGGAATCCCACTTTGTGTTGTTTGCAAGACGCAGGGTTTCGCTTACCAGTCTTGGATGTTCTATTCATATCTATGTAGTATATACCATATCGTTGCTTAGTGCCTGCGATACAAGATTATGTGTTAGTGCAGGGCTGAGTCAATGTGTGCGTCGTGTAGTGGTTATTATTATTATTATTTTCTTATGTGAGATTCGGAGTTCGTTTTTTTCTGTGATAGCTTATAAATTAACTAATTTAAATAAATAAATTAGAAAACAAGAAAGCCACCAATCAAATCGAATTAACGTTTCAATTTTTAGTGGTTCATATGAGGCTCATACTAATTGGGTTAGAAAGGGGAGAGGCCCAAAGGGTTATCCCTTAGGGAGGAGAGAAAATTGATTGAGATGGATGTTGTCGTCGGACAAATTTGCGGTCGGATTTTCAACTTTTTATCCTACTGTGACGCCATTCTCGCTTGTTGTCCACAGGGCTTTTTTTTAAACTTCTTAAGTGCTTTTCTGATTAGTTATTTTATTTGAAGGGTTTTAATTGAAAATTAGAAATTTTATTGTTTGTTTTTTTTTTAAAGTAGAAGAACTCCTACTTTTTATCTAAATCTTAAATTACAATAACAAAGTAATGGTTCGTAGATTATTTTGATTTAGTACATGTTTAATACAAATATGATAGTAGGTGTTGAATGGGTAAAATTTTCAGAGCCGTTGAATTTTGAAATAAAATATCGTAGCTTACCAGGGAAAATATAAACCATGATTTTTTAAAGTAAAGCAGGGAACGTTTATTTAAATAACCGGTCAAATGTGAGTCGGACTCGCATTTAACGGTTTTGGTACCATTTTATAAGAAAATACATAATAATAAAGGAACAAGAAAAAGCAAACAAAAAACGAAAGTTCTCGTTTGTAGTATGGGAGTTTAAATTTTTAATTTAGTTATTTTTTAAATATTTGTTGATATGTCAGCAGCGGACATAGACATTCTCTGGAACTTTTGAGAGTATAACTATAATAGTTCATAGTAGTAGCTTCATGAGATATAGCCCGAAGATGCAACAGTAATAAGATTCCGTTGTTACCCTTTAGGCACAGGAGCAACGGCTTTTCACCTACATCAGTTGAAATGTTGGTTTGTATAGATAAATCTCAATAAACAGGGATTCCAAAACCATATACTTTCTAAATAAATCCTACGCAAGCGCCTGCTTATGTAGGTAAAAGATTTCCTTCACTTGATTAATTGTCTTGGTGTGTAAAATGTTTTACCTAAGTAGATTATAAGATAGAACCTATTACGTACTGTTGAAATTTTAAAACTTCGTGCTTAGGTAAATAGCCAGTAAATCATCATATTTTGTGTATTGGTATAAGATGATTTTTTTTTGTAAATTTTGAACAAAGCAATTACGGAGGTTTCTTGCCGGCTCCATCCCCGTAGATAGCATTCCGAACTGGTGGTAGATAAAAATTACGATTTGAAAGTACTTATTTTAAGTATATTTAAATAAAACATTTTGAATTTGAATTTAAATGGTAAGTGGGCATTTTCTCGCTAAGTATTTTCATTTGGTCAACGTTCCTTATTAAAAATGCCGCATCGATCGTTATTTATTAAAAAGTGAGATTTTGGCCATTTGATAGTATGTTCTGAAAATATTGAGATGGATCCTAAAAGTAGATGTTTCGGAAAAGTTCCTAAATGAATACGAAAAGTAGATAGGTCCGAAAAGAAGGTCCTAAAAGATCTGGAGTGGCGACCGTGTATGCAGGCCTCCTGCAAGGTGGACCGATGATCCAGTTAGGGTCTCTGGAAGCCACTGGATGCGTGCAGCACAGAACCAATCGTTGTGAAGAACCTATATCCAGCAGTGGACAAATCCCAGCTGATGATGACAATCACTACTCAGTATAAAACAAAGTCGCTTCTTTTTGTCCCTATGTATGCTTAGATCTTGAAACTACGCAACGGATTTTATTGCAGGTTTTTAATGAAAAGAGTGAATCGTTTATATGTAAATAACACATGTATAATATCCGTGCGAAGCCGGGGTGGGTCGCTACTAATAATAATAATCACGACACATACATTGACTCAGCCCTGTACTTAGATATAATCTTGTACCACACGCACTAAGCAACGATAGATAAGAATACAATATCCAAGGTCGTAAAGCGAAAAAATGCGTCTTACAAATCCAAAATAAAAATCCGGAACCTCTAGCGTAGCAGTCGGCTGATTACACCACTCCGCCATCCAGGTCGTTAACGTTGATGATGATACTAAGCTAGGATTACTTGTAATAGACTCTCAAAATCTTCACAACTCCAAACTATTCCTTCACTCTCATAGATTGCGATTCATTCGATATTCACTGACGAAGATAAAGCGATAAATACCTAAGATTTTACATAAATACCTCTTGTTGCTGTAGTCACGCGTACCTTGTTCTTACCTCTACGAAAACAAACTGTGGTATTTTTTCTTCACTATTATTTCTAGCTCCCCACGATTTAAAAGTCCATTACTGTGTGTAGAAAGAACCGCTTGAAAAGTTGTTCCTGTAGCAAGCAGTGTATTTTATTTGCAGCTGTGTGTTGTATAAAGTCGGTATGTTTTTCTGTTAGTGGTAATGGTAGATCCTCGATAACCTATGATAGTCTTTGGATCAGATGTGATTCGCCTTCCTGGAACGAAGTAACATTCGGTAGCAACTTTGATCTTTGTCGATGTTTAATCTCAAAAAGTGTATATTGCAATCGTTTGAGATGACTTTAAATTTGCATGAAGGCGCCTACCTACCTCTTTTTAAAAACTAGTTGTTGTCAGATACTTTTTTGTATATAATTTGAGATTTTTTTTTTAAATTGTTGCACATAGTAGATTAAATACCAACCACTTTATAAAATTTGTACAAACATATTTGAAAGCATTGCAGTGTTAACAATTTAAATTCAAAATGTTTTTATTTAAAAAAACTAGAGTTTTTTCTTTAATCTATCACCTGTTCGGAATGATACTCGTATCAACGTTGAAGAAGCCGGTAAGATACCTACGCAGTAGCTCTTTTCAAAATTTTACAATCGTTTTCATTACATGTTGGAACATTTAAGTTTTTTGGATATCCAACATCAGAACTACATTTCTTAAGATTATACTATAGAATTGAGAAAACCCAAGCCAATTACAGGATTAGAGGACTAGTATTATTAGCTCTATTAATACACTATGTCATGTCATGAATAGTGTATTAATAGAGCTGATAATACAAATTCTCTTAGAGAGTTAGAGTTTCTTAAACATTGAATGTAGTAGTGATAAACACTTAAATAGACAAGCATACCTGCATAATACATTAGATATACAATCATACACACATTAATAAACATACGTACACACATAAATACAAATAAATATTTAGGTAAGTTCTTTCAAAATGTTGTATCAAAAAAGTGATAATTTTGTGGAAAAAAAAAACTTAATTTTCAAATGATTTTTAATAATTTGAAGCTACTTGACTACCTTTATATAAAGCAAATTACAATATGTCAATGGCAAGTTACCCTGGATTGCTCTTTGGAATTACTTGGATTTTGGTCACCACCTTCTGGCTTATGACGATGATGATCAGCGAGGTTCACGTCACAACTCCAGCTCTAGTGTTTTGCTTTTAATCAAATACAAAATTTTTAATCTATCATCAGGCTGTGCTTGAATAATAGTTACCTAATTTGTAAGAAACTTTTTGGTTTATTTTTATACAATCACGCCGAAACCAAAAGTAAGGTATTTGTATGATTTAAGTTTATAAAAAAACCGGTCAAGTGTGAGCCTGACTCGCATATGATGGGTTCCATCGTTAACAAAACAATTCAAGCAAAATGTGTTGAAAAAATCACTTTCTTCTATAAAAGAGCCCCCTTTAATGTTTAATTTCCTTACGTTTTAAGTGTTTGTTTTGATAGCGGGAACAAAAATAAACATTCTCTGAAAATTTATAAAGTCTATTTGTTATGGCTCATGAGATACAGCTCGCTGACAGACGGACGGACAACGAAGGCTTAGTAATAGGGCCCCATTGAGATTTACGGAACCCTAAAAAGACCTTTTACTAATCTTTTAAAGTAAAAAAGGCCTTTAGATGCCATTCCTTCAAGTCCCAGCCCCAATAAGAGCTCGAGAGAAATTATATTAATTCCAAAGACACACTCCCAGAATCCCATAATATTAAAAATATATATATATATACTACAAACTGAAAAATGTTATTACTATCTTAAAGAACATTTTGACGACAAAAACCTCTAATAAGGATCTTCCCTTTTAATACAAATTCTCTCTTGAAATTTTGCATGCTTGATACAGTTGAAATATGTATAACTACCTATACATGAAACTTAATACCTCTTTTATTGACATATTTCATGCAAATAAATTATTATTATTCTTATTTTTGGTTTAGTGGATATCCAGAAACAATCAAACTGACCAGTTAAATATTTATCAGGCTCTGACAAACGACAAATGACTGGAGCGTCCATTACCTATACGATCCTATACTAATGTTGGAATTATTCAAAGCTTCAGATACGAGTGGGAAAAGTCTCTATATACCTACATAAAGCTATATATATATGTTCATGAGATACCTAATGTACATACCTGAAAAACAATAGTTTGCTGGTGGCAGTGTTTCATGGATTGTTTCGCAAAAGACGCATTGTTTCGCTTACCGGTCTTGGATGTTGTATTCTTATTTATTTAGTATATACCATATCGTTGCTTAGCACCTGCGATACAAGTTCTTACGATACTTACTGCAGGGCTGAGTCAATGTGTGTGTTGTGATGTGGTTTTTACTACTATTATTATTATGAATCCTACTTATTCTACTCTTTGCGAGTAACGGTAACTGTTTACCATCAGGAACCTAACATGGTTGACCGTTGCACTCCCATAAAAGTTTTTTAATTAATAAACCATTACATGCATAATAACAACGAATTCCTGTTCATACAGTACTGGCACGGTAATTTCAAGTTGAGTCAAATCAAAAAAAAGTAAATCTCCAAGACATCAAAGCGGGAGTCGAGAGAAGTTTTCCAATTTCCCGCCAAAAGTCCTCAAAGGGATTTGCATGCGAGGCCCCAGACAATGAACTTGTACGCAATATCTTCCATGGCCCAGCGGGAGCCTGGCTTTTGTTCCCCATTTTAATATCTGTGGGAAATGGACATGCAGTCCATTTGTGTAATTTATCATTCTTAAACGAGTGGAACTATTTAGTATTGTAAGTTGTCTTGAAGGGACTCCCCTTCTGTTAAGTTCGCAAGGGCTTATTCTCAAGGGTTAAGGTTCAGAATGAGGGTAGGACGCCCTTTCTTCGGATTAATGATAGTTTTGATTCAACGGGTTTGGGTGACTTCGGAAGGCTGGACAGTGGTCGACTGCACAAATTTATGAATTATTGACCATCTTCGGTTCCCAAACCGTTACTGAACATGATTTCGTTTTTTTTTACGGATATTTCGTTACGGATTTATGATATTTGTGTATCTTTAACATATAATATGTTATTTGTAATGTTGTATAATGTGATTTTATTATCTATTGTTTAATTTAATTGTATCTATTATTGTTTACTGCACCATCTAATTGGTATGTAACTGTTTTGATAGTGTAATTGTTTAAATAAATAAACATGCATTTAAAGCTTTTTCAAATGAGATGCAGTGCCTACACGCACTAGCGTTCAAATTGACATTTAAATTTGCAACCGCCGATGGTTGTTCGCACAACCACTACAAAATGTCAACCGCTAGTTGTACTGTTATAGGTAGTTGCATATAAAAATGTTATTGGTCATTCCGCAGGTAATCAGTTAAAATGTGAGCTTATCTTAATTTTTATTTAAACAAATGTATTAATTGATTCTAAAAGAGAATAACAATTTAATTCACTTCATGTTAAACAGGCGGTAATTCACTTCATGTTAAACAGGCGTTAATTCACCCTATTAATTCATTTCAGATTAATCTTATATATTAACATAAGAATATGATCTCTTATGTCGCGTGCTGACCGCTCCCAGCATCCCTCGAGGTCATCTCGCAGGTCATCTTGAAATATAACTTTTTTTAATGGTCCGGCACGAACAACCTCCCTTACAGCCAAGGGTGAAGATGTATTTTTTATTCATTCTCCAAAAATGGACACGCGACAGAATTTTAAATAATCTGATGAGCTATATCAAAGTTGATCTGCTCATTCTTTTCTCGAGAAGAAAGGAGAAAAACAAGATTAATTCTTCATTCTATTCTCAAGTAGAAAAGTTTGAACCTGACAAATTTATTCAGGTAGTTTCATATTTTGTTTGTGATATGCCTCGTAGTTGACACCTTTATAATTATAAGTAACATGCTTCTTACCTCATAGATTTGACGTACACACACACTTCCACATACATTTGACACATAAGTACAACTAGGAAAATAAGTCTGAAGTTAAATGTTCGTCCTATATTCACTGAATTGTAAACATCTTTAACAGAATCTCACTTACTTCTAGCGTCATTTCGTTGTACCTACAGTTTTAGCTCGAGAAGATTTTTCTCGTACGTTCTAGCATCAACAGTTTAGCAGTAAAATGTATATTTCTATCTATTAACAACCTACTACACAGTCTATGAGGGAAGTCCGGTTAGTAAGTTTCCCCTCATTATTCGCAAACTATCCACTAAGCTTATTATTAACCAAAGTCGCCTATAATATAACACCTGAACGACTCCGATTACTCATAATGAGCACAAAGCCCTTTGTCGTCATTCAGCCACCGATATTAATAAAAAAGGGATAGTGACTAGGCCTTTTTGTATGGACTTGTTTACTCTGAGGAATGACATGAATGTTTAGAAGCAAAAAAGCGAAGCGAGGGAGATGTAGCCGTGGAGAAAGACAAGGTTTTGTATGTAGATGATTCAGCTATTGGTAATGTTAAATTCCCCGTATGGCATAGGACTTTAGGAGCAATTTCCCTTAATTTTGTAGTCGTTAGTGAGCACTGGAATGATGGTTCAGGTGTTGTAGACGATGATCGCTGACCTCTGCCATCTTGTTGTGTGGTACCATTTGATTGACACTTGTTTGACGCGAGCCACGAGAGAAATTTTTGGGAATCTCAAAGACACGATTCTGAATAGATTTGAATTTATTTCGTTGATAATTTGTAAGTTTTTGTGTTTGCTACTGTTCTTTTTTTAATTTTGCCTATAACTTTCGAGTGGGATGTTCATATTGTTTATACTTTAACATGTAAGTGTTTGTAATAAATAAGAAATTTAAAAGCAATTTAAGAGTTAATTCATTATTGACGTTTAAATGAAGGAAGATGAGATGTTGTTTGATCATTAATTCAAACGTTTAGATAAATCTTGACGTCTGTCTGTCAAACAAACACCTGGATGTGGCGTGAGATTTGTTAGAGCTTTGTATTTTTAAGTATACGCCTCTAACTTATTTATTTAAAAGTGTAGAAACACGATTTAAGTTCTGATACTTTGAAAGCTATTCAAGTATCACGATAATCACCCCTGTTTCCTGATAATAAAGAGATTTTGACGAAATTAACGAATATTCACAGTCACAGCTTTTAATTCTCAAAACTCGGATGTTATTTCGGTAGCTGATATTAAGGCCCCACTAGGTATTAATCAGATATTTTAAAACTAATGGGAATATTTTTCCTAAGAATCAAAGTATAAAAATTTCATAACATGAACAAAAGCTAAAATCATTAGCTAATTAATCATGGAAACCCCAACAATGAATGTTAAGCAGAAGCTGCGAGCATAGCCGTTGCCTAATGCCGCAACCGACCTTCGAAAAAAAAAACAAAGACATACAAAAGAGCATAAAGGTGACAAAAGTGACAATAGGATCTATAGAAAGGATACAATAGTCTTTTTATTTATCTACTGTTTGTTTAGCTACTACGAGGTGACGTCGGAAAACAAATAGCGGGTCTTAAGAATCAACCCCTTCTTTAAAACACCCATTTTAAAAAGAACCCTATAGTTTTTTAATTTTGATCAAACTGCCAAAGAGTAGTAAGGTCGAGAGAGGTATTTTTAAAATGGTGATGGGTAAGAGAATAGGTACAGGTCTAATTGCCCATTATAATGAAACTCGATACATTCGTCTGTTATTCGGTTTTATTAACTAGTAGATATGTGGTTTTGGCTTTGGCTTGACATTTGGCATTCAATTTGCTTTTGTAATACTTGAAACGACTGAATCATTCAGTAAACAAGTAATCAAAGATGTAATTATAAAGGTCTGTACTATATTTAATTATTAGAACCTTACTTTTGAAATAAATGTCTTTGGTTTTATATAAATTAAAAAAATCTTCTTTGATTTGGCACATAAGTATTTTGATTGCCTGAATCATTTTATGAAACCAAAACACAAGACTTGGCAGAGGCTTTCCATCATAATAATTAAGTAACACAAAAATCGAGTCCGTAAATATTATTCGATCGCGAAAATAATTCAATTGAAAATAGCATCTATTAAAAAGCTATAACATGATTGTACACGGAAAGGCCCAATAAAAAAAGTAAAAATCTTCCAAAATCTGGCTGAGTCATGTCTCTTGCTGAAACAACTCTTTCCAACTTTCCCACATTTCTGAACATCATTAGAATGACCACAACCCTCTATGGGAAGCTCCTTAAACCAATCAGTCACAGTCAGGGACTTGTATTACCCGCAGCAGTATTACCATATGCAAAAATCACAATGGACAACTCCAAAGGAGTTAATCGACGGTCCATGCATAATTTTAGGATGGCAACAATAGGCGAAACAAAGGTGTTGCCATAAAAAAAGTTTATTAATGACGGAAATGAATCAGGAAACGTCCGTTAGAACTAGTTCCAGTTTTTGGACAGTCAATTAAAAAGTTGATTTTTTCCGCAGCCGTTCTTCACGAGTGGAATGAAGATTTATTTGCTTATTAATTAACTTTTGGGGGACAGTGTACTGTCTTATATTTTCTTTTCTTATTATTTGTTCAATCTAGCGCCGTGTTTTAGTTGTTATATTTTTAATGTCTAAATTAAATATGGAAGATTAAAGTAACCCGAAAATCCCTTCAAAAATCCACAAAGTAACAAAACACTAAGAACAAAAATTTTAATTTCAATTTCGGTGAGTGAAATTATGAATATTTCACAGGGCCATACATCAACACGTCACCGACGTAGGCGAGATCGCTAATAAGTTAATCTGTCCCCAAACCCTTGAGGCTGGGGCAGGTTTTAATAATGCATTTGCCATTAGTTAACCCACAGATGCCTCGGCCATCTCCGCCTTATAATTGTTAAAGGGGAAAGGATTACGAATTTTCCGTTTCCTAACTGTTACTTCGGATTAACTTCGAAGTTTTACCTGAAAGCTAGTAAAGTTTCACTCCTAATCGATCGATTCGCAAGTTTTTCTTCACTGAGAAACCTGCAAATTACGCGTTTTCGCCAATGTAAGTCAAGGAACAACGACAAGATACCTATTTCAAAAAACACCAGCAATCTTGATGATATAGCAGGAAGTTTTTGGTAAGGGAGCAAGGTTGAGAGCTAAGCTAAGCTGCAGTCAGTATTACAAAGCCATTAGCCAAATGCTCTTTTTACGGGCTAGGACAAGGCATAATTAATTTTTGACGACGCCCGTTGACAGAGTGGCTTTTTTAAAACGGCAGCATTGCAAGGAGCCTGGTCGCAGCTGGGCTTTCGTTAATCTGCGGCGCACTTGTTAAATATTAACGCATTCTAATTACATCCCCTTTCTCCCCGAGCCTCTAATGGCTTTTAAAACTGATTCCCGCCCTCCGAGGATGCGTATTTGATGACAACTCTTGACGCTTTAGTGCTCTTTCGGAAGAGGGCACGCCAAGTAATGCACCTTTCTTGGATTTTTAGCCTTCGCGAATCGCGTTCCATTTCTCGCCTAACGTCGTTCTGTGATGCAGATAAAATGGATGCCAGTAATGTATGTCGTTTAATGCGGAGATATCGAATATGTTAAGTCTGAACCGTAAACGCATTAGACACATGTGATGCGTTTAAAACAGGCAGAGCACTTTACGCGGGAACTGTCGTATAAGTGTAATTGGCTTGGAAATTGTTGCAGGATTTTACTTCACATAAACGATTTAAATGCAACTTTCTCTAGTCAATATTATAATTAGATACAAAATCGTAAAACAGATATATTTTCTCCGAAGTCTAGTTTTCGATACGGTTTTTCGCCTCTTTATTTTATTGATTTTAAAATCTGCCAACATTGATGACCTTTCCATTGAATCTATTTGCTATTGCTATCGTAAGTTCATAAGATCATTCTGATTATTTTCTCAGCTGAACGATCGCAAATAATTTCGCCGAAACGATTATTTCCATGACATGGCCATGACTAATGACATCGTGACGGTTGCGTTTTATTTGCACTTTGCTAATGATATCTAAAATTTGTTTAAACAGGTCAACTCTGTGAAAAGTAACGGAATTTATTGCTCAGGATTTTTGCTACAATTATTATGGACCATTAGGTGTATCATTAGCATTTTATTTATCATTTGTTATGTTTCCTTCTGCGGTTTTACCTTGGCGTGCAATTTGGCTTTTATCTGTTTTGATATACGGTTCAGTTTCTTGTATTTCATGTCTCAACGTAAGATAATCTGATAGGGGATAGCTCAGACTGGACAAGCATTCGGGAGGGTTAAATCATTAATCAAACGGAAAGACGTGAATTTTGGATTCCTGACAAAAGACTTTTCATTAACGTTAAGCAAATATGGGAACCGGGATGCGGTGGTGTCTTTTGAGTCCCAAAAGTCCAGGAACATGTAACAAGGAATGATAGATGATGCAGCAAACTTGTATTGATATCCACATAAAAGGTTTCCTTAATTTTATAAAGAAAAATATCGAAATCTACGCATCGAAATCTCTTAAATTCTGTTCAAACCTTTACTTTTTAACGTCGAATAGGAAAAACAAAACAGCATTAACAACCTCTCTTGTTATTCGCGAGTTGTAAATGTCATGACATCTGTCAGTCCGTGACATGTCTTATCTTTGGGATAAAAAACCTCCGTGGGGTGCGCCGGTACCGTCACCCCCGCGTGCGGAGGGCCACAAAATGTATTTATGACTATGTAGATTGAGTCAATTCGCCTCTGAATTGGAAATTTGCTAAGACACTGCAAAGATTTTTTATTCCGCAGCTGTTGACTGTTACGCTTGTGACAAGATTGTTTCCCTTTCCGTGATATTTGACATTTGTTGTCGATATTGAAATGGAAATGGGTCTGGGAATGAGATGGAAACGTTTGGGTTTCTTCTTTTGTTATTTGCTTTTGGCTTCATAAAAGTTTGTAGATGAACATATTGTTTTGTCTCTTTTTAATAGTAGTTGCTTCTCATAAGATATAACCTTGGAATGTCTATATGTCTAAATAATCAAATTATAACATTAGTTAAATAAAATTGAAGAAGTTAATAAAATACAATAAAAATTTAATGATTTAATGTAATTTGAACGTAATCTTGTCTAATCGACATGAATTTCATTAAAATGGCTCAATCCATCCATCAATTGTAGGTATATCTTTTACAACAAGATAATTAAAAACTGTCCTTAAAATTAATCAACGTAAGTACCTAATGATTTTATATTGACATTAACACTGAACAGTATAGGTAGTCTTATCCACTTAAAAGTCACAGGAGGGTAGTTTTTTGGTGGAGAAATCGTGTTTTACCATCTCTTGAGGGACCCTTGACGTTTGTTTTGGACTGTCCACAACTATCAGTAAATGTGTCAACAGCTGAGATTAACACACGGGGTATTTGTTACGAAGTGTTTTGTTCGAATTTATCTTATTTTTACTAATATTTCTCACAAAATACAGTGTAAAGTATACTGAAATTTGTGGCATCCTGATTGTAAATGTGTTTATGATCGCAGTTTTATTGTATTCAGTATTTTTATTCCTTGTCCAAGTTTAATAGTTGGCCAAGGATATTTTTCTGAATTCAAGCAAATTAGTATCGGGCAATGTTAGGGATATACCAAGTAGAAATCTTTCAAGTAATGTCCGTCATTTTAATAGTTATGGTATAGACGCGTTTTGACATAAACTACGGAGGTTTCTTGCCGGCTTCTTCCCCGTAGATGGCATTTCGAACCGGTGGTAGATAAAATGACGATTTGAAAGCACTCATTTTAAGTCTATTTAAATAAAAAACATTTTGAATTTGAATTTTGAATGAGAGTGTATGAAAAATTTGCAAAAAGAATTTATTGAACTTATTTTATCTATATCTTAAATGACATAAGAGTTACAATGTAAGAAATGTCTTAGGCTTTATCTCGCGACGGTTTTCCCCTGTGTGCCGTTGTCAATTTCATTAGGGCTTAGTTCGGCGGGGCTAAGACAATGTATAGAGGGCGCCACTTTAGATAAATTGACACTTGCGATAGTGGATCGAGAGGGGAGACGTTTTTATGGCAACACCCGCAGTTCGCGTTGTTTATAGATTTCCCTTCGCGACGATAATGTTTATTGCGGATTTAGTTTTTAGCGGGAAAATGTTATTTTTTACCCGGTTTTAGGGTGCTTTGGAATAACTTGGTTATAGTATTGGTTAACTTGGCGACATGTAATTTGATTGCGTATGAGATGGTTTATTTCAGTCATTTTAATTTAATTGCGTATTAGATTGTATATTTCAGATTCATTTATTTGTGAAGTTTCCAAAACTAAGTATTCTTTGCTTTCTGATGTGGTTGCTATTTATTTTGAGACTTTTCTTACCATTTATTTTTATTAATTTATGTACTAACATTAACACTAACAAGAAGCAATAAGGTAAATAAAGATAAAATCCCTAAATATTACAAAACATGACCAATCAAAACAAGCGACTAGGAAATAAGAATCCTTAGCTATTATCAATCTTCCATTGCTTAATTAAAACAGACACTTCCATCACTCGACTTTGCACCTTCGTGTCAATGAATAAGGGTCTTGCTACGTTCCATTTCGGATAGCTTAACAAACTGTCCATACTTGCCGACACTATGGGCTAACATTCAAAGAAAGCCTTTTGAGCCTACACTTGTTAGTTAGCACCTTCGATATGGGATTTTTAAACGGTTTGCGTTACATTGCTCTGTTGATACGAGTATATAAAAGACGTGGCCCTAATTAGCTTTCAGAAATAAATCAAAGGAATCACGTCGCAAGCAAAAGATAGTTTTAATAGAAGTTTATTCTCAGAGAAGTTGATTTGTCTGATTAGCCCGCAGGCTAGCATATAGTTATTAGAACAATATTTAGAAGATAGGCTACTTACAAAAATATTCTGCTCCTAAACTCCTTAATAACTAAATAACTGAAGCTTGGTGTTCTCTTTCCTTATCTATATATCTTAATAGAGACATTAACGCCTAACCAAATGGTTCAAGTTACATACTGAACGGTCAATGTACAGGTGGTAGCTGTAGAAAGTGCTTTGAATATCGTAAAAGTGAGTCTCGTGCGAGTTGTGACTGTCAATCACAATCAGACGCGACCACCCGCACGATTAGACTCGGCGCTGATGGACACGACTCACCGTGGAGTGGCCCTTATATTTTGTATACTGCAATAAAAATATTAAATTGAAATATTTTTTTTATTTCCGAATGATAAAAATTGTGGATATCATTGAAAGTCAAAAGTCAATTATTTTTTATTATTTATTGTTATTATTATTACACGGGAGATCACATTTACAGTAATAATAAGAATTAAATTAGACACTATTAAAATATAACAATGAATTAATTAAAATGATTAAATAAAATAGCAAGAAAAAATAAAGATTGAATTTTATTTAACACTTTCAAATCATTAAAAAATATTTTAAAACTATTTGCGATGATTTAAATTATATAACTTTAATTGCCTTTTCTTTACTAAAATCCACTAAAAATAAAAAAAATATATAATAATAATGTATTTATTTTCATTTCCAAGGTTAGATCTGACAATTATATCTTATAAAGTATGTTATTTTTTTACATAGCTTGTTTTAATGTTTCAACATTTCTATTGCTATAAAGTAATTTTATAAATCACTTTTGACCACAATAAAAATAATAAACAATGTTTATACATGATACATTAAAAAATACATGCTGATAAAGCTTGAAAGGTTATAAGAAGAGCTGCTCCATTCGTTTTTATTTGGATACAAACAATCACCTCTGGTGTATGGACACTACTCCGTTTACCAGTTATCTGTCTGTCCGTCCATCCCTTCTATCTACGATCTTCTCACGTAATTTACTATGGAGGTTTTTTGGTGTTTATTAAATTAAATTGACATGAGGTAGACATCTGGGGCGCTTGACAGAAGGAAGTCCAGGTTGAGAAGAAAATAAGTCTTTTAGAGTACAACGCAAAGTTTATATAAAATTCTATGTAGAACGTACTGTGTGTCTACCTGGAGTTCGTATAGTTTTATGTTTTAGATAACATAGATTAATATCGTGATTTTGTATGAGCAATCTTAATTCATCAATCCGTTAGAGGCGTTACAAATATTCATACAACTGCAGTCGCAAGCGGTAATCGAAGGTAAAACTAGGTAGGTACATAAAGACAGTTCGTCGTGAATTCGACTAGTGGCTACAAACTATAATTGCTCTAAAAATTTGTACCTGGGTGCTTCGAAACTGAGGCCCGTATTGATATTAGTCTCTGTAGTAATTATTTAAAAACTTTAATTAACTAAGAGGGACAGGGCAGAAACATCTCAAAGAAGATCTCAGTGTTGCAAGAAAATAAAATTTTGTACCAATTAAAGGTATATTTCCTTTAACAGCTTGTCGACTGGTTCCTTGAAAAACTCACTTCGCCATTTATGTTGTATATTTAATTAAATTCGAATGCACGAACTTTCGTCTTAGTTGGTGTAGGTAATTAGTTGTAACTTTATTAAATATGTTGAAACTCGTTAATTACGTTTATTTCAATGATTTTTGTCACAGATTGATGATTGGAAGTCGCGATGCTCCTATGCGGAGACCAATGTTTTACTTATGGATTTTTGTTTTTGCATTAAAAGCGAATTCTAATATATATCAATCTTCAGGATTCATGTTTATTTATCCTATTCACAGCACATTATCTATTTATTTTAATGAAAAGGGCCTACACCCAATTACATAATTATTCAACAATTTATAATGATTTTTTTTACAAATTTAACAAAGACAAAATTTAAATATAAAATCATAGCTAATAAAAATTATAGCAATAACAGACACAGCAAAATTAAACATTCTCACAGAACTTAAAACAAGCATTCATCAACTTCCATTCATCCGCAAACACATCCAGTTCAGGAAAAGCAACCAGGAGAGCATTGACAGCAGTACGCATTCTGCAGAATGGAGCCTGAGCGCGCGCCACTGATTACATACCATTTTATAGAAGATTTTAACAAAGCATTGGACAAATTGATACGTATACATTGAAATACAACTGAAATTCTGGGCTACATTATCTAAATTAAACATTGTGAGTCTGTGTATGTGCACTGTGCATATGTGAATGTATGTAGTTGTGTGTGTGTGTCCTTACATGAAACATATTTATAATGTGATATACATGTCGTGTAATTTTAAGAATGTGTGTTGACGACCTCGGTGGCGCAGTGGTGTAAACAGCCGACTGCTACGCTAGAGATTCCGGGTTCGATTCCCGGCGGGGCGGGACTTTGTGTTATTTGCAAGGCGGATTGTTTCGCTTACCGGTCATGGATGTTGTATTCTAATCTATGTAGTATATACCATATTGTTGCTTAGCACCTGCGATACAAGTTCTTACGATACTTACTGCAGGGCTGAGTCAATGTGTGTGTCGTGATGTGGTTATTATTATTATTAATATAGTATGTTTTATGTTCTAGGGATACGGTACACATAATTATACAAGTTTAACAAAAGAATACTTTTTTGCTAGTAACATACAGTTTTCTATTTCTGTCGATCTACGACTATATCTTGGTTGAAGTTATTTGAATAGAGATTAAACTTTCGCAAAGTGAACAAGTGAAATCTAATTGAGGCTTGGTGAAATCTCAAAATCAACTAGCCAGCCATTCCAAGAGGTTACATCCTTACAATACCTACCTATTGCAACCCTGTAAAAATACTTAGCTACGTTGTTATATATGGCAACACTTACGCAAGAGGTCGGAGGGTCTCGACCTGTGACCTCATTGGGCGACCTTTGCCACGCCCTCCGCCCAATACCTACTGAAAGCACCCTGAAACAACGATCGACGTATTGGTTCGTAAAGAAGTTTCCAGATGACTTGTTCTAGATTTTTCCAGAAGACGAACTTCTTCTTGTAAAGCGGGAATCGTTTGCTATGAAATGTTCAGATTCGCGAGTTTAGGAAGTAAGATATAGGGCGGTAGGCGAGCGAAATAAATACCAAGACAATTTGATGAAGTAAAACACTAAAATAAATAGAAGACCAGATGAAAAGCAGCAAGATCCTATAAATATTATATTCACAGTGATATCGGTGCGTGATACAAAGCATAAGACCACCACAAAGATCAGTCTCTACCTGGATTCGAACCAGGGTGTCTTCTCAGGAGCGACGAAAAAGAAGCATCGGCCGAATGTTCGTGTATTTCCTGCTACGAAAGTCTTTCGGTCGGGTCAGTCTGGCTCGATATGGCTGATATGTATTGCATTAAAAACCTCCAAAGACATCGACACGTTGATTTCAAAAGCAGAGTAAACCAAATTTTGTTTCTTTGGTTAAATGGTGTGTGTTTATCGGCCGGCCCGAAGTTTTAGGGGTTATATTTCAGAGTCTCCTGAAGTCTCTTGCATAGCAGATAGCTGTTACACTGTTGCGCCACAGTAACACTTTTTCCACACAAATATCATCTTTCACAAATCACAGAAATTAAAGAGAATACTTGATTTAGAATTAACTGAGTGAAGATACAGTTATTTTGGAATTATTGTTATTTCCTTGGTTCACTTAAGTATGCAAAACAATCTTATTTAAAGTACCAAGTAGCCCCATAGTGACCAGTAAATACAAAACATTAACATACCCACGAATATCTGAATCAGTTCAGTCAAAACTAGAAAATACCATCCAAACCGGGAATCAAAGCTATGGACGGAAAACGAAATGGTGACCACATTGATCCGGTTGTCAAATACATTTTTTATAAACAATAAAATCAGTGCACCCCGTTGTTATGAAGGGTGTTATTAAACTCTGCAACGGTCGACGAGCCCTGACAATGGAGTCGCCACCGTGACGACAGTTGGCGACCCCTGGCCTTTAATTACTTCCAAAACTACACCCTTGATCCAAAAGACGGATACACATTTTGAAGTCCACTACTGCATTTGCTATAGCTTCGTTTGTGGCTCTGTATTGCAAGCCAGCGATATGTCTTAAATTGTTTTGCAGCTGATAAAATTTCCGTGTATTTATTTAGGTGTACAAGAGACCTGCACTGATTTACCACCTGCCTTGAAATATAATGACAGTGACGTTGTCACGCACACCTGCTTGCAAGAATGAAAAGCAAAAGGTTGCTGTACGAGTGTGGAGAAAGTCAAATACGACGATTTGGCTGATCTTTTCGTCATCTCCCGAGTAACCTATTATTAGAGGTATAACTCTTGCTATGATGATAAAATAAAAAAAAGGAAATGGAATGACAGTCACGTTACAGTGTCTTTGTAGTCTTCTAAAGTATAAATTAAATTGAAGATAAGTAAATACTATGAAATAAATGAATGTTAGCTCAGCTTGTTACGTGCCTTGGTTAACTGACCGACCCGACAGGTCGAGAGTTCGAGTCTCAGGTTGCCGTACGTTGTAGCTGCCATGTTCTTCATTGTGCCCGGATAGTGGCGGCAGATTTGCAACTTGTCACACTGGGACTCGACTTAAACATGCGAAATGCGGTTTGTAACAACTCACCCCTCTCGAGGGATTACTTCATGAGTTTATGTATGTGAAATGAAATATAGTCACACTATTTTTACTCAAATATAAATTCAGTATGTAAACAGATCGATTCCTCGGAAAAATAAGGCGCCAGACAAATACCACAAGATAAGCAAAGTGAAGTGGCAATGGGCTGGCCATATAGCTTGAACCGGTGACCGTTGGGGAGGAAAGATTTTGGAGCGTCGACCACGGCCAGCAAGGCGTAGTATTGGACCGTCGTGGGGTACCACGAGGTGGATGGACGATCTTACAAGAAATTCTGGAAGCCGATGGAAGAGGGAACTGGGAGGAAATATTCAGGAGAGATCTTTCATCTGATGATGATTTTGCTACGCAAAATATATCTTTGTGATGCCCTTAATGGACTGGTCTTGGTAACTATAAGAAAGAACATGAGATTATTTTTATGTTGAATGTGTGCGAGGCTTTGCACACTAACAAATACATACACAGAAAAGTGATACCTCAAAACGCAGCTATGTACGTAACTAGATATGCATTACAAAAACTTCCGTCGGTCAAACTAACTTCCGATGGTATCGGCTAACCCATTATTAATACAATAATGCTATCTTGTTAGGTATGTGAAAATGAAACTGTCCGTGGGAATTTCGATCGCGTGTCTTGTGCCCGCGGAGGCACCTGTTTTGGGCACGCCAACCGTGATTCAACAAACAACGCCACATTGTCCGAGAAACAAGCGATTTTCATCTTTGGAGTAAAGCTTAAAAGTTGAGGGTGGTAGTCATGTTACGATGCAAGGAAACCCACGTGGGAAAGGTAGTTTACACAAATATGTGTGTGATGTAATGGAAGCGGTAATTAATTTTTGAAGTGGTTTATTTTATTGGCTTTTTGCATGGAGGTAATTGTTTTTTGTTCGCTGGACGTTCTTACCTTTCTATCGAAGTTATACTGTGCAGAAAATCTGATTAAAGTATTTTTTTTATAGTTTTGAGGCCTTTTTATTGAATCATCATTAAATAGTATACAGGCCTCCCGCAAGGTGGACCGATGATCCGGTTAGGGTCTCGGGAAGCACCAATCCGTGTGAAGAACCTTGATAGAGGCCTATGTCCAGCAGTGGACAAATCCCAGCTGATGATGATGATCACTGCTTGTTATAAAATAAAATCGCTTCTGTCTATCCCTATGTATGCTTAGATCTTTAAACTACGCAACGGATTTTGATGCGGTTTTTATAGATAGAATGACTCAAGAGAGAGGTTTAAATGTAAATAATAGATGCATATTATCCGTGCGGGGCGGGATGCTAGTTGAATAAATAAATATTTTTAAGCTCACTTGAGATCGTTACAAGAAAGAATGTATCGGCGCCCTGTGTAACGTATGCAGTGGTCTACCATCCGCTGTGATACGGCGGATCTTGGGTTCGAGTCCCATCTCGGGTAGGCATTTGTGTACTATTTCTGGGGTTATGGCTTAATGTTTTTGTCATTTAAGTACCTATGTACTTTTCTGTTATAATCTCTTCTACCACTACCACTCTCATCTCACACACACGTTTGTACAAATTTTTTTGTATCAAAAAGAATAATTGAAACAATTTAAGACTAAAACTATTAAGACTGGTTTAAGAAAAAGTAATTGTGGCCCATTTGGGTAATTTATTTATTTATTTATTATTTTCATTATTTAAACAAATGAATTTTTTAAACAAAATTTTTGTCATATTTCAAAAGTGTGTAATTTTTGTGTTAAAAATGACAATTAAGCTGTAAAACATTTCATAACACCAGATTTAATAATGTCACCACCTGTTGTACTATAATTGTATGTAATGATATGTCCTTTGACTCTCACGGGAATCAAACCCCGTGACCAAGGGGCCCGAGGAAATCCACAGTTAAACGGACATAACCTGGTTGAGATTTATAGGTAAACATCATAATTTTTATACTTATTAACTAAATTAAAAAAAGTAAACTTTGACTGCAGTTTGTTATAGTTATGTCTTTGTATGTGAATGTTCACTTGACTTCTTTTTGAAGAACTGATTTAGACGTTTTTTAAAGGGGTCAAGGCTAAAGGGTGGACAGATTTAATTCCAGTGTGAAAATTTAAAATAATGCCAATGGTACCGACCCTGCTAATTAAAATAATGCCAATGGTACCGACCCTGCTAATTAAAATTATGCCAATGGTACCGACCCTGCTAATTATATCTCTCTATGTCACTCTCTTTTTCTAAAGTAGTAAATAAGCAAACTTACGTATTTGTAACACTAGATTCGACCTACTATCTTCTGTACTTCAATGTAAAGTAGTCAGCGGGAATCGAATCTGCTACCCCAATGCTTGAAGCGCTAATAAAATAACTATGTCGGTGATAAAATTAATAAAAATAAATAAAAACTTTAATATAAATCATATCGTTTCCTTTTAAAGCATATACGCACTGCCGCTTGGCGCCAGGCTGATGGGTGACCGGCGACCAAATGCGTATAGTTTCATCAAAACCAGTAGAAACCATAGAAAGTAAAAGTCGCCCCGCGACTTTTCACCGACGAGTCGTCGATCACATTCCCTCTGCATCGACATTAATTTGAATTTAGATTTACAGGCTCGAAGCACACTCGCCACTCTGTCCCATCACTGCTACTCCAGTTTACCAGTATCGACTGAGTCGAAATTTACGGGCTGTGATATATTTAATTTTATATGGACTGTACTTATTCTGGGATAGATATTTAAGTAGGTAAGTCTTCGCAACAAGGGCGATTGCAAAAAATAAAAACAACTATATAAAATCCAGAGACATTGTTTATTAATGTTTTAAACTCTTTATAAAGGTTTCCATACACACACCAACTTTGTACAAACTTTTTACAATTATTGCGAATAAATAACTTACGTTGCTTCTGTATTAGAGACAATATTACAAATTTGGCAGGACTTATATTTAATGAAATCAGTACAATGAAAACACGATACTATAAAAATCACTTAATATTGGTCAAATAAAGACATTAAATAAATGCGATCCAGAAAAAAAACTAGTATATATAACACTTGAATATAGTATATATTTAAATAATTACAGACTTAGATTTAAATATAATGTCATGATTTATTTCTTTTAATAAAATTGAAGTTCAGGAACGAAAAAATAAATGCCTTTTTAAATGTTTCTCGTTAAGAAATATTTTAAAATATATAATAAAGAGAGCACCAAGTGGAAAAAATAAGAGGAAATTATTGTAATAATTTTACACGCTACCTATACATTTTACTACACACCGACATAGCACGACCAATGTACATTTATTGCGATTCAATCCAAGATTGCTTATAATTTAAATATTTCTATTTATCTTCCATCTACAAAGAAACCTTGTCTGAGATAAGTCATAAATAAAGCTTAGAAAACTGCAGAAAACTGTTTATGCCTCTTGTACCTTACCGAGCTAACTATACAATTGTAATGATAAAGCATTTGTACTTATTTACATTTAAATATTAAGTCTATTCTATGTATTTTACAGAGGAACAAAACTTTATCTAATATACACTACTGACCCCATGTTCACCTAAACGTTGTAATATCCATCTCAAACTGGTTGAGTTTGGATCTCGGCCTATTTCATATCTGGCAAGGAGCAAGACTCTTGGTTTCTAACGCTAAGTAAGTTGTCGATCATCAATGACTTTTGAGCAGTTTTCTGGCTATCGCCTGGTGGGGCTTCGAAGTCATTTTCACTGGCTTTCGGGGGGTAGAAGGCTGATATGGGATCGAAAGTCGGGCAAGGGTCGGCTCGCTCGCTGTCTCTGCTGGTCCGGGAGCCGAAGTACTCCTCGGACGCGGCCGCTTCATCATGGAACTCACTCGAGGAGGTGACCGCGTCGTCAGGCTGCGGCGCCTCCCGCTGGAACCGCTGGAACGGGTCGAAGCGCTGGCTGGGCAGGTACGGCGGGAAGCCGTAGGGCGTGGATCAAGCTGCTGCTAGCTGTCGCCACATCGTATGTCACATGGTCGCCATGTACGGCCACGAGAACGAGCTGCCGGATAGCAGCATATCCCTTATCAGTGTTTCTATTGGGGTCTTTCCCACCAGCCTTACAAAGAACAGCTGTTCTATGACTTGCGAGGAGACAGTTCTTAAGGAGGGCAGCCGCAGAAGTAGCTTTCCGAAGCGCGTTGGTTGATTGGGATACTGACTCCGGCAGTATTCTTCGAGGGCGCATTGTGACTTCTCCTGCAGGCTCTCGATGTGAGACACGTCTGATAGACCGCACGCATCTGTAAGGAAATACCGAAATCAGTTTTCTGAAGAAATTGATGTGGTTGGTGGTATACCAGTAAGTGATTAAGTTCACCAGTTTTGTATATTACAACATAATCAAGGATCACTTGGTACCTATTACCGTTTTGGCTATCATGAGCCAAGCAAAAAAGTTTTATCGTAGCATTTTATCGTTTAAGACATTGCTGTTTACACATTGGTAAGATTGGTAGGTGATACAAAGGTTGAAGTACTAGCTCAAGAGGTTACCACATTGTTCTTACAGTGACCACACATTTCCAATCAGCGATCGGACTATCAGCCAACTAAGTTGGATAGGTCTGCGAGTTTGCATAGGGTACCCGTGTTAATAAGCAATCGGCCGATACTATAGCTGTATTTTTTTTCTGTGAAACGCATTTAAGTCACTCATTAAGTAACCTCTGCGATTTAGTTGAAATTCGAAGTCTGCCGCCTCTCTAAGATTGTTTGAATTACGTAAGCACGGGTTTAGGCCCTGCAGTGCTATGAATTAATGTCTTATAATACATGGATATAAGGATAGTACGTAATGCTTAGACAAACCCGATATATCGTTAGATACATTCCTAAACATATTGTCCGTTATTTTCAAAATACTACGTGATTTTATTAAGGTTACGACTCCTTCCGAGTATCTAGGAAATGCAGATTTAATGTAGAAGAAAACTAAAGTGATTCCAAGATATTTAATATCATAAAAACGGTTATTTTGCTAAGATTTTGGTATTTTTTCATAAATAATTCTTATTGTAGCATTTTTAGATATATAGAAAAGTAACGTTTTGCATTAAATTCTTTTTTTTTTTTGCTTTTTTATAATCTAAAATAATAATAAAAACTATTAAAATATTACATCTTTGTATTAAAATATACTTTTCGAAGAAAAATTTTATTTTTTGAGTAAATATTCGTTACTTGTTAAGCTACACTGGCAACACTGTTTTATTATAAAGATCCAAAATAAAATCCCCAATTACTACTTGTTTTTGCAAGTTTATGCCGTAATAGTCTAATAGATTGAAGCTATATATACTTGCTAATATACCTTCCTATTTATTTAACTTGTGAAACTTGTAAATGATTTTATAACTGTATTTACGTTTACATAATAGCCAATTCGCACTTAGATACTAATTTAAACTCAAAGATTTCGGTCAAGAATTTTGCAAATTGATTGCGTCAACTAAATTTGCACTGACATCTTTAGGTACATTTAAGTACAAAAAAATTAAGATGAAGTCAGTGTTTTATTAGTTTTGTCGACCTAGGTGGCGCAGTGGTGTAAACAGCCGACTGCTAAGCTAGAGGTTCCGGGTTCGAATCCCGGCGGGGGCGGGACTTTGTGTTATTAGCAAGTCGCATTGTTTCGCTTACCGGTCTTGGATGTTGTATTCTTATCTATGTAGTATATATCATATCGTTGCTTAGTCCTGTGACACAAGTTCTTACGATACTTACTGCAGTGCTGAGTCAATGTGTGTGTTGTGATGTGGTTATTATTATGATGTGGTTATTATTATTAAATAAATAACATTACTGATATAAACGCTTCGGAATTGTATTATAATTGAAAATCAAACTTTTACACAATGCGTTGTTTCGGTAAACATCAAAACCTAATTATCTGTGGCGTGAAATCAAAAAAATCAAATTAATACAAAATTATATTATAATATAGCCATAAAAAATCCTATTATTAAATTAAATAAAATTCTTCAAGGAAGGAAATGCTAATCCTTTTCCGGTGATCAAGGTTTGTCCCCCGAATAAATAGAGAATAAAAATAAAAACATAATAGCCCGTGAATGGTTGCAGGCCGAGGTAATGCGATTACCTCCCCTGCAACATTACTCTACATTTACTCGCTGTAGGGTGACGCAATACCGCGAACGTTGTCATACTTGTGATAGACTGTACTATGTTTTGTGAAAATTCGTACTTTTGTTTATTAATCATTTTTTGCAGCTGTATCGTCAGTAATTTATTGGTTTTGTATGATTTTTTAAATATTTTTACTTAATATCAAAAACTCATAGGCTTTTTAAAATTTACTTATTTTAAAATTCAGTGAAAGAGTAAGAGTATATTACGAATCGTGATTAATAAAACAAAAGATTTTTTTTTTGCCTTGAATTAATTACTAAACATAAACTAATCTAATATAAACATTCGCAGTTTTGCCCGCCTTGTTTTCGTTGAACAAGAGAAGCTACATTAAGCTGATATGATGGTGGAGACATTAATATTTTTTTATTGTTGCGCAGGAGGCAATGGCGCAGCAAACGCAAGGGTCATTACAACGATAGCAGATGTACCTACTGGAGTTAGAGAACGACATTTAAACCACCTTAACAAAAATATGAATTACTAAGAATAGAAATATAAAAAGATTTTAGTCACATACATGATTTTGACTAAAGATTGATAAGTTCCAACCAAACCGTTAAATAAAAATGTTTGACAGAGTGACAGTAGAGTTATTTTATCGCCAAATTTGTTACTACGATACATAAACTAAGAAATGTAATAACTCTGATATAACAATCTTTTATTACTTAATTTACATTCCAAATATGATAATAACGACTTACTTACACTGTAATTAAAGTTCGTAAGTAGTAATTAAAAATTTAACCGTGCAATTAAGGGGGCTTTCAAAATTTAACAAGACGACAAAAGACCTAATGAAACATGTGTCTAGTTTCTTTACCTACTGCCAATTAATATATTTAATACGAGTATCAAATTTTCCTGTTTTCATTTCACAAACAATAAATGATGAAAAGTTGAAAATATTGACATGACATTATTTTTAAATTTTATAATCCCTGGATTTAATTAGATATGCAATGTTTTAAAACGGGTCTTACTAAGCAAATACAGAATAAAATTTGTACCGCCAGCTACTGAATATTAAAAAGACTTTGAGAATATAATTTATAGTGATAAAAAAGTCAAATTTAATAACGAATCTAGTTCACGGTTCATTGATTCAACCAACTACGAACTACACTCAGCCACAAAGTTCTACCAACGAGCACACGTCTCTAAAATATATTCCAATTAATGAAACCTACATCTTGATGGGTTAAATTCGAGCGAAGCGTCCACTCGGTGACGACATCACAATTACTGGACACTTGTTTTAATTGTACTCCTAGCACTGCCAGCTGCTCACAATTACAAAGCATTAGAATAGACGAAGAGAGAAAACAAAAAAAGAAAATTTTCTTAAAACAATGTTGTGACTTAAATACGTCGATTGGTTTTTAAGCATATTTGTGACAGACATTATAGTAGTCATTCGTACGATTTTTTTTTATCAATTCACCTGTATAGACAGGCATTGAGAACTGATTGTTACTTCAGCATTGTTAGAAATGTCATTGACTCTTGTTACTTTATATTCGAATTACAAACCTATTTCACATGAGTCAGTAGAAACACTAAAAGAGTCCTTCAGGGGGTAAAAAATAGACCAATCAACCAACTGACCCCTAATCGCCTCAGATAAATATCAAATTACTTTATTCACAAACAATTTTATTGCTAGGGGCAGAAGATCTTAACCTGTGATGGACAATAAAAATGGTTGCCAACAATAAGATGGTCGAAGATCAGAACCGGGCTGCCCAATAGTAATTAACCTTCTAGGAGCAACAATGTAATGTAGATTCATTGAAATGACCCCAATGGGTGACTGGCTGCACCAGGGAGTAAATATGTTTTAATTGAATGAATGAATTGTGAACGAGCCAAGTGTCACTCACGCATGCCTTAGACCTCGGAAGGAATTTTTCACGCTATAGAAAAATATGAGACAGATAGAAAAATTGTATAATTATTTCCAGTGAAGTATGAGTACAAAAAAAAAATTGGTCACAGATATTGATAGACCGTGTTGGAGTCAAATTAATCTTCTATCAGGTTTCCCAGGTTCCATATAAATGATACTTACAAGGAATCACGAAGTTATTATTGATACATTCTATAGGAAAAGAGAAAATTCATGTGACCATAACTTCTTGCATTTCGATATAATATAAGAGTATTTGAACTTTAAAATCCTGCGTTGTAATATGATGCATATTCATTATTTCCATTAAGTGCCCGTTCCTAATGAATCAGAATGAGTTGAAGTAAGGCAAATAGTATTGATGGTCAGGTCAACAGGTTTGACCCTTGAATCAATGCGTCATCAGAACCAATTCAACCAATCAGGAGGACGAGGCGCCAATATCAACCAATCAAAACTATCAAATTCGGGGAAATCATTTTAAAAGAAGAATGACACATAAAAATCAGACATTGCAGTATATTTCAAAGACAATTCTCAATAGTCGTACCAAAATCTTGTTAAACTTTTATTTCTTGTTTGTTGTAGATACTAAAATACTAAAATTTTGTTGTATTAACAGTATGTCAGTTGTTATTTAAAAAATCGGATATTTTTCATTCTGTAAGCGTTTGGTGAAAAAAGTATTCATAAAATTAAATGAATGTGATAAATTAAGAACGCAAGAATTAGAATCGAAAAATAATGTTTAATGAAGATGAATTCCATGAGTTGTGATTTAACAAAGCATTCTCGATTAATTTAATGAAAGCAAAGGGTGATAATCGAGCGAGTTAAATCGATTGCCCGCATTCATACGTTCACTTCATACGATCTTACACTGTATTTATCTATTATGAAAATAAAATAATTGTCGCTTATTAAACGTCACATGCGGGCCTTTTAATTTTAGGTTACGAATTAGGAGTTATGACTTTAATGTCAACTTTAAAAGTGAAGGAAAAAAAAGTTAAGGAATCCGGCTTTGAAATAGCTCGACAAACATTCGAATCCCGTTTAAATCGCCATTCAATTCTCCACAAAAGCTATAAGATGGAAGTTTTTTCGCATTGTAGGCGTACAGCAGATGTTTACATTGCTAGGGATGATCTGAAATCTGAATGGATGGACGACAGGGACGGCGCTTAACAACAATGTATCAAAAGATGACATAATGGCTCTTTATGTGAACAAATCTTGTTATAACAGACGCGGATACAGGGACTTAAAAAAAACATCTTCGTTGTCTATGAAAAAGTTTAAATTTCGAACAGTATTTAAAAAATATAAAACTAATAAGTGGATAAAGTTGTAGGTAAAATATTTAGTTGTTTATACGGTTACGAAACCGACCTTTAAACCCAAATAGATGTTTTGTCAAAACAAATAGCGTATTTGAATCACGATTAATTCTAAATACAGTCAAACAAGAACAGCGATAACCTATACGAAATAGGTTATTGTGTTTTAGACACGCCGTATCGTATTTATTTTCACAATGGCGTCCTCGGGAAATCTCGGAGGAGATCGGAAATCAGCGAAACAAATTTTGAAGTACAATAGGGCCCGGGTGTTTGTCATGAAGATTCGGATCTGGAACACCCTTGTTATCAAGATGGAAGATGTTTATTCGAGTCTATGCTATATGGTACGGTTATGTTTTGGTAATGCTTAATGTTGATATTTGAAATTAAGTTTAAATTGGAACGTTTTAAAAAGTTTCAACAACATTTTGATTTTATTTATAAACTCACATCAATTACAAAATCAACTCCAGGTAATTTAAAATAATACTTAATATTTCTTAACAGAACAGAATATTATTTATTAAATAAGTAATGTACCTAACGTTTACCAAAACTTAATACAAAATAAAACTATTACGCGCCATAAAATCATAGAGACAAGTTTCGAAAATCGAATTACAGATGTCAAAATCTATTTTCTTTACTGCCAGTATTGTACGGTTGATGTTGCAAAAAGTTTTAAAATACGATTTCTAATGCTATTGAACATCACTAAATGGCGCGAGAATGAAAAAAGGTGACAATCGCGTATTGTGCAATGAAATTTGTAAAATAAACACCTTTTGAGTGGGCGGGCGAAGGAGAGTTTACAAATAGGTTTTGTTGTGTTATCGACAATAGAATTTCGCGTTATTCTGACTACGGGTGTTATTTAAAAAAAAACGACACGTGCCGAAAAACCATAGAGCCGGTTTGTTTTAATTTTCTTTTGTTTATGAAAAGGGCGTGTGATATGTAAAAAAAACAATGTATGCATATGATTGAAATACAATTTTTATATGTATGTGTATTTTTGTGTGTATTTATGTATGTATGTATGTATATTTTTCAACAAATATCCTTTATTAAGTTCAATATAAATTTGCAGGTTAATTCATGATACAATTTTAAACAACTTTCTTATTGTTGTTATTATAATAACAAGAGAATGCTGAATAAGGTAAATTTGTTGTCAAGAACAGGAGTTGCGATCTCGGAAACTTAAAACCATGATAAGGTACATAATACATTTATAAGCAGACGCGGGATATCCATTGTTTACACTTTTTATAACTTCACTCTCAAGTTTGCTTACCTGTCATTAAATCAAAAATCTCATTATCATAATCAAAGTTACACTATGTTTGTACATACAATTTTTTTTTGTAATATTAGGTTTTTTTTTTCTCTAAAGTGCTTCCGAAGACATCGTACGAACACCTTATCGTAACAACATATCGTTCAACGTTACCATCAGAAATTGCTATACCAAAAACGGGTTCAAAAGCTTTAGCTAAGTATTTACTTTAACTTTGAGGTTAAAAGCTCCCAAAAAAATCGCCCGCTAAAATCGACCTATAAAACCAAGTTAAAAACAAGCAAACAACATAAGGCCTTGTGCACAACACACAATAAAGTCCGCCGCGTTATCTCGAGATCGCGTGACATAAACCTCGCGGCGGGTGGCGCTACCGTCGCCCGCGCAATTACTTTACGATCTAAGAAAAACGCGCCCGCCTTTACACTTCGTTACTTAAAAGGTAATCTTAATTGTTCACTGTTAAAACAATAGTCGACCTGCAAAATAAAAGATATTTCAGCATAGTTTTTTATTTGCTTTCCGTATTTAATTAAATGAATTGTAGTTTAGTTTTATCTTATTTGTTAATTGCTTCGTGTTACCACTTTCAAAATGGGTAATGTTGCCACTTTTTGAGGAGTTAAGGGCTTTGAGATAACTAGCTAAAAGTAAGTTAGGAATTATAAGAAGCTATTTTAAGAACTATTTAATGCAATACTTGTCTTGACCCACTTACACGGAGGAACGTCACGTGAAATCATTGTAATACAAATCACAAAAGAACAATACGAATTTACAAGTAGGTTACAATGTCAGACGGGACCGGAGTGTCCGACACCGGTGTCAGAGATAGTGGCAAGTTTGTGTCAGAGTTCAGTAGTCATAATAGAGAGAGATGTCACGACACTGTCACCGGAATAGTGCCGTCACGCGCTCCTGTACAAGCCTTTAGAAAAGTTTAAAGTGAATGTAGAATAGTCGTTTATAATGATAGCTAATGGGATAGGTCCAACCATACTGATTCCGGTTTCAAAGCAAGCTGCTCTCGGTTTGAATCCCGGCTGGGTGATTTGGTTGTTATCTGTGCATTTCTTTTATCTAATACGAAAGAGTCGCTTAGGTGTCAGTTTGTACAATTTTTTGTGTTTTACTCGTTATTCTTACAATATTTAATAAGCCGAGATAAATGTATAATAAGGTACTATTTTAAAAGTGTATTCGATTTAAACAGCTCTGCATTTCGAGTACAGTATCTATCGAGAGTGCATAAATTTTTAACAAGCCCATTTTACTTCACAAACTGCGCGGTGCGATAGCGTTGCGACTTACGACTAAGATTCCGCGCGCTGTGTACTCGCGACGACGTCTATTCTTAACCAATCAGGTTAGAGTAAAATCGAACTTAACGCTTTTCGGGAAAGTTTGAATTTTAACGGCTCAGGGTGGCACATCGTCGTGATAACATTAATGACGTCGTAAACTTACCTCGGATTGCGGGAAAGAGATAGAAGAAGAGCAGATATGCGAGTCGGAACGCGGAAGAATTAGCCCTGGACTAACGATGGAGTAAATCACCTGTTAGGCTGGATCCTAACCTCTTTGCTGGAGTGAGATTAAATTCGATTTACTTCGAGTTTGAATACTTTGAATTATATGGGAACTTGGACTTGAAACTACTAAATTAATCAAGACCTTTGGCCTTTATGAATTCTTTTTTTTATTTAATAGAATTTTGAACATTAAAGCTTTTGTGAAAACATTTCAGGCATTTATACAATTTCGTATAAGAGCTACATATAAGAGTAAAAGCTTGTTTTAAAAACACATCAGTTAATTATTCCCTCGAGCCGCCAGATGGATGTAACATTTGAATAACAAAGCGCTGACCGCGCGGTTTGTAGCGGAAAAATATAAGATTGACACCCCTGACCGAGGGTTCGCGTGAATATACTGTTTGATAAAGGTTATTGTTTTTTTTTCTGGTATTTATCAATTTAAATTACCGGTTTTTACTCAGTTTAATAAAGCTTTTACAATTATGTTATCATTTAGTGTGTATACTCTTTGTTTATTTTTTAAAGGGCGACGGAAAACAAATTTTAATAGTCTAGCTTCGTTCGTTAAAAAGTTTTAATACCGCGCGGAACTATTCGCAATTGCACGCCGACGGCGGCGGTTTTTGATAAATGAACATATCACACAGCGAAACACTGATTGATGAGAGCAAAGGGTTCATAAACTCGACATGTGCGCTCTACCTCCGACATTCACAACTCTCACTGTCTATAGAATTTTTTAACAGGGAAAGATTATCATTCGAGATCGTCACAAAAGGGCCGATCTTTGCACTTTGACATTTCGCGGTTTAATCACGTACTAGAGAGCGCTAGTGGTGATCGAGCGAGATCAGTTCGCTCTTGACACCGCTCATGCCACTTGACAAAGTCACTTCATGCGGATATATAGGAGTGAAGAGCCAACTCATTGTTCGCGCGGTCGCATTGTTTGCCCGATGATCTGATAAAGTCAGCCAGTTTGCTAACGCCTTTCAATTTCGAGTCATTGACTTCGGGTACAGAATCTAGATAAATTTTTCTTAAAATAAAGTTGTTCTCAACGTTAATACAAGATATGGGAGGCATTTATAAATGCTGGTATGAAGTGCCTAAGTAAGGTCTGTGTGTCGAGTGTGCCTTCATAAAATGAGAAGACAACCGCTGTCCGAGTTTCAAACTAACGTTCCGTTAGGGTTGCCCACGGTTAATTCTATGTATTAAAAAAAAAACAAATGTGCAAAAAAAATACACGATAATTATCAACAACACTCATTATTAATTTATCTTTGATGTTTTTGATCAAAAATAATTTACTGGTTGGTTTTAGTAAATAATGTGATTCATTTTTCAACTTGCTTCCCTTACGATTAGTATTTCATTCATTTCCAGAAGCGTCTTCCTTACAATTTAGTTGATGATCAAAGCCAAACTAAATCGCCTGTCAACCCTAACGCGATGACGATATAAAGGCGCGCTCACAATGAGGAACGCTGTGGAAAAATTCTGGAATATTCCAGTGGATTCCAGTTCAAAGAGCCGCGGCCACATCAACCGCTCGAACTCGCCTATTGTTCTACCGCTATTGTACTAACTTTCGTGTACGTACCTTTATTTCGAGCCTATCTTATTCCCTATATAGTCTATGCCTTTGATTGCTTTAAGTTGTATTACTGTATATTTTCTACTTACTGCCTTATTACAGGCTCAATGATGTTTACTAGACAATGTGGTTTGCACCCTCAAAGCCTGAGGCGAATCAGTTAATACGTTTATCAAATGATCAAAATCTCTGGTTTTTTGGTTGTAAAGCGATACCGAGCTGATATTTTATCAAAAGATTGTTTAAAATGGGGATGTTAACAATAAAAGTTTGGCCTGAGGGACCCGGGACCGTAATCCATTGTGCGCGCGTGGCGAAACATGACACTCTGGCTCCCTCATTAGGGTTGCTACTTAATTATTTAATAAAAATACAAGCTCCAACTTCAAAAAAGGAATCATTTGAAATTGGAATTAATAAAAAACGTCAAGCGTAACTAAGCGTGATGATGTTACTGGCCATCAATGCGGGTTTCACAGATATTAAGAGGTGTAATAGAATTGCAGTGGCGTAAAAAAAGAAAATGGCCTTGGTTTTGGAGCGAGGGGTGTCGGCGCGATTCAGCACTTTTACCGAATAAGCTCTGACGTTGAAAACCCAATTTGACGGGCCGATTAACACGTAAAGTTTTTACTTTGCCTGCCATGATTGATTTATGTCTCATGACCAAAACTGCCCAACTGTTCGATTGAAGGCGTAATTATATTTATAAACAGGCGTAGAAAAGTTTTTATTTTTGTAAAAATTGGGGAAATTTTTTCACACTGGCAATAGTAATGTTGAAGTACAATCAAGATGAAAACGCATTTCACTTGTCCCATGTAGGTGTCCGACCGATCTGCAGTGTTAGTGGGAGAGTCGTGATCATGCGCCCATTGTGCTCAATTCGGAGCAAAGTTAATTGTTTTTAATTCGCCAGAGTATTGTAACTCTTTTAATTACGCCCACGAAGCTTGCTAATGGCGAGTCGTGAGCATGGCCAAGTCCTTTTGTTTAATTGTTGGTACAGTTGTGCTCAGATGTCCGATACAGCTTCCTAGGGGATCCGATTGCGGTTAATGAATGACATCACTTTTTATTCCTTGCCTTTTCGTTCTTAATTTGTAAAAGACTGGCTGGTTTAAATTCAAAAGTTTAAAAAGGTTCTGATATGAATACTCCTTGGTGCTTGTTCGAAGTAATATCTTGGTTCATATAGTTTTATGAGACAATGTTCTTTATCTCTTTATTATTCTAGTTGCTTAGAAACGAGTTACCGTTGGAGAATACAACGGAGATATACCTAAGCTTTGGTTTATTTTGTTAATAATACGTCTATCTGCCTTTGTCTTTGAAATATCTCTCTCTTAAGCAAAGTTTAGTTTTTAGCTGAAATAAATTAGATCTACTTTCCTTTATAACAGAATTATAGATAAATATTATAGAGCGCTTATCAATGAGTTAGTTGGTGAATGTCAGTATTAAACGAATATGCATATTTTTATAATATGCATATGCGGTCTTGAATATAGTTTTCTTATCTATGCAGTTTATACCATATCATTGTTTAGCATCTGCGAAACAAGATTCTTCAATCTGGGCTGAGACAATGTGTGTCGTGATGTGGTTATTATTATATTTAGAAAAACTAATATCCTGTTTAATGGCGACCATATAAAGTTTCTTATAAACGCTTCCTAAGCCAGCTGCATATATCCTTGTCGAATTTGCAACCGTCCAAGCTTTAATAAAACTCATGCGAGCTTTATACGATTTTCAGATCTGCTTTATAAGTAGACGTGATAAATTTTTTTAGCAAAATATACTATTAATAAACGAATATTCAAATATCCCATAAATATAAGATTAAAACGATTTAGAATCGTTTAAATAGTAATTTTCTAGTCATTTAGAAATGTTTAATGAGTTGAGATTTCGTTTCGCCTTGATTATCAGACGAAATAATAATATTAAAAATATATGTTAATTTGCTCCGACTGTACCTAGTCCAGGAGCCAGGATACACGAGAGCTCATTTGGTTAATTCACAAGCCATCCTCAATTAACGGGCAAAAGGAAAAACTTTGTCTCCCTCAAGGAAATCACGACAGTCCACCGCTGCCAGTTTAGAACGGGTACTTTATAATGAGCTCCAGTGTTGAGGATCCTGACTTTAAAGTAACTTTAGGGGCAAAATTTGTATTACATTTGTATTGTGGTGGTTTTTTATGGTATCGTACCCAAAGGGCAAAAAACGGGACCTTTCACTGCTGTTCGTTTGTCTGCGTCGGCTATCAGTGTGCTGTATCTCATGAACCATAAGTGCTGGAATCATCAAATTTTCAGAGAATGTCCATTTTTGTTGCCGCTATAACAACAATTACTAAAAACATAGACATTTTAAACGAAAGGGGGCTCTCATAGAAGAAACGTATTTTTTTTGCTTTTTTTGTTTTTAAATGAAATTATGACATATTACGACATATACACAATGTGTAATGTTATAAGACGGCGCGAGTCCGACTCCCACTTGACCGGTTTTATTTAATTGAGGTTAGCAGCCCTATACGTTTCTATAAAAAACGTGAAATAACGTTTACGCGGTTTTATCGAATTCAAATCCTGGATCATGACACACTTCTTAATAAAACTGTTAAGAAAAATATCGATGTAATTGTTTAGGAACAATGTAGTTGTTTAATTTTAAAAAGACATGCTTTTGTTACATATTGCGTAGCGCGATAAAAGTATATCCCCTTAAGCGCAAAATCCATTCGAGTAATCGAATACAAATCTCGACAGACCATAGACATGCCACATGTAACTTGTAACCCTAAACTAAGCTGTCACAGTACATCAGTACTTGGTGACAGAACTTACAGTACTAAAACGTCATACAAATTTCAACTCTGATCGAGACTACTAGCGCCGTTGAGTGAAGTACGGATAATTTGGCAGGATGTTAGGGGCCGACCCTAAATCTCGAAACCGCGACTTTTGGCTTGACAACACCCCCACGCTTAATTTGCATAGGGCTGTACGCGAGCAGTATATTTTGAGATACGTTCCGGGATTTTTCCGTTATGAAATGAAACACATTGAAACCTATCAAAAGGTTATGTCCCATTTATTATATTTACGTATTTCGTTCAAGAATTAACCAAAAGTTTTTACTAATTAAATTTATTAATTTATTTGAAGTAATACAAACACAAAATTTACTAAAAATAATTAAAAAAACATATTCGTATTTCTTAAATTTAGAATAAGTGAACTTTTAAGTAAAATCGCGAGACTGACATCCCAATGTGTGCTGTATTTAGTTTTTTATCTCACCCCTCGTCTATAATCATATCTACACCCGTCACCGGAGCCGCTCTGACACCCCTATTCATGCCGCTCCTGACCACTAATCAATGATCAACCCTTAATTCAACACCTAAAAACCCACCATTACCTCACAAAGAGTCAGAGGCTGTAACATATAACCACAACAGAAACTATGCAACCGGTAATTCAAGAACGATGATATTTGAGAAACCCAAATACATGATATTGGGGCACGCGCCTCTAAATTACAGCTTCCGATAAATAGTAATTGTTGGGAAGAGAAAAAGGTTTGATTATTTGGATTATTTTGAAGGCAAACCTGCGATTAACTTATAAATCTCGCTGTAATTGCGACCGCCAGATGTCCCTTCTGGCGGTGTTACACAGCTACCGGAATTGCACTGGGGTATTAAGTACATACCACATCTTTTTGGGGGACTTTTCACTTACTCTGAGTGGGTTATAGTGTACAGTTTGTTGAGAAAGAGTAAATTGGAATTGAAACGAAAACGTTGACTTTTTAAAGACGTGTTTTTTACAACATCACGGGCAAGTAACCTGATGGAAAGTGATAATGACGCCTATTGACACGACAATGCCCTTTATGTCTGTAACTATAATGAACAATTCGCTTTTCTACAATGCTATCCATCTACCTGAGAAATAGGAAGTAGCAAAAGAAGTATTTAGCATCACATCGCAATATAGGTGGCTTTATTCGCATTTAATAAATTTATGTCATTTTTTGTATCGCGATTATTAAAAAATCTAAAATAGTTAATCTCAACCTCAAGTACAATCTCTTGTTTTTAAATCCGAAAATCCTCAGCGCCCTGTCCGTCAATTTTTAATCAGTATGATGTGTCGTAGAAATAATTTATACGTCCTTGTGGTTGTTGAATATTCATTTGGTCACAGCTCGTTAGGTCGTCGGCGGTCAGTATTAACAATACGCGCAGAGGGCGCCACCGGACCGGGCTTTTTACTAACCCCTTTCGTGTTTAATTAAATGCGTTTTGACATTGAATACACCGACGCGTACATCTCTTTTGGGATAGTTTCTTTGAAGTTTCGAACTAGAATAGAGCAGCATATATTATGCTAGGAGCTCAGGCTTTTATACCATGTTCATTGATGTTCAGTGGTAAGAATCAAAGTATGACTTTTGTGTTTACACCATTGTACCGAATTTCAGTATTATTATTGTTATTAATATTATACCTATCTAAAATATTTCAAACTACTTCAGTGTTACAGCTCCGATTTTTTCTCAAAAGTTTTAAAAAGTTTTAAACTAAATCACTTGACTGAATTCCAATAGATAAAACTGAAACATCCTAGAGATTACTACCTGACCAAATAATGTTTACTAAACAGCAAACTGTTATCCAACAATTATATCCAATTTAACCTAACCAATAACCACAAATTACAACATAATCAGACCGCCGCACCGGGAAATGTCATGGCATTTTGCAAATACCGCGCTATGCAAGCAAACCGCTCATCAAATGACACATAGTTTGACAGCTATCCCCACTCTCAGCTAATGAGCAAACACGTATGTCAAACAGAACCCAGATCATGGTCTGCTAGGCATCAGCCACGGATCCCTGAGTTGGCTTTGATATTTTTATGATGTCTTTTGATGGCGCAAAAGTTTGTTTTTTGGGACTTTTCGCAAATATTTTCGTTTTGATTATGTAATTTGGTTATTTGGTATACTTACCAGTTCACGTAAGGGTGGAATAAATTCTAAAATTTTATTTTAAAACTGTTTTATCATGTATTTGGACTGTGGAAGTACCATTTTACGAAATCAAAGTTTTTCAGTTAAATACGAATGAAACTGACTGGAAAGAATAATTTTACAAGATTTTAACATAACCTACGCCATTCAAATTCAAATCCAAAATGTTTTTATTCAAATGGACTTAAAAGAAGTGCTTTCAAATCGTCATTTTTATCTACCACCGGTTCGGAATACCTACGGGGAAGAAGCAAGCAAGAAACTTCCTTAGTTGCTTTTTTTCAAAAAGTCACAGTCATTGCATGTTGGCATTGCTGACACTATATAGTCATATCCATAAATCATTAACGTGAACTCCAGCTTTAAAATAATTATAAAATTCCTCCCCAGACATTTGGTCAAACATAGCCCAAAGGGTCTTGGCGGGGGACCGCAAATTTCTATTTGCATATCTCTGTACTAATAAATCTCTGTTTCACTTATTGGCCCGTTTCCCCTTCGCGGGGACGACGGGGTTGTTTAAGTTGGCTGAGGTTTGTTGTTTTAGTTTTTTACTGTCATTATCTCTCATTGGAAACGTAGCGGCGAAAATTTAAATTTAAATATTTTAAAAATTATATAGTGTTAATACAATAAAGGTAACCTAATACAAAGACAACAGTTAAATAATACAAAAATACAAATTAAAATCTATAGTTGATTTCAGATTTTAAATCTTAATTTATAATTTTTTCAGGTAAAAATTAAATCATGTATAAATTTAGATGTACCAAAATCTAAAATCAACGAATTACTAAAATAAATTGAACTAAAAGGGTAGTACTTACTATGTCTACAGGGTGCGGTGATCCCATGCTCTCGTCTCCTCATATGGTTAGTTACAAGGTGTTAAATAGAAATGACCTGGTTACTTTGGGTGAAATGTGCTCAGAAACAGAAAAAATATGTTAGTGAATGTGAAATGTGGTTCAGTTAAAATTATTCAAAAAAACTTTAAATAAGCAGCTAAAATGCGTGTTGTCACATCCAAAGGTGACGATTATCGTCATGTTTTAGGTGACATTGTCTCAATGACCCACTTATAAATTTTGTAGGTAAGATTTGTTTAGACAATGGGCATTTACGATGGATAGATATTTGAATGTATGTGTATTAAATGTGATATGTTGTATGGATGGGTTGGTATGTGTAAAATAATTTTCTGGATTTATTTATTTATTTAATAAATCCACAGGACACACATCAGACACAGTAAATAACTTATAATTAAACGCCTAAGGTGGATGGAAGGATGTGTGGATTGAAAGTGACGCAACGCATTTTTATTTTACTTTTTAGATCAATTAAGTATTTTTTGAATAATCAATGTACAACCCGACACCAAAGGTAACCATCACCGTTGAAAAAAAAAAGACAAAAAAGCATAGAGGCGAACCAAAAAAAAAAAGAGTATCCATGATAATAAAAAAAGGACAAATGATATGGGTGTAACTCTGTCATGCAAAATAAAGAAAGGAAGGAATAAAAAAGGTTTTAGTAATAAACAAACTCATGCAACTTGTAAAAATAAAAACACAAATTACATAAAACATTCTGCATTACCTCGATAAGTTAGAAACAGTATCTGTAATTAATTTGCGTACAAAATTTTGATAATATATTTGATGTAATGGTATGTTTTTTTTTAATTCACTTTACTAGGGAGAACGTATCGGTAGAATAAAAAAAAATACACTAAACTCAAGTGTTTAATAAACAAAAAAAAGGTCATACCGTTTTCGTTACTGTTTTTGAGTCGCATTTTCCAAAATTTTCACGGCGATTTCTTATAGCTTAAACCGTAAATATCGTGACCAATAATTCGACAGTGACAAGATTAATCAAACGATACTGAAATTCATTCGATATGACTTCAGTTGTCACAGACTTTGTGGAAAAAAGTGCCTAAATGATTAGTAAAATGCTACACATTTTTATTTGGTTGCTAAGTTGATTTAGTTAGTGGTGATTAGTTACCGTAAAATATCCGATATTGTTAAAAATACAAAAAAATTACGGTTGTCAGTTCTAATATTTCTTTCTAATATATATATATATTTTTCCTCTACATAAAATTCAAATGCTCGGCCGATTTCAATAATTCGATAATTAATTGAAAGGATAACATCTCTAGGTATTATCGTACATCACTAGTTGCCGCCCCCGGCGCCGCCTCCGCTGTGTTCACGGAATTTATCACGAAATACATCTAGCCCTGTATCTACGTTGTCAGATTGTGTGTTTGTTTAGCGGTGGATAGATAATAAGGATTTTGATAGTTTATCGTACTTTAAACTGAGTATTGTGACTTTAAAATAATTATTACTATATTTTATTAGTCGCAAATGAACTGATAACATGTGGTAACTATAGCTGTTACAATGTTTGTATTAACTTACGTAACATTATAAGTGCTAACCGAGAATAACCTCTAGCTTTATCCCCAAATCATTTCAGTTTCTTTGGGGACAAACTTTTTATTTTTGTGGTAATGTTACTAAAGAAGTATAAGTGTGATGTTTTTTGTCACTTCATCTCCTAAAATACAAATTTCGAAGTTTTTATGTAACCCAAACCAAATGTAATTTAAAACTGATCAAATAAAACTAAAGTGCATAGCACACCAGCCCTAATACGGCAATAAAATAAAAAACACATTTCGTTTTATTTTTATTAACACTGGCAACCCCAAAGTCTGCGACTTGTCATACTAATAATATTTGTAAGGCAATGCGGACCAGAAGTCTTGACCATTGCAGTCACTTACAAATAAGTAACCAATAAAGTGACCATTTTAAACTGATCTCTCTATTCGGAACCGTAGCCGGAAAAACGTAAGAAACAAGCTTTTTACAGGGCTCAATAAAAATTGGTCGTTGAAACTCCTGCAAAGTTTAATTTTCTGTCGGGACAAGCTAAATTGAACCGTAGGCGTTTGCAATAGGGTGGATTTATTTAACTTTGGTAGAGAATATATCAATTTCAGTAATAGGAAAGGCGACAAGCGTGAGTGTGCGTGATCTGAATGGAACCGAAGACCCTTTTGAGGGAATTTTTTATTGACTGACCATACGTTTGACCAGCACAGCGTTTTACTATAAAAACCGCTATATATAAAGAAACAGGAATCAAAACACATGTTACACAGTTTATACTCGAGAAAAATTTCAAACTTTTTAATTCAATTGACATTTTTTGTTTCATAAACTTTTTCGTCTTTGATATTCGTACGCAAGATTTAAATTTAAAAATGGAAGATGACATTCAAAAAGTCCCCTTTACACGAACCATCAAAAGCAAATCAGTACGAAATTGAATTAATTGAGCAATAAAAAATCTGTCTATGCGGTCGAAAGAAAAAAGTGGGGAAAAAAAGAGGGTACTGGCAACACCTCATTTCACGCGTTTTATACGAAGAGGGCCTTGCGCTGTGAGTAAGGTCCGCAATAAATCTTTCCCCGGAAACATTTTTTTGTTCGTCGAAAATAGTTTCCTTGTTTTTCGGGAAATAGTTTTGGGGGAATCCGCGGCCGCTGCGGTATGTAGGGGACTTTATCGATATTTTCACTTAGTTCTTAATGTGTTTTTTGGAAGTTAAGACTTATTTATTACCTTCTACTTCTCTTTATTTCTGTTAATTAAAAAATATATCATTTAATGATGACATCACAATACTGTTCAGTTATTATTTTTTGAAATGGTATCATACAAAGTATTTTAGTCCAATCCGCTAATACGTTAAATTATATGAAATAGTGTATATATACGACATTTATGTACCGCTAGGTAGCCCAACTTGTTTTACAGCGCAAAACCTCAAAAAAAAGTAACTCAAGCTCAAACATTAAACTTAAAACATAAAAAAGGTTTTTACACAATAATTTATGGACTATACTTTAGTCCATTTGTAAATACATCCCCTAAATCTCCCATTTACTATAAGGGGTAGACAAATGGTCATACTTCTTTATTCATGTTGGGGGTTGGGTGATATAAATCACTAGTGCATGTCAATAGCAACGAGCATTGGTTTGTTGCTGGGTCTAAAAAAGATTTTGAGGTTATTTTAAAATGCTGTGTTTTTTTGGTTTTAGTTAAATTAAGGAGTGGACTCCTTGGAGTGGCTTTCGAAGCAACGGAATGTCTACCCTGAGTTTTGATTTTTTTCTACGCGTCATACAACATAGCTTACTACAGTGATTTTGTACTGAGAATCTTAATTCCTCATCAATCCGTTAGAGGCGCTTTACAAAGTTTCATTACAAATTTGTAACTGCAGTCGAAAGTGGTAATAGAAAGTACAACTCATGTTAGGCTAACCGAAGTCGAAGAACAGTTTTCTATCAATAGTATTCTATATATTTTCTTGTTCTGTTTAGATAGTTAAATATAACTACGTGTATATTTGGATGTACCGTTGCTTAGAATCTAACGCTCAAGTAAATTGTTTTTTTTTTTTGCTTAAATTGGGACTAAGACAATTTGTAAAAATGGAGCCACATATTATAAAAAAAAAACACAAACTGAGATAAAACTATTGATAAATTATTTTATTTTGCTACAAAAATATTTAAGGCTTTGTATTTGCCTAAGAAATTATAATTTTCGATGTAAATTTAAACAAATAACACAAAGTTAAGATTTTTTAATATCGTACCACCATCTTGTTTTTCTACGGACTTTAGTTGTAAATTTAAATATTTAAAATAAATATTCGTTATGGCGATTTAATTTATAGGAAAATAAAAAAAGAAGCCGTGAAATTTGACACCGATGCTGTTTTTTAATATAATGAAATCCCATAGAAGACAGTTAACAAGTATCATGTTACACTGAACGATTTTCTAGTATTTTTAATCGACCAATCAGAATGGCTCCTTCAAAAGCACGTGCAATCAAACAACCAAAGCTCGTTATACATTGGTCTTGTTAACTTTTATAATTTATATCCAAATGTTAGGTGTCAATTTGTTTAACGACAACTCAATTAAAAGAAATAATCGTTGATTAAGAAAATGTTAAAAATTTAATCTCACTCTTTCATAGATTGCCTATTTTTATTTTGATATATCGTATTCAGATTATTATCTGTATCTGATTAATTGAGCTAAGTGAGGCGTTAAAATTTTTGACAAAAAAAAAAAAACTAAAATTATAGATTTTTTTTTCTAATTGATTCTTCTTTTCATTTTAATAGGAATTTACTTGACAAGCTTAAAATGGCAAACGTTCTTTATTATAATAAAATAAAATAACCTTAGTAATTTGATTAATTCGAGCTCAAGTACAGAATAATAAGAACTGTAGGATACTTAATAGAGATCCACTCACGAAAATAATTTATCACACAATTCATTAGACATACAATATTCCTTTCAATCACTTATTTTATTTCCTTTTTTTGCGCAATAAATTCCTATATAGCAAAACGTGCGTAAAAAAAGCCACAAAGAATGAGGGTGCATAAAAAATAAGCTGTTACCAAATAGTACTTCACACTAAGAGAACTGTTTGAAGGAATATAGGGACGGTTCATTATAATTTCTGTGATATTATTTATTTTTACCCGGCTACGGCAAAGCAAAATGGAGGGTTTTGATTTTATCTTTATCCTGCGATACAATTATTTTTTTTTGATTGGAAAAAATATTTTTTTTTCTTTAGTTACAGAATTAATGGATTATTAAAAACAGATGTAGTTTAAAATGAATTAGGCGTAAAATTTAAATTTCTTTGATTTTATAAAAAATAAATAATGTCAATAAAGGTAATGTATGGCCGTTAATTAGACTACAATAACACTACGGCTACGGTACTACGCCGTAGCCGGATAATTTGGATCAATTAAAACAACCACTAAAAGCTTAACCTGCAGTCACGCTGATTCACTTCGTTGTGTGAAGTTAATGTTTGGTACACACCAGCAAGCTTTGATTGCTTAAGTGTTTTAATAAGGACAATCGCTTAGTGCCTTTAATTCGAGGCATTATCTTACAAGTTCTAACACAGCGAGCCGCCGCATGCCGGCTGCCCGACACAAATTTATAGGTAAAAGTTCGCGACCGACCGAACCGGTTCAACAATTTCACCTCAAATAAATCCGACCTTATTATCCGGTGATAAAGCCCATTATGTGGCGGTTCAGTCGAGCCTTATCGGATACTTTCTTAATTGTGCTCTTAAACGCGGAGCGTGGGAATGGTGACCTTATTACGTGACGGGTAGGGTTTGTTTTGAATTGATCGGGTTTGCCGGCCTTGCCGCTGGTGAATCGCTCTCACCTCGCTCACCGTGTGAACCTGCATTAACCTGCTAAGAACGATTGGAACAGCAGGTGTGTACCCATCCTAGTATTATGAGCACTTCTCTAATCGGCCGGGTAATACGATACTAACATAGAATTATTGGGCGTATAACATCTAATTCCTGATTGTAGTTTTTCATTATGAATGCCTGTATAAGGTTACGCCTTTGTTTTTAAGATTATTATTTAATGTTAGATGATTTGTGTGGTTTACTTGCTACAGTGAAATATTGTGGTGTTGGATTTTATTGCTTTCCTATAACAGGTTCTCTTTAACTTTAGATTTATACTTTTGTGGTACTGTTTAAGATGACTTGCAAATTGTAAGGCACATGTAATTATTATTATTGAGTGTCGATTGTAATAATTCGATAATTAATAGTAATAATAGATTTTTATGGAATTTCCTTCGTTAGTCGTTTAATTTGTGGGTAATTAACAAATTTCGTTTTTTTTTTTATGTACTCAATCATCGATTAAAATCGATGTTGGTATCGATCATTAAACTAAAAACATAAACATAATGTATACTCATAGCTTAGCGAACCCAGTATTTATAATTTCTCTTGAAGATACATCGTGACGGACGGACAGACAAGCTGTTATACATATAGGGAGAGATTGATTTAGCATTAGACCAGTGTGAATAGATGTTGGGTCTACTTGGAACCTAGATACCATAACATGCAGTATCAAAACCCGTTAGCTTAGCTTTTGGGTCACTCACCACTTCCTACGATATTGTAGCGATTACGAAAATATGACTTTCCATCAGGTGAGTGGTTTTTGCCCGTGATGTTGAATTTAATAAAAATTTAAAACAGCAATACCAAAACAAAAAAGTTTTCCTTAAAAGAGATAGTTTAAATATGAACGAAAACATGTTTTTTTTTTGGTTAGGCAATGGGCAAAAACAACCCCTATTGATAAACTGTTTAAATACTAAATAAATAAATAAAAGCTATTACATAATTGTTTCAAGACGCTGTTTTCGCGAGATTGCTGATTGCTAAAATTTGGAAATTTGATTAATTTAATTCAATGTTACATATTATGTCCTATAATTATCTAATCTCATCTTTCATTGATTATATTTGATCATTAAGGATTTTTTTCATCAAAAATAATATTAAAAAGCATTAAAATAGAACAATTTCAAAATATACATTTAAATTTTATTGTTTGAAAAAAATTCTCCACATATTTTTTCTGTAACATATCAACGCACGTTGTCAGAATACCGTCATTATTACTTAATCGCCGTGACTCAACTAATTACATACCGACAGCGCAACTAAGAGAATTCACGAGATGTCATGCTAACAGGTACAGTATACTTGTTTATTATTGCTATTTGTTAAAAATAAAAAAATACATAAAGCATTACTAAATAGGTACATAAAATTTAAAATTGTAATGTTTAAGTGAAAATCTTTCATGATTTTTTAACCATTATTTGATTAAAAGAAAACTTTGTAAAAAGTAAAAATTCTTAAAAAAAAAACATTTACAATTTGTTCAATCATTATTTGGGAAACTAAAAAAAATTAAAAAAAAATTAAATACTTAAAACTAGACACAAAACATTTATTTTGTATATATACATACAAAATAAAGGTTTTTTTAGTCATTAAATCGATATTTTCCTTTCTAAGTATAATTGGAATTAAAATCAACAAATTGTACTGATGTGTGCAAAATAATTATCTTAAATAACTTTATCACGATATTCAGGTCATAAATGTACAATTTACTGTACTTTCACTGTATAGTTAAAGTACACGCGCTCGTTCCTTCGATTTAAGCTGTCAACAACGCCATGACAGACGGACGGACAGACGCGGCGGGTGACCAGCCCAGTGCGTAAACGTAATAACGCACTCATATATTAGTAGAGAATTATACTAATGTTTTTTTTTTAAATTGCTTAGCTTTGGCTGATTTGTTTGTCATTGTTTTAAAATATTATACTAATTGACTTAGGCCAAACCTAAGCCACAGGTTTATATATGACTATACAACGATTTTCAGTTACATAAATAATTGAAAATGATATATGACCTTAGAACAAATATTTCATCGCAAAAATACCTGCTCGAACCGAGACTTAAACCTTGGATTTCCCGTCTCAAAGCAGGCGGCTAAGACCCCTGCGCCAGAGAGGGAACATTCAATATTAACTCGTTCTAAATTTAAATCACTGTCGGTGATACCCTCAAACGTCATCTATTAGTCAAATACAAATGTCAAACGCTAAAACAAACCGTTGACATTTCTGACGTTTACTAATTCGCCGTATGATAAACAGCCTCAGTCAATACTTTTTTTTATTTCTACACGTTTTTTTTTTATCTAACGGAGAAATCCTCAGTTTAGGAACTTAATCATTTTGATGAGGTGTGTTAATCTTCTTTCTCTTAATCAAAATTAAACAAATTTGTCGTGTCTAAGAAACACGGGGCAATCGATTTTTCCATTCGAATGATTATCGGGTATCGATAAAAATCCCACGAGTTATTAATCGCACGCCCAGATAGCAAACGGAACACAAATCGAATAGATCCGAACAATGGATCCAGGATCGATATTACCGATTTTATCTTAAAGTAAATATTATTGTTTATTTGTTAGTACACTATTGGTCGTGTTTCGATTGTAAATATTTCTTCATCTGATTTTTGAAAATGTTTCGAGCCAAGTATATTACATAAACGTATGTTATGTAAGTAGGTTTAATTTGTATGTAAGGTTCTAGACATTTTTTTTAATTCTTGTATTTATTTTTTGGGTGGACACACATATTGTTAAACAAATACGAAATATATATAGAATCTATCTATAGCTACTTTGGTGTTTCGATGAAAGGAAGCAAGCTTTATTTTTTATTTTTTTCATTTAAAACAATATTACTGTATTTATTAATTTAAAAACATAAACAAACACTTTATGTTTATAGTTTTATGCCTTTAATGTAAGAAAATAGAAATAAAATAGTTAAAATAAATATTTTTTTTTTTAATTTTAATTAGATCCATTAAAAATCTCAACATGGAAAACATCTCACAGTAATTTGTCCCGGGAGAGGTCGTGACAAACGTTCTATCAATAGTATTTTATCGATACGAATGGTAGTCGATAAACGTGAATCGATAGATTAGATCGATATCTACAGCCGTAACGTATGACCTGTTGTTTGTAAATACAAATTAAACATTTCAGTGTTGGATGAAACATTGGTTCAGTATTGCTATATAAGTGTTTTTTCAATATTAAAAAGAGAATTTATTTCAAAATAATGACCACGTATTTAAAACATACAACAATAAAATCCAAAAAAAAAAAAACTTTTTCATAGATAAAAATCGTTTTTTTCGAACAAAAAAAAATTAAATTAAAAAAAAAAAAAAAACAATTTACCAATAACCATGCACAAAAAAAATAACCATTTTCATATGTTATATGTAAAGAGTATATATAAAAAAATCAAATATTTTTGCATTTCAAAAAACTTTAACATGGTATTGTTTATCCATAGACAAAAACGAATTTCCTTCATCTATAATATAGATATGTTTATGGGTATATTTTTCTGAGAGTTATTATTCAAAAGGGAGGCCAAAACTGGTACCGCTTGATAACGGAGTAATTTGAATAATTACTAGACGATACACAATAATAAGCCGTGGCAAGATGAATGCGTCGGAGCCTTAATTAATTTATTTAATAAGATTTATGAGTTGGGAAATGCAAGATTGTTACTTAATTTTTATCATTACATTATTAAGGCGTTGATGTTATATGAAGGAAAACGTGGTATAAAAAATTTTAGAACCATTTTTTTTATTTTTTTTATTTTTGATAATTTTATGTTGTTTTTGGCTTATTCGTTATTTTCTACGAAATGTACTTTCTAATAGGCAAGTACTTAAATACTAGTTTCACGATTTCTGTTTATTTTTTTAACAAAAAAGCAAAGATACAAGAATCGTATATATATTACGACCTAAATAACGCCAAATCCCCTGCAAACCATTAAACCCTTGAAATTTGCAAACAATCCCAACTATACTTAAACACACGTTTAACAGCAACTTAACCGATCCCATTAAAATTCATCCCGCATGTCAGTAACGCAGGTTAAACGCCAGCTAACTGGGAGTTACGCCGATACGCGCCGGTTTACGCCGATACGTACGCCGATAACCATTAGAACCCTTAATTTGTACAAGCCCTGCATCTATCCCTTCCGGATCCCTTACCCAGATTGTAAACTCGAGATCCACGGTGACTGGATGTGACATGTTGAAAACAATTTTCAAATCGGCTTTGACAAAAACAAATTGATAGGATAAAAAAAAAAACTGTTCACAATCTCAGATAAATTATCCAACTAAAGTTCAAATCATATTTAATGACTATCATTTAACTTAATTTTCCTAATCAATTATTTAAAAAACTTAATAAAATCACAATAAGTGCCTTATCCAGTAGTTAAGTCATATCGTCCTTAAGCCCTTTGCTTCTTACCTATCTGCGATATTCAAATACGGCCCTTAGGGCTCAGATTGAATATCTTGCGTGATTTGTGCCCGACCATAGCCGAACTTGTAGCAATTCAACACCCCTTAATGGGACACACTAATGGTCAACAACACTCATTGTTATATACTGTAACTATTACGGTATTACCTACCATAGGTTTTATCTTCTATTGACGCTAACGACTGCAGTTACAATTTTACAAATTTACAGTTAGTTTATTTTAGTAAGTTAGTATGTATCTTTGTAAAGCGCCCCAAACGGATTGATGAGGTATTAATATTGCCTGTTACCTGACGTGCAAATAACGTTACGAACTGGGCTGAGATTTTCCTTTTTAATCTATTATTTACAAGTTACAATGGTTACATAAAACGAACGAGTTTGTCAAGTCCACCCGTATTTTTAAATGTATGACCACGCATAACTTCTTACAGAGCGGTCCGATTTCGATAATTCTTTTTTTATTGTATAGAGTGTACATTAAAGTTGGTCTCATTTAAATTTGGAAAAAATACATCAAACGTAAGGGTGGGAAAAGTTCCAAAAGTTCCGCGTCGTCGGTTTAGGTTTACAACTTAATTATTATTTATTATTATACCTCCCTTTTGTAAATTATTTAAAACACATAATGTAAATTTAGACCAAAGAAATTCAATTATTATTATTATTATTATTTATTAAAAACTTAGTTTTATTAATTGTAGCTGTGTATAAACTTAACCGTTAAGATAATGGTAGTTAAAGCGGAGCACAAATCAATTAAGGGTCAGAGCAAACGACCTTTGTAAACAATGCTGACTTGTATAGTTGCAGGTTAGTGTCCCCTCACCCTTTAAACTCTCATTTATTCTAGGTGACGGTAGAGACAATATTTCCGACGTTGCATGACCGCGTTGTGTCTATTTTATATAGTATTGGGCTCAAATAATGTTTCTACCTATAAAAAAAACGAAATATTTAAATTTGTCATGTTGTAGACAATTTGATAAAACACAGTTAGTTAGTGGCCATTTTGACAATTGTGACATATTGTCAGATACAATACGGCCTTTTAAAACCCGCTGATATGAAATTTGAAAGAAATATCAATAAAGACTGTATGTAAAAAAGAGACAGGGCAGTATAAAATATCTGGATCTACTTATGTGAAATCTCTTAATTTTAAAGATTTATTAAAATAAACATTGTAATATTATTAAAAATTTAAATTAATTGTTGTTGAAAAAATAAAGATTATTAAGCGAATATTTTTTAGCATTTGAACTTTCAGAAGGCAACAACAATTAATGCTATTTTATAACTAAAGCAGGTGTTATATTATAACTGTTTGCAAATAAAGTTGACACGTCAATAGGTGCTCAATTCCATACAAACACATCCAATTTAGTTTGACCCCTGTCTTTGCCTATTAAAATGCAGATCGCTGAGGGCAATTGTTATTAGTGTTAGAGGTCTGTAATAATTAGTTTATTGCAGTGCTTTACGTTGTGATTGTAAATAATTCAAATTAAGCATGGATTTAAATTTAATAACTGTCAAGTGGAGAAGGAACGTACAAGCACATGCCGGGTTATCCATGATTTGTTGATGCTTTGAACGTAAGATCTAATACGTGTGTGTTGCTTGCTTAACCTCAATATAGCAGGTAGCTGTAACGATTCTATTGCGAGAACACCCTACAGACGTAGTGTAGTTAACTATTAGTAACTGTATATCGTTTTTTGTATGAAATCTCAAAGAGCCATTTTTTAAAGATAAATCATGGTATTTCAACCAATGTTTAAATCGAAACTAAAGGTTCTTTCAGCCAGCGTAAAGTAAACAAACTCCAAGTTAGTACATCCGTCACCCGGCACCCAAATCTCGATAAGGTGATACCAAAACATGTCCGAGCACGTCCAATGTAGACGTGGCTTTATTCAGGGCTCGTCCATTGTGGACACGTCCTTATCAAGCCCTAACTTTAAAGACAAAAGGGAAGACGCAGGGAGCCGGTCTACTTGTCTTGTCATTTTGTCCTTAAGCAATAAAAACTGATCAGTTAATTTAGGTTGGTTTTAATTAACTCTACAAGAGCTTCCCTTAAAGAAATTTAAATGTGTGATGTATAATTGGTCAGTTAATAGATATCAACTCAATAAAAGAGTTTTTTCATGACAAATAAGTTCGATTAAAATGACGTTGAAAAAAATATTGTCTGGATAGGTAAATATTTATTTTATGGCTTGCAATAATAATGTGTATGTTTTAAATTAACTAAGTTTATTAAATAATATGTTCAATTTATAAATTTGTTAGCCTCCAATGGCGAAATATCTGAGACTAAAACAAAACAATGTAACATCCTTCTGTACCATGTTTCTCGCAAATAAATTTTGATTTTATTTAAAAATGAGGTTTTCAAACATAAAAAGCTATTTTATATAAATGAGATTTAATTATTTCGAATCATAAATTTAAGTTTCTATAAGAAATTGAAATAAAAATACAAAATAAAAAACCTTCATAAATAATAAAGTACTCAAGAAAAACCTAAGATCGATCAAATTTAAATTGCACGTGTAAATTTGAAGTTAAAAAAGAACCTGCGACCCTCAGCATCGCAAACAACGGTTTACATTACAAGCCCTCCGTCAGACTGGACCCAATCAAAACAAACAAACGGATCGATGACACTCACACATTTTAATACGATCGGACGCACGTAATTTAATTAATTCCACCCTTAAAAAGCCTGAGCAAACATTGGCTAAAAAGTTATCCCACTATTAGTGCTGCCATGTTTACGTACCAACATTTATACTTGACGTTTATGCTTCGTACCAACGAAAACGGGCGTATGTGTAATTTCATTATTTTAACGACTAACCAAAAAATTTCGTACGCCGATGTAAAGATGGAAAAAATATTAAAGACAATAAATTTCGAACTGCATATTTTATGATTGTAAAAATATGTTAAAAGCAAGTATTATTTCCATAATTTTTATTATTCAATAGGGAAAATGCATAATTTTTTTTCATTTATTTATTATAATTCGATACCACAAATTTACATTTTCAAAGTTATGAAGCTTCAAAGTCGTTGGTTAGACGGAGGGATCCGATATGTACTATGACGTCAAAGTATACGGGCGCCATACAACTTCCATAGAAAAGGTTGTTCTGATGAGCGAAATAGATATATTTACTTTTAATGGTTTTATCTCTCTGGTTTATCGTTCAATTCTATTTCTGTTTTCACTAAGATACTATTTCCAAATACTTATGATTAATTGATTGAATAATTAAATTAAATTTGACGCATATTTCATTTTCTCTAAAATACTGTTTTTCTCAGCATCATCATTAAACAAATAAATTTATTATTCTTTTAGGTTCCAGAAGATTCAGGAAAGCATTTTTAAGGGGTAATGTTATACTGTTACAGTTAATACTGTGCTAAACTCCTAAGTATGATTTACTAAAACCTTTTTTTTCGATACTAAATATTTTTTTCAGTATTGCGCTTAGGATTTCTCATTAACCACTACATTAGGGTAAGAAGGGTGAGGGGTAAGATTAGTCCGAAACCGAATGACGTCGATAAACAACATCTGTGATGTTTTACCCTACTTATTTACAAATACGTGTACATACATACACATAAACACAAATAATATTAATATTTGTATGACTTTTTATTGCAAGAAAATATTTGAACACCTTTTCAGAGGTAAATACGAGTCTTCCTCATTTGCAACCAACGTTTTTGGCAAAAAAAAAAATATCCTTATACACTGCTATTTTAGTGAAAATTTAAAAATAATTATATTTATAATTATTATAAGAAAGCAACAATACCTTATTTTATTATCTTTGAGTATGTGGCAAAAAAATCAATACTCAACCTTTTTCATTGTTTATAAATTTTTATTCAAAACTTTAGCTTTAATGTTATGAGTATTATTTTCAAAAAGAAACAATAAACCTTTTCTTGATATAAATGTACGAAGAATTTGTTCTCAATTCAAACAATGGCCAATAAAATATTCAATATATTTTATTATATTACGCTCACTGAACTAAATCTGATCCAATTTTATGCATAAAAATACACCAACAATTCATTGCAATATTTTTTAAATTCCCAGAGGTGACTAAACCGAATTATATCAAAATGTTTGTGTACATATTTAACTTACTATAAAATAGTCTCTTTATTATTTAAATAGCTTAACTATTCATGTAACTAGTCCGACATGAGCTTATTCAGCCAAAAAAAAAAACAAAAAAAGAATTAAAAAAAAAGTTTTATCACAATCACAACGAAACATACTTGATATGCAAATTAAAACCAGCAAGAAAACGCAAATCTAAAAACACTTCTTGTACAAATAACTTAAGTTGGTTCTTAGTTAAAGATAGACACGGAAGCAAACTTTGCTATCAAAGTCCCATACGTAGACAAGTCATGTAGATAAATAAATGGTGGAATAGTTTATAGTGTTGTATTCCGATATTAATTATCCGATGATTATCGTAGTTTAGTCGGACGCCGCTAGTGCTGTGGTTTACCGTTAACGTTCTCTGCGGCTATTGAAAACCCATACTACACAACTACGTAAGTATAATTACACACATGGATAGAAATAAAGATGTAGGTCATTAGTGTGATAGAAAAAAATCGAAACAAAGAGTTATTACCTTTTTACAGTGGTCTCCATGACGAAAGAGAAAGGGGGTGGCGACACATTCAGCGTCTAATATGCATTGTAATAATTTCATAGTCAAGTGAGCTATTTTTTTATTCACACACGATTTAAAATATCTATGGTCAAACCAAAAATAGAAGAAATACTTTTTAAATTGACATGAGAGCTTTTATTCAACCTTATGACTAAGAAAGAGGAGTTGCTGATAAACAACCCGTAAATATTATTGGAATTACAAATAAATCGGCACAGTTGATGCCGAGATACCATTGTTCCTACGACCTTTACTAAGCTCCCATACGTTAAATATAATGTTCAACCCGACAATAGATGGCCGCTCTTAGATCCTAGAATGCCGATCAAACCTTAAAACAATACCTTAATAACAAGTTAATTTTATAATCAACCCTAATCCACAGGTAACAGAGGTCATCAGATTTTCGCCGATCGTCTTTATAATAGCGTCGTAATGTAGAATCATTTCGTATATGAAGAATGATTTATCGATCTTTATTTTAAAAGGATTAGTAAATAATAGTTTAAGGAATGGTTATTTACAAATAATTGTTCTCTATTTATTATATAGAGTCGTACTTTGTTTCCTTCAAACGAGAAAAAACACCAGAGGAGAGTAATACAAGAACGTCGTAAGTGGAAAATTGTTAGTTTTGTAAAACGTAATATACCGATAAAAAACTGTATAGGAGAGTTTATACAAAAAGGGCTACTTAATCTCAACCAGCACGTTTTATCTTTAAGCACGTGTCCACCGGTCCAGCGATCAGATAAATAGGCAAACCAACAGACAAGCTTCTTCCGACACCCTAAAGTTATCTCATTGATTAATATTCTCCCGCAACAAATAGGGTTAGATAAGGACAAAGTTTTGGGATGAAACAATAATTGAATCGCGTTGTAATAAACTTATTTTTTCAATTTGTACTTTAAGTTTCTTAATTGAACAAATCTATTTTGTATTTGTACTTTAAAATTTGGTTAGAATTGCTTATCGTCTTCTATCTATTTAAATGACAACATTAAAGTGTGAAATTTTTACCAGGTGTAAATTTGCTTGTTGATATTTACAATCGTTGATACAATACAATAGTTGATATTACTGATAATTAATAAAAGTTTGGTGTTAATTCGTTATAAATCTCACTAAAACACTCTGGTCGTAGATTTCTATTTCGATACATAGGAAACCCCTGAACATGTCAATGTGACGTATTTTTTATTAAGATTATGCAACCCGTGACCTCACCGGATTCGGTACGCATCTGCGCGATTATTGCAATTTTGCCCTTACGCCCTTTTACCGCGTCATCCTCTTTTGTTGACTTGTGTAGGAGTGTCAAAATTATTATTTTCCCTTACAAAATAACAACGAGAAATCAATTCCTCAACAAATTTTCTATTCGGCTTCATAATAAAAGCGTGTAACCGACATTTCAATCAATTTCTTGCAAAGTTCACAGTCATACCATCTCCATATATTATGTTGACCACAAACCGCATATTGAAGTAGCGATAGTTCGGCGTATATCTAGTTCTATGTTCATTTCTTGCTTTTATAGGAATAGTTTCTGAGAAATTGGTGTTAGCGGTTCGATGCATACGGTACATTATTGAAGTATCATTAAATTATAATAGAAATCAGATCAAAATCTTGCAGTTGACTTTAGTTGTATTTTGCAAGTAATCTCGGGACAATATGATAATGATTGAGAGTGAATCAGAAAAATGCAAAAAGTTTATTTTACAGTCGATTTGTTAGTAATTCAAACACAATACCTTTGAATTAAAAGAACTCAAGGATCATTTTGCTAATGGAGCTTCTGAATTTGTTTATGCTTTTCTTGATGGATTGATTTACATTCAATAAAGAGCATCTTATAGCTCATTAGAGATCTGAAAAAAAACTTCACGTTTGATTTACGATTGAATTTAAATTGTCTATGATTTAAAATCAGCTGGAGTTAAAAAAGGGCGTTCGAAAATCAATTTGACGGAATAATCTTTAAACGTACTGTCGACTGGAAGTGATAGGGCTTCGGAGCAAGGGCCGGCATCCCAGTGACTGTCCGACACTTTTCCAAAATCGTGACTTGCCCTCCGGCGCATCGTCACGACCCGAATCCCGTTAGGCACCCACATGCGCTAACTTCGTTCCTCACTCCACCCCACATTCCCGTAGGCGAGACAGGGACGGCTACATTCCGAAAGGACCGTCTAAATTTGCGCCTGCAGGACTCAGCTCGGGGCTTGCCTTTTTCTTTAGATTTTTGGTTCTTCGCGATCTCAATTCAAAGGGTAAAGTTCTCGAGTGAATTTATTTGTCAAAAAATTTAAAGATATGTTTCTCTGTTTTAATTAAAGATGAGATAGGAGGTAAACTGAGTTAGTTGTGAGTTACAAAACTGAGGTATTAAAACCCGTATCGCGCATATAAAATACCCAACCGTGACTCGGCGTAATGCGTGAATGCATTAATGCATATAACCTAAGTACAGTCATCGATTGGACAATGTAACACGGACTTTGCTTTATAGTTGCTTTAATCCCTCATAAACAACACTTAAAAAACATGTTGAAATGTTGACTTTTAGGTTACATTTGTGACTGCATGTGTTAGAATTATTGACAAACAATATAAACCACATTAACTCAGCCCTGCAGTAAATATCGTAAGAACTTGTGTCAAAGGAACTAAGCAACGATATGATAATAACCTTATAAATAAGAATATTATCCAATACGTCTTGCAATGAAAACAAAGTTCCGTCCAAGCCGGGATTTGAACCCAAACCTCTAGCGTAGCAGTAAGCTGTTTTCACCACTGCGCCACCGAGGTCGACATTTATTAAATTGATTAAATATGATGAAAATATCATTCAATCTATACTACTTTCGAACATGTGTGTGAGTTTGTGTATGGGAGGTAATCTTCGAAGCACACATCTGACTTTAAAAATTCTCAACATTTTAAATGCACTTTCGGTTTGAATTAAGATTCCATCAAAAATACGTTCTTTACGCGGAAAACTATTCGAAACCATGACGCAAAATTAACCGCCAATAACTATAACAAACCAAAGTACTTATCAAAGTTACGAACACACGATAAACGTATTAACTGCCAATCTACGATAATCAAAGTTACAGTTAAAGTTGGACAGTCATTCTATTTCACGAAGACGGTTTGACTGAGCACGTCACACACCCGCCAGGCACACAGGCGTGTGTATGTACATATTGTTTCAGTGTGCGTTACCTCGAGTTCGCTCAGTAAAGTCGACATGCACACTAGAGCAAGTGCATGTACACGAATAATCACAACAATAGGGACACAGTCTTGGTGAAATGGAATGAGTGGAACACGAGAGACTGGAGCCGGGGACTATGGAAGTTATGGAAGCGGGGACAAAACTATATTTATTGGCGTTGCATATTCATACAACCCTAGGGCTAGCCGAAACTGTTGCTGAAACCACTGCGACATTCTTCCTCAACTTTCGAATAGTACGAAATATGACCGGATATGGAGAAGGTTTTATTAAGAAAAAAAAGTGCCAAAGCTCCATACTTTAGCTTATTCTATGTCATACTTTTATGGCTAGCTTTAGTCCGCGAATTCGAGTATTAATAAAAAAATTGATACCCTAAGAGTTCGAAATTGGCAAAATAATTTTGTAGATTTGAATATCCTACTAGTCCCACATATACTATACTGCTTTACAGTATCATAATACTCGTAGGTATAGACAATTTATAGTAAAAATTTAGTCAAAAACTCCCAAAACTGCAATATCTTAAAACAATGTACAATACAGACACGTTCGGAGGTAATGGCTTTGTACGAACAAAGAAATGCATAGGGTTCAATCAAAGGCTAGTCTGGTAACTTTACGCATTCACGCCTAGACTCGCATGTTATAGCTAGACTACTCTAGGCAATACAGCTAGAGCCACCACGAAACATAAGGCCTTAAAAAACTCTTGATAAAAAGTAAAAATCAAAATATAAAAACTATTTGGTCACGATATTAAGAAAAATTCAATGGTTTAGACATTTACAAAAAAAAAAAAACAAGACAAATCTAGTCTAGTAGGTATTTTTCCAAGTAAAATTTTTGAGTTATTTACATAATTAAATGTACGAGTAATTTTCACTTTAAGTTAAATAATAATTATACATTAATTAGTGCTTTCGCTTTATAAAATGTAAGAAAGACTAAAATGTAAAGAGCATCAAACTTTGCTTCTATTTAATAGCTTTTTAATCAAATTGTCATAGAAATTAATTTTTAATTATTGTATTCCCGACATCCACAAACACAGTGGTAGTCAACTATCGGTGTGTGTGAAAGTGTCGTCTTGATGTCGGAAGTCGGTGTCCGCGTTCGAACGATTATCGCGTGACAACCGAGTGAGTTTTACCTGAGAACCCGTAGTAGGAGACGTCGGAACTATTATCTTAAATCTGTAACATTCCTACATAGAATTTTATATCAAATTGAAACTGGGAAAGTTAGGGAAAAGTCACTTTTGTTACAAACTTTTTCAGTTAGAATTATTGTGGTGTGTTGTGGAGAAACAAAAGCATTTAAAATACTTTAATAGTCAATGTGGACTTGGTCGCTAGTCGCCCGGGCAAGCGACTAGTCATGTATTTTGAGTCGTTGTCGACTAATTGCCGGGCGACTTACAAACGGCGATGTCCACTAAGATTCCCTGGACTATATTTTTACTGTCATGTCCACTTTTAAGTTTTAAATGATCCCCTATCAATAAACGGGCTAATTACAGTTTTACATAACATTTTATAATTACGTTATGGGCTCTAATTTGAAAGTGAATAAGACCTTCAGGCAGCACTACTGGCTAAAACATGCCTGTCTACGTAAAAACTTAACTTTTTGACAAAATGTAAAATGTTTTTTTCCATAAAACATCCTAAAATAAATTAAAATACTATATTATAAACTTTTTCTACTATTTATTTTTAATTATTTTAAAATTTTAATCTTCAAGTTCAAAATTGTCGATAATAATATTTAATGTCATCTACGTGAGATAAATTTAATATATCTTTAAAAGCGAGATCGTTATAATTTGTCGCGGATACATACTAGAATAATAAAATACTCGATTAATGACAGGGCTTATGTTGCCATATAACATAAATTAAATGCTTTAAAATGACTAGTTACGTTACTCAAAGGATTTTTTATCATCTTTTTTTGCATACGACTTTTACTCGACTCCAGCGGAAGAAAAGGGCTATATGATTTTAGTTATGTTTTAAACTACCTATAACATGTTAAATGAGATATATTTTTTTGGCTATTAAGCTTACGGCTCATCTTGCTACAGCTTGCAACACCGGTGGAGTCGCATCGGAGTTGCAATAGGCACTAAAACTGTGTTAAAACCTTACTATGAAGGCTGTTATTTGTCTATTTCCATACAATAAAGTTATTCTATTTAATCAAGTTTAAGTATTCGATCAAAAATAATTAGAGTCTAAAACGATTTATTTACATGTGTTAAAATATAGGATCATATTAAAATCACTTACGTTCTATTTATTAGGAATATATTATGTACAGTAGAGGTTTTTACTTGTGCACTAAGATTTTCTATTAGAATCTTAATGTATCAGCCGATGCAGCGAATGAAAGTAAAATCAATTTACCTATATTTACCTACTTTCTTATGTATAAAGGTACCGCATATAAGATGAAAACGTTTGTCAGTATATGCTATTTCCAATACGAAAGTATGCAACATCATGAGCAGACGGTTCAATTGGAAAGTGATACAGCCGCCTACGTTACGACACAAGGCACCGCAACTGCGTTGCCAATGTAGAGGTAAAGATGTCATACCTCTCGTGCCGGTAATTATGTAAAACTATAATATTACTTAATTATAATATATATAATATAATAACTATAATTTGTACTAAAACTAGAAGGAATAACTTTAAGATTAAAAAAAATGAAACGAATTTATATTTTCACGCTTTCGCAGTTGTATTCAGGAATGAATAAATTAATGTTATATTTACACGTAATAAGTTAACTTAACCAAACAATAAACAAGCGCGCAGTACTTTCAGTACTTGGTTACGGTTTAAACTAGACTATCACAAATCTCCGGATGCGTTGTCGCATGAGAACAATAAGTCGCGAACTCCTTTGTCGGCGGGACCGTGCTCAAGGAGCGAGAGTTATTGTTGTCTAACAAATGCCTAACAGACGAGCTGATCCCCTCCCCAGGACCTGAGCTACACAACCCCGAAAGGCAAAGCATTCGCCTCAACCTCAAATTCCATCCAAGCCCACCCCCGCCCGGCGTCACCTCCAATCATGTTTCTGGGCCTTCACTCCGCTCTCCCTCGAGGAACTGGCCTCATGCATCCGAGGGCTACTCGTGTAGTTTGGCGCCAGACGCGAGGGAGAGAGGAAGCTACCGTAAGAGAGCGAGGAGTTGACGCCAAGCGAGGAGTCCAGCGTCGAATAGTATCCTGAGGAAGCAGCAGACGGTGGCGGCGGCGCTGGTGGCTGCACTCGTGTAGCCTCCGCGTATGCATCCAAGTGGCTCCGAACCAACGATACCAGCTCAGTGTAACTACTCACGGAGCCACCAGCGCCCGCCACCCTGTACAACAGCAGCCGCGCTTCCCCGAAAAGACTATCCAAAATGTTACCTGTCGTGAAGAGGACGATGGCCTTCAGACAGGAGTACTCCGCGGAGTCCACGTGGAGCGCTTTCAGCTTTTCCACCTGCTCCTGGAAGATCCGGATGTGGTCCATGAAGGCGACCACCCGGTCCGCCGCCATGGGAGAGGCATGGAGCCCCGCCGCTGCCAGTAAGGGCGCCACATGCAGCGGCATGGAGCACTGGGAGGCGTTTAGGACGAACAGCTCCGACCATACCAGCCGGAGCAGCGCCACCTGGTCGGTGACTTGCAGGTCGGGGAAGAAGGGGATGTTCCTGGCCCACTCGACAGCAGAGAAGAGCAGTCTTGCAGCGAGCTCGCATATATTGTCTATGCCCATGACATTGGTGGGCTGCACGCACTGGCCGTACCTCGAGGTGGGATAGGGTTCTGCTCGCAGCAGGAGCGAGATGTAGGAGGAGAGGTAGGGATGGCTGTTGAAGCTGGTGGCTGACTCGCCGTTGGTGAGAGCGAACTGCCCAGGCAGGGCGAGCCCGGCCGGCTGCGACGGAGGCACGCGGCCTCTTTGTACAGCTGCAACAAAAAAACACAATTTACTACAAATCATTAGACTACAAATCGTCGAGAGCTGCACCTTCTTTCAATAAAGTTTTGTGTAAAAATGCGACTCTCCGAAAAATGTTAATTTTCCAATGCTCAAATATCACGAAACGAGCTGCTACGGCAATATTATCTTGTCATAAAGCGTTGATAGTTCTCCTCATCGTTGGTAAACTGACACAGCTACCCACGTTCAAACCGTTTATTGTCAACCTTTGAGGTCATAGCCATATAACAACATAAACAACCGCAAGAAATGTCATCAGCAAAGCATCATATAAACATGTCGATTTTTGTTATTGAGAGATTATTCGAAAAAAGATTTAAACATTTCTCGACACCTACAATCCTGAGCTAGTGTGACTCATGTTACAATCCAATAGAATACAGACGTAACCCTTTCATAATAAGATTGGTATAATTAACCTGAGTAGTAAAGTTTATACTCATGCTAGCTTCTTCACTCACATTCCAGGAAGAGTTAGTTTGAAAGGGAGAGTAGATGCACAGTGGCATTACTATTGCAAAGCTGGCTTGCAAATTATGAATTACACCAGCGAGTTATGACGGCTCTAACATGTTTACGACTGACTGCCGTCTGCATTGATTTCGGTGAGATTTTACTTCCTAGTCCAACTTGGGTGAGGTGAATCGTAAATCAATTTAATTTATTTACCAAAGCTTAATCATTGTTCCGAATTGGAATCGTTAGAATCCGTAAGTTTGATGATCAAACATTACTATGACGGTAGATATTTTTTTATTAATGAATTGCCCAACAAGTATCAAGCCCGTCTTGTAAGCATTAACTAATCACCAATCCATGTAAAATTTAGTACAGAAGTATTGGCGGCCTTCTTAACTAGGCAACAATAAAACTAATTCTAACTAGCCAAAAAATCAAGTATTTTAAGCAACAAACAAGCTTTAAACTTGAAAATCTCTACTAAGAACTGAAAATGATAATCTCGACCATCATAAGGTCGTCGACTCCATGTTTTTTCTCCGTTTTTCTTCCCATTCAACAGCGAAGCGGATTTATTGACACTTTTTGTCATTCTCTATGGTCAAAAATTTTAGATCACGACCATAGTAACAGGTGCAAATGGAACGAAAAAGACTTTACTCGGTAGATTAAATGTTTTGGATTTTTAATACATCAATTTTTTGTTAAGGATTTTATATCTACAATACATTTTTAAAGTTGTCCGAAAAAAATGCTCCTTGTTATATGCATAAACGTATTTTAGTTAAATTTTTTTTGGCTCTAAGCTTAATAATAAACCAAATCACGACAAACACATTGACTCAGCCCTGAAGTGAGTATCGTAAGAACTTGTATCAGAGGAACTAAGCAATGATATGGTAGAAACTGCATAGATAAGAATACTAAAATCAAGACCGGTAAGCGAAACAATGCGCCTTGCAAATAGCACCGCCGGGATTCGAATCCTCTAGCGTAGCAATCGGCGTATTACACCACTGCGCTACCGAGGTCGCGTATAATATGCAATATAATACTCTTTGAAAAAAAAACCATCTTAAGTTTTCTCTACACAGTCATGACCAATGTCTGGTCGAAAACACGCCAGACGGAACAAAAATGCCGAGTATGAGGCAACCACGCCAAGAATTCTTGGCGCGCCACGTTTTTTGGCGGGAAACGGGCGTCAGGCGGCGCGAATGCATGAGCACGCGCCTTGCTTTCTTACTTTTGTTGTTTTTATTCTTACCAGATAAAATTGTCGGTATTTAAGTGTTTTATTAACTCATAGGTCTGTTCGGTTTTACTCGTGTATTTTCAAGTAGACAATCATTTTATCTCACGAAGACCGCTTGGCTGTGATTAGACCATGCACTTTGTTCGAGTGTCCATGTCGTTTTTATCTAGTGAACAGAGGTTACGCACTGAAACAATGTGCATGTCACACGCCTGACGAAATTTTAAATGAAATGATTGTAACTCTAGCAAACATACAAATATGATTCTTAAAAAATATATGATTGATACCTTTTCTTGTAAAAACAAACTTAAATATTAAAAAATTTTGTTTCTATCTATGACAACATATATGTTTAGCTATAGGTAAAAACATTAATAGAACAAATGAGGTTTAAACAAAACTAAAAACACTGCTTCATCAATGAATATCTCAACAGTTTCAAGTAAAACACACATCCAGTATTGCCACACGAGACGTGTTTAACTTTAATACCAAAGATAATACCAACTCCAAGACACCCACATTATAGTTACATCAACAATTCAATTAAAGTGTTACATCGTCGAAATAATTCCGTATGAATTAGAGTAATTGCGCGCGTGATTAGCTGGTTTTTGAACGAATGTAGGTTGGCTGAGCTCCCACGGTGCGTCGACACTCGCCTAATAGCGAGTCATTACGGTATCGACCGATCTCCACAATCGACATCCATGCACATCATTTAATCGATGACCCCTCAAGCCGGCGTGAAAACTTGGCATCTTTGTCCATATAGAGTAACGATCATATTATTGTTAATTATCAATTAATGATAATTAGAAACAAATATCTAGTTGAATATATGTCTAATAAAATTAATAAATCAATATATTGACATGATGACTGTATCAATACGCCCTATTTTATATAAAAGTTATTCGTTTTAAGTCACCATATTTTTAGACAGAACTGACACAAAATCAAGGAAAAATCGCAATTAAAATAAAAAACTTGGCACAACTAAATCTAAACGATGTTTTTCCAAAAGTTCTTTCCAATTTTAAATTCAAAATATGTACGCAGCAGCCAGTTGCGTTCGAAAACGTTTGTCTATTGGCTTTATGGATAGATATCAATGTAAATGAGGGCTCGATTTGGCTTCTCGTGGTTTAACACAACTAAGTTTATTTAGTGTTATTTGCATTTTATTTATAAGCGCGTGTATCATTTTCTCTATTAAGAATTAGACACCCACCGCGCATACCTCATGGGATTAAGTGAAATTAGCACTATTTATATTAATAAAATTTATAACTTTTTATATGAATAAAGTAGCTAACGATATGGCTAATAGGATGTGTTGGTTTTTGTTAATAAAATTAACATTCAGATATTTAAGTAAATATTAAACAGATTTAACGGAGATGTCGAAAAAAGGTTGTCCCTTTGAAAATAGTTGGCCATATAAATTTTTGAACACAATTAAAATGCGTTAAATTTCAATAACTCATTTTAATAAAGTTAAAATAAAAACTAAGGGAAAATAAAAAAAGATCTGAAAATCAAAGATTTAAATTGGCAGAACATAGGGTTGTGAACAAGATCATTTAATTATTTTTTTTAATCAAAATTATAACGTTTCAAAGCATCGCACGGCTAACCCATAAACGTGTAGACTTTTAACGATTCTTAAATAACTATTTACTGTTTATTATTATTGTTTTTATTCAGAACACGTCAACCATTCGCTAAAACTAACTTTTTGTTTGCAATTCAATTAAGGGAATTGTAACTTTAATCACTTGTGTTAAGGTTTAAATGTCATTATTAAGAGATTGATCTTGACACAGTTTGTGAAGGAAATGATAAGTAATTTCTGAGATCAATGGAAGCCGCTTTTGCAAATGTACAGTCTCGGAAGGGATTTGATGTTATTTTTAACTTTATTGTATTAATATGTTTTTTTTTGTCTAATAAATGGGGAGGACGTTAAAAAGCCTAATGAAATGTCTTATAAATTTTTGTGATCATCAAAACCTTTTTGTATACAAACTGAAAATAAAAAAAACAAATTAAGTCTACAAAAAGCCTATATGGTTAATGACAGCGCATTGTTTAACATTGTGAAGAAAACAGGCTGTAGCCTCAACTTTAATTTAAAACTTGATTCCATATATTGTATTAAACGAAATACAAAAACAGCTATAAAAGTTATTTTACTACTGAACTTAATCTATAACTTTGACAAACCATACAACAAGAGTACAATTGAAGGATTTTAAATAAATATCTTGAACCATATCATTAGTCGAGTACTTTAACATCTAATTTGCCTGTTAATATAGCTATATACCACGAACATTGCAATTAGAATAGCCAACTGGGCAAATAGTCCGCGCTCTATGTAATTCTACCATTATACTCAATTTACTTGACTTGTGACAATTATTGCAATTTTTTTCAACAGGGGCGTAATAAGGCCGCTTCTTTAAAGGACCAAGTCATTGATTTTGCTTTGACTCTTTTTTTTCGGTTTTTGTATTGTGAAAACAGATTTTAATTGAGAATCAGAATTGTTTCTGACAATTAGACGTTTTTTTATATTTTTACATTTACACGGGATATGCTTGAAATTTGTATGGTCTCTTTGGATGCGAGTGACGAAAGATCGCGAATGGAAATATTTAGGGCCTTTGTCCAGGAGTTGAAATCTTCCGGCTGATGATGGATGATTGGTAAAGTTGTCTTGATATCAAGTCCAAGGTTAACCTATTTTGAAATGATTTGGATATTTTTTTAAATATTGTCTATTGCGAAGAACCCGTGTTAGAATCTTACATAGATTTTACTAGATACCCCCTAGTAAAGTCTAAACTTTACTGGTTACGTCCACTTGTGTTTGCGACCGCAAATGTATTTATTTATTCTTAACACTGCAACTCGTGTATGTTAAGTTCATTTATAATTAAACTTTAACTGGAAATGTGTTGAATTCTCGGATTTTTATAATCACTGGTGACATCTGAATTATCTTTATTCCTAAAATTGACTATTTTTGATGTATTTAGGAAAAAAAATATTTAACTCAACGGCTCAAGGGAATTATTTTTCTTCATAAAACTTTAAACGTAAGTTAAAGCGTTTAAGCTGTAAGTTTAAGTTAATAAGCGGACCTTCTTCAAAATCTTTGTAAAGTAAATTAATTGTTAAAAACAAAAATAATTAAATCTGTAAAGTGTGTAATGTATGTGTGTATTGTATGTAAAGTAAAAAAAAATCCTTAAAAATCCTAGATAATGTGAGTAGTAAAGACATTTTATATGCAAATGAGAAAGAATCTTATTACGACCATAACGAGTCTCATTATAACTGCGGCTTTACATAAAGGAACTGATATTTGTCTGATTGATATTGTAATAAAGTCTGAGGAGATGACAACCGAACGAACATATTTATAAATTCAGAAGAACAACCGTTATTTATTGATTTATAGAGAGTTTTTTTCCGTTTAGTTTTTAAACAGAGGCAAACAAAATTCCGAGCAATGTCGACATTTTTGATATCACGACACTCATGGCAACATCTAACAATTTACGACAATATGTCGAACATATAAACTGGTGCTAGATGCTTCAGATTGCTCAAGAAATCGTCCCAGATTGATCCACAACAGTTGCCGGGCAATGATTGCTCAAAAAGTTGCCCTTGTAAACGCACCAGCAGTTCAAGAGTAAACATACATTTTCTCGGAAAACTTGCTTCATTTCGGTCACATCATCACCTTTCTTCAAGTGAGATTCAATAATTATCTAAATAAGGACTCATTAAGGTAAGCATCCTTGTCCTTTTGATTAATCCAAAGAAATCAGATGCTAATTGCTTTGGCATTTTCCCCATTTATTAGGACTAATGCTTAAAACTCAATTGACTTTAAATCAGAAGCTTTTGCCCTAAGATATCCAGTGTTTACCTTGAGTTCGTATAGTTTTTCTACACGTCAGGTAACATAGAACTACAGTGATTTTATGTGAGCATTCTAAGTTCTCAACAACAACAATCCGTTAGGCACTTTAAAAAGATTCATACAAATTTGTAACTGCATTCGCAAGCGGCAATCGAAGGTCTCTTGGTAGGCACACTGCCGAATCCCTTGCACTTTTCAAAATCTTAGTATCTGTTTAGATCAGATAAACAGATCTACAAACATAACCAACATTGACAAAGACAGTGATTAGAAAGTGTTATGTTTACTTTTAAGTATCGAAAAAAACTTCGAACACAAACACACGAGACAATAAATCTACCAGTCCATACAATATCCCTTTAATGACGTAGCTTCTAATACATCACCTTGCATCTCGTTTGAGTTTCCGTACAACTTCATTTACCGTTCGCCTATTTATTTAACATGTTGCCTCTATCTCGTTACCACTGATACAACTCGATAATCTCTTATTTATGGCGGCCATTTTTCATGAGCCCAGCACGCGACTCCGTGTCACGGCTTCAAAAACACCATCGTCAACAAATGGCCCGAGACTTATATGTCTGATATCACGAAATTTCTACTTTAAGACACTGAAATATGCCTGATAGAAGATAAAAGATTTGTCAGGTTAAGTGGGCCCGTTAGTATCGGATGTAAGAGCTGTGACGTGTCATTAAACATTAGATTAATTTTGAAAAGTCTTGTTCTGTGTGGGCTAAGTAACGGCTGGAATGGTTATAGAAAATGTTATGAACTAGAAGTGGTTTTTTTAATTTAAAAACCAGGCAAGCATTTGACCCCAATCGCGGCGATGGTAAGGTGGAACAGCCTACCTATGAGTACACACTACATTCTTGCCTTAAATAACTCCAGGTTATATCGATCAGGAGATACTTCAGCTGGCGAAGAAATCCACTCCTTCACAGTTTCGGGGTTTTTAACAATATCACGAGGCATGGCATGGTTAACAGGCACAATTGCTTGTAGGTTTCTGACTCTTGAACTGAAGTAACTTTGAATAATAATTCTCTCAAGGTTTGAAAATTACGCAGGCGATTAAGCAACCGGATAGCCGGAAGACGCGAGCCTACCGTTCGAGGCTAATTAAATTTATCAGTCTGACATAAAACTCAGAAAATATGGTAAATATTGTATAATGAAGTGATTGTAAGGCGCGTGCCAAGAGGCGCATTCCATCTCGAACCTCCATTAGCTGCAGTCGGCTTTTTGTAATTATCGACTTATTAAATGCCGCGGAAGATTTATGTCGGGGCCGCTAACAGGTAAACTTATATACACCCATCCACGGCCACGCAGTCCATTCCGAATTCTGTCAAAACTAATAAAATCCATTCGTATTGGGACGAGATTAAAGATCTAAACGTTAGAGAAAGCAGAGATAACGTCCATAAATCCGTTTAATGAATTACCGTGCTTAGATGTAAGCGTTTTATTATGATTGTAGTATAATGTGGAATCTTAATGCAAAGCTCTGGTAGGGCAGGTTAGCAGTTCTTGCAATTATGGTGTCAAAACATTAGATAAAATTGAAACGTCTTAGGACAGGTCACAGTTCACGCGACTTCTCAGTAAATTAAACCACCTTTGGCTTTTACTTTTAAATCTTCTTGTATAAAATGAATGGCTGTTGCTATCGCTTAAACTAGGAATAGGCTTGACCCATTTGAATAATTATTTTCTTATACGTTCCCCTTAATGCAAAGGTGGTTTTAAAATTACAATTGATTAACCCAAAAGAGCGGTCACATTGGAATCAGATGTTAAACGTTAATTATAGTTATAATGAACTTGCTGATGAGGAGAACTGAAGAGCGATCATGTTAAACAAGTAGATTAGAAAACCTTGAAGTCTCCGAATGGCAAAAGAACAATAATATGAACAAGGAGTACGAAGGCTCGATGCAACAAGTCAGTGACCACGGCGTACGAGAAACGAAGCCTCGCGATAATCATAATACGCTTGCAGATATGTGATTAGCTGAGGGGTCACGAAACGGTCGGCGTTAGAGAGAGATGATGCTACCTGTCCTTTTCTTTGTCACTGAACTGCAGGTAAGCCTGTCCTCCTCTACCGAACGACCGCAGGGCGCCTCAACCGCTATACTAAACTGTGACCTCACGAAATTCTCCGGGCACGATACCGGCGGTGATTCACATATAATGACGGACATACAGACGGATGGACCAAAACACATAGATGCGGACACTAGATGAATGCCAAATGACAAAGATCGCAGTGAACAGAAACATTCCGAATGTACCAAAAAATGTTGTCAGATGTTTATTAATTCGTCAATTTAAAATCTAGTTTCACTGGAATTTTTCGTTTTGATTAAGTGAATCACCAGGACGGACAAGTCATTAGAATAAGAAAAGATTTTCATATCTGCATTAATTCGCAATAAAGTACAAGGAATTATGATCATTCGATGTATGTTGCGGCGATTAAAATTAGAATTCCGGTGCAAACGGTTTGGTCGCCGCTGTTTTTGATATGTAAGTTGAATAAAGTGAAACTATAGGAATGGTTAAAGGCATATTACGGTACGGTACAGAGGGCACGAACAAGCCAAACAGGTTTGCTGGGACTACTAACGTAGTAACCAATATATGTACGACTCGTGCATTACTCTGCCGAGATTATACGGCGTTAGAGCAACTCGACTGTGAGAAAATTTCACTTGCAAGAAATTCTATAACAGATACTCCTAGACTCGGCAATATACTGCTATTTATGTGCTTTGATTTGTGTATCAAGACTTATAGCCTTGCATGATATTTATTTAGCTTATAATATTTACATACTCCGATAGTTTCTCCACCTTTCTTTTCACTAATTGGCAGGCGTAGGAATACATAATTATTTTGCATTTGACCACACGTTTAATGCAGGCTCTAGTGCGTTTCTTTTTGCAGTATTGTTTTTTTTGGTAAGAATCGTAGAAAATTATAGAAAAAAAAACTTTATACTTTAATAAAAAATGAACAAACAACAATAAAATCCATGAATACGAAACGTCGTTACGTCATATCGAAGAGCGTACAAGTTTCGAAACAACCACGAGTATTATTGAAGAAGAAATCCATCGCGGTGATATTTCATTAGTATCACACGTCATAAAGGAATTAGCATGAGTCGTGTGAGTGGAGGCCGCTCCGATAAATCACCTGTATAGTTCGTTAGGCGCTCGCCGGCGCTCTGCGGGGGTCCCACTTCGATTCCCGGCTCCGACACAACCCGCACCATTCACTAACCCCATGCATCTGAATATTTTGACGTGCTATATAATGTCAAGCGTGCTGCACTTGATGAATCGTCTCCCACTCGGCCCGCAACATTGTTGTCACGGTCAGTGTAAACTTTGTATTTAACTATCGCATTCAAAATATTTATCCATCTAATCAACGTTTTAAAATGCAATCACAGCGTTTTAACAGCATTATTTTTATGACACACATTTGATGGCATGGTATAAAACCTCTTGAGGTATTTACGGCTTAGAAGCTTACTAAGTTTAGAAGTAATTTACATACCTAACAACGGTTCCGATTAATATATGCAAAATTTTAATAAAGCTATAGTAAAACCTTTTGTTGACTCCATCACTAGAAACGATATTGATGAAATTCCACATACCAGAGAAATAATACGTAAGCAACAGGTTCTATTGGAGGATCGTGCGGAAACCGATACTGATCCTTATGTCTTAGCTTCGATGAATGATATCGCTTTGACTGGCCATCAGAACATTACCGAGTTAGGTATTTTTCGGTCGATTCTTGTCCGAAATGAAGGTGTCCGTCAAATTTTTAAAAGTTAATTATCGAATACTTTTACCGGCGGTCGTCGAGCTATAGTCCTGAACGGTGATACATCATCCCACAGAGAGAATATAAATCACCAGGTGATTGATAGTGCTGTGCATCTCACGCTCGTTTGCTAGCTCCTTTTTTAATCCGACACAAATGATTTTACACTTTGTTTCCTTTTTGTGACGCCATTTCGCTTTGGAGTTTACGAGCTGGTCGAATTGGATTCGGTTCTGGACTCATCGCTCCATTGAGCAATTATCTTAGAACTGAATTTATTTTGTTTTGGAATTACTGTTTAGTTTATTGCCAATTTACATTTTAAGCCACATGCTTTTGCAAAACATGGCAACAAAACGTGATAGTATCTCTCTTATATAATACGTTGAAACATAATATTTTTCTAAAGACATAACACAATTCACTGTGAAGCTAATGTTTACAGTAAAACCTATCAAGTTTCTATCAGCTATTGAACGTCGACCCGTCCCATTACGTACGGGCATTACCTGCCCCGGTATGAGAGCCTTTCTATAACAGATTAGCGCCATTCTCTATTGTACTTGTATCCCGATTCACATGCAAATGTTTCAACAAAACGTGCGGAAATATAATTAGCTTACGACGCCCGGAACCAGAATCGGCAGGTCCTAGGGCGAGGTTTGAACCGGTCCGGTGTTATCTTCGGTTTAATTAATGTTTTCGCTTTGGTGCCACTTTTGACCGATGTCCGGCGAGGGGTCATCGTAGGAGCTGTGATGATTAGGGGTTTTTTCGCGATGCCGGCCGTGGGAACGAGCGGCACGACTCGGTGACGATGGTATCTTTATGTCGGACGCGGCTAGCAAGAGTCAGTTTCCCAGAATGAGGAACCATTAAACGCGGCCCTGGAGCGTTGTACGAAACATGTCACAGTTATTATGCTCACTAGAAACGATAATATCTTTCGGCTGTGACGACGGCTAGGACAAAGTGGAAGCATTCCACTGCCGCGAGTTATTCTCGTGATAGCTAATCTAAGTTCTGATTGTTGACGTGATTGTCGAGTAATTAAAATTAATTACTTGTGATATCACCAAATTTTCCAAGCACCACTGGCGGAAACATCGTTACGTTTCTCACGGTCAAGCGATTTGTTTGGCAAACTAGACTGGGCTAATCCAAACAAACCGATGCTTCTGGTCAGTTGGCCAACAATGACCACACCTGGTTGGGACGCAAATTGACACCCTCCCCGGAACGCATCGACTGACCCTTTGACGGGCCCATTGTCCACTGAAGGCGTACACTGGGCTTTTAGACCTTAAAAATAATACTCGAAGCAAACATCGTCATAATTTTCGACCCCTGGGAATGTCTTAGAAATCGTAGATGATGTTTTTGACAGGTTCGGTGGGCTTCAGAATAAAAGCGCATTGTGCATGGTTTCTTTGAACAAAACTGCATAGGAGTTTACGCTCGGATTATAGCGAAATAATGCTGAGACAGTTATGCTTCGCGACAGATTAAGGAACCCCAAAAGATATGTGGTCGAAAATCATTTGTTCCTTAAAGTTTCGATAATAATAAAAACATAACCGAATTTCAAAAATTTTGATTAAACGAAAACGTTGACTCGGAAATCGAGAATCTTTCTAAGCGACCGGCCCTGAACAAAACTTATGAAGATATTCCGAACAATGTAATTTCTGATTGATGTTCACTAAACAAAAGGTGTGTCAGGCATTGTTTGAGATGACGAGAGAACCCGGGCTTTGTATTAGTTAACTTTTACTCTTAAACAAACCGGTCGTTCTAATGTATCTAATTAATCAACTGCTATGTGAGAAATGTTTGATTTGCAAAGTTTGCTCTCCGGTATTAGTAGCTCACATGATTGGCAAGTTCAAACGTTTGTTTTAATTTACTCAACATTGTTTAGTTTGCTTAATATGCAATGTCAATACAAAAAAATTTATAAAATCCTATGTTATATTTACTCAATACAATTATACTGAATAACAATTCAAACTTCAAGAATCATTTTAATAAAATTAGTTTAATAACTAAAAAACTATATTTCAATTATAAATTGTAAAATAAATTAATTTATTGTGATTCTTGTCGGATTCTTCCCCGTAGAAATAAATAAAATAAATAAATAAATAACCACATCACGACACACACATTGACTCAGCCCTGCAGTAAGTATCGTAAGAACTTGTGTCGCAGGTGCTAAGCAACGATATGGTATATACTAAATAAATAAGAATACAACATCCAAGACCGGTAAGCGAAACAATGCGTCCCGCAAATAACACTAAGTCCCGCCCCCGCCGGTATTCGAACCCGGAACCTCTAGCGTAGCAGTCGGCTGTTTACACCACTGCGCCACCGAGGTCGTCAAATGGCGTTCTGAACCAGGTGGCAGTATAAACGATGACGTTTTAAAAGTACTTATTTAAAGTAATATCCGAATAAACAATATTTTACTTTGACTTTGAATATTTGTAAGCTGTAGTCATGCCGTAAAGGTTCTGTATATACAATTTATACGTGTGTGTTTAATACGTGTGTATTTTAATATTGATTTCACACCAATTAACACCCTACCCATTATAACAGATCAAAGTGCTCCAAGAACATAAAGTATCAGTTACAAATTAGATTCAGTATCGTGTTTTAAATCAGTAGCCACCTTTGCTGTTTACAAGCGTATTTTATACGCTGAAATGTTCACAATAGTTTATATCGAAAGCACAAAAAGCGGGCAAGAGGGTTTTTTATTAATCAAAATAGGTTCCGTACTGGATTCTTGTTTTTTGAGGCATTTGGTAAATTTACTCAAAAAATTCCATTGATAATGTAAAACTTTAGTTATCTAAGCGAATAATAGTTGAACAAATCATCAGGCAAGTAGTTCGCCATCCCTGTATTTATAAAAAAGGTAAATTACGGTTCACAGCTGCTGTAGTTGTAATTACTAATTATATACAATACACAGTTTATTGAAGTGTACTTCAGCATTTCTTAAGACGTTTTAAAAATCAAGTTAATCACTGTTTGTGTTTTGAAAATAAACTTTCTAGCTTACCGTAAAAATTTTAATTCCAATATTCAAATTAAAACTGGCTCGGTGAACTTGGTAAATCAAAGAGTCTTATGCGATGCAGTTTTAAATGTGATTCTTAATAAGGATCCCTAGAAAGTACAAAAGGTCGACACCGATCCTATCTCTACCGATCCGATCTACAAGTTTGATCTAAGGCGATTACTGGGATACAAAGAGGCACACTTACTTTTTTCTTTTCATTCCCATTAACAGTTCGCCCCGGATAAAAAACCTCTATGGATTCTGGGACTTTGGCACCTTTCTTTTGTTTGTTGACAGCAAACAAATCGTTTGTTGGCCAAAATATAAGGGCAGGTCGAGATGTAATGGGTTGTTTAATGGTGGAACGAGAGCAGCGGGTTACGAAGTCCTTTCCGGTGGTGTGCCCTTTGCTTTATCTCCCAAGTTAAGGGTTAGGGATAATGCTAATGAGCCCGTACAAAGGTGTGAGCCGTAAAAAGTTGGCGATATTATTTTAGGGCTTTATTAAAATTTTAGATGTCCAAAGGACGGGTTCGGATGTTGATGGAAGTAAACCGCTGGAGGCGAAATTATATTTAACGAAAATACACTACTGAATTCTTGAGTGAATAAAAAATTTGATTTTAGCGACTTGACGTTCAGTGGGATATCAGCCGACTGCTACGCCAGAGGATCCGGGTTCGAATTCCGGCGGAGTTGGAACATTGTGTTTTATGCAATACGCATTGTTTCGCTTACCGGTTTTGTATGTAGTATTGTTATATACGAGTATGTACTACTTAGCACCTGCGACACAATATTCTGTAATCTTACTGCGGTATTGAGTTGTAGTGAGCGTGTCGTGATGTGAATATTACTATTTAAGGAAACACGTTATCAAAAACAGCGGAAACAGATCAAACTTAACCCATTAATATTAGAATTAATCCACATTCGTCGACCTTCAAGTCCAGACCTTTAACTAGAAGCCAGAAATCCGTAAAGGTCAGAGCGAGCAGGTGGTTCAATGATTACATGTTTGGTTTGACCCAGCGGGTGTTCCGGTTCGAATCAAACAACGTGAGCTTTATACTAAATTTTTAAAATATATCGACCAATTTTAATTCTTTTTTTCTTTGCCTACTGACTAATTGAGAAATCAACTGGAGGATCACGCCAAAGTGGCTTTTAAGTTAATGTTAAGATTTTTGAATACATAGTAGTTAAATGGGCTGTAAAATAAAGAAGTGCTCCCAACATTGTCGCGTTAAAGTATAAAGTTGTACAAGTAATTCACCAAGGTGAAACACTATAACTACACCTTGACCTGTCGCAGTAAATCAATTTAGTCAATTTTTCTCTGGACTGCAGCCAATATTGTACCGATTAAGAAAACATTTTTTTTCCCACGCCACAATACAGCTTGGCCTTATCTTTATTAAATTTTTAACAGCTAAATCTCTTTTCACCACCGACATTTTTACGTCTCCTTAAAAGAATGTGTCAATCTATTCAATCAGGAACGTCAGTATCGAGTTTATCATCTCCATTTACAGTTTTTTCCACATCACAATTTAATTCACCATCATCAATACCATCAATCACGGAGCTGTCTTTAAAACAATAACCGTCTATATTAATTCCATCGTAATAATAACCTATTACGGTCCATAACTTTATATTAACGCTGATAGTCAGCAGTTACTTACAATGCCCTTGAGCATCTCCACTAATGACTCCATAAGATTAATGATTTCACTAATTATAATTATCTTTGTGACAATGTTCTTAAGGGTTTTTGTTCGCGCAAATTAATAACACCTAAGAATTTCGTATTATTGACGCTCTCAGCGCCAAATTGCTGGGTAAATTGGTAAGTCATAAGGTACTAGGATAATTATGTGTTTAATTACAATGTACTTACATAGGAACGAACGTACCGGCAAACAAAAGAAAATTTCAATAAGAAATGGTTTAAATGTCTCAACATAGGCATGGTTAGTATTAATTTCTTCAATGTTAGTAACAGTTTAGACTAACAGCAACATTTTCATGTATTTAGGCATTGTATCATTTGAAGCCAATCTGGTAAAACACACGGGACTCACCTTCTCTCCTCATGCCCATTTTGAGACATTTTCTGAGCCTGCAGAACTGGCACTGGTTTCTGTGGTGTTGGTCTATGGGGCAGTTCCTATTGCCTCGACAGGAATACGTCAGGTTTCTTCTGACGGACCTCTTGAAAAATGATTTGCAACCTGCGGGAGAGATTCATAGCTTTTATTCACTTCCTATCAAAACACCAAAAGTCTTCAACAAATATTTCGCAGCTTTCTATCCGTTTTTGTAAACACTTATGTGTCAGAAAAGAATTTCAAGATTCGGTAACGTTATTCTGTTTATGGCTGGTTTATTGGCGATATAAAAGATTGGCATACGTTTATCCGTATCCAATATATCAAAGGCTAATCAATATGGATAATTTGACGATTCGTATGGGTGCACTAATCGAATCGAATCAATAAAACATGATGACGCTAACGATCTAAAGACAGTTAAAATCACTCATGAATATATTAGCTTAAATATTAGTATAAGAAACAATTTGCTTACTTTTACAATCCGACTTGAAATTTTTTCCACATTGTCATATCATAAATCTAAGAATTATAGCCCGGCGGGGCGAGGTTCGAGTTTGTTTGAAAGCTGTTTTGCATGGGTAACAAATTTGATTTTCGTCAGATCTCGTTGTGGAATAGTGCTGTTGTAAATTAACTTAGATCGTGAACGTCGAAATTTTACATTTGTGTGTGTTTTTTTTTAATTTATAGTCACTTACACGGGAGTGACTGTTCGAGTCCATGCTGTGTTTATCGCGACATTTTTTTAAACCAACAGTGAGTTTGACAAGATTTGCTTTTACACTCAACGTTTTGTTGTTTATGGGAGTTTTTATGATAATTCAAATTTACTACAAAATGTTATTTAATTCCAAAACGTTAACTTGTATTTTGCTTAGTTTTTATTGATTGTTTGTCATTTAAAATGAGAATTTGAAAATTGTATCCGTTATTCAATTTTTAAATTAAAATCATGTTGCAGCTTCACACAGACCACTTCAGAATTATCGAGCTACATCAGCTTGTAGAGGCTCGTAACAATAAAAGTATCATGCACGTTGTCATGATCCCAACCCTATGTATTTGAATATTGAAAAAAGCAACTACAGAGGTTTCTTGCCGGATTCTTCCCCGTAGAAATAGCATTCCGAACCGGTAGTAGTAAAAAAAATTACGATTTGAAAGTGCTTATTTTAAGTCTATTCGAATAAAAACATTTCGACTTTGACTTTTAAATAGCGCATCTCAGAAATCTTTTACGAAAACTTTGCCACCACGAGTATATTAGGATATGTATAACCTCAAGTATAGGTATGTATAGGTCAGTTTCTTGTTACATAATTAATACACACCTCAGTATAGCGTGCTTTGAAACCATTAAAAGTAACAATTCATTATATATCAATATTTATTCACCATAACAGCTTTATTTTGAATAACTATGAAAAACTTGTGTGTCTTTATAACGAGGTAAAGAATAAAATTATCGACTCCGTAATTTGAGACGTGGATCAATTAGACATTATAATTTTTAATTAATGTGATATGATATTTCTGATGGCTTAATTTTGAATATAATTTTGTTAATGTTTAATTGATTTGTTGTTTTCTTTTACTTTTATGACATAAACTGGTGATTAATTTTTAACAGATTTAAGATTATTGCGTTCAATTTGAAGCTTGAAACGCCAACAATGTTACAAGTTTGTTGCTAAAACTAAGTACATCTCAGTGTCTACTACAGAGGTTTTTTCTAAAAAAAATAAAAAAATATATTAAGTAAAGACTACTATTTTTATTCCCACGTTTTATACACTAACATTCTTGTTTGTTTGTTTGTCGTTCCGGTTGGACTTTTGCAACTCAATTTTGAGGCACTTCCCGATAAGCTAGCAGACTGAAATTTTCAGGGTAGCTTCGAACCCGATGACAATGCAATTTACAACTATAAAAACGGACCGATTTTGATAAAAATTTTAGGTAACAAATACATTTGCACGCCAATACTCCTTGGCGAAACATTTTGGACTGTATTCAATAATCTATTTAAGACAAATGTTTCTGCGAATAAATATATTATGATTATTATTAAATAATAATAAAAAAATACTAAATTTTAAAACTATTTTTTAAATTATAAAGAATCACAAACTCGCTTAAAGGAGCTTTGTTTGAAGCACTTCAATTATCACAATCGTTGGGAATCATCAAACAAGGAAACCCATATAAAGTTATACTGTAAATACAACTTTATAATAACTGTAATATGATTCAATTTCCCTCAAATAAACTGGTAAGAAGATTCGCTTTAGTTTCCTCTGATAAGCAGTGCGTTGACACTGGTGTGTTGAAATATAGTAAAATAAAATTATATAAGTAAAGTGTTAAGGTTTATTCAGAATAAAAACAAAGCACAAAAATATATACTCCATTTTGTTTGTGTTCAATTTTAGGTAATGTCATTTTGCATATATTTTTTAAAACAAAAATCCTTGGTAATTAGCTTTCTCATCAATCAAACGGAGAAAAGGCAAATCTAATTGAGTCAGTTTTCAAAATTCACTCTTAACGATTCTTAGAACAGTTGGTATGTTAATTTTTAACTAGTTTATGCGCAGGGGTTGTGTATGTACAGAACGGCCTCTGTGGCGCAGCGGTGTAAACGGCCCACTGCGCCGCTAGAAGATCCGGGTTCGAATCCCGGCGGGACGGAAGTTCGTGTTATTTCGCTTTCCGGTCTTGGATGTTGTATTTATAGTTTATACCATGTCATTGGTTCATTGGTTAGCAACTGCTGCAAGATTCTTACTGTAGGGCTGAGTCAATGTGTGTCGTGCTGTGGTTATTATTGTACCCAACCAAACGTTAATAACTATTTTTCTAAGTAAAAAATTAAATTATTTACTAGGATCTTCTTTTTAAAAATACTGTATTTTGTTAGCACTTTGTAATTTTTATTTTTGTAGTTGTTAACCCTAGAAATGTTTTATTATTTCCTTGTTTTGGTCTGGTTATTCATAGCTAATGATTTTCTTCAATGTCTTCGTTCGTAGTCATAGGTAAATAAATGACATTACAATATGTCATTCTAAATATGTGTGCAGATTAAAGGACAAATAAATGATAATGGAAAAATAATTGGCAATTATTACCTAGGTACACAGATTTTAAATTTAATTAAAAACAAAACTGAGATTTTCTACTTATGTGATTTCGTATTTGAAGCTTTTGAAGTTTTTTTATTATTTTCTTTTTATGCATTAGTTTTTAAACAAGGTAGATGTGTCAAAGAACAATTTTTTTTAATCTGTACGATTGATTTTATTTCACCGACCAATCAAAGCGGAGTAGATATAAGTAGCAATTATAAATAATTGCGAGAGGTTTAGAATATTTTGCCTCTGTATGGGCAATGCATGGTGCTGTAGGCGTTTTAAGATGTCAATGGCAACGACATTTTTAAAGGCGGAATTACTCTCCATCAGGTGAACCACCCGATCGGCCGCGAAGTTTAATAAAAATAGAATATTTAATAGTAAGACCAATCCGAGGTTCTATGACTAGTATCCTTATAAAGGCTAAGTGTTTCCTTCGATCATTTGATTACTTAACAAAAGATTGGCTAATTAAAGGCTTAATGAACAGCGCAGATCAACTCCTAACGATCTAGATCCTGTGGTCCTTGTTAGGTGGAGTTAACAATGATTATGTAGTTTATTAACAAATATTAATTGCTTTTTTTAAAATACAACATCAACATAAATTCACGCCGCAATTAATCTCTCAAGAGGGGTAGGCAGAGGTGTTACACACCGCATTTCGTATGTATATGTTGAATCCCAGCGTGACATGTTGCGAATCTGTCGCTACTATTTGGGCGCAATGAGGAACATGGCAGCTACAATGTACGGCAACCCGAGACTCGAACCCTCGGCCTGTCGGGTCGGTCGCTTAACCAAGGCACGTAACAAACTGAGCTACCACGTCCAATGTTTTATATTTATGCCGACAATTGGGGTTTGCTGTATCGTTGCTGATTGTAGAGATTTCTAGGTGGCGTTAGTTCGATGTGAAAAGCTACTACTAAAATAATATTTGTCATACGAAATTTTAAAGTTACAATTTCTGGTTAAATACTCTTATAATATATGTAGTAGTTTACCACTAGAAAGAAAGGGCTTTCTAGTTTTGAACTAGTGACTTGTACTAGTGTAATAAAAATATAAACATCTCATAGTTGCCCAAAAAACTTGACTACACAAATGAAAATTAAATGAAAACAAAGGTAACTCGACTGCATTAGTGTTGGCGCATTACCATACAAATGTATCGATAAACGGACCCCGATATCGATAGACACGATTATCGATAGCTCAGACTCAGTTAATTTCCTTAATGAGCCATCAATGGCGCATAAAACTTGTTAAATACATTCTTGTAACCCATCGCATGTCGTTTTAGAATGGACCATATTAATCGACATATAAACAGTTGAAAATAAATCACATTTATTACCGAAAAAAAGTGAATTTACGACGTGAAAAACACTCGATAATGACTGTAAATTTTTTAACAGAACGACCATTAATGTCGCCTTCGCGCTGTTTACTTTAAAAAGTCGCGAGTCGCGTTAAAAAGGTATAAATTATTTTTTTTAAATGCATCAAAATTTTCATTACATCGCCGCGTGATTCGACGGATTTTATTGACAGTTTTATTATTAACCACACACGCGCCGATCTCGGATTCAATTTAAAAAGCGGAATGAGATAAAAATAAATAAGATGGGAAAGACACTTATGTTTAGAGTTGGTCGTAAAGATAGGGTTAACTGCCATGGTATCGCGGGACAAAACATAACGTAAAGTGACCGGTCCTTAGTGATGGCTATTCGCACCTGACCACAGATATCGAGACTCCCCATTAGAGCCGGCTGTCAAAGTGAATCTATCTCGGGCGGTTTTTAATGCCTCATATTCAAAGTAGCCGCGATAAAGGATATCGATTTTAATAATAAACGCGTTGAGTTTTCGGAATAACAGATAAAAAAATCTAAATTCACCCGATAAGATTTTGTTTCGTTTCTACAGGTTTAATTATCACATCATTAAGCTCTTACAAAATCATTTACTTCGACAAAAACTTTGTAATTATCGAAGTTTCGGTGTTCTCTTAAAAATTATTTCAAAAATGAAAAAACTTGTAACAACCTTAGGTATTTATAAAAAATAAGGTATTTATGATTTTTTATAAGTTCTATAAATATTGTAATAAACTGATTTATCGATACACTCAATGTTATCTATGTTGGGGTCACCTTATGGTCGTTTTATCGATAAGATGCAGCCCACCACTTGACTGTAAAGGTGTCAAGTGCACTATTGCCACTAGGCCCGACCGTTTAAGTCAAAAAGCGCGCTTTACCCAACAACCTTGTCGTATTGAACACAATTGAAGGTCCAACAACAATATCCCTGCTGGCTTGTCAAGTTGAACGCGACAAGGTACTACCTCAACCAGCGGGAGGTCCGAGTGTTAATAAAGTGGATTTGTCGACATCAAAATAACAGTTTACGGTCCCACCACTAATGCCTGACGTCGATTAAATACTGGGGATCATGCGTGGGGCATAAACGGTATGTGTTACATTTATAAAATCATTTAAAAAATTCTATGGACGCTGCACAATTAGATTAAACTAAATCGAAAATTTTAATTCAACTGTCAAGATTCCAAAATTATAACTGTTTAACGATATTCCTAAATTTGACGTCCAGAAACATCTTGTTCACATAAAACTAATCAAATCAACACTTCAGACTTACTTGAAGATCTAAAAGTAATAAATTACACCTAATAATTATAATAATCTTTAGACACAACAAAAATGTTTCTGTTTGTAATAAATTGTTATCAATTATAGATAATCTCGGGCCCAGTGGGTCGGGACCTATTTGGCGCCAAGCATTAATCTGAATCAATAGATAAATAATACAATATATTACATTATAATATAATTTGTGTTAAAATTATACATGTATTAAAATCAAGCATCCGGTTTACTTGGAATTGGTCCTTAAAATTTTAAAAAATCCTAAAATATGTTAATTAGACAGTTAATATTCTCATCATTTAATAATGACAAATGTTAACAAGGAGTTTCGTATGAAATGAAACCTTTCTTCTTATCCTAGACTTTGTATCGCTTTTTTTTTGTTTTGACAGTCAATATACCTCAAAATATATATGATTTTAAAGAGGTATTAAATTAAGGAGTTAAATTTTTAATTTTTTTTTACATTTGAAATCGCAAAGTGTATAAATTTATATGGAGGTATTGATTGTAGGGAGTCAATTTAGAAAACAATATCACATGAGTTTCCGATTACAAAAATAAACATTTTAAAATGAATTTTCAAGTAGAAATAACAGTTAGTAAAAAACGACATTATACATTCGCGGGCAAAGCTAATTAATGTTTCAATAGCTTTATATCTAAAGGTGCATTTAACCTCTTTTCTCATTCAAAGACTATACAATCACAAATAAAATAAAAGCCAACTTAAAAGGCAATATCATATTGTGCCCGTTCTGTTCTTCTAAAGCGATTAAAAGATTTTATTTCTTTAATTTGTAATAGAAAATGTTGCGCAACATTGTAGAGGTGTATTGTGGAACGTATTTGAAATTTACAATTTTAATTCTGACACCTTTATGGTCATAGACAATGGACATCTCGTTGCACAACGAATACTTAATGCTGTTCAAAAAACCTATCAAATAGCTGATTGCATTCCTAATGTATGGGATAGTTAAACGTAGAAGATGGCTTAACAATTTTGAATTGACCAAATAAAACTAATAAGCAATATTACTCGTACCAACGATATTTAAATGTATTCGTCTAAAATTTTCTGAAGAAAGATCGCAACAATTAACCTACGAAATTGCAGTTCAATATTTTTCGACATAACGAAATGAAAGATTCAATTCTGATAGTAGGTTTTTACACTGAATTGACTTAAGATTATTTTGAAGAAATTCACATTTTGAACATGTTTATAAAAACCATACAAAAGACTGACACATAATGGGAAATATTTAACCTTAAAAAGGTCAAGGTGAGAAGTAACTACTAGATGTTTTTTTTTTAATCTACTCGGCAAATGGATATTTTTAAAACGCTTTTTGCTGTCGAATATGAACAATACTTAATTTTGCATATTATTATTTATTTTTTTCGACAATTTGTTTTTATTTTAAAATCGTATTGACGTAGTTTAATACCTAAAATTTAAATTTACAATTTTTCACAATTATCCCCAATTTATTATTTTGTTAATTTTTGTGTAAAACGAAATCAAAATGTTCATTTCTTGATTATATTTTTAAAGTGATAAATTAATTCATCCCTCTTGTATCAGGGAAAGGCAAAATTCATCAAAATTTGCATAAAACACAGCTTCCTTATCTTTAAAAGCAGGCAGTAAACGAAAACTTTGTCTTATTGTAATCTGATTAGACTTCACTGAGGTTAGGGGGCTCATTGTTTTATTGTTATTTTGAAAATAATTATCCTAATATGAATATTTAATTTTAATTGAATTGATTTAGTTTTTTATTTATTAAGTCGACCCTACTAAAAAAAATGTTGGTTTCAAACTTAACTACTGTGTTAGCTGATAGGTAATATAGATTACCTAGACACGCTAATTGATAGCTTAATTGGTGTAGAAATAAACTATTTTTTAAGATTAATTAATTTGGTCCCAAACTAAATGGTGACTAGATACCTATCTAGTTTTATAATTATAGACGGATCCCCGTAAGAAAACTGATTTAAATAAATCGAACTCTTTTGCGCAGTTTGTGAATTTTGCACCGCAATTAAAGTTATAGTAACTGTAACTGTAATGGTAATTTTGTTTTATTTTAAAATTTATGAAACATTATTTGTTGGCGAAATTTCATAAAAATATTGAATAGTACTCACCCGACACATCACTTTTTTGTAAAAATAAATTTAAATCGTTATATCATCATAAATAAATTAAAAATTTTCAAATGAATCGAAAGTTTATTTACTTGTGTATAAAACAGTTGTTAATAGAAGTTAAACGGTTCGTACTTTAAAAGAATTAAACGCACGATCAAGTTCTAATTGGTATTAATTGTCGACAAGTTTACTGTAATTGTAGACCATCAGTCTAACTATAGTTATCAAATAACAAACCTTGATCACGTGTCGGCGTTGTAAAGATTACCTTTTAATTGTCTAGCTTTTTATTATTATTTTTGCTAAACTATTACTATTATTTTTTGTCGAAAACTGTTTTAACTAAAAAAATACTTAATATCTTAATGATTTTTCCAATAATTGACAGGCAAAAACGCACTGAACTTTCCCTGAGGACGATATAAGACTACAGCAACAAGTACCTCCGTACGAGACAGTAAAAGTACGATAGCCGTCACACTGATACCACTGGCCACCTCCGACCTCTTGGCCTTCACTGCACTGACACTGCACGGTACCTACCCTCGCACGTGAACTGCCCGTAGTGTTTCCCCGAAGACTTGTCCCCGCAGACCACGCACTCGACGTTCTGGCCCTTTGCGTCGGTGGCGGAGGAACCGCTCTGCGTAGAAGCGGCTTGACTCGCGGGTGTTAGAGGAAGGCCCTCGTCTTCCTTCCCGAGCCAGCTACCGCGGAAGCCGAGCTCCAAAGGCGGGAGGTCAGGGCCTCTCGGAGGGCAGAGCCCCGGGCCGCTGACCCCGCCGTACACTAGCGCTCCGTGCGTGATGGTGCCGGTGGCGGCGCGCAGGGTTAGACGCGCCGGGCGCTCGTATGTCAAGGGTCGCGGTTGAGTCGCGACTGAGCGAGCTCGGGTCGCGCCGGGCGAGGCGCTCCGCCATTGGCCCGGTGGCCCGGGGGCAGGGAGCGAAGGCCCCGCCACCTCGACACCGGCACCCGCGCCCCCGGGGGGAGCGGGGGGGACTCGGAGCGGGGGGAAACACAGTACGGTCGGTAGGAAAACGCGCTGGGCGGGAAACGGTTTTCAGCTGAAACGGGTTTTCTATAGACAGTCCAGATGTTTACGTTGTAACTGAATTAATTCAATGGATTAACGGTTATTTTTTTTTAGATAGGAATTTGCGTTTTATTCGTTTTGTCATTTAATGAATGATAGCGTCGACATAAAGCTTTTCAAATATTTTAAATTATATTTGTAGCTTTGTTACGTATTTTATTTTCTATTCGAAGCTTAATTTTCGGGGGGTTTTTTTTTTTGATAACTTTTCAGAAAAACCTCCTGAAAATCCTGTAAAAGCAAGTGACTTGCGTTTCAGTCGGTACCTGAGTGTACTTTGTATCAACTTTCCCGGCTCCTCCATATTTCAGTCGCTGCTTGATAAGTACTATCTAACTTCATAAATAGTATATACGTCACTATCTTGAAAAGATACAGTGGGTAGGTAACTGGGTTCACATAAAAAAGAAAAACGTACCGTTGTTTGTTAGCTTACAAAAAACCTTCAAAAATATTTTAGTTTATCAATGTTAAAAACAAAAAATAATTCCAAGCATCCGTTCAACAGTTTCACTGATAAGCCGAAACATTTCTTATCTCTGAGACGTTTATTAAAAAAATATCTTACGACACATGTTCATTAGTTTAATAAGAAGTCGGCGTGATCTAGATCGATCTAGATCACCGGTAGGCGGCGCGCGCGCACGGGGCGTGGCCGGAGCGGGGCGAGGGTGAGGCGGAGGGGGGTGTACCACTCCTGCTCACTTGTCAGCGTGACGTCGATCTGGAATGACGTGTCTGTGACAATGATTAGGCGGAATCTTGTTAGTCTTCCGTGAAGCGCCGCTCTCGACAGTTACCATTACATTTCTGAATTAGGTTTAAGAAATAAATATTATTTTTTTAATACAATAGTTACAATTAAATAACATATAGTCATTAGGATAAAGAACTGACTTGTATTAGTTTTGATCTCAAGAAGGATTCGACAAACTTCACCTACTGTCTATCTAATAGTTGAAATACTATCTCATTCGTTGTCTGTTTTCTGTACAAAAAGCAATTTTTTTTAAGTAAAGAAGAAGTCTGCGCCTTAATGAAGAGCGTTACCTTAACTGTCTCTACGTAGAGACCCATCTGCAATCTGCTCTGCCCGGGACAACGGGAGCTTTTGCTTAGACTAGGGTTATCACACGACAGAAAGAAGCAAGGATATTTTTGTACAGAACATTGGATTAATTCATAGAAAAACAGAGGTTTCTTGCCGGATACTTCCGTGGAAATAGCATTCCGAACCGGTGGTAGTAAAAAAATGACGTTTTAAAAGTGCTCATTTTAAGTCTATTCAATTTTGAAACAAATTGGCTTTGACTTTGAGAAATATTTAGTTCAAGGATACAATTCAGTAGATTTCAATAAGAAATCTTCATTCAAGGTCCGAATAATTCAGTATTTTTTTTGTTTAAAACCAGTTTTAAAAGTGAAAAGTCACGAAAATAGCTAAAAGAAAATTTTATACCTTTTACTTCAATAGTATTTTTACTATACACCTACTTCATTAAGATTAGCCAGAGAGAAATCTTGTTTCAGTTAAGTTTAAAATATTTGATAAATTCATGCTGTTAAATCTTTTTATCTAACCAATAACATCTCTCACTAGCTCTAGCTAGCAAAAAACTGAGCCAAAATATTTCCTAGGAAAAATGGATTTTCTACTACAAAGCCGCCACCCCTGAGGTGATGCGGGGGTGAAGTGGGTGCGAGGTGAGGGTAGCAGGGGGCGGGTCAGAGGTCGCACCGCCCCCTCCGCCCCCGACCACTGGACATTTCTTCAGCTTCAGGAGATATCACCCTGTATATAGCAATTTATATGTGTAAAGTGGAGTAGGCTGTATTATTTGGGGTGATTTTTCTTTTAGCTAATGAACTTCTTTCGGTACTATCCTTTGGAACTGTATTTTTATGCTGACATATGAAGCTATCCTATCGCAGATTTCAACTCCAAATAAAAGTGTCTAAGTCTTAATTTCTTCTGTTTTAGAAGGTATAAACCTAGCTTCAGGAGGTATAACTTGTAACTATTATACACTCTTATAAAGAGTAGAGTGTTAAGAGTAAAGTTGAGTAGGCTCTTTGTTAGTTTGGGTTATTTTTATTTAAACTCAAAAAAAACTTTTAGTTTAATCTCTTTCAATAGATGCCATTGTTCAGAGCTGTATTTTTATTATACTTTATAGGATGCTTGCGGCGGAATTTGTGAATTTATCTTAATATATATTAGAATTTGTAGATTACAAATGAAATATCCATTACTTTATTTCTTGTTTCTGAAGGTATTCTCTATACCTATAAACTCTTAAAATATGCAAGAATAGAGTTGTATGTTTGTTGTACTAAAAATGCGAAAAAAATGAAACACATTTATTTGATGTAAAGCAGAAGTTAGTTGGGGACTATTTTTATTTTCATTTTTAATCTCAAAATTATTTGTTAGAATTTTGGATACCGACTTACGAAGCTTAGACATAGATTTATTAATTACAAATCAAAATTGTTTTAAACAAAAGTCTTTATATCTTTTGTTTTAGGTGGTATAAACAAACCTACTAGAGGTTTCAACCAGTATATTATTTACAAACTTAAGTGTATATTAAAATGGAGTTTGTTTGTTAGTTTGAGTGATTTTCTTTTAGCGAATGAACCTCTTATAAAGCTGTTTTATAGTTTTTTTTTAAGGAAATAAGAGTTTTAATTAATAATATTGTTTTTCAATTTAAGATGTACCCTAAATATACATACTTGTACGCGTAAGTGTCAAGTGGAAAAGGCTATATGTGTGTGTGATGATAGTTGGAGGTGATTTTCCTCTTAGCAAATGATAATAAAAAAATTATCATGGGATTTTTCAGAATATAAAAAAAAATGTTTTTTCATGAGATCTCTGTTTTAAAGATCATTAATTATTAAGCAACATAAAAAGGATTTTTGCAGATTTTATTTACTTTCTATGAAATTTCAGTGTCTATTTCTTTTATCATAAGTGGATGGTTTTTGCTTAAGTAAGTGCTATTTTTTGTATGGGCAGTTTTAATGGTGAATGTTTTTCTTAAATGTGCTGGTTTTGGCTAATTTTCATGGGGGTAGCAGTGAAATTTGTCTAAGGAAACAATGCGTTAAGAAGGATAGTTTATGCATTGATTGCTACGACCAATGTGGCGCTGTGGTGTAATCAGCCGACTTCTACGCAAGAGGTTCTGGGTTTGAATCCCGGCGGGGGCGGAAATTTGTGTTATTTGCAAGACGCATTGTTTCGCTTACCGGTCTTAGATTTAGTATTCGTCTAGTCTATGTTCATACCATATTGTTGCTTAGCACTAGCGACACAAATTCTTACGATACATGCAGGGCTGAGTCAATGTGTGCGAGGTGATGTAGTTTATTATTATTATTATTGCCATCAGAAAAATAAGACGCTAGGTGTTTTTAAATTCTTTAAGTTATAAATATATACTTAAAACCAGGGGTATATAGGTATTGAGTTCTTTAACGTCCACTTTACACAGCAGTTTTATATTGAAGTTAATAAAATGTATGTAACGATTTCTGAAGCATCTTAACCGAATCCTTTTCTGTTTTCCTGAATCTCAGCTCGGCGAATGTCACGCTTATGTCACGTCACTACGCCATCGATCCCGCCGTGACAATGACTGTCTGTGACATCCCCACTCCCCCCATTTGAGTATCTTAGTAATAGAGACTAGACTTTGCAGAAGAACTACGCCAAATACAGTTAAGACTTTATTTGTTTGAAGGGAAGTGTTTAATAATACACAGTCAGGTCATAAGTATTGTCACACAGTAAAAACTTTTCTTTTAGAATGCTGGCCACAAAAGAGTTTATTGAATTCGAATTTCGAATTATTCATGCAAACAAATGTTAACTTTTTAGAATTTTACTCATTTTTAAAAATGGAGTGGACGCTTAAAGGAGACCGTGTTGCAGTTATTGCGTTGCATCGCTGCGGTTACACGCCAATTAAAATTTTTGACATACTGAACATTTTGAAAATAACAAAAAGATTCGTTTATCGTACCATCAAATGATACAATGAAGACTCTAGTGTAGATGACAGGTCAAGAAGTGGTCGCCCTCGGTCTGTTAGAACTCCAGCAGTGATAAAAGCTGTGAAGGCGCAAATTCAAATAAATCCCAAACGTAAGCAGAAACTGTTGGCCCTTCAGATGGGGTTAAGTAGAACCACGGTGAAAAGGGTGTTAAATGAAGACTTAGGGCTTCGGGCATATCGAAGAAAAACAGGACATCGTTTGAATGCTCGTCTAATGGACCTGAGACTGAAGAGATGCCGCGCTTTGTTGAAGCGGTACGCGGGAAAAAATATGCGGAAATTCTTTTTTCGTATGAAAATTTTTTTACCGTAGAAGAGAGCTACAACAATCAAAATGATAAGGTGTACGCCCACAGTAGTGAAGAAGCGAGCAACCGTATTCCGCGTGTCCAACGAGGTCATTTTCCATCCTCGCTCATGGTATGGTTGGGAGTTTCTTATTGGGGCTTAACAGAGTTACATTTTTGTGAGAAAGGTGTAAAAACGAATGCAGTTGTGTATTAAAATACAGTCCTGACGAACCTTGTGGAACCTGTTTCTCATACCATGTTCATTAACAGGCACTGGGTATTCCAGCAAGATTCGGCGCCAGCTCATAGAGCACACAAGACTGGCTAGCGGCGCGTGAAATCGACTTCATCCGGCACGAACACTTTCCCTCCTCCAGTCCAGATTTGAATCCGTTAGATTACAAGATATGGCAACACTTGGAGGAAAAGGCGTGCTCAAAGCCTCATCCCAATTTGGAGTCACTCAAGACATCCTTGATTAAGGCAGCCGCCGATATTGACATGGACCTCGTTCGTGCTGCGATAGACGACTGGCCGCGCAGATTGAAGGCCTGTATTCAAAATCACGGAGGTCATTTTGAATAAACTTTAGTGTCATAATGTTTTGTTAAGTTCATTTTGGTATATAAATGGTTACATAATGAATAAACTTGTTTCAATTATTTTATATTAAACATGTGACAGAATTTATGACCTGACTAGGTAGATACCAAAATATCAAGTTTAAATGGACGTTCGATGAAACGTCAGAAGGTCAAATATGTTTTGGTCTGACGTAGTGTACACATTGTTTTTATGATGGAACTATAAAAAATTATATAAAACATTATACACAATAATTATCTAATTAAATAAATTTGGAGCTTAAATGGAGGGTCCGGCCACTGTAATGTAAGCATTGTACTCTTTAAATGAATAAAACATGATTATTAATGATATGAAAAGAAACAATCAACTCATTCAGTATCTTATTGAGTACTACTGAGGTACTCATCTCAAAATTTACACAATAATAATAATAATAACCACAACACGATACACACATTGACTCAGTCCTGCACTAAGATAAATTTGTATCGCTAGCACTAACCAACGATACGGTATAAACTAAATAGATAAGAATACTACACACACACTACTACTACATGACTTCTGGAACTTGACAGGTATGTTGCAGATTGTTTATTGGTGGAATGAATTTTAGGGGGGAGGGGGGCTAGATAGTTAACTCTCTTAAAAAACTGACTACGTTTTTTGGAAACGCTTTTTGGGTCTATCTTTGGGTTTTAACTAAGTAAAATCTAAAAGTCCGAAGAACTCAGAAGCTTTTTGAGGGGCTTGAGCCCTTTAGCCCCTCCTGGATCCGCTTATAGGCAGAGTAGATATGTAAGCTCTCGTCAGCTATAAAAAGGTGTCTCAAACAGGTGGTCAAGAAATGTTTTGTAATATTTACATCTATACCGAAGCAGGGTCAGCTTAAATAAAATGTAACAATTAGCTTTACTTTCACATTTTCATGTGAAAATATTTAAAAAAACATCACGACACGCTCAGTGACCTCACCTGAGTCAAGTACAGTAGGATCAAAGAAACTGGTGTCGCAGGTGCTAAGTAACGATTTAGTATGAACTACATAGATAAGAATACTACATCCAAGACCGGTAAGCGAAACAATGCGTCTTGCAAATAACACAAAGTTACTTACTCCCCCGGAACCTCTACATAGCAGTCGACTACACTTTACACCACTGAACCACAGAGGCCGTTAATAAGGGCGTCAAAGAAGTATTAAACATATTTTTAACGTTCCCTAAGACCTGGTAGCTCAGTTTGTTACTTGCCTTGGTAAACCGACCGACCCGACCCGACAGGTCGAAGGTTCGAGTCTCGAGCTACCGTAAGTTGTAGCTTCCATGTTCCTCATTGTGCCAAGTTAGTGGCGACAGATTCGCAACCTGACACACTGGGACGCAATATAAACATGTGAAATGCGGTGTTTAACACCTGTATCAAACCTTCCCGAGGGATAGTGGCGTGAATATCATGTTTTGTATGTCAACGTTAGCTTACCCATTGGGTAAAACATTACTACTAATTGTACTAATTAAAATTATTTTAACCGCCATTAAAACAATGATAATGCAATAAAAGGAACAAAAGTGCGTAAAACGGAACGTTCCTGGTGTCAATCGCCAGGTTTCCGTCTTGGTACCTACGTCATTCAGGATTCACTAAGAGAATATATACTTCTGTCTACGTTTATAGATCAGTGACTAAGGGCTAAGACATACTGTACTTAAGCAGTTTATTTAATCACATGACATGACATGGCACAAATATGTCATGGTGACATGGACAGGTGTCATTTTCTGTTAACATCAAGATTTCATTCCTGGAAACACATTTGCTTATAGACTATTTATTATTATTATGTAAAATAACCTCTCGCTCAGATTTTATATAAAACCTAAATCATTTATAAAATGATGTAGTTACCTAGGACGTTAGCTATTTCAGATAAATAATTAAGTTATAAGTAGATATTAGGTATCTTTTATGTGATATTTTAAATATAATTATAATATGTATTTGTTGTTGAATAAATGAAAATGTCTTAGCCAGATCCTTCATGATATATCTGACGATTAAAATCTTGTTTCTAACCATTTCAAGGAATTGTGGTAATTCGTAATAAGCTATAAGGCGTATGAATTGAGATGAAAACTGAGATGACTGAAATGAGAAAGAATGAATGAGGTCTAAATAACTCCCAATCTGTGGGAGGTGTAGAAAAAAAAAGGCGTATGAAAGTGACTACATTATTTCAGTAAAAACACTTAAATGTCTATACAGATTGTCAGCTTCAAAACGGTAGCAATTTATGCAAAATTCCCGTGAATTTGTGGGTTTACTTAATTTACCATAAGTCCTGTAAAATGGAAAAACAACTGACAGCCACTTCGGCTACATATTAGTGTCGTGATCAGAAACTTAATAGTAAAATATGATAGTAAAATCTATAATTTTAAACATAACAAACATAATACCAATCAAACTAAGATATTTCTTATTTGCATTTAAATATCAATGTGTTACGATCCTTTATAAATCAACAATTAAACCTAGAATACATTTATTCCCGTTTAACCGCATGCGATAAATTCCGCCATGTAGATAAATCAATCAGCGAGAATCACAATTTAAAAGGAGATCGATTTGAGAACAAGAACAAAGCTTTGCAGGAGTGTCGCCCTTAAATCACTCCGTTAGTTTGTTTGCTCGTCTGGCTGTCTTTCTGTTTGGCCAGCCCTACTCTGTTTAAATGTCTGAAGTGAATTTGGACTGCAAAAATAGAATTCTGACGCGTCGAATAAGCTAATTTTAAACGTATGAATGAGATTTTATGGAATTAAGATAATTCGTTCTCAATACCTGAGTTTTATCATCAAATTATATTAGTATAGTAATTTTAATAACAAAGAGTACTTTTCCAATAAGTTAATATTTAAAAAATAACCGATGAAAATTGTTGATTTTTTTTTTGTTTTATAATTTGAAAAACTTCTTATAGAAATATTAGGTATACCCTTGAATTCTCTGTTATTATTGCCCACTAACTTCCTGTTGAACGAATTCTTCAATGACATATAAAAGATTAATAAATTTTTATGTTTTATATCGCACAAGGAGTCTTTCATAACAGAAATAATATGTGAAGCTGTAACCCAGTTATCTGGTGATAAGGCAGGGGTTATCAATCCGCTCTTTGCCCCCGTTGCATCTCCCTTGTCCATGGCAACACTAGTATTGTACTCGGCTTTGTTTGATTTTAACTAAAATATTTTTGCTTACATACTTACTAAATAAGTTCGTGACTTAACTCGGATCATTTATGAAAAAAAAATTGTCAACATCATGGGCTAACAAGCAGACGTTTGAACTGATGGAAAGTGATATCGCCGCCTATTGACACCATAACGTCCTTGACACCTTTGATCACCTAGAGCACCGTTAATTTGTTGCCGATGTAGAGATGAAATATGTTACAACTCTCGTGTCGGTAATTACACTGGCTCTCCAATCCTTCGAACCGAAACACAGCTAACAACATCACGGCTGAAATAGAAAGGAGGGTGGTACCAACCCAGACGATATTGCACAAAGATGAATGATGGTATTGATGCAGATTGAGAACTCGTTTAGGACATAGTCTTCCTATTTTTTTTTCTAATTTCTCCAAGATTATGGCACACGCTTAACTGAAATCATGAATGACGAAAACATGCAATTTAAACACATAGCGAAGTTTGACTTACCTAGATCCTTAGAAAGATGGTGGTGCCAACCCAGACCTGTAAGAAAATCTATGACCTGTAAGAAAATGTTTCATCCTCAAGGCATCCTGGCGGATCTTTTTAAAACTTGTTTTTCGAGTCTAGAGTTTCCACTCCCACGAACTCCACTTCCAGTAACATAGTCTCTTACTCTGTTGTAATTGTGGGCGAATGCTCGCCAAATTAAACGAGTAACTCTCTGTTTTGGCTTAGCCGCAGTCGGGTAAAGGTACGAATATTCAAACGGAATTTAGTACACGATGTAAAAGGTATGTTAAGTACTTTGTAGGTGACTAATTCAACATTCTAATATTTAGATTAGATTTTTCATTAAAATGATCTATTTGACCTTTTTGTTCTTAAGAAAAAGAAAACAACCTTAATTAAGTTACCAAGGTTTTACTACAACATTACCCTTAACTTTCCTTTTCATTGACGAGAAATAAACTAAACCTTTTCAGGGAAAATCCACAACATTTTTGGACAAAATCCGATGCGGAGCCGAAAAGGGTTTATTAAAAAATGGCATCAATAATCCGGTGGTCGGTCAGGGGCAGGCAACCGTTTCAAGCGACTACTCGATGAGATGATCCGATTTCACGCACCGCCGCCGCCGCCCACGCGACGGTGCGAGATCGTTTTTGCCGCTGCATGAATTTACCCAATAGGTATCAGGGTGCTCGGGGATTTTAGGATTAGATCGTGTGATGGTCTTGCAAGTTTTTTGCTTGCTTGTACGAAATTTATCGGTTTTATATAGTTTAAGGAGAAAAATCTGCTCTTGGTTTCAAATGTTCTAGAAACCGTTTAAATTTAGTTTATATTTATATAGTCGTAATATATAACTCGGAATTGTCAAGCGAATCGTTTTTATTTAGATATGTAAAATTAAAACATTAAAACAAAAAGGTTTTGTCTAAAAAGATTTTATGGCGCCACTAGTTTTTTGTTTAAACTTGTGATATGGAAACTATTTACTATCGGTGTAAGATCAAAACTTTATGACATAATGATAAAAAATCACATTTTTTAGTTCCTGGTTTAGAAATGAACACGAAAAGAGAATACAAAAAAATTACACTGAACCGTTTTTATCAAAATTAATGTTCCCGACAAAGAAGCTCAACCCTCAGATTAATAAAACCGTTGCTACAGTGATGCACAATGTCACCGCCGCCGACGACGCGGCGCTGTTGTCGCATTGTGCGGAGGCGCCCAATTGTGCACAACCCCTGCCTGATCACTTAATTGACTAGACTGTGAGGGCTTTTTGGTTGTACCTCCGGAGCATACGACAATTTCGACAATTCCACACTCTGTGGACAGCTTTTCTCGATACTCTGATCGACTGTTCGATGTAAAACCGCAATGGATTGTTAATGGAAAATTCGAACGCGTAAGTCTTGTAATGCGGGGGGATCGGATGATATCGGCTTAAAGTGCTCTGAAAATCAGATTTGTAGGGAAGTGATAGGATTGTGTGAGCGAACTTAATGCCACTTAATCTGGGCGATTAACCAAGGGAGGCTGAAGGTGGGAGGACGGAGGACAAAGCAGACAGATCCGCGTGAACAAAGTTGTATAGGTGGCGGAAATCATCGGATTCCGAATGATTACTTAAGTGCCTGTAAATAAAATTAAGGAGTAGGCTTAATAGATACTTATTTTAAATACTATGTCGGGTATTAATTGTGGCATTTTTTATAAACAGCTTTTGCTAGACAGGGTGCTTTGCTCAAAAAGCCTCTTTGGCACAGCGGTCTAAACGACAAACATGAGGTCTCGGGTTTCAATGTATTTTTAATCAATTAAATTTATTATATAATTTATTCATAGAATTATTATATTGGAGTAATAAACAGAATATGAATTACTCTGAAAAGATTTTTTAGTTATGTGAAATTTTACTTAGAAATATTTACTGCTACTTAATTCCTTTTTATAGAATATTTCACTTTAATAATAAATATCTTCTATAGTTCTGTAGTTTTATGGTTTCTTCTTTGTCAATATTTAATGTCAAATAAAATAGAATCGAAAGAATAAGTAATAATAAAATGATATTGAATTCAAAGGAGGATGTAATACTACTCTATATATTAAAATATATTTACATCGTTGTTTTATAAATTTAAATATTTGCAGGTTTAAAAAAAAAGCATGATTTTACTAAATCATAACTTTAAAAACAAAAAATATTACATTACTTTTACATATTACATGAAAACTAAAATCAATACAATGTCAAGGTCTTTGCTTGATTTGATTATATTAAAGGTCAGACGAGGAAAAGGAATACAGATTTGTCCTCCTCGCTTCATATTTCCCTTGAGGATTCAACTTGATCACTGATCAAATATATTTATTTTTATTCATAAAAGTATCACATTATTTTGCATGTGTTTAAGAAAATAATGATTATCGTTTGTAAAGGGTTTTATTACCTTAACATCTATAAGCAAATGTCAAAAGTTGAATTTCTGTTTTTTACAACCCCATCTTTCGCTCTAACGGTTAAGACAGTTCGTCTGTATGTCACAAATGAATGAAAAAAACACGTTTAAGTTCTTCTTAAATTTTACACCCTTTTATCGTTTAACCCCTCACGCACGAGCTCGGGTTAATTTTTGAGAGGAGTTTTTTTCTATTTTTCCAAAGATTAACCCCTTATTCGGATGCTGTGGCTTTTTATTGATCTTAATCGACCCGCATGCTTTAAATTGACGAACAATGATAAATAGCTTTTGTCGTTGTATTGATTCTTTATAAGGTATGGTAGATAGACTGTTATTGTTATTAAATTGTATATTTAATATAAAACCGAGTAAAAATAGTGACCATAATTTTTTATTTTGTTGAATGTTATAGTATCCGAGTATATAAAAAGTAAAAGGAAGTGAAAAGTTGTATTTATTAATTAAATAGTACTATCAATTTATAATATTAAATTTAAATAAGAAATAACATGACCAAGATATGTATCACTATACCGGTGTACATAACATAAGCCATCGCCGCACAAATATTTTTAAATGACTAAATCAATTAAAAATAAAAAAATCAAAACAAAATATTTAGTATTAACAATCAAGTATGTAAGTAGACACACCATAAATAAAAATTGTAACGACAAGCCACATGGGCATGACAAATTTAATACATAGCAAAAAAAAGGAATACTTTTTTAAAACAAGTCCGTTAAAATTATGGGATTTCATAAAAAAGTTATTGCTTGGGATCCTGTTTAAAATTCAAAATGTTCTAATTTTGTTTTGGAAATCAAACCCACCCTTGTTTGATAGTCAAAAAACTTTCAACAATAGATCCAATCAGGCGTCCTGAATTTTCTTACGAAATTCAACTAATCTTCAATGGGATTATTTACAAATCCTTGAAAAGACGCCAAGGAGCCGTCTTTATGGATCTGTCAATATTGTCACAAAACATTTTCTAAAAAAAAGGTGAAAAAAAGTGTAAAAAACCATGAATGTGGCCTAATTTTCGCTCTCAATACTCACTTTGTGTGTAAGCATCGGGGCGTTTTACAAATTAATTCATATGTACTCGGACGCGATGTTTTTTTTGAGAAAAAAAATGAACGAACCGTTATCTTTTTTTTCTTTTTATTTATGGTGCAAAAATTGGGTTACTTAACGGGAGCGAGTCGCTATTGTGCCAGTGTTCGAGGGTTTTCGCAACTGTCAAAAAAGGGCGGGTTTTTTTTTTCTAAGACGAGGTAATAGTCTCAGTTATTAATAGATGCGTAATCGTGTTTTATTAATGATAAATGAAGTCATCTGGTGGAATGTTTTGATCGAGTCTTATCTTAAAATGCTTTATCTAAATTCATTCATTAGCTTACACTAGAACAGATAAAATTATTGAAGTCTGTTTAGAAATGATATTTGATTAAATTCCACATCTTATTGGATCGTTAATTTTTAACGAAAATTCTAGAAGAAAAACGCTTTTGTACGGTAACCGACAACCATTTAAACATGGCCATATATCACAAGATACCGTGATAACTAGTCAAACTACATATTCGATTCACCAGATCTCGGACATAGAAATTATATAAGAATACAAGAAGTTTTTACAAGTAAACTAGATTTATAAAAAGGGCTCCTACAATGCGGGTCACAGGTCATTCTTACAAAAAAAAAAGTCGTTACAGAACCCTTGCAAAGGGAAAGAAATAAAAAACAGGGGCTTCTTGTGATATTGTGAATATTAATGAAAAAAGTCTAGTTTTTGGTATGCTTGGATTTATTGAACGTGTGTGGTCTCACGGTTTCACTTGCTTAGTTCTGTGAATTTGAAAGAAACTGGTATTGGAACTGATGTGAAAAAATATGTCGACTGAACAAGCTTTGAGCTCTTGTGATTAAAAAAACTACATATTTTTATCATGTCTTTAATGACTTAAACAAAAATAAGGATATAAATGTATATTTTCTATAAAATTCTCTTAAAAACTAATACTAAATGCTAAGTTAATGTACAGACGGGGTTCAGATCTCGTTCCTACGGAACAAAGGGCACGTGGTACATACAGAATCCTGCGCATGATTCACCCTTTCTTGAAAGGGATGAAAGGGCTTTGAGATGAAACCCTCTAAGGGGAGGTACTAAGGTGACGCACGCGTTTACGGGTTAAATCGTTGGAATTGAGATTTTTTTATTTGGAGAAGGGTTTTGGATGCTGTGTGTGCGCACGCGACATAAGATTCTTGTTTTGAGAAAAACACGTTTTTATTGAACTGTTGTTGACACTCACTCTTAAAAGAAGAACACTTCGGGCTACACTCGCTGCTTTGTCCCACCACTGCAACTCCTGTTCACCAGGATCAAGCCATCTGCCCAGCAAGCAAGAAAATAAAATGTATGGAAATAACATTTCCTCGAGCTTGAGTTTTGTGTGTAAACAAGTGGTGTAAACAGCCAACTACTACGCTAGTGGTTCCGGGTTCGAATCCCGGTGGGGGCGGACTTTGTGTTAATTACAAGACGCATTGTTTCGCTTACCGGTCTTGGATGTTGTATTCTTTTCTATTTACTTTATACCATATCGTTGCTTAGTTCCTGTAACACAAGTTCTTACGATACTTACTGCAGGGCTGAGTCAATGTGTGTGTCGTGATGTGGTTATTATTATAATACATTTTTTGCGTGAACGCTTGCAGAAAAAGCTATTTCTCTAAGAGGACAGATCTCGGATGAGAAAAAAACTTTTGTGTAAAGAGAAAAAACATTTTGCTGATTCTTTTTGGTGTTGTTCTATTTATGTAAATTCATTTTGTCACTTTTATAAACTGACGGTAATATGTAGTTGGTCTTTAACAAGTTTTTGTAATTTTGTATTTTTAGCTTTTCTAACTAAACATGTAGATGTAAAATATAAGTTATATATTTTATAACAACACTCTTTAAGTATATAGTTATGTATGTATTTAAACAAAGCGTTTCAACATATTTGAATTTGAATATAACTTTTAAGAAAAAAAACTCACTGGAGAAGTAAATTTTAGTCAAAATATAACTTTTTCACGTGAACCTTTATGCAAATACGAGGTACATATAGACAAACGTGTACATAATGCAAACAAACTAAGCTATTGTTTGCAAATGATCGCATCCATACTAATTAACTGTATGCATAAACTGAATATTGATTGGATTGGATTTACTTTACTAAATAAACTCAACTTTTTGTCTCTCGCATTTTTTATGAAATCAAATTTAATTTATCTTGATATTGCCTCGACGGCTTCGGTGGCGCAGTGGTGTAAACAGCTGACTGCTACTCTAGAGATTCCGGGTTCGAATTCCGGTGGGGGCGGAATTTTGTGTTATTTGCAAGACGCATTGTTTCGCTTACCGGTCTTGGATGTTGCATTCTTATCTATATAGTTTATACCATATCGTTGCTTAGATTCTGCGATACATTATTATCTTAGTGCAGGGCTGAGTCAATGTGTGTGTCGTGATGTGGTTATTATTATTATTTATTGAACTTTTTGGTACTTTGTTTATTTATTGAATAGCTTTTTTGGCGTCTGAGTTTTTCGGTAGGTATTTTGTATTTTCGGCGTTAAACCAGGATATTGTCTTTTTAAGTGTTAAATATCACCAAAATCTGTGTATTTATATTTATAACGCGTATTGATTTAGAAATTTCCAAACCTTGACAACTTTCATAAGAAGTATATATGACGGCTTCTGTGGCGCAGTGGTGTAAACAGCCGACTGCTACATTAGAGGTTACGGATTCGAATACCGGCACGAGCGGAATTTTGTGATATTTGCAAGACGCATTGTTTCGCTTACCAGTATTCATATCTATGTAGTTTATACTATATCTTGTTATGAAAAATATTTAAGTCCAAAGACGAATGTCCCTAATGCTTAAGACGGATTCAGCGAAAGAAATGGGATTTCGCGCAATTCTACTAATACCGTATGCAAAAAATAGTGCCAAGAGCGATCTGTCATAGGACTTGTATAATTCCGTACCCTGAATTTTGTTAAAATGTTTTTTTTTTCCATTTCTGTACACGCAATAGTTATTCTTATCGATCCTAGTGGTTTTACTAATAAATATAAAAACAACCCTCTGTTTGCTTGTTTTTTTATTTTTCTTTGAAATGGATAGTTAGTCTGAACGTCAAGCGAGTAACATCACATTCTTCTGTTCAGTTTTATTTTTATTGGTGATAATTAGCTACAGTGTTAAATATTGCAAAAAGTCCTTGCCACAACTTTACTGATCTCTTATCTGCACAGTGACTACAAAAGTGACGTGATTAACTAATCGATTTAAGTGATTAATCCTACAAACTCAGGTTTAATTCTAACATTTTCACTGTCTCCGATCTAACGCGTAAGCGACACGTTTTGCACGGCGGTTACGGCTTTTCGGGCGCGAGGCGCACTGTGATCCAAGCGTCTCCGACTAGCGTCGCTGCAACGTACCGGCTGTCTTACCCTCACCGTGTGATTATACACCGTCGCCGTTTTATTTTATAGTATGACTTCGAACAAATGCTCTGGTTGTCCTAATGTTTTGAAAGGAATTCAATTCCTGCATTGCTCTCGATGCACAGATAAGTATCACTTCACTTGTCTGAACTATACTAAAGACGACTACACTGGTTTCACTAAGGACTTTAGGGAAAACTGGGTTTGTCCTACTTGTAAATGTAAAGAACCCAAGAGCGGAGACAACAGCAACACGCCTATTCGCTCCTCAACTGCTACTGCACCAAAAAAGGCATCGTCCACCGACCCTTCCTCACACTACGACAACATCACACTGCGCGCAAAACAGCGCGCCACTAGTGTTGCCGGAGGCAATTGCAGCTGTATATCTGCCGACAGCATACGTGACATTATTAGGGAAGAGTTAAGAAGCCAGCTTAACATACAAATAAGCGACATTCAGACCAAAGTCACTACGCTGAGTGAGTCTTTATCCTACTTCGCTTCTGAGTTTGACAGGATTAGACTGGAGCACGAATCACAGCGTTCAATTATTGAAAATCTTGAAAAAGATAATTTGGACCTCCGCACTTCGACACAGGAATTAACCAATCGACTGCAACAACTCGAACATCTCTCACGCACTAACAACGTCGAGATTCAGTGCGTGCCGGAACACAAGAGCGAAAACCTATACAGCACTGTACAGCAGTTAGCCAACGTTGTCAAGTGTCCACTAGCTGAGTCCGACATTCATTATTGCAGTCGGATTGCAAAGTTTGACAACAAAAGTCCCAGGCCCCGTTCTATATTGGTTAAGTTTAGTTCCAGACGTCTGCGAGATACGTACTTAGCAGCAGTAGTCAAATACAACAAAAATAATCCCAGTGATAAAATAAACACTGGACACTTGGGCATAGGAGGAACTAAGAAATCCCCTGTCTTCGTCGCTGAGCACTCGACTCCCGAAGTCAAGGCCCTGCATGCTGCCGCTCGGCGCAAGGCTAAGGAGCTTAATTACAAGTTTGTGTGGGTACGCGACGGCAGGGTCTTTTTAAGGAAGTCAGAGACCACTAGCTACATTTTAATAAAAGACACTCACTTTTTAAATAATCTAACATAGCGACACTTTTGTCATGGAATAATTAATTTTCACCTATTGTTTTTCGTTGATTTTTTATTTTGTTTTAATTTTTGATCATATTTAATTTAATTGAAAATCATTTTAATTGAATGAATTATCTATTATATTTTAATGAAGTAGTTTGTATTACTTTAATGATTTTAGTCTGTTTATCCAATTATTTGTATTGTTCTTGAGGATTTACATTTATATTTTTTGCTTCTGTTTTGCATACTCATTCGGTCGAAGTGCGAAGCATTTTAAATACTTTTAGATTTGTGACAAATTAATTTATTTCTGTTATTAACGTGTAACCATTATTTTTGAGCATTTATTTTTGTAACCTTTGCCTAAAATTTTAATGTTTTCAAATTGACACTATAATTTTAAACGAACTAAGTAACTTTTTATCCAGATATATATAAATATATATATATACTTTAACTAATGAACTGAAATAACTTACGAAATAAAATAAAGTTAAATTTTGCTATTTTATGGTAACTTTTTATTACCAGAATGTCAGAGGTTTGAGAACTAAAACTGTCGAGTTCTTTAACAATATTGTTTGCTCTAATTATGACGTAATCGTATTGACTGAGACATGGCTGAACGGCAGCGTTTTCGACTCCGAACTCTTTGATAGTCGATATGTTGTTTATAGGCGTGATAGGGAAACCAGTGGATTTCATTATAAAAAGAATGGTGGTGGCGTACTTGTAGCGGTTTCCAGGTCCTTGAACTCCAAGCGCTTACACAGCTTTGAATCTAAGTGCGAGGATCTTTGGGTTAGTATACAGACTTGCTCTGATGATCACAAAAGAGACGAGCTGTACTTATGTGCAGTTTACCTTCCTCCACCTTTACAAAAACATATATTTGAGGAGTTTATTGACAATGCTAATAGAGTTCTTGGAGCATGCAATACTCAAAATATCGCTTTTTTTGGTGACTTCAATCTTAGCTCAATAGAATGGAGTTTTTCGGATGGCAACAGTCAACCAGATAACCTCATGAGTAATGGTTTATATTGCACTATGCTTCTAGATTTCATTTCTATGTATGATTTAAAGCAGTACAACTACATTTTGAACGTAAAGGGCAAACAATTGGATCTTCTTTTGAGCAATGTCAGGATTACAGACCTTTTTGAAAGTTCCAGCCCTCTCTCAGTTATCGATCCCTTACATCCACCGATTTCATTTTCTATGCCTCTTGGCTCTTACTGTTTTCTTCCCTCTCGCCATGTTAATCGTCTGTGTTTCCACAAAGCCAACTTTGACAAAATTGTAACCGAACTTAATGGGGTTCAATGGGATGTTGAACTTTCATCATGCAAAACGGTAAATGAAATGGTTAAAATTTTTTACGACTACTTACGAATAACCATCACTAACCATGTGCCCAAGTCTAAACTACGTTCTAACAAATACCCTATTTGGTTTTCAAATGAGCTTATTAAACTTCTCCGTGAAAAACATAAATATTATAAAAAAATTCGTAAGTTCAATTTCAATCCACGTGACAAACTTTCCTTTGAATACGCTAAACAAGGAGCACAAAAGTTGTTGTTATTTTGTTACAAAAACTACATAACTCGGCTGGAATGCAGTTTGCGTTCCAATCCAAAACTCTTCTGGTCCTATATTAAAATTAAAAAGAAGAGTTGTAGTCGCTATCCAGCGCAAATGTTTTTCAGTGATGAAATAGCTTCAGGGGAGGGCGAGATCTGTGGTCTATTTGCAAAAAGTTTTGCTTCCGTGTATAACAACGATAGCCCTACTAACCAACCCAAATCTTCAAGTTTCGCTGATCTTAATATCACAAGTAATTTCTTAACTTTGTTACAGTTTGATGATAGGCAGGTCCTAAGGGTTTTAAAAAGACTTGATTCTAATAAGGGTGCTGGCTCGGATGGTATTCCGTCCATTTTCGCAGTCAAGTGTGCGCCAGCCTTAATAACCCCTTTACGCCTAATTTTTAATTTTTCTTTGCGCACAGGGTCGTTTCCAGATATTTGGAAGGAGGCACTGGTAGTTCCGCTGCTTAAGTCAGGAAACGCTAACCTTATAAAAAACTACCGACCCATATCTATTCTTCCCACCTTCGCTAAAGTCTTTGAAAAATTACTTTATCCTTTACTGTCCTGGCACTTTAGGAACATAATCGTACCTCAACAACATGGCTTTATGAGCAACAGATCTACTTCCACCAATCTTGTGTCTTTTATTAATGAGGTGTCATCCACTATTGACAAGCGCTCTTCTGTAAGTGCTATCTACACAGACTTTAGCAAGGCATTTGATAAAGTTAACCATGGGATCCTTATTCACAAACTCTCTTTGTATGGCATCGCCGAACCTTTGTTGAGTTGGTGTAGCTCGTACTTGCACCTAAGAAAATCATCCGTGGTCGTAAATGGTTTTTCCTCGGATCCATTTATAGCTCACTCTGGAATTCCACAGGGTTCGCACCTTGGACCTTTGTTTTTCAATGTGTTCATCAACGACATTGCTGACTGTTTTCTTAATTCCAAATTCCTTCTTTTTGCCGATGATCTCAAGTTTTTCCGTTCGATCGATAACAACATTGATATTACACTGCTACAGCATGACTTAAATAGACTTAGCGATTGGTGCGACATTAACGCCATGTTTCTAAACATTTCTAAATGTCATTCAATCTTCTTTACTCGGAAGAGATCTTCGGTGTGTCCACTTTACTTTATCCGTGATGTAAGTTTGCAAAACGTAGACGAAGTGCGTGATCTTGGTGTGACGCTAGACACTAAACTTCGTTTTAATGTCCACTTTGATAATATTGCTTCTAGTGGGTTCAGGTCTCTGGGGTTCCTTTTGCGTAATTGTAAGGATTTTAAATCCCCTACAACTAAAATCTTGCTCTTTAACTCGTTGGTGCGTAGTGGGTTAGAATACGCGAGCGTTGCATGGAGTCCTTTTTATGATGTTCACAGGAAACGGCTGGAAGGTATTCAAAGGCGTTTCCTATGGCATCTAACTTATTCTTGCTATTTGGGCAAGTCATTGGTTAACTATGAGTCAAGGCTTGCACACTTCAAAATGTCAGCATTGGTCGATCGAAGATGTATGTTGGACACTGTTTTTCTTTATAAATTATTGAATGGTACTCTTGATGCTCCCGACTTGTTGGCTTCATTAACTTTTTGTATACCTTATAAGACACCCAGAGCAACGACTTTCAATTTATTTTCACTAAATAGCTATCAGACCAATTTGGGTTACAATGCACCCTTAACAAGAATAACTAGGAAATATAATTCTCTCCAAAAGACAGAGAAATTCGATATTTTTGCAGACAACATAACCAGTGTTAAAGCCTATTTTAAGTAGTGTTATGTTTGTTTGCTTTTGCCCCTGACACAGTAATTTGTTCGTTTTTGCTCGTTTTATCTATGAAATTATTATGTTGAGTTAAATGAATAATTGGTTCACATTATTTAATATTATATTATTTTATTTATTATGTGTTTGTATGTTTGGACATTAAGTTTTAGGCAAAATTTTTACTCGGTTTTTGATGTTTTAAATGTTTGACTTTTTTTTTCTTGCATGCAGTCTTCACCTTTTTTATAGTGACATTTGACTTGTTTTTGTACTGTGATTGTTATTTAATTGTATGAATGAGTGTACACTATGTTGGTGATCTTTTTTAATAAAATTAATAAAATTAAAATTAAAATTAAAAATATTTAATCAGTCTTTTAAATCTAGATGACTTTATAAAATAACTGTTTGTAATTATCGAATTAAATAACATAACTTTTAGCTTTTAATCTATAAAAGTGTTTGCGGAAACATTTTTGTATCCTTAATAGATTTTTTAGTTTTAATTTTTATTTCTATAAGTAGAATATGATCCCCCTGCCCCCAGTATCGTGTAAGCTACCTCCAGACAGAGTTTCATTCATCATTTATCCCCGCATAAGTGTTGAATTAGAAAAATCTCTTAGCTGTCTCCTACCTTTGAAGTACCTGCCAAACTTAATCTTTCCAGGCTCAGTAGTTTTGGGTTTGCATTGATAGTGAGGGCAACTAACATAATTGAACCCTAAAACAGTACCGTTACAACCGAACATAAGGAAACGATAAAAACAGGTGCAGTCAAAAAAAAAGGTGAAAAATCTATCGTAAATTTGTCAAGACGCTCCTCCCTCAGCTTGTTCCTGGGAATCTTTATTTTTAGTTTTTGCCTAAATGATTAAGTTATGGGCTTAGATTAGATTAAAAGTATGGTATTTGAGTCGTTTCAAAATTTAGGTGTTTTCTGGAAGAAAAAAAAATTGAAAAATACTTGATTTTTGGAAATTTACACTTTAGTTGATAAATTTTCATATTATTTAATAAATATTATATGTTACATATTACGTTAAAGGGAGGAAAAATAATGTTCGAAAAAATGTTTGATATAAAATTTATTATTTCTTTATCTTTAATTTTCGATTATTATTTTCATAATAATTTATATTAATATCTAATATAATAATGTCATGTCTGTAAGTAATAATATACTCATACATTTCAGTTTTTGTCATACAAAAATGAATGCTAATCAATCTCAGGGTTGTCACAAAGCAGTCTAATCAAGGAATCAACAAAAACCATATCAAAACAATAAATCTTTTGTATGTATCCACAAAAGAGTTTCGTATCAATCTCGTTTACAACAGCGCATTGCGTCTAATCATTATTTGTCATTCGAATTTGAACTCTGTACGTTTGTTTTAAGGTGCATCTGTTAGGGGTTATTTGATTTGTAGTGTACATTTGCGTGCATAATTTTGGTTGATATTAGGATACTTGAGCCAAATTAATAGCTTATCAAAACTGATGATCTGCCCGTCAGTTATTGTCACTCATTCGCTCTCAGTCATCTCTAGTGGGTGTTTCAGGGTTGCTAGTGGCAAGTTTTGTTTGAAATATAACTTTTTTTATTAAATGCGTTCGTGAAATAGTTTCATTAGATTTTTTTAAAGAAAACTGTGCCTTGATATTATTTTTTTGTCTATATTATGTAGAATGTTTTATTTAAATTAAGGATAACGCAAATAAATGCACTACATGCATGCCTTCTTATAAGATAACAATATTTTGTTTATAATCATATTTTATAATACATTACAGGAATTGTGGGTTTAGGTTGGTTGCAATACATTTAAGAATTGGTATTAATTACGAAAAAATACTCTTACAGGTATCTTTTTATTGTTTCCTATATACCTTATCATTTAAATCATGAAGCATATCCAAACATCTAGCTTAGCTTTTGTCAAAGACTTCATAGATGTGGAATTTATATATTTGTACCTTCTACAAACATAAATAAGCCTTGGTCCCCCCTGAACATCCAAGCGTATCAGTAAAAGAAATTTCGAAATCAGTACAAACTGTATTTCTTATAATATTAGTTTGTTTGCAATTTCCGTAATTAGAATTGTGCAACCCTACAATATTGGGCATGACCCTGGGGGTGTAATGTACCCATGGGTTGCGGGTTATCAACCACATCAGATCTAGACTTTTGTTGGCTGTAACCGGAGACCGCCCTTGCCTCATGTAGGGTCATAGCCAGCCCATGCCTAGGGTCGGTACTACCATTTGCATATAGAAACTGACATTGATTGTTATTTGAACGTTAATCAAAACTATACCTTTGAATAGGGCTAAAAGGCCGACTTGGCAATATTGTATTTGAATTTAATATAATTATGTCAAAATGTAATGTCCTCTTACTGCTTGGAAGTTGAATTACTCCATACCAATAAGTGGCCATTTTTTTATTATTTAGGCAAGTTTTATTATTATTTGTCAACCAATTCAAAAAATTAAAGTTTTAAGAATAATAGCGTTTTAAGTCCATTGATGTACCTACACGTTTTCGTAAAATATTTTGCCTAATCAATGGTGCGTTCATGCAGCTAATCCATTTACCTTCCTTCCGATAACTGTATCGCGAACAATGAACTGTCCAGAATCAAAAAATTCAGACGTCATGGGAAACTGTCACCGCATTCACGGTTTAACTAATAAGGGACTCTGTCCGAAATCGCGACTTCCATGAAAGGACATAGATCCGTAACGCGATAAATCGACGCAGAAAGTGACATGTGTTTTGAATATGGAACGGTTTTTTTTTCTTTTTTTTTTCGCAGGCAGCGGCGTTCGTCCCTTGCTGCCTTGAAGAATGGGTGAGGGGGCTAGGGCAATTATATTTTGTGTTAGAATAGCAGGATAGTGGTGCAAGGAACTGGACAATGCAAAGATGCACCTTGACAACCGTCTTTATTAAAGGCCGACGTTTGTTTAGAAAACAAGACCGGATCGATCGGTATCTTTTCGGGGACTACATTTAAGTATTTTGAGTAAGTAGATTGAAAGAAAATATTACCTATAGATTCACTATGGATATTTATTTTATTTTCAATGAGAAATTCTTAGATAACTAGAATAGTTTAATACATTCTACATGACTTTTACCTTCTTTAATCTATTAACATGACAAATCAAAATATATCAAAGTTATTTTAAAATAGTGTTCTTGTTAGTCATGTAGCTACATGTAAGTAGAAAAATGTTTCCTGAATTTTTATACCTTTTCAATTTAATTTCGATGTATTTTACAAATCTCCAACTGCGCAACAAACAATTTGGGGTTTGCATGTTGTATGACACTTTTTACAACCATATGACCACGGTCAATTTTTTTTTTCAACTACGACCGTTACAATGAAACTTTTTACGAATAAAAGCTAAGCAAATTTGTACAACACTCACGGAGATTGGCTGAGAAAACATATTTTTTTTAAATTTAAAAAGTAAATCAATATATATGGGGCACAAGAAGTCCAGCTGTGATTAAACCGAATTAAATGGTTGGGCGGTCGTTTTTTTATTTGTAAAGATGTAACAAACAGTGGAAGTATCGGCGAGTGTTTTTTTAACTTGTTAAAACATCGTTATTCTGTTTGCACATAACATTATACATCCGAGTTCCCTAACCTTTTAATTTTTTTAAGAAAACTAGAATATTCTATAATTTAAAGAATACAAAGATAAGCTTTATAATAATAATATCCACATCACGACACACACATTGACTCAGCCCTGCACTAAGATATAATCTTGTATCGCAGGCACTAAGCAACGATATGGTATAAACTACATAGATAAGAATACAACATCCAAGAACGTTAAGCGAAACAATGCGTCTTGCAAATAACACAAAGTCCCGCCCCCGCCGGGATTCGAACCCGGAACCTCTAGGGAAGCAATCGGCTATATACCACTGCGCCACCGAGGCCGTCAACAACGAGAGGCCACGAGGCGAGGTTGTTTTAGAACATAGGAAGTAGAACCTAGAAAGTAAGGTGGTACCAACCCAGTCGATCACGCACGTAGATATACCACCTCTAATGTTCCTTGTTATGTTATGGATGTTTAATCAAATTGATAATACACACTTTACCATTGCAAAATTTCCTCAAATGAATTCTACTTTTTTATCTCCTAGCTGTGCATCAGGAAAATAATGTTATCAGCAATTTTCAATTTGATAATTTTTTTTGGTTTCTGGAAAAATCAAGATTGTTAAACATATTATCAGTTAATTTAGAAATACTTAAACATTTAAAACCGACCATTTTTTTTTAAATAGTTCCATAGAAACTTTTTATTTTTCTAGGTATCAATTTCCTCAAAAATTTGGGTAAATATTAAATTTTTCATGCAAATATTCCACCATGGTTTCCCTTATCCATCAAACTGAGGTCAGTCGGGGGTGTATGGGATTTATGAGATTAATATTGACAAAGAGGGCCTTTAAGTTCCTACTAGTAATCCTTGTTCATAAGATATTGAATATTCCAGTGATCTTACAGGAAGATTTGTACATTTGGACGAATTTGACAATATACTATGATTGAATAATTTGAACATTATTAATAATGCATATTTGTAAGAAGCCATTAAAATAAATAAAAATAGTATCTTAAAATGTAAAAAAATTAAATGGAATGAAAAAAAAACAGTAACATTTATTTCACTTAAATATTTTTAGATATTTCTTAAAAGATAAAATAAATATATGTTCTCTTAATAAAGATATGCTTATAAAATCGTTTATCCCGACGAACTATCAAGGCATAACCAAAACTGCAACATTTTGAAATGTTGATGTAAAAAAAAACTCAAGGAGGTTACATCAATATCAAACCTTACTCTCTAGAAGAAAGTCGATATTTCTTAAAATAACTGCAATAATTTAAATCCGGTGACTTCCGGTATTTCGATCTTGTAGTTGGATTTTGAACTCTATCTCTTAGACAAAAGAGTCATCGGCATATATAATTCTACATCCCATAAGCAGGGTCCCTATGGACAGGACTCCCATATTCTCACGGCGACCGCATAATTTTCCTATAAATAAAATTGCACTGTAAAATTTCTTGGACATTGGTCGACATACTCTGTTGTAAGAAAGTATGGAATGATTTCAAATTTACATTTTTGTTCTAATATTTCTAATAACTAGACTTTTGATTTGATTTGATTGAGTAGTTTGACATTTGCACGCCTATACTTACTGACTTACTGGCATAACATGGTAGACTGTATTGAATTATGATGATCAAGTAATACCTTTGTAACACATTTTTCAGTCATATTCAAATAGAGTACAGTAAATTAAATTAATAATTAAAATACATACAAGATAAGCCTTTAAAATTAATTAAAAAAATAAAAAGGAAGAAAATGTTTCAGTCAATAAACCTACTATCATTACTGATACGACGAGTAAATAAAGATTCTGTGTTAATTACATTTCTACTGGTATTTTTCAAACTAAATAATATGTTTAAAAATTTCATAAAACAAAGCAATAACATTTAGCTTAACCACCATCAGATTCGAGAATTGATCAAATCTCATTTAAAACAAATCATTGATTGTTACTTTGAATAACATTATTATGCCTTTAATAATTTTCATAGGTACCTTTATCTATACCATAAAAATGAATCGCAAAATGTGTTGGTAAGCGCATAACTCAACAACGCCTCTGGACCAATTTGGCCAATTCTTTTTTTTTTAAATATTCGTTGAAGTTCAAGGATGGTTTTTACGGCGACAAAAATTCGAATAATTGCCGGAAAAACTATAAAAACAGCCCTTTCCTCTTTCCCATACGGTTTTGTTTTCTATATGACAGGACGAAGTCTGTCGGGCCCGCTAGTTAATAATAAATAAATGTGTGTAACCTCGTAGTCTAAAACTGTATATTACAGGAAGAAAAACGAATACAATGTCCATTGAAAATGTTTGTTTTATACAAGTTTTTGATTTTTAATTAGCGTTTAATTTAAATATCTAAATCCGATACATACATTATTACGCGATACCAGCTTTTTACTATACTCTTATACAAGATATGTTTAAATATGTTTTAGGTAAATATATGCTGTACATGAGAATTTCACTCGTTGCTAACGATATATCTGTAATCAGCTAATTTATAAAAAAATCTATAAACACACAATAAATGTTTTTTTTTTTTCTGTTAAACGACCTTTTTCCATACAAACCACATACAATATTTATTTGAATGATCAAAAAGAGCCTCCTCCATGCATTCGTTATAGTTGGGATAGCAATCGAATGCTTTCGCGGCTACTGTAGAGGGAGACCCCATATCGTAACTATACTATACTATACTGGACACACTATTAAAATGATATATCCCTTCCTTTAGTTTTTAGAGAAAAACTTGTCTTGAATAGTTTTTGCCCAATTTCTAGTGCCTTTACAGCCTCTAAGAAATTCGATATTTTTGCTGACAACATAGCCAGTATTAAAGCCTATTTTAAGTAGTGTTATGTTTGTTTGCTTTTGCCCCTGACACAGTAATTTGTTCGTTTTTGCTCGTTTTATCTATGAAATTATTATGTTCCTTAACCAAAGGGTAAAATCGGGACCATGTTACTAAGATTCCGTTATCCGTTTATCCGTCTGTCAGGGGAATGTATCTCATGAACCATAACAGCTAGACGACCTCGGTGGCGCAGTGTTTTAAACAGCCGACTGCTATGCTAGAGGATCCGGGCTCGAATCCCGGCGGGGGCGGGACTTTGACATTTCGCTTACCGGTCTTGGTTGTTGTATTCTTATCTATGTTGTTTATACCGTATCGATGCTGAGTTCCAGTGACACAAACACATACTCGGTTCTAACGGTTCTGTTGTTGTTGATGCTTACTGCATGGCTAAATCAACGTGTGTGTCGTGATGTGGTTATCATTATTATTATCATTATTAGCTAGGCTATAAAATTCAGAGAATGCCTATTTCTGTTGCTGCTATAACAACAAATACGAGTACTAAAAAATAATAATATTTGCTTGTTCTTGTTTCTTTTAAGAAATTATCTAACAATCACCTGGTATTTAAGCTTGTAAGATACGGAACATTATGTGCGAGTCCGACTCACACTTGACAGATTTTTATTAATTTTCTATTTAATAACCTGCAATATTTAAATTCAAAATAAATTTTTAGCTCCGGTACTTACCTAGTCTACCATTTTTTTGCTTTACTTAATAAAGCATTTTAGGGACATGAAAACTATTATTCAAATAGTAATCCGGGAGATACAGCCCTAATCCGCCACATAAAACTAAATAGTCGGAACTAAAAAACCACTGTGACGTCATAACGTTGTTATAGGGTTGTGTCTTGCCAGTAAATCCCAGGGCGGGAGTTTGGCATATTTTACCATCACACTAGCTAAAGAACACCAGCTTAAAGGATAAGCAGCTAACCCTTTATTCTTCTGATTTGCAATGAGGTGAGTTTCCATTGCTTTTCGGAGACTGTAACCTTCTGATGAATGTGAATTCATCATGACTCAGAAGGTGAAAAACGACATGGCGGAAAAGCGAAATTCATGTTTAAAGCAAAAAATACTGAACGATCTGTCTGTCATAACATAGGTTATAAGCGGACGGAGATTAAAGTGATCCCCTTGTCTACCTATTCGTTATCCGTTTTAAAATCAAATGTTGCTAGTTTGAAATAAGTACAGTATTCTATAATATTTTCTGTTTCTTTTGGATAATAGACTTTATGGCTACGTTAAAAAATGTAACAAGCGGTAAAGTTGTAAGAAATTTTCCTTTATTTTTACTTCAAGTCATTAGGCCATAAAGAGTTCCAACAAGCATTTATGCCGAGAAGCAGATCGTGATTTTTCAGATCGAAGGATTGCAGAGCCAGTGTAATTAATGTCACGAGACTTATAACATCTTTACTTCTACATGGGCAAAGCATATGGGGCGCTCTTGGCGTTTCACGACATCTGGGCATTGTCGTGTCAATAAGCGGCGGTATCACTTTCCATGAGGTGAACCGTTTGCTTGTTGCTCATGAATTGGATAAAAAAAGTCGTTGGAATTTTTTGGCTAGTTTCTTGATAATCCAATATAACAGTGGGCACGCACCACACCACGTCCCACCCCCATCCTCGATCCTCGTAAAATTTTATCACGATCTTTGGTGCTCGTTTCCGAACCAGCCAAATATGCCACGAGATTTATTCCAGCCACTTTTCACCACCGCCCAGATACCCATCGGTGGTAGGTGATCTGTTTGAGTTCAGATAAATTGGAAGTATGGTATTTGGTTCTGAATATGGTGTTGCCAGTAAAATTAATTTTTCAAACTAGCTTTTTCCCGCGGTTTTATTCGCGTAGAAGTCGAAAATTATTCTAATGGGTTTAATAATTATATTTTGGTCAACTCACAAAATATCCTTATAAATTATATCCTATGTGATATTCTGATGTAAGCTATATTATTGTTAAGTTTCATTAAAATACATTTAATAGTTTTTGTGTGAAACGGTAACGAACATCCATCCATACAGCCTTACAAACTTTCACATTTAAAATATTAGTTAACATAAATTAGCGTAAAAATGCACTTAGTTGCTCATATATTAGGAACTGATTCAAGTTTAAGACGTTTTGTACATAGTAGATTTGCACATGGATCGTCTGATATTAAAGAGGAAGACAATTTTTTATTCTTACACAAAAAAAATAAAAACAAGTACTATTACCAATAATAATAATAATAATAATAACCACACCACGACACACACATTGACTCAGCACTGCAGTAAGTATCGTAAGAACTTGTGTCACAGGAACTAAGCAACGATATGGTATATACTACATAGATAAGAATACAACATCCAAGACCGGTAAGCGAAACAATGTATCTTGAAAATAACACAAAGTCTCACCTCCGCCGGGATTCGAACCCGGAACCACTAGCTTAGCAGTCGGCTGTTTACACCACTGCGCCACCGAGGTCTTCAATGAAAGGAATATTTAAATAAATAATTTGTTTCTCCCATTCTCAGTTATTATTACCCGATATTTTAATTTTATTTCATGCTGTGATGTGGTTAAAATTATGTAATTATTATTTTCAATGCTTCGCCCGACCGTCAATGTTTGCTCCTAAATATTATAAAACATGCAATAAAGATTTCAAATTCAAGTTCAAAATGTTTTTTTATTTAAATAGACTTAAAATAAGTGCTTTCAAATCGTCATTTTTTTATCTACCACCGGTTCGCAATGCTATTTCTACGGGGAAGAAGCCGGCAAGAAACATCCGTAGTTGCTTTTTTCAAAAAATTACAATAGTTTTTCATTACATTTTGGAATATTTAAATTTTCTAACTATTTCATGCGATTTAAAGCTACTATGAATACCTTTTTATAAAGCAAATTCCAATACGTTATATTTTTAATAATTAATGATTTAATGTCTACTTAGGCATTTATTTAATTGCATGAAACATAGGGCATGCAACGAATTAATTTACAGATTTGATTTAAATAGTACCCTTAGCCTATTGATAAATCTTATGAAGAAATACATTCTAATAATATTGAAACACAAATGAACAAAAAAATTATATCTGTGATTATGGATACATCACTAGTAGAGTTGAAGCTTGATATTTAAAAAAATTCAAAGTGTTTACTTACTTTTGTTATTAAGTTAACTAAATAAAAAATATATTTTGATTACGTGCGTTTATGTTAACTCAATATTTTAAGAACAAAGTTTCACTTCGACCATTTAATATTTCTGTTAAGCAAGTAATGTTTCTTCTAACATCCGTTACAGAATCTCCCCACCTTTCTATCATAATGATTAAAGTTTAGATAGGATTGATCGTTGGCCAAATAATCCCGGTATTGATGGATGACCGCTCTTTGTGGGCGATAAACTGAATTTCCCTTTTTTTGGGGAAAAAATGCCCGTTATGACGGCAAGGAGGGAGGGTGGAATAATAAGAGGTCCTGATAAAGGATCTATAGCGTCATAAATTTAAGTATCCGCTCTGATTGCCAGTGTTAAAAGAGTATTAATAAAAAAGTGGCGGAAATGTTTTTTCTTTACTGCCTATTCGAACAGCAATTCAAATGATAATTTGGTATTTTGTCTTTGAATCAGAAGCCGAATTAAACAACGAAACCGAAGGTCAGTTCTGTTTGTGTGCACACATCGCACCTGCTCAAAAATTTAAATAATAATACGATGACAGTGCAACATCGCTCGCCGAACATGCGACCGAATAAATTATTTGCACACAAAAGATACCGGCCGGTAACACACAATGCACTGTTTTCTTGCAGACCCATTCGAAATAAGAAGGGGATATTCAAATTTTAGGGTCGCGCGATTTTGAATATCGAATAATTATTTTCTTTTTTTTTTCTTCTAGTGGCCAGTTCTCACGGGTCAAGCGGTGACCTCTGCCGGACAATGCGCGATAGATCATAAGTCCGCGTCCAGAATTTATAATTAATGTCTTGGGTTCGATAGCGGTGTATTGTGCGAATTCGCGGGTAATAGCCCCGCGAATTGTTTAGATTTATGTAACAGTTGAACTAGTTTGTGGAAAGTGGTATTTCTTGAATATTGATGAATAGAGACGGTTGGTAGGGAAGTGCAGGTAATGCATGAGAACTGAATTCATTACATGTGACACTTGTTACGTCATTAATCTTTCACTTTGTTTGACCTTCGGGTTTTGGGCTTCTGACTTTTGCTTCTATATCTATGTTTTTAATTCTTCGTACTTAGAAAAGTGGCTGAACGAAAGAGAAAGAGGTTGAATGCAAAAATACTTTTTTAACATTTTAGAAATAGAATACTGGATTCCAAATACTAAAATCCATTAGAACTCTAATTGATTCGCGGGTAAGCTCGAACGCTAGTGTATGTAATGGTCGTGAACAAAACGCCATTAGTAAAAGATGAGTTCGGGACATATTTGTCGGAAACGCCCGACGTCTGACAATTTACCGACGAGAGAGGATTTGAAAACCAAATAAATATAATGCAGCGGTGGCGGGCTAGGATGGCAACCACCAGACGATAGCGAAACGAAAACGATTAAGCAATTGTATACGATTTTGTATTGGTACCAACTTTAAGAATACCTACTCAGTTATTCTATTACATATGATTATGTTATTTTTGTACTATCTAAGTCTTTTTCAAAGGACAGTATAACATAATTAATTCAGGTACTTTGAGTATAATTCGTCGATTTATACTTCATTATTATTAAAACTTATTAAGAAAAAAATATTTGAGAGATCTAATCCGCATTAACTTTGACGGTCTCGTTGGCGCATTAGTGTAAAAAGCCGACTGCTACGCTAGAGGTTCCGGGTTCGGATACCGACGATGGCGAGATTTGTGTTATTTGCAAAACGCATTGTTTCGCTTACCGGTCTTGGATGTTGTAGTCTTATCTGTGTAGTGTAAACCACATTGTTGCTTAGTGCCTGCGATACAAGATTATATCTTATTGCAGGGCTGAGTCAATGTGTGTGTCGTGATGAAGTTATAATAATTATTATTACATGACAAGATTGATGGTCAGTATAATTTTTTCCTATCGAACAGAATAACTTTTACGGATCGCTGAATAAATTATTTTTAATTCACAGTTAACGGAAATAAAGTCTCTTTCGATAAATGAAACGAAACGTCTTCCTTTCCGGCAATGTATATTCTAACCCCGGAATAAGTTTCTGGAAGATATATCTTGAAAACCGTAAAGTATTTATGGAAATCTAAATAACCAACTTTTTTTTTAATTGCACAGAATGAGTTTTTTGTAGACTCTGTTTTTTGTCGTACGGAATTTATTTATTTCCGTGGGTGAATGATTTGTAAGAGTGTGTTTCTTTAAAGGAATTATTTTAAACAAATATATGTGGCTTAGTCGATGGCACTAATATGGCGTTTTATTATGGGGTGGCTTCCTTTTAATAGATTCTTTAAATATTTTCATGGGGTATTTTATTGTTACCTATACTTTTTTAAGTAAATTCGTTGACGGATGACAGATTTAAAATTTTTTTTTTTTTGTATGTTTGTGTTGTTGTTTAACCAATGACTTGACCGTCATCGATTTGGAAAGTTATATCAATGATTTACGTAAAACAACACAAACAGACAAAAATAAAATAGTGATTAAGTTTTGATTACACAAAAAAAAAAAAAATTGAAGCATAGTCTACAATTTTTTCATAGTTTCAAAAGAAACAAAAGTAGCATAGAACTTAAACGGGGAATGCAAAGAAAAATAGTCAGAAATGTAAATAATCCCAAACATGCTCCAATCTAAACTTGGATTCATTTCATGTGCTTCTGCAATGTACCATCGCTTACGAAAGCCTACTTCGTTCTAGAAGTATCTTTTTGTAAAATATCACAACAAAATTGTACTTCAGATCACAATTAGTCAGAAGTACTTAACTGCTAGAAGTTCAACGGTCCAGAAGCTAATTTATTATCTAGCTGTGCTATTTTGATAATCATTCATGACATAATCAGAACATCATAGCATTATTCTGTATTTTTAAAATTTATTGAGACCTGGATACAGGTCCTTTGGTTTATATTCTGTCGAGACGATAAAGTAATTGCCTCAAAAAAGATCATAATTTTCCTAAAACTTTTGATACCACCTGTACCAGCTAGTCTGAACCAAGAATAGAATCTTTCATCCTACTCTGACGTTTTCAAGACTTCTTTAAAGGAGGAAGATGGTTGGAATCGATGGCGTTGGGACGCCCTCATTGGTCCAACCTAACCTTTAACCCCTCCCATGGAGAAAAAATATCACCCATTACAGCGAGCCTGCATTAAAACCCTGAAACAAATCCAATGCTTGTCGTTCCTGAACACCTAAAAAAACAACTGAAACCAAACCGTCAATGTACGTTGAAAGGGATCAACAGACTGAAATGGAAGTTAATGTGCCAGTCTTATCTTACATTAGAGTGTTCTTTAAAACCTGCCAGGTTCAAATTTAGAACTGTTATTTTTATTGAGTCTGAGGCTGAATGCAAAGAGTTCCTTATTCTTCTTCTGCTTAAAAAAATTATTTGATACATTTTGTGCAAAAAAATTTATTAATATGAATTGTTATTTATACAGCAATGTGGGTTACCTATATATATTCGGTGTAATATATCAAATCCACCGTAAAAATGCATTATCAAATTAAATTTTTACCATAAATCGGGAAAATACAGTAGGATTCGGTCACGGTGGGGTGTTTTTTCAAGGGTAGCCAACATTACGGCGATAAATTTTAATATTTTAAATCGGCTTGCATTCGATGCGTTCCGGAACATTAAATATGTTCGGATTGCAAATGGAAGCAGGATTCATACGAAGAAATGTTATGTGATGTTACTAGAAAATTCCAAACAAGAAAAGAACATCGTTTAGTTTGAATTTGGAGTTTAGTTTGAAAGCGGAACTCTTCGATGTAAGTAGATGTATTTTTAAACAATATTTAAATTGGAATGTCATGGAGGATATGCTACATTTAAAAAAAACTAATTCTGCTCTGATGAAGTCGCGAGCAAAACCTTTGAGTACTTAAAAGTAAATTTTACATTGAGCATTATGTATGTAACCGGGATTAGAACTCAAGATATCAAAGATGATATTTCAAGAATTTCCTCACATTAAAACGGTATTCTAAAACTATACATAAAATGCTCATATATGTAAACTTTAAAGTAACATTCAGTAAACAAAAGAATATAAAAGCTCGGATTGAAGAATATGTTAATATAATGGCGGGAAGTGGACTAGAAATTGTCTCGTTATTCGAAATGAAGGCACAGGCTGTCGTGTTTATACAGCCAATGAATTTTTTACTACTTTTTGATTTTATAAAAATCAAGGTTTTTTTTACGTAAACTGAGGTGATCGATATTATATTTATTAGTTAAAACAACAGACAAAAACCAATGTTTATTGGAGTTTCGTAGTTTTAAGATAGATAAGGAAAAGTAAAAAATTAATATGTACATTAAACTGTAATGTAAGATTACAGTTTATTTTTAAAGCTAAGTCGAATGCTTGGGCAAGGTTTACTTAGGCTGGGATGATTAAAAATACATAGAATTTTCTCATAGACTTTCGCCGCTCTATGATAAGATGTAGATTAAAGGTAAAACTTTTATCTATTTATATTTTAGTTTAACAAAAGCATACTTTTGGCGGAAAAATGCCTCTTGATTAAAATTGTAATGACAGTTAGCATGGTTTAAAAACTTGGTATTTTTTATGGCAATAACGGAGTTTTTTGCCAGTGTCAAGTAATATTTATTATTAAGTTTCGAAGAATTATGAAAATGATAGATGGATTGATGAATATACCCACAGTAACATGCTAGTACTGTAGGCTTTATTGAATTCCTTGGGAGTCGATGAAAAGAGCAGCCGATTCGTCGTATTTTACTTTCTCCACACTAGTACAGTACTACATAGATAACAGGTTAAACACTAGCATTTTACTCATTAAATTCTGCTGAAAATACCTGTAGGTAGTAGGTGTAGGTGGTGCATAAATGAAAAATTAAGATTTTAACTGACAGTTCTCGTTCCCGCCAATTAACTCCTTTTTGCTGTCCACGTCTTATAAAAAGGCGGTTAGAATACTTAAAAAAAAAAATATGCTTTTAATTTTTCATAAAAAAACGATTAAGTACGTGTTATCAAAAAAAAAATGCTTATTCCAATAAGATTTGCAAGTTCTATTAATGAAATTAAAATACGTGATTCAAAGAAATTTTGTTAGTCCGAATTTCAATTTTTTAGCCATTTCACCAAAAGCCAAGACCTTAACCTGGGTTGTATGTAAGTTGAGACTTTACCCAAGTGCACAAGGGCTCATGTTACCCCGGAAGGAAGTTACACGTGCCTTTCTTGACCCTTAGTGTGTCCACTTTTATATGGGAGTCCATCCGGGATGATACTATCCGACCTAAATTGGTAATGTCTGAACAGCATGCGATATCTTATTGGATTTTAAATAGGTTTACCTTTGAAATTTGAAATAGCAAAAGTTAATCTAAACTTTATAGCTATAAACTATTTTGTGTAAATATTTGTCATGAAAACTCAATTGAAAATTCAAATAGGATTTCTGCAAAAAATCTACATTTTCAACAAAAATGTACCGATGTAATAATCGCTTTGGAAATTTTGTTAGGTATTGGGTCATTTATATTTTGTGTAAATTTGTAGTATTCAAAACTTTTTAAAACAAACAATTTTTTATCTCGAAAGTCTCTCAGCAACAAATAAAATAAATAACCACATCACGACACACACATTGACTCAGCCCTGTAGTAAGTATCGTAAGAACTTTGGTCACAGGAACTAAGCAACGCTATGGTATATACTAAATAGATAAGAATACAACATCCAAGACCGGTAAGCGAAACAATGCGTCTTGCAAATAACACAAAGTCCCGCGCCCGCCGGGATTCGAACCCGGAACCTCTAGCGTAGTCGGCTGTTTACACCACTGCGCCAGCGAGGTCGTCAAAGGTCGAGGTTTAATCCTTATTAATAACTAATATTATAGCGCGTAGGTTTGTAATTGTGTATGTATGTTTGTTGCTCTTTCACGCAATAACACTGAATGTATTTTAATTAAACTTTACAGAATTATAGCTTAAACATGAAAATAATACATAAGCTATGACTTACTATACTACTACAATTATTTATGTATTTGCTATTTATTTAGTATTTGTAAATATATTTTGTGAATTGTTAAAAATATAACGATAAATGCACAAGCAACATATAATCAGATTTGGTTAAAAGCTAGTAATTTATATTCTACTAAGTTTAAGGTCTAATTTTTTTTAAATCTAGTAATAACATGCCTACAAAGGTGTGTCTACAAACACGGATAAAACTTATCCATCATAAATATTACTAACGTCAACACTTACCTTTACAAATCATTACACTCATTCGTAATTAACTAATTAAATGAGGTGATATGTTTTGATATAACACTAACTTCATTACAGCAGTCATCGACTCTAACAGATGTGTCTTTTTTATCCCAAATTAGTACTGAAAAAACTACCCTATGCTAATCCCTTTAAACAAACTTAAACCTTATATCAAAGCAACACGATTCAAAAATGAAATCTTTGAAAAAAACATATAAGATCATCAAAGGAAATTAAGAAATGAGCTTTAAATTTGTCTAGGTTAGGTTAAAATTTCATTGGGGTTACTACGAATGATTTACGTATAGGAATTTGAGGTGTATTAATAAATTATATTATTTTAAGTATAGCGCGTTTGTTTGAGTGTAGGAAGGAAGGTCGAGGTCAGTTCCTGAATATCAGTAATAAATATATTTCTACCGGTACCGGATTCATTTTGCATTCCCGCGTCATTAACATTTTCTATGAAAGTTAACGTTAACTATTCGACAGGTGTGAGCACAGCTTGATAGTAAAGAAGTTGAGTTGACATGGCTTAGAAAATACTTTGATAAAAGAATGAATATACGAATCAGGTATTGGACGAATTTCGAAAAAAGTTTAATAAGTGACATGAGAGCTTTTATTCTGTACTAGCAGCCCGCCCCGACTTCGCACTGTTAGATACAGTGTTTTTTAATTTTCTTTTCCTTCATTCATCAAGGATAATGTAGATTTATAACAGTGAAAGAATTTTTCAAATCGGACCAGTAGTTTCGGAACCTATTCGATACAAACAAACAAATCTTTCCTCTTTGTAATGTTAGTGTAGACGACAAGATACTCGACAAACTTTACAAATTGCAAGTCGTAAAATTTTCAGTTCAATGTGTGTTTTGTGATTTTTTTAAATCTTTTAACCAATTCCTAAAAAGGGAAAAAACTTTTAATTATACTTTTTACCTAAAATTTTGCCGCTTCCAGTTATTAAATCCCCAATAAACCTACCTTCGAAACTTGCAGATCGGCTCAGCAGTTTAGTTACCAAAATCTATCTAGCAGACCAATAGAAAGTGACCGTCTCAACTAAAACTTAAAAAAAATTCAAGAATATCAAATTTAATAAAAATTCAAAAAAGTATAAATAAAACATCTTGGTCAGGCACGTTACTCGAAGTTTTGTGGGAAGCCATAGACAAAGGAGGTGGGGGTAACAAAGAGGATTGCGATTGACATTTAATACTTACCTTCTATTGTGCTAACTGTACCACAGTACGGTGACCATAAATTGCTAAGATATACTAATGCCATGCCATCATGCCCGGATAGTGCCGACAGATTCGTAACCTGTCACACTGGGACTCAACATAAACATGCGAAATGCGGTGTTTTACCTCTGCCTACCGCTCTCGAGGAATTTATTATGGCGTGAGTTTATGTTTATGTTGTACTAAAAAAAAAATTGTGTTTTTATGAAATTTCATATGATTAATCGTTTTATATGAAACCAGCTTTTTATCCTTTGGGACTTTAGGGTCTTTGCCAGGGTGTATTTATTTTTATTATTAAGTTGTCAGTATCCACTTTAAATTTCAATTAAAAAACTAGATGCAAGTATTTTTGAAATCTTTTTTGTAAAGATTATTTCGTGTCAGAAAATTTAAAACATCTTCTGAGAGAAAGTCATGGGTAAAAGCTATAAATAAAAGTAAATATTGTTATTTTAAATTATTGTAATTTTAAGCGCATGTACTGCTGGTGTGTTTAAAAAATAAAGAACATAAAAGTATGGTCTCTCTTCATACATCGAAGCCACAAACGGAAGTCTTGCCGTATAAGACCGAAATCATGACTTTTTCTATTAGCAATACGTAAGGTTTCCAAAGAATTAGATATGGATTAACCGTTCGGCTTTCTTTTCCAATTAAATTAGGGAAGAATCGGAAATAATAGCCCAACAGAGGAAATATTAACTTATTATAATACGCTCTATTACATTATTCATTGAGAAAGTACTTATTTTAAGACTATTCGAATAAAAACTTTTTGACTTTGACTTTGATGAAAAATATTAAAATTTGTCTCTCTCTTCTTTCTGTTAATTAAGTACAACAAAATTTATAACGTTATTTTCTAAAAATCTTTCTTTTTTATTGCAGTTAATTGTCAATATTTGTTTCGAGGAGTTTCCCCTAGTTTTCTATTTTTAAAGACGTCACTTAAAGGTCTAATTAGATTAGTGACTGGGATATTTGCTACTGGATGATTTCTTATCTAATGCTACCCCTGTGTATGTGTGTTGATAATGTCCAAAGTAACAATGTAATAGTACAAGATAAAAACCTGGTAAAAGTTCGGTGTGGTATTAAATTAAAAAAAAAAATGAATATGAGAATACTTTTGAAAAAGGAACTGAAAAAAGAAAAAAAATGAATTAATTGACATCTTGTGGATTATTAATCATAGTTCAATTTTTAAATATTACACAGCATTTAGTCGCGCGCTGCGGTCAGTAGGATGTCATAAATATGTAGCAAAAAAAACAAAATGGCTGACCACAGCTGTCAATTCGTTTATTATTAAGACATCCATGTCTACAAAATTAATCACACCATATCTCTTTTAAATTGAACCTTATGACTTTATTAATAAGGTCAATATGGAGAGTTTAATGTGCAAAATGCCTTAGGCAGTCCGGAATAATAGAATAAAAGATACATTTGGTTAATATTGTAGTATTCTTTCGTAATTTTTGGGCAATGACACGCGTGTGAACATTACTTAACAATTGTGACAATTAATTTTATGGATATTTAGTTAATTGTCGTGGTAATGAATGGAGGCGGTTGCCTTAAAAATGGAGGAAGCGATAAATGCCAACTACTGGTTGTAATTTCATGGATTTTGTACAATGGATAGCGTTATTTGAGTCTTTCTTATGGAATTTGAGCTAAAGAAAAGTTTGGTTATCGATTGATGTATAGCTAAAACTATACTATTTGAGTTGCAAATCAATCTATCAGGGGGGCAAGTGAGTCTGCTTGTTTGTCCATGATCTTGTATGAAAAAGTATGTAGTCTAGAGGTCTTATTACATATTAATTTTAAATAATTTACCTTATACTCATGTCACTGTTTTTTACAACTAGTACAATTTCAAAACAAATATTTCTAATATATTTTAAAATTCAGGAATAGAAAAGCTACAACTCATATACCAACAGGATATATTTTATGTCATAGAATACAAAAATACGAGTTTTCAAAAGCGAGTTTAAAAGAGGTATGCAACATAAGCTAGCTAGAGAAAAGCACAGCTATAAGTATGTTTGTAAAATAGGTAAAACCATCAAACCGCTAGGGCTGTCACCCGCTAACGGGGAAGCTGGTTCAAATTAGTGTGGCGAAGTTTTAGTCGTTTGCGACTGGGAATTAATTTGACGGCGTGTTCGCTGGCGGGCCCTGATTTATTGCACCTGGACTTCCTATACTTTTGTAGGTACAGGGCTGTCACAGCTTTGTTTTGTAGGGTTCAGTAGGCTTATTTATTGAGTACTCACCGATGGAACTTCAATTAAAAAAACAGTTATTGTGTATGTAGGTAGTGCATATGGTTTTGAATTTGCTTTGGGGTTTTATTTTGAAAATTGGTTTAATATTTTAATTTTTCAATGTCAATATGCTTTTATGCTTACTTAACTAACTATAGTAGGACGTATGAGTATTTAAAAAAGGGTAAGTTTTCTCTATGAATAGGTATTTTTATTTTTTAATCTATATTACCTATGTCATGGTTATTAAGATTTCCTTTTGAATTTTATTGCATAAATATTTAAGTTAATTAAGATGCTTCGGTTACAGACCTTTCAACGCAAAATTGATAAGACAGTGAGTTTTGGAAATATGAAAATTAAGCAAAGCTTACGGCAATAAATTATTTCACCTGACACTTTGATAACAAATGAAAACTTGGAGAAATATTGAGGGCGACGCATTCACTTTAAATAATTTACACATTTTATTACAAAAAACCTGGCTGAAAATTAAAAAAAAACAGACTTTTTGTATTTGACCTTTTGGCACTTAGAATGGCACCGGTAGAATAAAAAAAATCCAAGTTCAAATTTTAAACTTGGAGATACAATTCTAATTTTGTAATTATGACACTTGTCCGGATTTCGCTCCCATAACACCCATAGTGACCCATTTATGAGAAAGCGTGGGAACCGCAGAACAGGTGTTCGAAAACCAAATGTTTCGCGCTAATTTCAAACAAATCACGCCAGAAATCAGGAAGTAGGGGTCGATAGAAAAAAACTCACTTTTGCGGTCGTATTCGATAGAAAATTCTAATAGGAATCTTTAATTTACTATAGTATATTTCAGTATTTTAAAATCAAAGTTTAGTGTTATAATAAGCACTTGTAACTGGTCACAGTTTTTTTACTACCACCGGTTAGGAATGCTACGGGGAAGAATCCGGCAAGAAACTTCCGTATTTGCTTTTTTCAATATTCAAAATACAACCATCTTCTATTACAACGTACAAATGAAGTGTGATTAATTATATGTACTTATTTTAAAACTTAAATGCAAGCATACGGCCTGCATACCTTGAGAGCCTTTGCCAACTTTCATTTATCATTAAAATAACTACAGTAGGTACCTACCGATATGTAATATACCTGATGTTTATAATCTTATAAGAACTAATACTGCCATTAACAAAAACTTACCCAGTAATTTCCTGTTAGAATTTTGAAATATTTCGTGAAATGCACCGAATGGGAATCTCACGGTATCAAATGACATTACACGGGATGTTCTAAATAGTTTTTGGTAAGAGTATCGTTCTAACAGAAAGTACACATCATGATTAATATTTTGATTTCGTTATTTCTCGATTATCACGACGATTCCCGAACGCTACTATCCGATTAATCTACAATCGTAATTTAATAACGACTTTTGACAAATTATTTATGGAAAACCACTTAACACACTAGCAAAATTCTCATTATACCTGTATAATATTTTTACGATTTTAAATAATAATAATAATAATAATAATAATAACCACAACACGACACACATATTGACTCAGCCCTGTAGTAAGTATCGTAAGAACTTGTGTCACAGGAACTAAGCAACGCTATGGTATATACTTAATAGATAAGAATACAACATCCAAGACCCGTAAGCGAAACAATGCGTCTTGCAAATAACACAAAGTCCCGCCCCCGCTGGGATTCGAACCCGGAACCTCTAGCGTAGCAGTCGGCTGTTTACACCACTGCGCCACTGAGGTAAAAATATTTACCGCAAATTGTTGTTTTGCATAATTTCGAATTTTAATTTATGAATCATATTTTTTCTATTTTGCTTTTCAGACAAATAAACGCAGTCGAATCGGTGCGTTTTAAAAAGAAGCCATCAAAAACTTTGTTCGACAGGTTCATTGGTTTTAAACAGGCCAATAAAGTACAGTAACATTCCTATTTATTAAAAAACAACTAAATACCTCATCCTAAAAAAATCGTACACAATTTATAAGAAAAAAGAGTTGATTATTTTTATTCTTAAACTACATATAGTTAATGTATGTATAATATAAAATATTGTTTTTTTTTTTGTAAGTTTTTCGGCAACACGCCCTATGTTTAAAAACCGCGTTATTTGTGTAATGCGGAATGCACGCAGATGGTTCCGCCCCGACGGAATTCTTCAGTTTTTACAAAATATCAACTCATGGGAATAATGTTTGGGATCTAAATGGATTGCCTCGCTGATCAGACAATAACTTTAAATAATAAACAATTAATTTGGATGGATTTATGACTTAGTAACATGTTTAACTAGCGTTTGCCTACGCGTTCCTCTGCGTAGATTTCGTTTTTGTCAACCTCAAAAAAAATCGGATAAAATATCTTATTAAGGTAGTAAATTATCTATGTGTGTGTGTCAATTTTTTTCCAAATCCCTTTAGCTGTTTTTGAGTTACAAACATCCAACTTTCATATTTATGATATTAGTAGGGTAGTGGAAGTTTAATTAATTTGGCGTGGTATGAAAATCAACAGCACCAGAGAGCCGCTGCCATGAGGCACAGACTTCGATTGGAACTGTTTGGGTGATGCTCGGTCCAGCACTGGACGTCTTTCGAGATGATGACATGAAAATCAAGTGCAAATAATTAAAATTACTACCTTTCATCGAAATTCATGATTTTTCGACATGACATGACATGATTCAACAAGCGTGCTCGTCGTACCAAGTATTTTCTTATTTGTTTATTTGCATAACCAACGACAACGAGAGAGGACGTGGTAGCTCAGTTTGTTACGTGCCTTGATTAACCGACCGATCCGACCTGATAGTTCGAGGGTTCGAGTCTCGGGTTGCCAAAAGTTGTAGCTGCCATGTTTCTCATTGTGCCCGGAATGTGCGACAGATTTGCAACTTGTCACACTGAGACTCAACATAAACATGCGAAATGCTGTGTTTAACACCTCTGCCAACCCCTATCGAGGGATTACGGCGTGAGTATATGTTGATGTATAACCGTCGACTAATAAATTGTCTGAAACATTACTTTCATACTAAAATCGTTCCCTGAGTAACAATAAAATGTACCCACAGCTTACATTCATTAAAAAAAGTCACCAAAGTAATCTCATCGTTATAGGATGCTATTTAATAGTGGATACTTGACCATGGTTCAAAATTAAAAAAAGAATTTAAAAAAATCCTGATAAACAAACTTTTATTAAAAAAATACTTCAGTCAGTATATCTGTATGCTGATGAGTCTTGAAGATGGCTCCATAGATCAAGCGGAGATATCCCTTATCTTAATCCATGTTAATTTGTTAACACCAAATTCCCTTCGTTCGAGCCCTTAATATAAGCCCTTTAACTCAAAGGGGGACATTGGAACCACATGATAACAGATACATTTATCTTATTTTTAAGACAATCTCTGTTTTTTGTTTTAAAAATGTATAATATTAAAAATAAAGGTAAATTTCTATGTACAAGGAAATGTTTTTAAAAATACATTGACCAATATTTCACGGTATACACAGGCTTATAAAAACGAATTCTTAGCGCAAGAAACCACGTGCTAAAGCCATGTCTCATTAGAAATTCTATACTTTTTAAATGTAAGAAGAAATGTAGAGACATTTTTTCAAAGAGATCTATATTCAAGTGCGCATTGCAACGGTCTTGTAAAGGGATATCTCCCTAATGAGAGGGTGAAAAGGGACTAATAAGGGATATAGATAAGTTAGATATTTTTCTTTACATTTCCCTTTAAGCCAATTTTTTCTACCTTTCAAAAGGTTGTTTGTTAATAATCAAAACGATAGTCTGTTTAAATGTATAATCATTTATTTTGCCAAAAACTTACAATAATAATAATAATAATCACATCACGACACACATTGACTCAGCCCTACACTAAGATATAATCTTGTATCGCAGGCACTAAGCAACGTAATGGTATATACCTACTACATAGATAGAATATAACATCCAAGACCGGTAAGCGAAACAATGCGTCTTGCAAATAACACAAAGCCCCCGCCGGGATTCGAACCCGTAACTTATAGCGTATCACAATGTTTCTTAATAGCTAGGTTTTATCAGAAAACGAGAACATATATTAAAAGAAATTCGATTTAATTAGACCAGTGGCTTCCTCCCTAGGACGCAGTGGCGGTACTGTCATAGAAGCTCAAAAGCCCGGCTTGCCCTATCAAACTAACATAAGATCGCGCTTTAATTCATTAATTACTTATAAAATCAAAATTCAATATGCCTTGCATAACAGCTCGATCACGCCAGCCAGTCCACAACGGAAGTATGAAGTGTAGATTTAAGAGTAATGGGGCAGCAAGGACATTCATCTAAATGAATTATAAAAACTACAATAACGTATCTCTCGGCTTGCCCTGTACTAAAACTCTAGGCACGCCACTGCTAGGACGAGCATGTCTCGTGGGGTTGAGGCAATGTGGCTGCCTGTCTGATAGCTTGATACTAGTTACGAAGAAATAATCTGTGAGAGCATAGTTATTTCAACAAATTAACAAAAAAAATAAATGAAGATTATTTTTACAGGACCAGTCAACTAGGATCGAATTAATATTTATTATTTTATTTTATTTATTGACGGAAAAAACGGTTACAATAATAAATACAAATTAAAATATTCAAGTATAAATAAAACATGAACCAACAGTTTCCATTTGAATTAAACATATGAAGCGGAAAATTAGCAAACATTTTGTCATTAATTTAAGTGAAGCTTTCAGTGTGGACAAATTAAATATTTTATCTGAATAAAATGAAATCAAAAAAACAAACAAAAAATGACTATGGGATTTTAAAATAATGTATGTGGCTCGAATATAGAACCCTTAAAACTTAAATGTTCCAAATTGTAACAAAAAACTAGTGTAAATTTTTGAAAAAAGCAACTACGCAGGTTTCTTGCCGGCTTCTTCCCCGTAGATGGCATTCCGAACCGGTGGTAGATAAACAAAAATGACGATTTGAAAGCACTTATTTTAAGTCTATATAAATAAAAGCATTTTGAATATGAATTTGACCAAATCCACGACTTAAATAACAAATATTAAAAAAAAAAATCTAATAAACGAAACTAACAATATAATATTATATTATAATTAATTATTATGTTAATATTACGAAATCAAACCTTTCCAAAACTTGGAATAACCATCTACATAACAATTTGAAGACCCATTTACTATTTAGTATATAGTATTTATTTTATATGGATATTGTTATATGGTTACATTATTTTCAATTTGTTTTTTTTTTCACGTTTTAGTACTTATTTTTCATTCAAAACGTTCTTGGCTACTAAATTATTATCATTTAGTCCGATCACTCATTTTTTCATTTAATTTTTATAGTTAAAATAGTGGTTATAAATAGGTAAGGATGTGTTCATCTTGTGACCTGAAGGGGCAGAAGGTAAGGGGCTAAGGGCGGGGGTGTGCCCTTGTATTGATTTTCAGCTTCAGAACGCGCAGAGTAAGAAAATCTCACGGTCTACGGCTTATGTTGTACTATATACAGATTTTCAGACAAAATAACTTGTATATATCTACTCCGGTATAAAGTTGTTAAGTAAAATACATTAAGAATGTTATCACTCATTTCATCATTTCAATGGGGGTTTGAAACTGGAAAGCCTACAAACTCTATTTCATAAAGGTTTCAGACATCTGGTTCTGATATGATTATTAAGAGTATACTCTTTAAATAACCAAAAAAATTTAGATTGAAGGTCTCGGTTTTATATGGAGATTTGTTAAAGAACGGGTTCGCTGGTAACTTTACAGTTGAAAACATGAACACCATGATGATGTTGACAAGTACCTATGTTTCAATTTCACAATCTTTGTTTTACAATGTGTTTTTGCGAGGAAATTTTAATTAGATTAAAAAAGGCGTTGATTTGACATGCGTTAAAACCTACAAAAAGGACTTTGGAAATAAAGTAGGCAACAACTTTGATTCAGGGCAGAAATACGTTCGGTTAGAGTCGCTATAACTGGAATTTGAACCAGAAGAAAATGAGTCAGTCACTAGTGAATACGAAAAGATCTTTGACCTGCCGATGCACGAAACCTTACACAGTAGGTATGTCACCTACTTAAACAATTAACTTACATACACAGATACATTCAAGTCCTTATTCTTTGTTGGAATCGACAGAGCCTAAAATAAATAACTTGTACACTTGGTATTGGGATCTGTGATGGACTATGACTATATAGCCTGTCGCTATAACGTTATATTTATTTGTGAACACAATACCATACCAGTAATTCTATATATGAGATCGTCTGGGTTGGTACCAACCTCCTTTTTATTTCTGCCGTGAAGCAGTTTGCTGTGTTTCGGTTAGAAGGATTGGAGAGCCATTGGAATAGAATAGAATAGAATAATCTTTATTTGTTAGATTTTGGTATACAAACATCTAAAAATTTATATAAAAGTGGCTTAAAAACCTGTCATAATTGGCGTACGAATATAAATGAGTCAGACAAATAAATTATCAAAACTTATAGTTAAAAATGTTACAAAGTCAAAACTAGGAAAATTAAATTAAACAGAATAAATGTGAAGTGCAATTTACAAAATTTGGTCGATAAAAGTCAAGTCAAATATTAAAATCAGAGTTCATAAAATCATTAACATCATAAGAACAGTAGTCCAAAAGATAATTAAATAAGGTCCTTTTAAATGTATTGTATGTCAATTTAATCATATTTTCTGGTTATTTGTTTTTATAGCCATTATCGGTGCACTCCTTGAGTATAAAAAAGCGTTGAATGGTTCATGTAACTTGTTTTGATAATATTTCAATTATTGACACGACTCTTTCAACATCTTTACCTCTTTCACTGGCAGTGTTGCCGTGTCAACGATCTGCTTGTTTGTCCATGAGGTTGAATATAAAACCAGTTGAAGAAAACAGCTTAGGGCATTCGTTTTTTTTTTGAGGCGGATTTTTTTAATTATGAGGTTTTCCTAAATAAAAAACTTCAACAAATCCAAATTCCGTTGTGTTCCTATGAGTCCACGGCTAAAACTTTGAATGGATGTTATTCGATTTATTTGAGATTTTAGCATTTTTATAGGCTACAAAATCTGTTTAAGTGTTTGAATGAAATAAAATATTGTCTACGTTGCATGCATGCTTTGCTCAAAGCTTGTCTTAAAGGATAATGTGTGAACCTTGTATTATCGTCACATTTTTTTTAACTATGTGCAATATATATTTAACTACATAATATTATTTAATTTTCAATATCAAAATTGTTTTACGATAATAAAAATAAATCAAAATGTTTTGATTAATAAGTTGAATGCTACACGGCCTACCTACATACTTTTTTATATTCCAACCGTGCATACATTTAAGTCTCAAAAAATATGGCAATACATTTTTGTTAAGTATCATAACACAGGTGTAGTTAGAAATATTTCACTTCGTGTTCTTTCGGCTATGTTCGTTTTCCATAAAGTTTTGCATTCACTTGTCACAAGACCTTATCAAACAAATACGGTTATTGATATGACGGATAGTAGCCTTCGGCTTTCTTCGTGAAACCCGAGATTCAACGAAGTTGCAATATCTCTTACTGTAACTACGTAGGTATGAGTTTCAGTAAGGTCGTAGGTAATTAAATGGCGGCGTTTTGCCATTGGCAGGGTCGTGACCCGCGAGCGATGTGATTGGCTGATCCTGCCTCCATTCCTGCCCTTTCATGATTTAGGTCGCGCTGAACAATTTATTATATTATGTACTACATGGCTGGTGTTAAGGGCTAAAGGATAAACTCTTAATATTTCTCTTATGTCGGTTCATAGACCGCTTTATTATTATTGTAATATGGTTTAAAAGTTTGATTTCATTACAAGATTGAATGGGATTACTAATGGGATACGAAATTGAAATATGTAGTTGGGTAAGTGATCCCAAAGATCGCATTTTTTTAACGTGGGTAAGACTTGCACTTGGGTTTTTTCCTAATTTTGATTTTCACGTTAGACATTCATTAATGTGTGATCTAAGCTTGGTAATAGAAGTGTATTCACCATCACACATCACAACACAAACACTAACTCAGCCTGCAGTAATATTGAAGAATCTAGTGTACATAGTGTGTACTACATCCAAGACCGGCGAAACAATGCGTCTTGCAAATAACAAATGTTCCGCCCCCGATGGGATTTGAACCCAGGACCTGTGACCTGGTACCTGGTCAACAGACAGCTGTTACACCACTGCAACACAGAGCCCTTCAAAATATTAATTTAAAAATAATTCTACGCAGGTGAAGCCGCGGGCGAAACATTGTCTCTACGTAGTAAATAAGATAAAAGATAAACATCTCAAACGAATCTCAATAATAGTCAACATTAACGTTCTCCCGTTTTTTCCGTCCTCCCTTCCCATCATTGGCACGTCCTTAAAAGTTATAGAACAGGGAATTCTCTGAGGAGTTCTCTCGTCACGTTTAATAGCACAGATAAAGAACGAAAGTGGACTGTTAGAGGCGAAATATCCCCTATAAGATCCCGATACCAAAAATAGACCGTATGAGTCGAACTAGGAAGTTACCACTACGGAAAAGCAATATTTTTATCTAAATGTGTTGGAATTATAAGTTTTGTTCCAACAGATCGCGGGACAAGAAAAATGTTGATACTTTTATTAAATAATATACTATAATGTAGGTATTGCGGAAGTTTTGCGGTGAGAGAAAAAGCTGTAATGCCCATGTGCCCCTGAGCACAGCAACAGGAAACTCTTAATCGTAATCGAAGAAAGAAAGAAGTATACTGTTTGACAAAAGTCTATCTATATCCAACTAGAGTGATACTTCGGCTCCCTGCAGCTCTTATTAGGTCGTCCGTAGTGTTTTAAAAAGCATGAAAGCATGCTCTGTCAACATCATTGTTTTGCTTACCATCAGCCCCTTTAGACAAATGCCATTATTCCGCAAGCGTTAACGCCAACAGTAAGAAGTGAATTGAAATTACATTTCCTCGCGCTCGAGAAACGTCATTGTTATGTCATTTCCATACATTTTTATTTTTTGCTGCGTTAATGCTTGCGGAATAATATCTAAGGGGACTGGTAAGATTGTGGACGAAATTTGCCAAAGTGCTTACAATCGACATGCGTGTCATAGAAAATAGATAGAGTTGTCTAGAAAAACTGTTTTTTTTTTTGTGACGCCATGATTTTGTAATCAATTTACTTTACTTTTAAACATACTCAATGAAAGATAGTTCCGAAGTTGTTTCTGTGTTCTCATAATAATATAATGACTAAAATTAGAGGTACTTAATTGGTTAGAATGTTGACAATTATTTAACACATTCACTATCGATCTATTTTTCAACATAAAATTATTCCAATTTTGTTCATCGGCATATCGGAAACTCGTTTAAAAACTGAGATGTTACTGAATAGGTACTTGAGTTATTATCTTAAAAGATAAAACTTAAGTAAACAACCAATATTTATGACCGTCATAAAACTTATCATCTTGCTTTGACACATCTTTCGATACACACTGTAGCTCTCCATTTGAGCTTACTATTTTTTGTCTTTGGAATCTATGGCTGTCATTTATGAATAATAGTTTATCGAAAAAAAAAAAATCATAACAAAAATTAATTTTACAATAATAACATTTAAGATTTAACATTAAGAAATTTTTCTGAAGTCTAAATATTTATTTAGAAACACTTGTTTTAGATTGACAATTATTCCTAATTTAGTTTTCTGGGCTATTTTCATTTAATTTTGATTAAAATATTGACTATCCGTTCATTCTTCGATTACTAACCTGTGTGTCTAGTACGAACTCATATAGTTTTAAGACATATCAGGTCACATAGGTTACTGCAGTGACTTTGTATGGGTAGTCTTATTTCTTCATAATTCCGTTAGGGGCGCTTTACAAATATAATAACAAACTTGTGACTGCAGTCGTGCCAGTAATAATAATATTTATCGGCTCAAAAATAATACACGAACAATAAAATAATAAAGTGCCATGCAATTTTTCAAATTAACTAATTCATACAGGCCATCTGTGTCTGAACTAGATTATCTAGGCAATCGAAGGTAAAACTCATGGTAACTTGGTTACATGGTCACACTGTCAGTGCTTTATTGACGAAGTAACGCAAAATTTCTTCCATTGAATAGGCAGCTAAAGAACATATTTAGCTCTAAGCAAAATTTATTTTAGGTTTGTAACTAAAAAACCTGGATGTTAAACAGGTTAAAAAAACGGATTAATGTGGTATATAATTACACTTATCTACTAACAAGAAATAATAGAAGTATGTAAGTACGTCAAGAATGTATTGAGATAATAATTTTCATTTAGAATCTTTCATTTGGGTTAGGTTAGGTTAGGTAGTACATTAGTATACTTTTAATATAATGTTTTCTTATTCTTAGAATGAACACAAAGGCATGACAGGCATAAGTACGACTTATACGCAGGCGAAGTCGCGGGCTTTATCAAGTACTTATCCTTTAAAAAAGTCTTCAGTTGATAATCTCATAGAACCATAATTTTTTAGGATTATTTTTTTCCATCTAAATTCATCCAGCAAATTTAGCGAGAAAACCCAAGAGGTTAATTATTATGTTTTGACTACATTAATTATATTGAAATTGCAGGCGAGAGAAATCAAGGATTCCAAAGACGACACCTATTATTCATAAAATAAACTAATGCACTAGTAGACAGGTTTCGAAGTAGTTGAGTTCAAATTAAAAACATAGATGGCGCTAAATATAAATTCTTACAACTTTCGGTTGCCACATTATGACTAGAGCTATTTTGTCGTTTTTTAAGTATTAGTTGGTCAGTTTTAATAGAACTTATTATCACTATTTAAAACTGGTCAAGAGTGAGTCTGACTTGACACTTACTTAGGTTACTTGGAGGGTACCACCTTAGAAGATTAAATAATATCTAGTTTAAAGGTTATTCTTATAGGAATCAAGATAAAGCCATAACTAAAAAACACTTTTATTGTTTGAGAGCCTCCCTTCATTTTAAATTTGTTCACGTTTTAGTATTTGTAATAGAAAACTGTCAAGTTTCAAGAGTATATTAGGGTTCTAAGGTACAGCCTGCTGACAGACGGACAGGCGGGCAGCAGGCTTAGTAATGGCGTCTCGTTTTTCACTCTTTGGCTAAAATACTGTTCTGAGAATCCCATTCTCTTTTTTCTCATTAATTTATTTGGATTACCAGCTAATAATACACTGCATGCAATTCAACTTAGAGACTAATATCATTCCCTTTGTTAATCCAATTACAGCTCACAAAAAATATAATTGAATCGGTCATTTCAAAAACCTCATAAGTCACCATTTTTCCAACATGCTTTTCTTACTGAAAATGGTTCCTCAGAGGTAGATGCGTATTCTGGGTGAAAACTTAAGTCAATACATTCCTTCGTCTTTGCACCTTCGACATACATGAGTTTTCAGTACGATTCAGATCGAAAAGGAACTATCATAGCCGAGGAATATATTGATGGATTGATTCATTTTGATTATTAAAGAAAATAACAACTTCTGTTTCACTTCCATCAACCAAAGCCTACGATTTGAAAGTGCCCATCAATAAAATTAAATTGACGATTTAAAACAAGTTACAGATAGCATTCTGGAAGAGCATATGCCATTTTACAACAACATTTTTAGCTGGCCAACTGCAAATGTTGAAGATATGCCAGATGAGAATGATGGAGAATATGACTATGTACCATAAAGATATTAAAACATGACAAATTAATACATGTAAAATGTTAATAAGTTTATTTTTAAGTTTAACTCTTAATTATGAGCAATAAAAATATTATGACTACGATTTTTTGTTTAAATTATATACTACTAAACCTATTTCTAGCTAAAACAACATAAGTCAAGAAATGTTTTTCAGATTTTTTTCATTATTTCAATTAACTGTAAAGATTATACTCTATTTTAATTTTTTACCACTCAAATATTAAATTGAACATAAAAAAGTCTTTTAAAACTCATTTGTTTGTGTATGAAACAGTTTTTATTGATTTCTGAAAAGTTTTGATTTCGTGACTTATGAGGTTTTTGAAATGACCGATTCAATTTAACAAAACACAAATTCAAATTGTTTTATTTGCACACGATAAAAACAAAATTCAATTAAACTGGACTATGTTAAAATTTAGTCAATTTTATTTAAAAAGAAAAAGACCATTAAATTCCGCAATATTTATTTATATTGTACACGTTACATTTCTTATTACAACAATTTTTTTAATAATGCACCAAATAATAAACGAAAACTTCTACAATAAAATCAATATTAAAAATACCTACCACATGGTTCAAATTAAATGATTAAGCTACATTTTATATTTCAAATAATTTTATACAAACGTTTTTTTTTTTCATCGTAAGAAAAGTACATTTACAATGGGTACAATATTAGGCAACTTAATTAAATATTTTGAAAGCGAGGCGTGTAAATTAAATTGTATAAGGAATTAAGCAACAGTTGAAAAAGTGTCCATTGATTTACAAATACACGCCTAAGTTTCAACCTCTTAAAAGTTAAAAACATTGCACTCAGCAAAAAAGTTTGTAAAAGCAATCTTACATTTATCTCATACATTTGGCTGGTTCATCATTTGGCCTACTGTCTCGACGAAAAACTAACCATTTAACAACGGCATAGGTATATTAAATTATAAATAATACCCAGAACATCTAGAGACAAAAACAACCTTGTTAATGACCATATTGAAACGATTTCTGTTAGTTAAATCAAAAATGGTCACCTGACAACTAGTTTATACAAGTTAAAATTAAAGATTTTGTTCTAAATATTTACACAATACATCAATGCTACGTGAAAATTGAGCACAGAAAATAGGGGTTCGGAATACAAATACATAGTATATACAAACGTTATGTACTAGTCGTGTATACTACTCAGAAGTTACAACACTAACTTTGGATTTCTTTTGAACCATTCACATTCTTAGACAAGCAGATATCCTTGTGTTGTTCTGTGCTTGGCTTTGTAATTAATAGTGGGCTTTTTTGCATTATCAGGAGGGCTAGCACATTAAGGAGGGATGGGCAGATAGAGGCTGTCTCTTTCCCCTTTTCACTGTCATGACAACGAGAGAAGTATTTCAGCACGTTTATTTAGCGTTCCTGGTTTGCAAAAAGTTTTGTTTTTTTTTACCTACAAGTTCTTACATCAAAGATAATCTTGGAATCTTCGTGAGCCATCAAACAAGCTCCACATTTGACATATTCTGTTAACATATTATATTTGTACATTTTACTTACCAACTATTTTTGACAGTCATCTTTCGTGATGACGTCACAAACGTCAACGTCAGGCTTCAACCAAATGGACAGTCAAAACACACATTTCACACGATAAAAGTCAATATTTACAAACACTTACCTAATTACAAATAAGATTCACAATCTCAGCTATGTTATAAACAATTAGTCAAATATTATACTATCATAAAAAGATCATAGGAAATAATGAAATGTCACTTAAAATTAGACTTAAATAATTACAATGTAGTCACTGGAAACTCATAAAATAAAGTCGATTTTCCTTTCAAAGGATGTATTTTGAAGATCTAAGACCCATGATCTTCTTTCTATACTTAATCAGCGAAATAAACAGCCATCAAACAGAAAGCGTAAAATTATGCAGCACTAGCTACCAAAATATAGTTACACATATTGTAAATGCATACATATAAATATTTGGTTTGATATACCCTAAGATAACAACATCTGATGAATGTGAGAAGAAATTAAATATCGGATCTTTTTAAGTAAAAAAACGGTATTCAGAATGTACTTTTATGATAACAAGTGACTTTACTTGACATTTGACTACTTCAATTTGACATTCTTCTAAGCAACTTGATAGATAGACTGTCAAATTTATAAATTACGTATTGACATACTTTTGAAAATGCCTAGTGAAATAGGCCTGTAATTTATTCGTTGGCGTAAATAAATTTAAAAAACAAAATTTCAACCGCTTATTCAAACGTCACTTAAAACTATAGTACTAATCCTATACATAATGCACTCAGAATTTTTGTAACATTTAAGTTTTTGAATTACTTTTAGAATAGCAAACTTGTACACGAATATTTTTGCTGAAATTTACATTAAACATTCATTTTAATAATTCAACATGATCAATAAATTGTGCATATAGCTACAAATCTAAGATTAAGTCTTATCACTAAGGATAAATATCCATATCATAGTCACGATCACACGCACACAAGTTAAATGTCAAAATTCTTTGATATAAGAAAACAATTCTTTGTCGTAAAAACAACAAACGTCAGTACATCGATTGAAATGAGTAACAAAATTAAAGTTACTAAGCAAAATCTAAAACAATCTATGATAAGTAATAATTAAATAACAAAAGGAAAAAATACACATTTCAATCACAGATTTTGTCAAACAATACTAACCCTTAAGACCATTTACTAAAGTCACTTTTGACTTTTCAACTACATACTAATAACCATACCGGCAGTAGCCCATCCGAGGTTAAAAAATACCAAGACATCATCGTAAGTTCATACCCAATGGGAGATTTTATATAACTCGCAAAACCCAACCGAAATCCTCTTTATCCTATTACATTTATGTCACTTAAAGTGTCACCTTTATACCTACTTCACTTAAACATGTCACTTGAAGCGTCAATACTATACGCATGTCAATTTAGTGTCAAATTCACGTATGTCACTTTAAGCGTCACCACTATACACACGTCACCTGAGTGTCAGTTGTCACGTATAATGAGCACCTTCCTGAAGTCCCACGATCATTCCGGCTCCGTGTACATGAATGAGAACTTGTCGTGGCTGGTCGGCTCGATGCACTGGCCTTCGATCAGGCACTGCACTATCCATGTGGTGGAGACCAAAGGTATGTTGTCCTGGTTAGCCTTTAAATTAAATAAAAAAACGAATTGACGATACAATAACATTAATAAAATAAAATGTGTTTGTTAATGGTAAGTTCAAAAGACCTATTTGTAATGAGGAAAGATTCACAAAAAATTTACACCAAAAAGGTCAATTAAAGAATTTCAGACAATGTTTTTTTTAAGAAATTGTTGTCATGACCAATTATCTCATTTTTGCAAGATGACCGCTCAATGACCATTTTGCGATTAGAATACACTATGGCATAACGATATTTTAACTCCGCTGATTACACTTTAAGCTGTTTGAGCTTATTTAGGCTATGGTTACTAAGCAATGATATAAATATAATACTTAAATACATAGGAAACATCCGAGACAAGTACTTTTGTTCATGCCACAAATACCTGCTCGTGACTCCAACGCGGCACCTCACGTGTCAAAGTTAGTAGTTATTAAATAGGTTCAGAGTGTGTTTTTGCGTCTGTAGCCAGATCATGATGCATACAGCCTGTAGATAAATGTTTTCATTTATCCTTTTGACCCCTTTGATGCCTTTTGAGTTTCGCTTTAGAAACTGCATCAAAGGATTCGTCGTGTTAACAGGCAGCGGTGATCACTTCCCGTTAGGTGAATATCCTGCTCGTTCGCTCATCAAGTTTTAATACAAAAAATAAATAACAATATTAATAACGTTACCTTATTCTGTACTTCGTGCGGGCAGTCCCATTCGGTGACGAGGGCGTACGCGCTGGTCGTGTTTAGATTCTCCTCGTTAACAACCCTAGTGTTGGCTCCTGCTAATGTGCATATCTTCTCCCAGAACTTCACAAAGGTGTCCTGGTCTCCGCATAGCAGGATTGTCTTATTGTTAAAGAAGCTTGTGTTGCGTTTGCCAGATGGAGGGTCCTGAGGGAATATGAATATAGGGGTATTATGGAACAGGCGATTAATAGGAACTTTTATGCATATGCTTTGTAAGCCCGGTCGCTTCTTTTTCAGAAACATTGAAATTTAATACTTTATTAATTTGATAAAACTTGCACTTCTCTACACTTCTTTTATAAAATTACGCCGTAACCCCTCGAAGGGTTTTGCAGAGGTGTACACACTGCATTTCGCATGTTTATGTTGAGTCCCAGTGTGACATGTTGCGGATCTGTCGCCGCTAGTCGGGCACAATGAGGAACATGGCAGTTAATACTTTCGACACCCCTTGACCAGACGAACCCTCAATCCTCTAAGTCGGTTAACTAAGTTACGTAACAAACTGATCTTTTATATCCTCCTTCTTCACGCTTCTAGTAATTGCTAGTAAAAAATAGTGAATCACTAACCCAGTTGAGATACCGTTTGTGTCGCAGGCTGTACCCGGCCGGCAGTAGGAACGCGGCGGTGTCCAAGGCAGTATTCCTGGCACAGCTGCATACGACCCACGCGTGGCTCACAGCCCTGGCACCGCAAGCCAGCCAGCGGATGTATTTGGCTGTCAAACATGGTCTTGCAGCTACCAAACGGCAAGAAGTCCCTACCGAAGATGGTACGTCATCCGCGTGGCTGTAAAAAACAAGTTATATTGTTTTATTTAAACATTTAGCTTTTTTTCCATTCCGTATTTTGTGTCACATAGAAAGATATACATATAGATGATCTTTATTTGTTATTTGGTACAACAATGATCTTAAAATTAATATTAAAGGTCCTTAAAATCCTGCCATAATTCCACACATGGTATACCTTATTTATTTAACAACTTTTGTACTTAATGTCATGCGAAAAGCAATAAACAATTTGAATTTAGAGTTTAAAAACCCGACTACTGAAAAATTGGACTATAAAAAGGAAGAAACGAGTAAATATGCTATTTAAAATCATTATGTACGTACTAACTATTCAATACAGCCGTGGTCATATGTCACCTTCAGTATTAAGCGATCGTGTTATATGTTTGTATTATTTAGTAAATCATACAACAGTTTTGATTGTCACTTTTGCCTCTTAATTATATTTTTTATAACAAACGTATTCTATGTCACATATTGATATTAATATCAATAGATTGGACACCTCATCTATCAAAATTGGTTTAGGAGCTATGGTGGAACACACAACATACACAGACTCAGAAAATCGTTAGCCGTCCGTTCGGCTCTGCGGGCCGGTAATCGTGTAAAAATAAAAGACAAGGATTCAAGAGTTTCTGCACCTGAAAGTAGGTCTATTAAAGAAGTACGAAATAAGCTTTGCACTTATAATGTTATTCGTCTTTGCCTTTATTTTGTGTATTTAAAGGGAATCTCTTCCGGCTGTGCGTTGACACCCCTGACCACAACGAACGTAAGTGTCAGCAGGGTTAGCCTGTTGACGTTTACAAACGCTGGTTTGCAAAGCCAAGAGTAGCGGCATAAAGGCATAATATTTGCCTAATAATAATATGCTGCAGTAAAAGAATCGGCTATTATTAAAACATTATCTTGTCCCTGTATTTATTTAAGCTATTTAACGATAGCAAAATCGTAAACAGGGTACTGAAACATCTAAATACAATCCATTAGATAGAAATACGAGGGCGGGTCAATAAGTCCGTGACTTTTGGAATAAAACACAGATTTTTTGATAAATAAATCATTTTATTTTTCAACGTAGTCTCCCTTGAGCTCTATACACTTTGTACAACGCTTCTCCAATTTTTATATCCCTTCCAAAAAATATGACTTGTCGAGGTCCTCAAAATAGGCCTTTGTTTGCGAGATGACTTCATCATTGGAGTCAAATCTTTTTCCACCAAGCCATTTCTTCAGGTTTGGGAACAAGAAGTAGTCACTCGGAGCCAAATCTGGAGAATAGGGCGGATGAGGGAGCAATTCATAGCCCAATTCATGGATTTTTGCCATGGCAACTGCACATGTGTGCACCCTTGCATTGTATTTGTGGAAAAGAACTTTTTTCTTGGCCAAATGAGGTCGGATTTTTTTCAAATCGTCATTGAAGCGGTCCAATAAGTTGGCATAATATTTCCCATTGATTGTTCTTCCCTTTTGAAGGTAGTCAATGTGGATTATCTCACGTGCATCCCAAAAAACAGTCGCCATAACTTTATTGGCTGACAAACCCACCTTGGCCTTCTTTGGCGCCGATTCACCCTTAGAAACCCACTGTGTTGACTGTTGTTTGGTCTCTGGTGTGTTGTGATGGATCCATGTTTCGTCCACGGTTACAAAACGGCGCAAAAACTCCTCCATATTGCGATTAAACAACGCCAAACCTTCCTGTGAAGTTGTTACACATTTGCGTTTGTGGTCAACTGTGAGCAAACGCGTCACCCATCTTGCGGAAAGCTTTCTCATGCCCAAGTAATCATTAAAAATTGAAACTACTGAGCCATGAGAGATCCCTACGGCTTTCACAATCTCTTGCACTTTCAATCTTCGGTCGGCCAACACCATATCGTGAATTTTTTCGATTGTTTCGGGTTTCACTTTTTTACCATCGATTTCGATGGTGCAGAGTCACCATAGTATTTATCAAGCTTAGCCTTGGTCTCGGTAATGGTTTTTTTTTCGCGAAAAATAATGCTTAATCAGCACACGAAATTCACTTTTTTCCATTTTTTCCTCAAATTACTGGGTAGGCTGATAAAGATAGCTGTCAAACACAAACTAACTGACGCAGCAAGTTCAAATTTTGATAGGAGTCAACCGACAGATGCCTGTTGACAGGAGTAGTGTTGCTTTTTCAGTAAAGAGGTCAGAAATTCAAAAAGTCACGGACTTATTGACCCGCCCTCGTATACCTGCGCGACAGAACTAGAGAACAATACCAGAACTAATGGTTGCACGGAACGGGTTGTAGACAAACCAAGGAGGCTATTCCGGTAGCATGTAAGAGGTTCTGCCGCAATCTAAGCAGGCTAAACAGAACAGGATACGTATACCATAACAGGCCACCGTCCATTAAACAAGCATCTCTTAATTTTAAGTGTAACCAACAGCCCCTTATACAGAGGATGCAAGAAAGCAGCACATGTGATTATGGAATGCGCAAGCGTGGCCGAGCAACGGCCTCAGATCCTCGAATCACCGGCATCACTCACAGAGACATTCGGAAATGTGAAAAGATTGCTGGACTTCTGGGAATTTTTGGGATGGCTGAATTAGGAACAAACCAACTTTACGTACTATGGCCCAATCAGGAGACTTACCCAAACTAACTACAATCAATTAGCATTAAAAAAACTCACCTATAGACAATTCCACCGCCAGCCTCCAGCTGTTCCTTCAGCCTTTCCTTGTTGAACGGGATGTTGGAGAATTCTAGATCTTCAGTGTCAGTCCCTGCCAGAGTGGACGATGTCTCGCCATCTTCCTCTGAGGAGTAGTGTCTCGTTTCCAAGCACTAAGAAAGGAAAAAAGGTTAACTAGAGAGAAAGGCGAGCATTTATTATTTGATGGAGTGTTAAGAGTCTAATGCGATTATCGGAATATATTTGCAAATCGTCTGGGACAGTACCACCCTCCTTTCTATTCCAACCGTGAAGCAGTTCGCTTTGTTTCGGAATGAAGGATTGAAGAGCCAGTGTAATTACCGGCACGAGAGGTTTAGCGGACCACACCCCATTCTATTTTAGATGCGAAGCTGTTCACTGTATTTCGGTTTGATTGGAGAACAAATGTAGTACCGACACGAGAGGTTTAACATCTTAGAGGTACAAGGACAACGCATTGACGGTGCTCTTGGGGTTTCAAGACATCAAGGGGACCGTCTGCTTTTGTCCAGGGAGTTAAATGAATATAATATGTATATGTTAATAAATACTGTTAAATAACTAATAATGATACAGACACAAGCATTAATAATTAATAGATTATAAAAAATTCTAAAAACCCACGTTTTTAAATGTCCTAAAAATAAGATTATGTATTAATAATATATTATTTAAGGGATTATTAATGGGATATATTTAAATGACGTGTTTAGATCGTTGGTGTATCTTGCGAAAATAAGCCCCCACATTTTGAGTGGCCCCTCTTTCAGACCAGTAGGGTTGTTTTCTTATTTTTAGGACACTCAAAAACGTGGGTTCTTAGATTTTTTAAATCTATTAATTATTTTTTTCTGTATCAAAAGTCACTCCATACAAATTTTATCAAAATCGGTCCAGCCGTTTTTATAGTTGTAAATTGCATTGTCATCGGGTTTGAAGCTACCCTGAAAATTTCAGCCTGCTAGCTTATCGGGAAGTGCCTCAAAATTGAGTTGCAAAAATCCAACCAGAACAAAAAACAAAAAACAAACACGAAAGCGAGAGTATAAAACGTGGGAAAAACTAACCTTCTCAGTGGTCTTGGTTTTCTTGGGTGGCTCAGTGCATGTTAGTAGGAAGTGCATGCCCGAAAACAACTTGCTGTCGGGTCCCGGTATGGGGCCGAGCAGCGACACTGTGTCTTCATCGTTCTCGAATTTCGTAAGCTTGGAATTCTTCTTGCCAACGTTCTGTTTTGCAGCGCCTTTCAGTTGGAGCGGGCCCGCTTGGGTGGGGAAAAGAAGAATGATGACAATTATTATTAAGTTTTTTAAATATGTAGTGAAAATTGATACAGATTGCTTAAGATCTAAAGTAAACCACTTATAATTAGTTCTGAAAGATTTGAAAGTTTCAAGTAACAATTTTTTTTGTAAAGACGTATAAGGAAGGAAGCTTTTTGTCTAGTAATTTAAACAAAAATAGAATAAATTATGATTATTTGACAGCATAGTTTGTTATTGTTACTTTTCAATTTTTATGGCAATTTTTCTATCAAATGAATCATATGTTTGTTTGCCATTGAGCTTGAATAAAAAAAATGTATGAATATGTACCTTTAACCCCGTCTATCTTCCTGGGCGTCCGCTGCAGCTCGGGCTCGACGCCGGCGACGTCGTCGGAGCGGGCGGGCGGCGCGCTGCAGCTGGCCTCGCTCAGCGAGCTGCTCTCGCTGGCCGGCCGCGCGCGCCGAGCCGACACGCTCTTGCACTTCACGCCTTACCAAACAAACATTCACGTCCAGCTTATAACTTATTTAATGCCTATTCATTGCCGGAACTTAAAGCATATATTTAAAGTAACTGTAACTGTATTCGGCCCTGATCATCGAAATTAAAATTAAAGTTTTCAAACGTCAATTTCAAATAAAAATACACGTTTGACAACTGGTTTAGATAATCAGGAGCTTTTTTATGTTCTCGAATAAATTAATCTGACTTGAATATTACAAGTGCAGCAGGGAGTCGCAGGATGCAAGCGCCCCCGCCCCTTGAGGCAAAAATCATTTTCAGCAAATGTAAACGACAACAAAAATGAATTGAAATGACATATTACGCTTGTGTGACGAGTAATGTCATTTGTTTTTGACGTTTCTCTCTTTAAGGCCTCCCGTTCCAGAAACCACGATTCTGATTGCTTTTGATTTTAAATTGTGTCAAATTCATGAAATCAATAAACACAGGCTAGTTAAAAAAGTGTTAAAGCATAAAAAATAATTATTATTTTTTGCTTGATTTTTGAACTTTGAATGAATCGACTTAAATTACTATAAATAATTAAAGCTCATAAATACCAGAAGTTGAAGCTTTTGGACTTTTTGGTGACGCGACACGTTTCCTGGCGCTGGATGTGGCGGCTTTGTCTCTACTCCTAGCGCTGCGGGGACCCTGCGAACAATGGATGTGATACTTTAAAAATGAAGCCACCAAAACTTACATATGTCACTAATGTCATCCCACACTAGCCGCTCAAAATTATATTAAACTGAAACAGTCTCACGAGTTTAATAGATTAAGAATATAACTACATGTTAGTCAATTCTTTACTGTAATCTTTTTCGTGTGAAATAAATACGATTTTGGACAAAAAAAAATGGATTGACAACCGTCATATACTACCTAATCTACTTCAAAAGTGTCAGTAAATAATGCGTAAGAAAAAGTTGGACAAGTCAAGAAAATGTATATTATAAATCAACTAAGTCGCTAATTAGCCTTTTTAATTTACAACAATTTTATTTAATATTGGGATTATTTTAAAATTATTCAACTTTTATATTTACTTAAGTATTCTATTGTTATTCGTTTTATTACATGTAAAATAAACATGAAGACTTTTCTGAAGAGAAAACAAGCAAGATACATCATAATCAAATGATTTCAAACATACCTGTATGATGTTATCTAGATCTAGTTGGTAGTGTTTGGCTCGCCGTGGCGTGGTCGGTGTCTGCGGTTGACTCGCTCGGCTCTCCTTCAGCGAACGAGCCTGGTCTTCAGTTAGATACAGCTCGCTTGCCGTCACAAGTACAACTGTGTCGCTGGTAACGAAAACATTGACTTGGTATTGTTATGTTGATACAAAGGATGCAATTTAAATATCCATACCGAACCGTGAAAATCTTGAACGAGAGTACAATAAAATTATACAATTTAAAGTTATATTCTTACTTCATTGTTTCACTATCCATAAGTTCCATAGAGGTCGAAACTATGAGTTTCTATTTAGCATAGCATTACGAGGCTTTTCATAAACAAACACCTATTACAGGTTTTTGTCAAATCTTTTATTTACGAGGTTTTTAAAGTACGTTATCGATTCATGAGTGAAAGTTTAAACTGAGATACTTAAGGATGTAAAAAGTTAGTAATATTTACTGGTAAAATCTCTTAAACTTTCAATTATTATCTTAATTTCAGAATAACTTAACCGATTTGGTGATTTTATGTTGTTGTGTTCGTAAAGACAGGGATTTTGTAAAATATTGTTACAAAATTTTGGGACTGATCGCTAGAAAAAAAGGTTAAAGTGTTAAAAAATACTGACCCATCAGTAGTACATCTATAAGCGATAGTTCCACCATCATTCTCCTCCATGCCTAATACCAAACCAGGCTCATAATTCTGCTCTTCATCCACCATCGCATACACGGATTGACCTTCAAGCGGCAATGTTTTCATATCGCCAAAAATAATGAAGTCATCCAGTAAAACCTTAGATTGCCCGTCATCAAATTTGATCAAATACTTGTTAGGTTCAGTGATCTCTATGACGCGACCGGAATAGTAACGTTTGTCCACCCATTTAGCTAATACTACCGTATCTGGAGCGAAGCCAGGGTATTCCGATTTGACTACAGCTTTTTCAACGGGAGTTGCCGGTCGGGGTGACAAAGGTCGACCCTTCCTTTTCAATTTGCTCACAGATTTAGGCGTACCAACTAGTGTTGACAAGGGTTTGTCGTCTTTGGGCGACATTTTCCCGGGATTCCCATTCATGGGGACCATTTCAGGGGAATTCATCCCGTGCATATATTCTGGTTCTTCGGTTTGCGTAGGGAGTATTGCCCTTTTAGTTTTCCCAACCATATGCCTTCTACCTCTAACCCTCGTCTTTTTCAACGAACTTTTTGGAGTAGCTTTGTCGCATTTGCTTACTTCCTCAGGGCTAGCATTGCCATTGCTTATCGCAGAATCGCTTGACGCTTGAATCCCGATAGAAACTTTATCATCAGATCGATTTGGATCGTCAACAGACACTTCTCTCATATGTGAAAATATTTCTTGCAACTTCTTCATTAAGGCTTCATACCCTTTGATAGACGTAGTCGGGTTCGATACTGATTTCCTTGGAGGTTGTGGAACGACGAAGTTACCGTCGCTTGTTCTGTTACTAGAGCTTGATGAGGAACTAACAGTTGAAGCAAACGACATTTTTGGTAGATTTATCATTCCTCCGCTAGTAACACTAGAAGGAGAATTGCTTACCGACACATCAGCCATATAAGGATCAATAGTAAACCTCTTCGAGAACCTTTGGAATTCTTTACACATATCCATGCCTAGGTCGTTGTCTGTTCTAACAATATAAAGTGATAGAAATTCACCATCCTCATTATGGCTCATGTGAACATCGAAAATCGGTATTTGAGGGGTATTCATTGGCAATGAATGGCCATTTTGTAACGGCGAGATCGTAGAGGGAGTAGTAGAGTTACTTACTCTGAATGAGTCGTTTTTCCCTCTTTTTCCTTTATTCATGTTAAGCTTAATAGTATCAGGTGTAATGTTATCTTCAAGTTTAGTGTCGCTGAATTCAGTTGGTGTTGACGAATTGCCATTGGATAGTTTGGAAATCAATTTGTTAGTGACTACACCAACATGATCAGGACTTTCAAGACCTAAAGAGCTGACGCTATCTGTACTTTCTTGGTCAGTCGTTTTTCCTTTGAAATCATTTGGCCTTGGTTGAGATAGATTACTTAGGTCAGAGTAACTGTAGCCTTCACTATGAGTTTTATGAATAGGTCCCGCGTCAAGGGATTCTTTACGATCCTTAACTAATACTGGATCACTGCTGTACTTTGGTTCATCGAATTTTTTATCATTGACTTCATCTGGCGTTGGGGACAGAACCAGATGAAAATTTTGAGAATCATCAAGTTCTGAAGAGCTTTCTTCAGCTATAGTTTCTTTTATGATCGGAGGGCGGATTTCTTTGACGAATTCCACGCTTGGTCGCGAACTTGAGCTGTCTGAATTAACAAGATTAATCTCTTCAACAATTGGAATATTTTTGAGATCAAGTTTCTTAACTGGAGTCCTTCGAGAGTTGGTGATATCTACACTTGCTGGTCTAGTTTTAGGTGTTTTAGGAGTTTTTGCTTTAGGAGTTTCAGTACTGTTACTTCTTTTTACTTTTCTTGGGCTGGACCTTACCGGTGTACGAACTCTTGACGTAGATGGCAAGACATCAACTAGTTTTCTTTTAGGCCCACCAGTTATTTCTGATACTTCGTCATCTAAGCTCTGAGTTGTTACTTCATCATTGGTCATAAGCTTTTGCAGTTTTGAGGTGCTATCGACTTTATCATCTGAGAGCTTCCTTTTAGCTTGCCCAGGTTTATCATCTATTTAAAAAATACTAGTATTATTAAAAATAATGATTTTTTATAATGATTTTAATTTTAATTTTTCTTAGGACTCATTAATAATTGTAACAATATCAAAGGTAAATTAGTACAAAAGAATAAAGATACCTTGTTTACAGTAACATAAAAGAAACATCATAAGTAGAAGAACATTTTACAATTAAGAAATAACTTTTGTTGGGATTTTCAATAATACATAAATAAAAGAAAATAAATCTTTTTTTCCAATAATTTCATTCGATTTCTCGTTTTCTAATAGAAGAAAACTTAACTTGAAAAACTAGATTGAGTATACCATATAAAAATCTAGTTTAATATATATTTTACATATAAACATGCAGAAAAAAATATAATTCACATTAATTACCTTTTTCTCCAGGATTTATGACAGTAACATCATCGGATGTACTGATGATTTCCTGAAAATATGAAAGAAATTTATTAATGTATTAAGTTTTTTCATGAAAATATTACAGGTTATTTATAGGTATAAATTTTATCAACTTTTACTGTATAAAACTCTGGCTCTTTAACTTCATCTTTGTAGGAATCATTTTTTTTTTGACATTACATTATTCCGTAACAACTTTTTTTAAACCTGTTAATAAAAGAAAGACTTCGAAAGATAAAGTATACCAGTTAAGGTTAGGCAAGAGGTTGTTAAAATGTTAATTAACCAAATTTACAATGTGATTTGTAGAAGCCTGAACTCTCTTAGTAAGTTGTCCCATCAGAGTCTATTCCTATTTTTTTTCTACCTTTAAGGTGGCAAACGAGTGTAAGGTTGTGATTAAAACGAGCAATTTCTAAACATTAATTTATTCAATCGAATATTGAAACTAAATGTCTGATGATGCTGTAAGCTTGGCAGAGCGAGACGGTCAATGAAAAAAAAGGGAGAGGAAAAAAAAGGGGGGAAAGAAAAACGAGGAAAAGGAGAGGGAGGTTTTTTGGAGGACAATTAGTTTTGCATAAGTTTAGAATTACAATAGACTAGAATGTTGGAGGTTTAATAAGTTTTGAAAGTGGAATAATAAGGTTAAAATTACTTAGCACGAGTTTGATTTCTGGGGTCTCCTATACAAACATGCGGCCTGCCTGATGATAAGCAGTCACAGTAGCCTATGGATGTTTATAATACCACACACATACTTTAACACCCTTTTAATATTTCTGTTATGTATATTTCATTTTATTTTACTATAACAATATGGTTTTTATATTTTTATAAGATATACCTTATTTGGTTGGTGGGATAAATCTAAACAACAAACAAAATAATTACTTACATTCTGTTCCATTTCTTCTGGTTCATAAACTGGACTTTCTGGAAACAAGTTCTCAGAATGATTCCCATTTTCAACCGAACCATTGCCTTTACTGTTCTGATCTGAAATTAATGAAAAAGATTTTTTATTAAAACAATATTTCATGAAGTGTGAATTCTGCGTTTCAAATTAAAAGAAACATTAAATTAAGTTCTACTTTTGCACAGAAACCTGAATTTTAATATTTTAACTTCTATTGTGGTCATACAGTCCAATTAAGATGAGATTGTACTTGAAAATAACAGTAAGATTATAACAAAAGTAGATACATTCAAACCTTGAAGATTTGATTGAAATTCAAAATATTAATTGATTTTGATAGTACTCGAGTGATATTTGTAATTACAATGTAGAAATCTAAATTACTTAATTTTAACCTTACCAATTAACCTAAACCATCCAAATCATATTAAACCAAGTTATTATGATAAATTAGATAATGGTTAACATTTGTTTTTCAATTCTCTGCAAAATTTTACTTTATCCAACAGGAATTAAGACTGAGAGAAATTCTTTTTTAATCAGACAAAAATGTGCATACTAATCTAATACATAACAATGTAACATTATCTTGAATTATATTATGAATTGCACAGTTTATAGTAAAGATTTAATAACAGTAAATCTTCTTGGCTGTTTTATTGACAATATTGATGTTTGAAATATAACCCACGCAAGAAAAGTGAAACGTCATACTATCGTTTTATTAAGATGTGTTTGCATAAAAATGTTGGTTTCAAAATACCTTTGATACACAATATCATTACAAAAATTAAGATTAAATTATATCTACATTTTTTTATCTAAAACTGGTTAAAAACAGTTTTAAAACGTATTAACTACTTTGACAAGAAAAACATCTAATTTTGTCGGGTTATAACAAGTGGACGTCACAATTACAGCGTTGTTTTCAATGAAATTTAAACTGCATTTGGATAAATACCTGTATCACGAGTTTCAGATTCTCCTGCAGTTAAATTCTTATTTATTTCTTCCATGCTTCTATTTGCACTTACAATGAAGTGCCCAGAACTAGCGGTATTTCACTCGGTGTAAACTGTCACTTTACTAAGAGCACTAAATCCACATTGAGATAAGTATACAGTGTGAAAACAATTCAAAAAGCGTAAAGATGTAAATAGATATTAAAAAAGGTACTAGAAATGAATATATAATACTTAATTCCTATTTTACGGAATAAAATAAGAATAAACAGGCAGCTTGTTGATTTGGTTGGTGCTGCCAGCTTAAAAAAATTTAAACGTCAAAGAATGTTTGTACTATTGGTAGTTTTTTTAGGAATTAAAAATCCCCTTTCATGAAATGAATTACCAAGGTTGGAATTTAAAATGTTTCTGAAAATAAAAATAACCGACGCATTTATGTAAGCCCAACTTAAATTCAATTTCCAAAAGGCTCCTGAAAAAACTTAAATTTTAATTTTGAAAGTTAGTAGTTAGTTTTGTAAAAGGTCTAAAATAGTTTAAAAATTCCATCTACCTTCAAATTGATATCTGTTATGGATGGAAAAGAAATATATATATTTGGACCTGAAATATTTCCGAAAGAATCAAAACAAGATGCCATTTCATCCTTGCCACTTGAATTGTCATGGAAAATATTTTCGTGAGTTTTGGTAATCCTTATAACGTAGCTGATGTTAGCAATAGGTTTTATAACTCAATCAGCGCTATTGTCATAGAAAGGTAAAGGAAGGTTACTTATTTACCTAACTACGTTCAAAAAATTCATTCAATTTTTTTTTTGTTAGATATTTGGACGACCTATCATTGCGTACTGCCTCTCACACATCAATCGTATGGAAAAATATAATGCTAGCATGTAAGAACCTAAAAAAAAGATTGAACAAGTTCGAGTTAGTTTTTACATTGGGATCTAAAAGTCTAGCAAAGTTCTACAGAAGAAATAAACGAAAAATGAAAAAGGAAACAAAGAAAGCTCAAAACTTTTTGCCTGTTTCACAACGAATGGGTAAGGTTTTACGATTGCAGAATTATTTTCAGTATTTACCTCAATACGATGCTTTGTGTCCGCGTCTTAGTCCACGTAGTTCTGTTTAAACAGAATGTGAGTATACAACCTTCTTACTCGAGTAGTGGTGAAGTTAAAAACTAGTAATTTTAAATCAGTTGTAGGTTTTGGGGCGTTTGAGGCATGATTAGTTTTTTAATAGATTAAGCTTAACACCAACATACCTACATATAATTCGAGGTTATCTTGAGGCAAGAATTGACGAGGACGCTGTACCTAGGTACACCTTACGTACACTCAGTGTATATGTCTTGGGCCTATCGTTCATTTGGACCGATCGAGATCTGCTTAAGCACATCACAATTTGGCGGGCAGCACTTCGTGATATGGCCGATTATTTCAAGATGTGCCCAATGTAAGGATATGCAAATCGATGCGAGTTCTTATTTGTTGATTATCACTACAAGTTATTTGTCCATATTGTTATATGGCTGGAGCGTTTGTAAAGTAGTTGGTTAGCACAAGTTTTTGATTGATTGGTAGCAAAGGGTGTAGTTATTTGAGTATACATTGGGTAAGTTAAGTTGGGTTAGCTATTGTTCGTAATAGTGTGGCCGGGGTACTGGGTCTGGGGATCCTGTACTCGTAAAAAGCCCACTGAACGAAGGCCCGTTTTAAGTCTGCTGGCTCACGAGTGGTAGTTTTTAAGACTGGCCAGTCATTAGAGTAGTGCGGTGCCTGAGGAATCCTTTGGCTTCCCTCTATCCCGTAATGCTCTGACAGCTAACGGCGTTGGTGAAACGTGGCGTTTTAGTCGGTAGGCACAGTTTCTCCGTGAGTCGGACATACTCCTTCGGCCTCCCCTGGTTGAAGGAGATCAGTGAGGATTTCCCCACGTAAAAAAAGGTTAGGTATTTTGACCACAACGCATGAGCGATGCTGCGGCAGCGGCTGGCTAGGGCCAAAATCGACATTTTATTTTCTTCTGATTTACTCTTACTCTTACATACTCATTCTCTTGTTACATTTAAAGTAAAACTAGATATTCAGTTTTCATTTAGTTTGGGACCTGTCTCACGTGCAGTATTGCCCATTGTATTGCCATTAGTAACCGATTTTCCCAAGAATGTTGATAAAGCAGTTATTAGACAGGCAAATCGAGATATGGCGGCGGCGCGGCGTATCGCGATGTGCCCAGGCAGATCTCGATCGGCCCATTTAAATGATCGGTGTACGACCAATACACCTGGTGTCTCTAATTGTGAAATTTATTGTGACACCATAATTAGTAAAAATCAAGAAATCTAGGTAACAATAAATAAATCTGTGTCCGACAGTCACGTCTTGTGTCGTATCGCAATATTTGTCATAGTCTAAACTAAACTTTAGACATAATACATTTTCTATCTTTTGATTCTATTATATTATTCACAATTCATCGATTTCTAATACAATTAATTTTGAATATTTTCCAGTGGAGACGACGAAAACTACGATTTTTAAAGGAAAAAGGAAAGGAGATGATATTTTACTCAGTTCGAAGCGATTCAAGTTGTTTTAAAACAAAATCTACATCGAAAATTTTAGTTTACCTTCCTTGTTATTCTGTAGAATATTGACTTGAATTAATTAAAAAGAAAGATTTTTAGGCTTTATTTATTTTTTATCACTCCTACCAAAATTCTTAGTACATAGGTAAAAATGAATATTTTAATTAATTTATTTTTTAATATTTTTATTAGTTATTTTACTCCTATTTATATAATTCTAAATCAATCATACATAATTTAAGTTGTACCTTATATTTATAAAATTAAACCGTTATTGGTCAATTATTAAGTTTACTGAATAGTTTTAAAGCCTTTGTAGTGTTGTGGTTTTTAAGTAAAGCAAAGAAAAAAAAATTGTTGTAATAAAAAAAGGTGTAAAAATATTTTTATGGTTGGTAACTTGAGCGTTTGCCAGGAAATTCAAAGTTTCTATACTTACATGTTACTAAGAGTTTTTGTATGTAAGTTTCTGATCATCAGGTGGATGTCCAATGCTTGGACTCAAATATTTCCAACCTGAGTGATTCTGTCCCGCTTACGTCCAAAGGCTTTCTGCAGCCCTTACAAGATCGTCTCTCCACCTAAGGACGCCCATCCAACACTACGCCTTTCGACCCTACATCATACATAAACATAAACTCACGCCGTTATCGCTCGAGAGGGTAGGCAGTGGTGCTACACATCGCTTTTCTCATGTTTATGTTGAGTCCCAGTGCGAATCTGTCGCCACTATCTGGGCACATCGAGAAAATGGCAGCTACAACTTAGGGTAACTCGAGACTCGAACCCTCGACCTGTCGGCTCGGCACCCTCGGTTATCCAAGGCACGTAACAAACTGAGCTACCACGTCCTCTCCCCCCGTCCTCCTTTCTACCCTAGTTATATAGTTTTACCTACAGTACTGTAAATAAAGTTAAAAAGGAAACATTAGAATCCTAAAATGCACAAGTAGACATATAAAGATGTTGGCAGGCGTTAAGTTTAGTAACATGATGTATGGGAGGTGGATGTTTAATATGTCTGTTTACGAACGCCGCCAAGTATTAAGTGTACATTTTAGTTGTGTTTAGACAATGTGTTCATATTTTACAAGCGCCGCCGCAGTCAGCGAGTAAATTGTAAAACATTTCATGTGTAAACCGCAGGGACATGATATAATGCGGACATAGAATAAGTTACGCAGAAGGGTAATTACATAGATAGGTGTCTAGTCTAGGGGTGAGTAGTTGATAATAGCTAGAGTAATTTCTGTAGTTATCTTACAGTTTTATGTCTCTCAGTTTAGGTAGGTAGGTTATAGGCAAGTGTGAAGCCACATTTTGCCGCCATATAAGTGTCTAAGCGGCTTGCCAACAAATCTGTAATTAATTTGGACGTATTCAAAATGAAAAGTGAAAACAGAATGAGTTTCAATCGCTCGCAGTGTCATTAATAAAACTTGCCGCAAAGCGTTTTGAAGGAATTAGTTGTGATGACATTAATTTGCGTTGGACACTATTCGAAGTGTTTTGTACACACATAAGCCAGGTTTTAAACCTCTACTTCTACTAAGGAACAGTTGTAAATGAGTTTCTTGGCTCACTTATCTATGAAATTATAGATAGTCAGTTCCAGTCAAAAGAATAAAACTTTTATTAGAAAATAACTTAATTGGGAGCTCCTCCGCTGTCAATGCTATCACGCGGTATCCGGAATCGCGATCCAGTCACGTAAATATTGATGGTATCGTCGTACTATTTGTATATATTATAATTGCACGAAACTGTTGTATATTTTATTATAATTTTAATGATAACGATTGGTTTTGATAGTCTGTCACAGTGTCCCATCTGTTACAAATATCAACTTCTTTGGCATGACGCCTTCGTTTCTACGCATTCTATAATGGAGTGGAAATACAAGAAAATTTATAACAAGAACGTTAGATAAAACACTCGGTTTTGATTATTTCCTTCACTTTGCTTGTTTTTTGGGAGCTAGCTTTATCTAGCATATCTACTGTAAAACTTATTTAATGCTCTGTGAATATTAATGTGAATTTTTGTGTAGCTGTAGTTCTTAACTTAAATTTTGACGAATCCTCGATTTGTGGTTTGAATTATATCGTAGGTTCAGTAAACGTTCTTGACTGCTGGGCTTTTTAAATATAATTAAAGAAACATTAATTTGTTAAAGAACAGTAAAACAAGTGCCAATAGTGAAATCTTCTCGACTCAACTTCAACTTACTAAAAACTCAAATTATTTAACTACTTACTTATTTAGGTGTAATAAGATGATCTTTTCTGTGAAACTTCGTTTTACATAAATTTAATTTAAGGTAGAAAATCAATATCGAAGTTTTGAGGTTAGAAACATTAAAAAGCAACATGTTACCGAGATCCTCCACCTTTTTTGGAGTATGTTAAAAAGTGATTATGTCAAAGACCGGGGCAGCGGGTGAGTAAGCATCTACAGACTTTACCTAACCTACTTACAACTATAAAATGTATTTCAAAAGGTTTTCCTTGAGATTTCAAGTTAAAAGGAACTCGAATAAAAGTAGGCAGTCCACTGGAGTCACGTAAAAAATTGAATAAAATTCCTCACAATGCAGCGTCAGCTCGGAAACGCGGCGGGAAAACCGAAATTGAGGTTATCTTGTTTTAAAACTCGGAGCGGTTTTTTACAATTGAAGTTTGGTCATGAAATACATGATTCCGCTAACAAAAACCATCACAGAATCTTTGCTATTTATGTAAATAAGTCTGCAGTTGTCTAGAATCTATTTCATACTTTTTAAGAAAAAACCTAAAAAGTAAAACATTTTAAGCTTATGAGATAGTACGGAATTCATCATTTGCGAGTCCGGCTCACACTTGACCAGTTTTAAAGTACACACTATTTATGAAGGTCGCATATTCGCGAAGCAAAAACCTGCAAACCCACCTTGAAGCTATCGGGAAACGAAAATGTAAGCTATTAAAACATTAAATAGATTCTGATGATGTATGGCGGCATGAAGGTTCTCTGTTATGTCAAGTAAAAGTCAATTACAGGGTTTACAAGGCAACAATTTTCAACCTTCCATACCCTCGTCATGATTAAATACCGTTTAAGGACCACAAATACTGCTGATAGATTTATATGTACGTAAACTTAGATATATAGTTCAGGGCAGCAATTCTCAAATTGTGTTCCGCTTAACTGCAGGCTTTCGTAAGCCCTAGGGATAGGGCTCCATCAAAAATTAACCTAAAAAGAAAATCTTATAGCAATGCTGATGCAGGAGAGGCAACTAGCATGACGTTTAGAGTGGTTCCATCACTATTTATCATTTTCATCCATCCCAACCACCGTTACATCATACCATTCCCCATCACTTAATTAATAAGTTAAAATTGGAGTTCCGTAAAAAATTATGTTTCCTTTATAGAAAAAGTTTGAGAACTATTGCTTTAGGGATACAATACTGCTTGGGACAATTTTCAAGAGCGATTACAATATCTAAATCAACCATAACAATATTAATTAACGGTTAGTTAATAATATGATATAGAGTTTTCTGTCTATTGTATTGTAATGACTTTTTTAGTCTATTTTTGTCTTTGAGTAGACTTATAATTTAATTCCTTGTCATCATTGAAAAATAGCATGTACAATGTAATAAGACTAAATGTACTGGGTCTTAAGAGATTTCATTTATTTATTTGGATTACCAACGAATAATATACATGCATGCACTACAACTTGGAGACTAATAACATTCCCTGTGTTTATCCAATTAAAGGTAACCACAGCTTGTATGCAATAAAATCTAACAAAACACAAATTCTAGATGTCTTATTTGCACACGATAAAACAAAATTAAATTAATTTTGACCATGATATAATTAAATAGTTACATCGTAAAATTTTAGAAAGTCCGAAACATTAATTAAATAGTAGGTGTCAGAGTAAAAATGTGTATCAAAATGAGGAATTGCAAAAATACTTAATTAACTTATCTGAAAAACTAAATATGGTATATCTTTTGTAACCACATTCGAGTGCAATGTTATGTTATGTTATTTTCAGTTTTCTGTATATATTCTGTTTGTCTTCGTATAAACTTATATAAAAAATATGTAATTCAAAGAACGAAAGTAAGATCCACTTTCTCTAAATTCCATTGAATAGGCCAAGGATCATTCGATGCCAAGGATGTATCAATTTATACCATCTTTTCAAATCTTAAATAACCGTCTCAACCTTTTAAAGGAACCTTAATCTAAAGTAATAGCTCTTAAAATCGAATGGCTTTAATCACATTGTTCGCTTGTAAGGTTTGACAGTTTCTCACTGGCAGGAAATCTTGACCTACATGTTCCTTCCTGTACGGCATTGTTTGTTTTTTATTGGGTTTATTATGTTACAGTCGTTCCATTTCACGAAGACACATAAAAAACACCAACTCACGCCGTAATTAATCCCCTGAGAGGAGTAGGCAGAGGTTTTAAACATCGCATTTCGCATGTTTATGCTGAGTCCCAGTGTGACAGGTTGCGAATCTGTCACCACTATCCGGGCACAATGAGGAACATGGCAGCAACAATGTACGGCAGCCCGAGACTCGAACCCTCGACCTGTCGGATCTGAGCTACCACGTCCTCCGACGAACTTGAACTTGAGCTTTCACGGAGACTGTTTGATTAAAGAGGTTTGTTTCGATAGGTGTGTACATGCATGTTTCAGTGTGCGTAACGTCAAGTTAGTTCAGTAGATACGACACCCACACTCGAACGATGAACATCTAATCGCAACTATAGCGGAACTGTCTTCGTGATATAGAATGACTTTACAGTAAAGGATGAAAGGAATGTGGCGAGAGGAAGCGGATGTCGGATGTAAAACTCGCATCTAAGGAACCGACAAAGTTGACTTTTATCAAGAACGTTTTGTTCCGAGTGTTTTTTGTTAATAAGGACATAATAAATTAGCCTAAGAAATTATGTTATGTAGTAATTTTACTATTTTTTTTAAATTAAAATGTTGGAAAATAGGTGGTACTGAGGCAGTTTAGACGCATTGCATTGTTTCGCTTGGATGTAGTATTCTTTTCTATGTAGTTTATAGCATATCGTTGCTTTGCACCTGCGAAACAAGATTCTTCAAATTACTGTACGGGTGAGTCAATGCGCGTCTCGTGTTATAATTATCAGTTAAGAAAAGATATACTGGGTATCTAAATGTTTAGATAACTATGTGTTTGTGCTAGTTCATCTCCGAAACAGTTTTAGCTGTAATATCAGGTTGAATTCCTGAGAACCCAAAATCCATTAAGACTTTCATGAAAATAAAAAAATAGGTACACATTTATCGGTCGAGTAGATTTTGTAGAAATTGGCTGTAACAAACAGAAGGTCAGACGTACGAGTGATCTTATAAATAAAGCCTTCCGTTTTACTTTAAAATATCTAAAGACTAGTTCTCTATTATTAAAAATTAGAGGTACTTTTTGATTAAACTTGCCTAAGCAGCAAAAGATGAATTTGCTCATGATGATGACGGCTCACCTGAAGGAAAGTGATGTCGCGGCCTATTGACACGACGATGCCCTTAATGCAAAGAGAACCGCCTATGCGTAGCCCAAAAAAACTGCGATAAATACACACAATAATAAATACACATAGCTATATAAAATAACACTGGCAGCTTGTTTGCAACTACAAATCTAATTTGCCTGCTTCAGAAAAAATATAAAACTCGTCCGTCGTGTGAAAATGACAAAATATTCCCGTTCCTACATTGATTTATGCCCTCTCTTTTCAAACAGAGTTGGTGTGAACAATGAAAAATCACCTCCTGGACGCGATTTGACATTCTAACCATATATTTTTTAAATTATACGAAGTGGTTCGTATGTAGGTAACGCGTATAATTTGAAGATATTTTTTCATTTTACTACATTTGGGTTGATATATTTACTGCTTAAACAATAAAATATTAGAAAATTTTCAGCATTTTGTCAAATTTAACGTGAACAACAGCAAAATTAGAAAAAGAGATAAAGGGATCCAATGAAAATCGAGTGATGAAGGGATCCGGGAATCGAGGAAAATCTCTCAATAGCATCATTCCATCAGTCCACTGCTGGATATAGGCCTCACCTTTATATTTCCCACCGGTCCAATCCTTGGGCGTTTGCATCCAGGGGCTCCCTGCCGTCCTTACAAAGTCACCTTTCTCACAATGTATAGTATACCATCAGGATTCTAAAATATAACAAGCAGGGGTATAACTGTAGTATGGCATAATGGCTAAATGCTCCAGCCAGGAAGGGTTCCCAAAAGTCTGACGAAGATCATTCATTCATTCAAATGAAATCTAAGACAATTTTTTTTGGGAAGTCGCCCTTTCAATTTATTTTCCACGGACATAAAACAATATAGTTTAGCCTAACAATAATTTTGCTTTTTAGATGTTCTAAGTTGGTAGATAGGTCTTCTTTCATGCAGTCTTCTATATGCCCTTTTTGAGCTGCTTCAATATGATCTGAAAGTCTACCTTTGAAACTTTAAAATATTAAAACCTATGATTTCGGAATCAGTTCAGGGGGAAGCACAGACCGATAATATTTCAACAACTTATGAAACATGCTCTCCTTGTGTATGGAAAAGAATTTTGCATTAGGCAAAATGGCGGGATTGGAAAATATCTCCCATACGTGAGCTTCCTCGGTATAACCTTAAAATCCTAATATATCGCCACGGGCTCAAATTTGCATCTTTTGAGCTTGTAATATCGTTGTTACAACCGACTTCCGTAAAGAGATCTTAAATAATAGGGAATAAAAAGAGGGGGATATTAAATTTGACTTTTTTTTCCTGATTTGTCTGAAAAAGAAAATAGGCAGGTTTTAGGAACACTAACTCAAATTAAGATCTATGTACATATTGACCAAAGCCTAACAAATAAATAATTTGAATTTGAAAGCTTCACCGCGTTTTCAGTTTTTAGTGATAAATCAGCTCTGCATCATAAGAATGATGATAAATAATAGTTCTAACTCGTATTATATATATTACGCTCTTAGATCGAAAACGTCCATTGAGCGAGAAATCGTGTCTCAACGCGTCGTAGCGATCGCAAAATAATTAAACGAAATACATGTTATTAATAAATAATATGTTATACGCGATGTGGTAATGCAGAAATGCCATGAAGCGTTCTGAGCTAACGCTTTTAGATATAAGTAATTGATTTAAGTATATTGTTACACTGTACACATACGCTACATGTGCAATATTTTCTATGTACAATAAATAAGTTTAACTTTGTTGGTTTTTTTTCAGAAGAGGGCATACGGGCATGCGGCTCGTCTGAGAACTAACAAACCTTACAGTTTTTTATTTTTATTATATTTATTTATTTTTTTGTTATACCACATCGCATCGTGACCGTTTCCATGAGATCCATAACACGAATTTCACGTTTTTGATGTCTAACAGTAAACACAACGCGTTGTGAGCATTTTTTTGCTATTAACCCCCGAAAACGCTTATTAGAGCGTTTTCAGTATTTCAGCGTAATAATTCGAATAAGTAAGTGCCTACATATTTATAGAGTTGGTAAATTTGGAAATTGAAATAGATTTTTAAAATAAAAATAAGCGCTTCTACATTATGTATCATTTATTACAAGAATAGCCAAACAAAGCCTTCGTTTAGCCAAAAAAAAAACTCTGACAAAACTAGATTGTGTCCAGAAATTCAGTGGGGCTTACACTAGTGAAGTAGAAAATATGAGCTGGTAACTTTGTTCTCATTTTCAATTAAAATAGAGAAAATAAAAAAAGCTCCGCATAATCGTACAAGGGTCCTTCCTGGCAAGAAGCAACAGCGCGCGAGGAGCTCGCACTTATAAGCAATAAGCGCGTCAACGTTCGTACAAGTTGTGCGGTAAAAGGCACAGCTTATTACATAGAATATATGCGCGCGTGTAAGCTTTCCGCGCGCTATTGCTGCCTGTCTGTACTATATAACGCTCCAAAAACCCCAGTCTGAAAGTGCCCTACGATGCGATTGTTTAGGTTTGGGCAGGAATCCTTTGCATTTATATACTCTTATTGAGTAAAAGCCTCCTCCATTTCACTCTAGAATTTTATTTTTTTTGGCTATTGACATCCATTTGTCTCCTTTTTTTACTTCACCGAGCCACCTGGCAGGTGGCCTATTCTGTTTTCTTTGGCTTTTTGGGCTAGCCCAGAGTGTTACTAGAGGCACGAGAGTTATAACATCTTTAGCTCTACATGGGCAACACATTGGCGGAGCTCTTGACGTTTCAGACATCAATGGTATCGTCGTGTCAATACGCGCTGGTATCACTTTTCAAAAGGTAAACCATCTGCTTGTTTGCCCATAACTATGTGGCCATCTATCTGAGATTCTACAGAATTCTAGAGCATCTATTACCTTAGGTTTAAGTATCTAACCGCCACCATAGGAGCGAGGGATCTCTCTCTGAACAGCATAGTCACTGCAATGTTGCACTCTGAGAGGTCATGGGAGGCAGTGGCCACCTTTTGCGAAACCGTAATTTCACAAAAGGAGGCAGCGGAGCGGGAGCGCGAAGACGCAATCGAAGCGCCTCTGATTCGTCGCAAACGAAGAGGAAGGACCCGGCAACACTTTGCTTCCCGCGCCAACCTCTAGTGGAGCCAGGGGGTTAGGGGCCCCCATTGCACGGCACCACTAACTGACTGTTGGGGGGGGTTGCTGCGTTCGCAATCCTCCCCTCTAAGGACGTGGGGCACCGGCGAGCCAATAGTCGGTGCGGCCGGACGGTGTCATGGTGAAATCTGCAGGACCCCATGGCGCCCTCACCAACGGCAAAGCAGGAGAACGCCGGAGTGTTTTTAGTGGGTAGCGTCTCATATTCCTCGACGAGTCCCACATACCCCCTTACATGGCATCCCTAGCTGAGGGGGGATGCATAAAGCATTTTCACTCAGACAAAAAAAAAGGTCTAAAAGGTCTAAGTATCTCTTTTTGTCCATGCGTTTTGTATTTTAAATGTTAATTATAGTTGCAATAGAAATAAACACGCTAAAAGTTTCAGCTGTCTACCTTTAGTAGCGAAACATGGGATTAAGCATGAGATTGACAGACAGGTGGACGGACGAACGTCGGAGACTATAGTGGACCTCTAAAAATAATCACTCAGCTAGGTTTGTTAAAAACTAATTAGACTAATAAACACACACACGTACGTTACGTAAGTAAGTACACACGTAGATTTATACTTCGAGATACAATTTTAATATAAAGTACTATTTATTTAGACATGCCAACAGTAAATATATTAAACAATTATTTAAAATAATCTCATTGATATATACATTATTATATATCTATCAATTATAGCGTGTACAGCATTCAATATAGATAATCAACGGCAACAATTACAAATAATAATTTCCAATTTAAAATTTATTTGTAATACCTACAAATATTTTTATTAAAAAGCATCGTTAAAAACACAAAGCAGTCCATTTTTAATTTCATTAATGGAAAAAGAGTTTTATCGGAAACGATAGATTTTTTATTCATTCCCATTCAATCAGATGTTTATACAAAAAGCTTTGTAATTGTAAATGTTAGACTTTTATCCTAAGTATTGTATAGACATTTTTATGTCAGTTAATAATTTTAATTTAATTTAATTTATTTAGGGACGTCTACAGCAAGTACATTACACAAATATATACAATAACGCATATTATAAACAGAAACTTATGTACATGACTATAACAGACGAACACAACATTTACAAAGGTTACACACGCAGTATACGAGATTTTTAAAATTTATATCCGTTTTACGCCGAACTATTTTAGAGTCTTGTGTCACCTATTCTTAGTAGCTGTATAGTATAAACTACATAGATAAGAATACTACATTCAAAACCGGTAAGCGAAAAAATGCGTTTTGTGAATAACATAAAGTTTGAACCCGGAACCCAGGAACCCTCTTGCATAGCAGCCAGTTGCTACACCGCTGCGCCACAGAGGTCGTGAAAAGTAAGATTATATTGTTGTATTTTCTTGACATTAAAAATATAATTTCACGAAGAAGGCTTTATTAACATCGATCAGTCTGTATACAGAGATTTATTTAAAGTGAAATATTCCACGTGAACTTGCAACGTATGAACTGAACTATAGCTTCAAAATTACGGAGACAAAGCATAGGTTTAGCAAAAATTTAGATTTATTTTTTAATCTACAGCGCCTCTGCCGGCGGCCATCTCTACCGTATTCCTTTTTCTATGAAACTACACTGGATTTTAGGATTTTATTACACCGAACGTAAACAAGGCCGTTTCATATCCTGTTTGAAAACTGTTTTGAACTTGTTATGTAAGAAAGTTCTAATGAAAATCAGTAGTATTGACTTTAGACTGTGTTTAAAAAGGACTTGAAGGCTATATTTTTAATAAAAAAAAAAACAAAATTAAAATTTCAAGACAAGTGGCCGGCTTGTTTTTTCTAATTCATGTCAACTTAGCATTTCTATACTATATCAACATACTTTCCATCAGGTAAACTAAGGAAAGTAATACCTATTGATACGACGATATCTGAAACGCCAATAGCACCGTCAATGTGCCATGGAGAAGTAAATATGTTATAACTCTCGTGCTGAGTAAAGCAAAGCTTAGAAATGAAAATTAAACAGGTATTTTTACAACAAATAAAAAATAATATATTCCTGGATTTCAGATTTTATAATTTTGTACCGAAGTTACTAAGCAACGATATGGTGTAATACTACATAAATAAAATACTTCATCCATAACCACCTAGCGAAATAATTTGTCTGCAAACCATACAAAATTCCGCCCCGACCAGGAATAGAATCCGAACCTCTTGCGTAGCAACCAGCTGTAGCAACTCTAGGCCACAAAGGCCATTAATTTATATTTTACTTTATAATATAAGAAACAATAGCTTGTGCAAAACCAACACAGGCACAACGCATTCGGAAATCCTAGGGGTCATACAAGAAAGTGAAATTAATATCCAACAGTGCATCAGTACTTCAAAGCCTACAAAATAAGTCCATAATCACATGATGCATGCCAGGAGAAGAAACGCTAGCACATGTGATCATGGAATGCACAAGTGTAGCTGCACAACAGGCTCAAATCCTCACATCACCACCATCACTCTCGGAGGCTTTCGGCAATCTGAAAAGACTGCTGGACTTCTGGTAATGCTTGGGATGGCTGAAATAGAGAACAAACCGACGAAACACACAATGGCCCTTTTAAGCGGCTAAGTATGAGATGTGCTTAGTTAAACTAACTAACTTATATGAAATAGTATGTACCTATAGAAATGTTTTTGAAACTAGCAATACTAGATTGATCTGAAAATATTGCCCGGTTACGGTGTGACTACTGCCAATGGCCGTCAAAGTGGATCTGGTAGATGGAACTAAGCCAGTAAAATCAACGGGTTGAAGTGAGACAAAGTTATCCATTCGGATAGCTTTGTCTCAATTAAATACTGAAACAAATTCGTCTGCAAGCTGTTGTTCGAGCGAGCGCTAAAAAAAACGCTCAACGAATTTTACCTTAGGATGATACGATGTTTCTAAGCAAAATATCTTTTTTTGGACTAGTGGTTCGCCCCCAAATGTAAAAAAGCGATTTATTTGTTACAAAAATAGATATTCTCTATTTAGAATTCGCACAAAATCACAAAAATAATTAAAAAAACTTGCGATGCTGGTTCCAGCGCCATGTAGTTAATGAATAAAAACAGTAGAGTTAAAACAAACAATGTTTTCAACATGATTTCTCTAAACTCCGCTAGATGGCATATCCTTTAATTCTAGACCGATTTGGCTCATGTAATGTTCGAAATTTAAAATTGTTTAAATCTCATTTACGCTCATACCAAATATACGAGGATTCGATTAACGATACAAGAGATATCGCCTTCGCCTGGCATGACATGCCTAGATGTTTTACATAAAAATTAAAACTATGGAGGGCAGAGAGAGGTTAAGAAACAGTATCACTGTAAAAAAGTAGGTACATCGATAATCGTCATATTAAGATGGCGCTATGTAGGTAATAAGTATAATTTAAAAGAAAACACCAAAGTTAGATAGTGAAATATACAAACAAAAAAACCTTAGTTTTATAAAGGCACTCCTTTCGAAATTAAACATCAAATGCTGTATGTATGTCGAGTATATGTATGTAAGTACGTAACTCATTTTATCTACTCTGCATTAAAGACGAATTTAAGGGATATTTGGCTATACTTAAGACAGGTTGCTATTGAACCTAGTAAGGGGCCAAAGGAGTGAATTGTACAAAGTGATCACACTAACATTTTTAAAAGATAATAATTTTCAGAAACTAACCTTGGAGAAGAATAATACTTTTTTTTTGTATTTCTTTAACGGCATTGGTTTTAGTACCATAGGTACTGCCTAATCATCATTAATTATAATTTCTTCATTCTTGAGATGAACAATGGAAATGATGATTCTGTCTACAGTAACATGCTAGTACGGTTACTGCAGGCTCTAAAAAGTTTCTTGGGAAACGAAAAGCGCAGCCAAATCGTCGTATTTCACTTTCTCCACACTTGTACAGCATTATAGATATTTACTGGTTAAAACACTAGCATTTTACACATTAAATTCTGTTGATATATAAGAAAAGACAGTAAAATAAGAAAATTCTAACTGACACTTCCCATTCCGGCCAAGTAACAACATTACTTTTTTTTAATATGAAAGCAATTATACGATGTGAAGTCAGCTGTCCTGAACTTCTACGCTTCATATAAAAAAAACGCTTGTCTGCCTCTGGATACTCTTCTATTTATATCCATTGACGGCTGTCAATTTTGTCGTGATAGCGAGCAGGTATAAGGGGTTTTTCGCTTCGTTCCGAAGTGCATACAACTCGATTACGCATGAAATATTGTAGTTTAGTTTTCAGCGGATATATTTTTGCTATTTGTGTAATGTCATTTTTTGTTCACATATTTTGCTTTTGTTTTAACTCGGTTTGTAAAAGGTTTTTTCTTGTAATCGAAAAATTGTAATCGACATTTAAATCGTTCTAGAATATCGAACTGTTTTCGTCGATTTAAATAGGTGTTTTAAATTCGAACGGTTAATTTATTTACTATCAATCTATTAATCCTCAAACTATGAGATAATAAGCCTTGTATGGGAGCAAGAAACTTATTGCTTTGAGATAAAAAATATTAAATGATTCAGCTTGAACTGAAAACTTGAATTAAAAAGTATTTAAACTACCTACCGTTATACATTAATTTATTTGTAACTTTTAAAAGCGATAGAAATAAAATAAACATTAATACCAAAAGCTTTGGCTACCTTTGATAAAAGTATTCTCGAAATATCAACAAAAATCTTTCAAATTCATGGTTTTAAAAGAGTTAAAAAATATTTTTAAGGGATATTACATATTACAGTACCGAAGGATTAATTAATTATATTGTTTATTATTCTTCTGACAAGGAACAATTTTTGACGTGTATTGTGTACCATTGTGTTTGATTTGATGTAATAATTCGATTGTATAAAAGTGTGTAGAGTAGGTACTTCAGACTGTTTGACATTTACCTATCATACCAAATGGTATTAGAATGGAAGATTTTTTTTTGGTGACATGCATATCATTTTTAAGTATTTTTACATAATTGTAGTTTTTTTTTTTAATGGGACTTTTTATTATTTTGCTATAATTAACCTTATAAAAATATGTCTAGGCTCTATAGATAGATTTTTCTCTGCCTGTCTAACATAAAAACTGAATACTACCGAAAAATCTGACAAATAAATTGAATTCGGAATTTGAATTGTAATATACCTAAATAATACACAACAGTTGCTGTTGTAACAATATTATAACATCATAAGTACAATGCTAACAAATGAAGTATGTTAAACAATCTCTCCAGGTATCAGGCAAGTTGCTTAAATTGAGTTGCCAACTTAAATTGACTTCACTATCTGTGCTTAAAGGTGTAAAGGTAAACTTACACTTGAGATCTGAAAAATAATTTATTATTTTGTGTTAGTAGCTTTCTGATCAATCCAAAACAAACTCAATGTAACTTAAATTACAAATAATTAAATGATAATTTTAAGTTAAGCACAGGTTACTAACGGGTTAGTTGTTATAATGTCATGAATGGTTGTAAATGTTTGTTAAATGATATTAAATTGCTTTTAAGCGTTGAAAATATTATTTTACCTAACTTAAAATAGTTAATTTTTCGAAATTGCTCTATTGAGTTTTAAATCATCGTCGCGTGGAGTCAGACTTACATATGCTTAAATATTTTATTGTGGCTATCATATTCGACAGCGGCGAAGGTAAAAAAGGTTATTGATTGTAAACGTTAAAAGTAAACAATACTTCTATAGAATATTCGTGTATTAAAGTCTAATTCAATTCCTACCAATATCCCTTTCCACTTTTATATAGAACAGAAAGTCATGTGTCATCAAATTTAATACCGTTCGAAAGGCGAAAAACTATTAAAAATACCTTTTAACCTTTTTTATATCCAGTCCGAACAGTCAAATGAGCGAACACTTACTTTCATACACACACACACACACACACACATACTTCCGTTTACCCTCACTCTTACATATCATTTCCCGACTATTAATTTAGTATTTTCATGTTTTTTCATAATACCTATATATTTTTCACATCTACATTTATTCTGTTATGTTGTATTGTTTTGTGTACTGTATATTATAATTTAAAATGTATTAAATACGACGCCTGTGATGTGTAAAAATACTTTTTATAAAATAAATACGTCAATAAATATTTAATTTTATTCAAATTATATTAACTCAAACAGAAGTTAATACTGTAAATGGTCGAGAAGCTTACTCTTATGAAATGTCGGTTTTTACTACGTTCGGGTTTTATGTCTTTTTTAAATTGCCTACTTATATTTTAAATAAATCAAATGAAATTAAAATCGTTAGTGTATTTTCTTTATTTGAAAACGGTAGAACAGACATCAATACAATTTAACATACTAATAGTCTAGTTTCATTAAAACTATTTAACATATTAACAGTCAAACCTTATTTTAATAGACAGAAAAAAAATCTAGAACTTTTACATAATCCGAAAAATTTTACGACTTTTTTCTATGGGATTTGTGAATATTGTGATACTGAAGTGTTTATTGAACACGACGATTGAGGTTATTCTGTTCAAATGTAAGTCGACCTTAACACAGAGTTGTTAAGTCCAAGTTATTGTTGCAAAGCAGTACGGAATATATTGAATAATCGCTCTTGTTTGTGTATCTATTTATTCATAACGGCTTACGTTATGTACGACAAACTGGTTTTACCTGCAACTTTGTTTTTATCGCTTTTAGTTGGTAAAACTTTTCTTACTGTTTTTCCTATATTTTAGACTCAAAATCAACGGCCACTCATAATATTTTCGTTTATTAGCAATTCAGGGGTTATTCTGTATTATATCTCAGAAACAAATATAGACGTAATTTAAAAGGTAACAATTAACAATGTGATTTAGCATTTTATTTAAGTTTGTTGTTTGGTGTTCGTGTCTCGGGTTGCCGGAAATTGTAGCTGTCATGTTCCTCATTGTGCCCGGATAGTGCGACGGATTCTTAACCTGTCATACTGGGACTCAACATAAACATGCGTAATGCGGTGTTTAGCACCTGTGCCTACACTCTCGAGGGATTAATTACGGCGTGAGTTTATGTTGTCAACAACAAATAGTCAACAAGTAGAAAGTGGTAATTGTAACCAAAATGTGATATGAATTGTTGTCGATTTAAATGAAATATAATATTAAATAATTAAATCATTCTGTACAAAGCAACGATTATTTGTCAAACATTTGGTTGCATGTAATTCTAAAATTATTAAAGCGATTCCAAAAAATGTTTACTGTTTAAAAATTACTTACATAAAATAAGGTTTGTCATGTTTTAGATCTATGTGCGAGATCTTCTGGGTTGGTAATACCCTCCTTTCTATTAACAACATGAAGTAGTCGCCTGAGCGTAATTACCGGCATGAGAGGTATAACATCTTTACGTCTACATAGGCAACGCATTGGTGGTGCTCTTGGCGATCCAGACATCAAGGGCATCGTCGTATCAGTAGGCAGCGGTATCACTCTCCATCAGGGGAACCGTCTGCTTCTTTGCCTATGATGTTGTATTAAAGGTGAAAAGAATGGAAGAATTATACCTGTTAAGAACTTCACTTAACTTTTGTTTAAGGTAGAACTTTAACTTTTTATAAAACTATAGTGGTAGTTAGTGTATAGTCTCTTACTATTTATAGTTGACAAAAACTATAACGGTATCGAAAGTGCTATAGATACTACAGAACATCGTTGGTAGCTCAGTTTTTTACGTGCCTTGGTTAACCGACCGACCCGACCCGACAGGTCGAGGGTTCGAGTCTCGGGTTGCCGTACGATGTAGCTGCCTTGTTCCTCATTGTGCCCGGATAGTGGCAGTGGACAGATTCGCAACCTGTCACACTGGGAATTAACATAAAAATGCGAAATGCGGTCTTTAACACCTCTGCCAAACTCTCGAGGGATTACGGCGTGAGTTCATGTTTATGATGTACTACAGAAAATTATTAGTAGTTTTAACGATATTATCGCATCTTAATATATCGATATATTTCCGATAGTTTGGCTGTAGATGACGATCGGTGTGCAATTTTAGTTAGTTCTCTTAAAATTTAACCTTTTTAATTTAACTTCTTCGGCCATATTTATTTTACTGTCAAAAGTCTTTGCAGAAACCACGTGCCAAATTTTCGTAGTTTTTAACTTAATTTCCCGTTACAAATGATCTTGGCAACCGCAAGACGTTACTCTTAGTGATCTTGTTCGATATTCGACCTTAATGTTTGAGTGATAAAAACTTCTTTATCCTTTTAATATTTCTTAAAGTTGCCAAGTTGTGTCGATGTAAATAAAGTCGAACATCCCTTGAAAGTTGTTAAGATACAAAATCTTATCTGAGTTGCTAAAAGTTAGGGATTCTTAGAGACGTTTGCGTTCAATTAGTGCTTTATCTTTACATAATTAAATAGCTTTCGCCCCCATTTTCATCTGCGTGATCATTAAGAAATATATAGTTTACGAAATTTCAACTGTGTACTAGTTAACTGCATAAAAATAACCTCATCACGACAAACACATTGACGCAGCCCTAAAGCAAGATTGAAGAATCTTGTGTCGCTGGTGCTAAGCAACGCTATGGTATAAACTACTTAGATAAGAATGCTGCATCCAAGAATATGTTTTGGAATATGGTCAGTTTGCAATGTTTCACCGTAATCCGCTTAACGATTTACGCGTGGTTAAGTAACAAACATCCAACATTGGTAACATCTTTCAAATTTGTACGTTTTAAAATTAAAATGCCGCCCCCGTTGCATGCATTTACTATGAAATCTAAAAATCGCACAATAAAAAACGTTATCAGTTCTAGGCAACTGTGGTCGTATGTTTACAATTTTTATGCCAATACTCCACGTTGCCAATAACTTATAAACGTAATATACAGATCTGTAAATCAGTAATAATTATACCAATAAACGTCCTAACAATATGAGATATAATAATATATCGCGGGCGACAAATTCTCGACAAATAAAGCAAAAAGATATTGGTACAATAAAACAGTTTTATTACTTCGTTAGCAATAATGCTGGCGTTATGGCGAAAATGGGTATTAACTAACGCTTTATACGTCAAATTGTGATTGTATTGGTTTATTGCAAATATGTATTACTGTAGGAATTGCTTTTATAAACAAATGAATTACTCGAGAACTTGTCAATAATTTATTACATAACCAAATAGAGTTAGCCTTTTCGTAGATTTTGACAGTTGTTGGTGATCGTCTGGGTTGGTACCACCCTCCTTTCTATTTCTGCCGTGAAGCAGTTCGCTGTGATTCGGTTTGAAGGATTGGAGAGCTAGTGTAATCATCGGCACGAGAGATGTAACAACTTTACCTTTACATGGGCAACGCATTGGCGATACTATTGGCGTTCCGTATTGGCATCGTCGTGTCAATGGGCGGTGGTATCACTTTCCATCAGGAAGATTGGAAGATGAATAAAATTTTATGAATGAACCAACAAAACTAATGCTCTTGTAATTTTTGAAAGGTGATATTCTTAAAAGATTTATTCATACTCATATAATTTGATCGTTGAATAATAATAAATGACAGCTGTAGATTTATTTAAAACTCATTGATTTTTTTAAAATTTAATTATTAATCACTACATAGTATAAAACAATGTCGCTTCCCGCTGTCTGTCTATGTATGCTTAGATCTTTAAAACCATCAGACGAATTTTTATGTGTTCTTTTCTTACATATAGAGTGATTCAAGAGGAAGGTTTATATGTATTCAATACACGCATAATATCCGTATGAAGCCGAGGCGGGTCGCTAGTTAAAAATATGAAACGAAGTGTTTAAATAAATAAATAACCACATCACGACACACACATTGACTTAGCCCTGCACTAAGTATCGTAAGAACTTGTGTCGCAGGTGCTAAGCAACGATATGGTATATACTAAATAAATAAGAATACAACATCCAAGACCGGTAAGCGAAACAATGCGTCTTGCAAATAACACAGAGTCCCGCCCCCGCCGGGATTCGAACCCGGAACCTCTAGCGTAGCAGTCGGCTGCTTACACCACTGCGCCACCGAGGTCGTCAGGTTTTGTTTGCAACTTCAAACTAAATAAGTTTTTAATGTCAAAACTTAATTTTCGGTTTTTTGTGTATCGATAACAGTCAGTAACCAGTTAAAATATTTCTTTACATAAAGGTTATTTCGGTGGACGAGGACCTTTGATCAATCAAGAATTACACAAGTAAATATGAGTTAGGAAATATAATTATTAACGGTCGAATTGATGGGGTCGTAATAAAATAAACATGTCCGTTCAAAAGGAATAAAGTGACGAATTGAGCATAAAATATGAAATAACCTTTTAATCTGTATTTTGGAATGATCCGTCACATGTTTAGTTTGTTTAAATTTTTATTTTTTATTTAGGACATGGTAGATCTATCTGCGAGATCGTCTGGGTTGATACCATTCGACTTTCTATTTCGGACGTGAAGCAGTTCGTTGTGTTTCGGTTCCAAGCATTGGAGAGCCGGGGTAATTACCGGCACGAGAGGTACAACATGTTTACCTCTGAATGAGCAACGCATTGGCGGTGCTGTTTGCGTTTCAGAAAATCGCGGTAGCTCAGTTTGTTTCTTGCCTTGGTTAACCGACCGACCCGACCCGACAGGTCGAGGGTTCGAGTCTCGGGTTGCCGTACGATGTCGCTGCCATGTTCCTCATTGTGCCCGGATAGTGGCGGCAGATTCGCAACCTGTCACACTGGGAATTAACATAAACATGCGAAATGCGGTGTGTGACAGCCAACTCCTCTCGAGCGTTTACGGCGTGAGTTTAAGTTAAGTTATTTATTAACATTTTTATCACTTTTCATGATCAAAAGATGAAATCTTGCATACGTTTAAGGATCATCCGACCCGGCTCGTTACCAGTATCATCATTATGTTAATATAAAATTACTTATAACGTGATTATAAGGTCCTTTTTGTTCGATCAGCAAACATTTTTTTGCAATACAATTATAGTAAGCTAAAGATGGAGCATGTCTAGAGAATGATTATATTGTTCTTGGTGGTTTAAACGTCTTTTTATTTAAGTTGTAACTGTTTTGTAATGTATTAATTATGAAATAAACTCATATATCTATCAGTGAGACAGAAAATTAACAGAAAACTTTTTAACTTAGTGAAGACTTTCAAGTGGTTTATTATATTATATATATTATTAAATTAACAACGTAAATACGAAGCATTGAAGATCAACACTTTCATCTTGCTCCCACTCTATTTGGAATCATAACTAACTATGCCCCCCAGCTTGGCAGGAATGTTATTCATGTATTATATTCATTTAAACCTTCCTCTTGAATCTAACTATTAAAATAAAAACGCATCAAAATTCGTTGCGTAATTTTAAAGATCTAAGCATACAAAGGGACAGACAGCTTGAAGCGACTTTGTTTTAATACTATGTAGTGATGACAGTAATAAATACTTTTTGAACAAAACGACAACTGCCATACTTTTTTACGCATCTATAAAATTGATTAATGAAACTAAATGTATGTTTTCCTTTAAACCTTTAATTTCTAATTGACAAAACATTCAAAATGGAATGTCAGGATGGAAGTAGCAAATCAAACCTAGTTTATGTTCCAGTAGATTTTAAAATATATGGTTAAAACAACTGTATTGTATCTATTTTATAAGTTTATTCAAACGCATTCTTACACTCGGGAGATAAAAATAGAACTTTCGTCCTTAAGGGATACAAATTTCAGAACTGTCATTTAAGTTGGATTACGATTGTTACCATTTATATTCTCCAGGATCACAGTGTATTCAGTTTTCCAGTCAGTTAAATTTAACAAAACATTTTTGTTTATTCAATTAGTGTAGTCCAAAAACACACACTGTAACACGAGTTATTTTTTATATAAATTAATTTGTATCGCAATCTAGCAGAGTTGAGAAGTGCTTAATTTATTCCAACAAATTAACAATTTGAGATCAGTATATACGCAGCTCGACTTCACTTGGAAAATCTTGGAAATTAACAAGTGATTTAGAAATTTCGTTCAACAACTTTATTCCTTAACTGCTGGTTATTTAAGATAAGTTGATATTGAGAAAACTTCGCCTTGATGTCGTTTCTTCGACGAAACTCTCCAAGTTTACTTAAAGGGATTATTCAGCCCTTGGGGAGTTGAAGGGCTGGAAGGTTGTATTACAATATGAAGGTCTGTCAGATGTCAAACAAAGGGATAGTTTAACCGTGGTATCAATGAGATGTTTTGATGAATTTAGATCAATTGACTTAGTAAACATATTTATGTCCTTGGCCCTTCAGAGAATTTAGCAAGAATTTCATGGTATATTGCAAAGGTTTTGGAAGCATTTGTTTATAGATTTTCAATAAGCTGGTTAATTCTTTAAAGACTATTTATACTCTTTTCCAAGAGTTGAACTTCTAGGAAGCAAAATACTCGCAGCTGATTCATCAATGCGCTTGGCCAGAAACCAGCAACACAATAAGCGAAGTCAGTCTGTTTAAAAAAATGTTTGATTGGTCACCTGCATTAACCAATGGGCACAGTGCGGCCTTTAGAAGCTCGTTTCGTGGAATGAGTGATAGAAACTTTTCTCACATTTCACCAGGTATCAAGATTTAATCTGCGAGTCCCGCTGTCACCGGTAGTATGTCCGGGGACGTAGCCTGTGCTTCATTTCACAATTGCGCACCTGCATTTTTCGTTAAAAGGGACTCCACCTTATTTTATATAAGAAATTACAGTGCTGTGACAGTTATAGTGTTAAAAAAGCCGTTACGTCATGCCATGTTGTATCTGAATCTGAAAATACATCATTCAAGTCGAAAAATTTTACTGTTAGTGAATTGAAATGTAAGAAGTTCATAAGAAGAAGCGGCCATCTTCACAAAATGTAAACTTTTTGAATTGCTATTTTTTTTTTCTTTTTGGGTTCGCAAGGAAGCTTGCTTGTATGTGCTTGTTTGATTTTTGTACGATTCAGATTTAGAATTTTATTCTTTAGACCATCATTACTCATGATCCTCGTTAATAATGTTCATTTGAATTAAAGTAGGTATCTCTGTTTCTTAAAAGATTATGTTATTCAGTTCATGTGATGCTGTGACTAATGTCATCCCATACTAGCTACTCAAAATTAATAATTTGTAAAATAGTCACACGAGTTTTGGAGTACAGCCATAGATTACGGAAACAACTACATGATTATTATTTTCTGTAATCTGTTTCGTGTGAAATAAATAAATAAAAAAAAAAAAATAAGTCTGATAAGTCTACACTCGCCAGGGACAATTTTGTATGTTGGTACTTAATTTCGAAGTATGCCTTCCTTCATCGGTTATTTGATAAATTTATGAAAAACACTACCATTTCATAATCACTACAGTTTGATGGCGTCTGTGGTGATGTGGTTTTAATCGCAGACTGCACCGCTAGAGGATCTGGATTAAAATCTGGGAGCGTAACTTTGTGTTATTTGCAAGGCGCATTATTTGCTTACCGGTCTTGATTACTTTCCGTCTTCTTACTTTCGAAAACGCATTCTTAATACCTCCTATTTCTTCTGATTAAGTTCGTTGCGGGTCCCAAGACAGCCGTTAGGGTGTCCGGGCACAGCCTGTGCGTCATTGCACAGTTGCATTATTCATTTATTATTCGATCAAAGGACACTTCTGTTCATCCTGGTGAACAGGAGTTGTTATAGTGAGACAGAGTGGCGGGTGTGCCCCGAAAAATTACCGATCTTGGAAGTAGTATTCTTATCTATGTAGTTTGTATATCGTTGCTTAACAACTGTTACAAGATTTTTCAATCTGTAGGGCTGAGTCAATGTGTGTGTTGTGATGTGGTTATTATTATTTGATTTTCATAATTTTTTTACCAAAAAACGTATACATACTTAAGTATAGACGCAAAAATCTTGCAACCGCATAGCCCTAACATAAATATTTGTTTCTATTTTTATCAGCAGACCTCTAAAACAAGTTTAGTTGAAACCGGAATTGGCCGAACCGTTTATCTTTTTTTTTCTGATGTACATCTGACGTTAGTTACGACAGTATATAAAGCTCCTGCTTGTTTGGAAGCGAATATAGTCTAGCTATAAAAAACTTTAATTTGAATTAAAAATAAACCCCTATCAAATCCCACTTGTAACAAACAGATTTTGTAAAATAGTTTTAATTTTTTATTGATCTGAAATTCAAAAGAGACGAGGTGATTTTTCAGTTACGTTTTTGGGTTCAAAATTATTCCTCCACTTAACAGGAGTTGTAGACCAACAAAAATAAAAGTCTTATTTTAGCTTTTTTGAATAGTCAAAGTCACACGACCATGAATCAACGTAACCTGTTTGGACTTTATGCGGAATAAGGATATTTCACTCGTTATGTGAAGCTTTAAATGTGGCCGTCTGTACTGTCAGATCAGAATGCTGGTCTTTGTCAAGATATCCGTCAGTTGTTGCTATTAACAATATGCTAAAAATAAAAGTTTCTTACAGTTCTAATATTATGATGAATATGAATGAATGTATGTTATGAATTTTACAAGCAATGAAAGTGAATTATATTCAGACAAAATATTTAAGCACTTTTCTACATACTTGTAAAATAAAATTATTACACGAATTACTGGAGTTATTACAACAGTCCAACCGGCAAGCAAATATGTTAAATGAAACGGTAATAATGTAACAAAGCCTTTTTAAATAAATTAAAAACTGGTAACTATAATTAAACCACTTAACTCAGACACAGTGGCTACCAACTCCAGCTGACGTCTCCCCCTGCACGTCTTTACCTCGCGTCCGAGGACTGAGATAACCCTATAATATAAAGCAGGGGTCCTCAACGCGAGGCCCGCGGGCCACATGCAGCACACTGAGCCATTGATATTGGCAAAATCGCGTTACAAAATTTGTGTAAATCTATATACATTTTGAGAAAAGTGTTAATATCTTGATAAAATTGGCACCAATGTTTTAAAATCAGTTGTCTTTGAATTAATCAATATTTTCCACTAGCTTGAAGCCCAACCTGGACCTAACCGTCAGGTCTGTGGAAATATAATTTGACAAAATATTGTGGCAGGAAATCTCGATGACCGCTTTTATGTTCCTATCCACTGAATTTAGGAAATAAAATTATTGCGGCCCATACCCAGTTTATCAGATTTATTTGATTTCGTTCTCAGAAACGTGCAGAGTAATTTTTGTTAAAACGTTCCTTTTTTTCTATGTAGAATATTTTTTTAACGCGAAACAATCTAAAAACATAAATCCTTCTGTAATGAGATTACACGGGTTTTCGCCGCCTAATTTTTAAGCAATTAATAAGGATTTAATATAAAGCTTTTTAATCCAGACGATTTGGGTCAAAAAAGATTCAACTTTGAATAAGAACGCCCATTATAAGACAAGTTAGTGTCTGACTATTACAAAGTATAATTAAAAATAAATTTCGGAATCTTTTAGAAACTTAGACGACTCCAAGTTAGATTTCATTAATTAAATCTCATTTAAAAGTACAAAGATTTTTAAGAAAGTCCCTTTCATGTTTTATGTCGCGTGTATTTAAATAAGCACTCAGTTAATTATGCTTTTTGATTAAACTTTTCTTATGTTTTCAACGAATTGAAAGTTATTACCTCTCAACAAAAGTTGAAATCTTTTTTTTTATTCTTTATTTTCCTAAATAAATACCTATAATGGCCCTATGCATGAATTTTATTAACGACCTCTTAAAGCTTACGAGAGCAAGTCAAAAGCAAAAAACTTATCTATTAATACTTGTATAGCACATAGATTTAATTACAAACCTGCAATTCATAAAAAAACTATAATAATACTGTAAGTGAAATGAAGTGAAACTTTATTAATAATCTTTTGTTAATGTCGATTTATGTAGATAACGCCTTGTCCTCAAAGGAGTCAATGTTGATTATTGATTTTTTTTTCCCTTTTTACACGGAGATAACTTAAATCTATTATACTTACATAAGTTAAACTAAATCTAAGTGAATTTTTATGTTTATTTCTCTATTTTTGTTCATCTTTCATTGCTCAAATATCATAATTAACTATATGTAAAACCAAGTTAAAAGGAGGCTCTGGCCACTTGCTCTGATGTTATTGATATTTGAACGTATATATTTTTTTTTTGATAAAATTTAATATTTTCTTCACGTTATTTGCTTCCGGCGCGAACTGGACTGTGTTGTATGAATATTTTTATTGAAATGTTATGCTTTTTCACATTGCACATTGAATTCCTTTCCGATTCCAATTTAGTTTTCCTAATTTGATTTATTTACAAGTACGCTTGACTTGACTTGACTTTGCTCGTGTATAATTTGTATTTTAAAAAAATAGTTTTATTCTAAATATGAGTAATATTATAAATACAAAAATTCAGTCTGATTTTTTTCCAATACATTAAAACATAAAATAATCTTCATAGTTTCAGTGCGTTGTTTGGGTGTGCGTATAGTCGGGGAAAACATTTTGTTATTAAATACAAAAATCATTTTACTCTCTTTGCCCAAAGTAGATTATTTCATTAATTTTATTTGATTATTGTTTTTCTTACGTAAAATATAAGGCCAAAAGTAAGGGAATCAAGCATTGGAATAACACTTTTTTTCAACTTTTTATTAATAACCTCAAAATTTTCTGAAATGAAAGAGTACCAACATAGCCTGATTGATTTTGAAAGCATTCGAATGCAAGTGATTCCGAAACAATCAATCAGAGAGAGAGATATATAACGTTAAAAACAAAAGCGGATCGTTTAAAATTGTAAAAAGTTCCAGCGTGTTTCCCATACAAGTCCCATTCATGTAAGGATTGATAATATCAATGCAACGAAGCGAGGGATGGTGGCACATTCCATGCATTCGAATTTGTATGAAAGCTTCGATAAATATTTTGTTTTTTTCTTTGAATGAAATAAAAATATAAATAAATAGTGCAATAAGTGGTAATTTGTGTTTATCTTGCAAAACGTTACATTATATTTGGAACAAATACAAAATAAAAAAAGAGGTACCTACTTACTTTTTGAAAAGGTTTAAAAAAAAAATCTTGTAATCAATTTAAATAATAGTCATTTATTTAATAATTGACCATAATTTAAATTAATTCTCGTATTTGATTAAAAAATGTTTATGATGTTCTATTGTCATTGCTAGTAGGAATTATTCTGACCCATTTTTCCCGCCCAAAGCTGCCCGCGTTAACTAACTGTCACATTTTGGCGCCAAAATGAGTATCGTGTAATTAGATTTTTGGTACTCAAACCGTAACCGAGTGCCTTTAATTTAAGTTCCCATAGTCAAAATGTTGCTAGAAATATAAATATTAAATTTCTCTTCGGCCAGGTAACAAGATTTCGATTTGAATTAAATTTTTAGATGTATGAACCTTTTTGTAGCAAACTTTTATTTTTTCTTTGTCTATCTCTTATTTTTAGATTGATGATAGTAAAAAAATATATCTATTTACCTAGCCAACAAAACACTGGGTCGTTTTTGGCAGGTTTAGGTTAGGTTAGGTTTACGTGCTTTGCCTATAATAAGATTATTTAATTTTATATCTTTAATTTATAGGTTATCTCTTGGGGTTCAATACATCAGTCCGAAACATTTACAACTTTATAATATTTCACCTTTTCGTTTCATCGAACGTAATTAAAACAGTTGTGCTGACGAAGTAACAAAAGGTATAAAATTTGAATGATGGGTGCACACTCTTTAGATCGGTGATATCGTTCAAATTTCAACCGGCTAGCATTCTATGCAGTATTGATAGTGAAGAGAGCTTCAGTTTCCAGTGACAGCAAGACTGATCAATTGGCAATCGGATTGATGAAACTTTAGAATGATTCTCATTGATTCACAAATTCTATTCTATTTTGGTTTAAATCACAAACCGGTCTATGGTGAATTAGATTTTCGATTTTCATCGCAACTTGAGTAGATTTAGTATTATTCCCAAAACCTGAATTCCATTTCCTTTTGTAAATAATAATAAATTAATGATTTTCAAAATTTAGAAACGTATTTGTCACAAACACATCTAAAATGTTGACTGTAAATGAACTGAAAGTATGCCTCCCTTAATCTTACTTGAAAAAGAAAAAAAAGAAGATACATAAAAGCTTGGGGTTGCCAGATATTCAGTTCTTTTTTGTGTATGTCATATAAATTATTTCTATAAAAATCGTAACAAAACATAAGCCTGATGTGATAGCAGTAATATATGCCGGATAAACCACGGCAAAAAGAAAGATTTAAGGCCAAGCCTCGAAGAGATGGGTGATTGATGAGCCTTTGCCTCAAATACAGCCGAGCACAGCGCCGTCTCCTTATCAAACGAGACGGGAGAATACGGAACTACTAAGAAATAGAATCTTTGGAATTTGACGTTTTAATATAAAGGACCACAAACCAAATAAAGCAATAAAGCAAATATGATATGGACTAAATTAGTACAATAGATTTATTGTTATTCAGTAGGTTTTACTTCGCTGCAAGAATTATGACAAAAACAATGGAGATTTGAGCTATAGACTAACATCTTAGGCAATTTTCTTCGATGAAATTTAAAGATTGACTTCATATGTATGGAAGCCTTTCAAAAATCGAATGAACTATGAAAAGAATCGTAAAACATGATTCCTAGTTAAACAATTTTCAAAGAGCTGACTGCTACCCTAAAGGTTCTGAGTTCGAATCCCGGCAGAGGCTAGATTCTTACGAGTATCTTTGTTTATACCATACCATTGCTTAGTGCCTGCGATACAAGAATATATCTTAGTGCAGGGCTGAGTCAATGAGTGTGTCGTGATATGGTTATTATTATTATTAAATAAAACGCTTGTTCGTATTCTCACATGACATTATTTATTTCTTGATATACGTACGTTTGTTACGGAAGAGTTTTCCTGTGCCCCCATAAACTGTTATAGAGGTAACAATCGTTTGGTAGCGTTTAACTAAACCAATGGCGTTTTTACACAGACTTTTACTGTACACACGTTTATTTAGTTGATCGTGGGGTTTGGAAAACAGATATTATCATAAGCGATAGGCTCTAGCGTTTTGTAACTTACGGCCAAGTTCATATTATATAGGTATGCGTGGCCATCTGGCATAAACAAGCATTGATAAGTAATGGACGAGGAAAATACAAATGGATTTATAATTAAAACTAAAATGTCACAGCGGAAGTCAAAGATGATGCTTTTCTAAATGATTATAATAATATAAAAATATATTCTTCAAAATTTCGTTATTTTTTCCTTTCAATAGTTCTTTGTAGTTAAGACTCCTAATATGTCTCTTTTATCAATTTTGACGATAAAAACAAATCGATAGACGATTTACTATTCGATATTCGTTAATTATTCGATCAAAGGATGCCACTGTTGATCCTGGTGAACAGGAGTTGCAGTGGCCACTCTGTTCCACAAAAAAAATAAAGACTTTTATCAAGCCCATTCAGGAAAAACATCGTAAGCGACAATTTGTAATTTAAGAGTAGCTTTTCATATAAAAAGTTTTTATCAGTTACGAAAATATTTTTTTACTATTACAAAAGTATTGTAAATAAAAAAAAAACTTAGAAATCTTCACCTTTATCTAATTAGAATGAGATAAAGATGTAAAATGTCGATCGATTTAGAAGTTAAGATAAAAAATCCTTTTGAGATATTTATTGCTTACAATAATAATAATCAAATAAAAATAAATACGCTCACATTTCTTGAAAATAAAATTTAACGCTTCAAAATTTATCTATGACTATGATCTCTAATTAAGGGATGTGCAAAGCCACTATTTGAAGCAAAAACTTGTGGTTTGCTAATTCTCTCTTAAATCCATAAAGGGTTAATTAGAACATAATGTATTTTTTTGATAGTTACGTACAGTTTAATGGCCGTACATGCTAAGATAAAAAGTGTCACGAAACTTGTAAAACAACAATGTTCGATAGCGACCCGCGCGAACGATTCATGACAAACAAAAACGTTGCGGGATTTAGTTTTTTACTAAAAATATACCCCGCAACTATCGCAATACTCTGACATATTGCACTGCTGATACCTTTGTGTAACTCTGTTTTGTTTTGTTTGATTTTGGAATAAAAAAACAAGTTAAAAAAAAACGCTTCAGCTGAAAATTCATAGATACTAGTTATAGAGCTTTTTTCTTATTAAAAGCTCCCAAATTTTAATTTACTATAATCTGGTATGATATTTTTGTGTGGAGTCATTTTTTTCCACTGGTTTCTATTAAAATTATAAATTCAAAACTGCTACAAACTTTAACCGGGAGTTACTTGGCGGGAACGGGAAGTGTCAGTTAAATTTTCTTAGTTGTATTCTTTTCTTGTACATCATTAGAATTTTATGTATAAAAAGCTAGTGTTAAAACCAGTGAATATCTGTACAAGTGTGTAGAAAGTGAAATACGACGGTTTGGCTACTCTTTTCGTCGTCTCCCATTAACCTATTAGAGCCTATAATAACCGTACTAGTATGTTACTGCAAGCTGATTCATTATTCCATATTTCATTATTAATCTCTTCATCATTTCACTCCACATCAAAACTTGATAATAAATAACTTAACACTAATAATAAATAACTTGACACTGGCAAAATACTTTATTGCCATGATGCTGGCAATACCATCAAGAGAAGAACTTTAACCTGGAAGTGAGCACTTTAGACTGAACAAAAATTATATGCTGTCTAATCAACTATGCATTGGATAATGCTTTTCGTTTGGCTATAATATAAAAATGTGTATGAGTAAACTACTTACTATGAACTACGATTATAGTAATAACCTAAGATTGCCTCTTTAATGGGATATGATATCAAACCTTTGCACGTTTATTTCGAAAATATTTATATACTTATATCTAAAGTAGAACTCTATCCAACCATTAAACCAATACTTGTTATTCTAACCCATATAAACACACTAACAACAAACAAAGCATCCATCACACTGACGTCTCTTTCACATCCATTCACAGCTCGTAAGTGTGAAGGGGATGGGTATTAAAATGGTGTGAAATTGGAAAGCTATTAATGTTGATTTATTCACCCTACACTAGCACACATCCTTAACTTGTCATAATATTTACTTTCACTCTGAATTCTTCCCTTGTGAATAACAAAGCAATGTTGCTAAGTATTATGGTTGTCTTGTAATACCAAACGATATTTCTTGAACGTAGATCTTTTATTTTAAATACAATATCGACGTTCATACAGGAAAATTAAACCAACGGTCAATTTAACTTCATATATAAATAAAGAAAAATTGATGTTTTGATTGATTGATTGAAAAAAATGTTCTTTGGATGCAGTTAATGATTTTCATGATGCTATAGCCTGCTTTGGACTTAAAATTAGCTAAGTAACCAAATAAATTTACCTATGCACATACTTTTATATATCAATCAATTAAATGAGGTTGGTACGAACCTCGAGTAACAAACACACTTAATTTCTTCTTCAGAAGATTGTCTATTCATAATTCGTCATAGAGAGGACGTGGTAGTTCACCGACCCCACCCGTTGCCGTAAGTTGTAGCTGTCATGTTCCTCATTGTGCCCGGACAGTGGCAACAGTTTCGCAACCTGTCACAGTAGGGCTCAACATAAACAAGTGAAATGCGGTTTTAAAAACCCCTTTCGATAAATTATGGCGTGAGTAAACATAAGTCTATGCGGTCCATCATAATTATCAGCCAGAAAAACGTCTACTGAAGGACATAGATCTCTCGCAAACATTTCCGTATGTAACGATCCTGTGCCGCTTGCATCAAGGGTCTCCAAGCATTCCTTGTTCGTTCATCAACCTAGTGGAGATCGTTCAACACTATGCCTTCCGGCCAGCGCTCACCACTCTAGAACCTTTTCTCCTCGACGGTGATCGGTTCTTCGAGCTATATCTCAAGGTACCAAGGTTTGTTTAGTTATGTGCTACGAATAACGTTTTTAGGAACCATTTTTTCCCTACATATATGTTGTTTGTACTTATAAATGACCATGTTACATATAAAATACAATTTCACAAGTTTCTCATGAAAACGCAATTTTTTTTAACAGATGGTAAAGTTAAAAATCGCAAACAATTTCAAGTGTGCAGTGAAAATGTTCATTAAACTGCTGACAGAATGAATTTGCAAGAATTTGAATAGTTTTAATGAGGAACCCCAAAAACTTTGAGCAATTAGTACGGAACCCAGGCCGGGTAACAGACAGGATAATGACGACAGTTTTAATTATATATACTTCAAAAGGAGTGGAAATTTGGCAAAGGATTCGACACAGCGAGAGTTCAAAGCATTATGAAAGGATAGAAAGAAAAAAATACCATACTAGTCATACTGTACTATGACTATCAAATTGTATTAAAGCAGACACTTTATAAAATAATGTACAATATCTATATAATAATAAATAACCACATCACGACACACACATTGACTGAGCCCTGCAGTAAGTATCGTAAGAACTTGTGTCGCAGGTGCTAAGCAACGATATGGTATATACTAAATAAATAAGAACACAACATCCAAGACCGGTAAGCGAAACAATGCGTCTTGCAAATAACACAAAGCCCCGCCCCCGCCGGGATTCGAACCCGGAACCTCTAGCGTCGGCTGTTTAGACTACTGCGCCACCGAGGTATATGTATAATAGTATGTAATCAATTGGTTTTAATGTAGTTTGTGGGTTTGGGTAGACAGCACACCGTCTTATAAAACTGACTACTTTTATTTTCGAAATGGGGGTAAGGCTTGACTACGCTATTCTTTACACTAGACTAGCGACCCGCCCCGGCTTCGCCCGAATATTATGAATGTATTAAATCTACAGAAACCTTCCTCTTGAATCACTCTATCCATTAAAAAACCGCATCAAAATCCGTTGCGTAGTTTTAAAGATCCAAACAAACATATGGATAAGAAGTGATAGTACGAGTATGCGGACCTTCGTTGAATCTTTTGGGTTTTACTTAAGAAAGGGCTAAAAGTCTAAACAACTTGAGCCCCCCCTTGGATTAGCTAGTGTAATCAAGTACCAGCTCGTAATGATAGTAACTTTTTACATGGATTACGGATACATATGGATCTCAAAAAAGTACTTATAACAAATCATCCATTGTGTTTCATGTACTTATATTTATAATAAATTAATTTAAATAATTATTAACTATTATGTTTTATTCAAATAGTCTTAAAATAAGTACTTTTAAATAGTCATCTTTTTATGCTACCTTCGGTTCGAAACGCTATTTCCACGGGGAAGAATACGGCGAGAAACCTCCGTAGTTGCTTTTCAAAAATAATAAGGTACGATAAATTAATTTCTATGACAATTTGTTAAATAAAATACAGATTTTAAATTACAAACCAACTTTTCTATGAAGTTAAATGAACTTAAAAATATTTGAGTACATGATTTTGAAATTAAATACAATGAAATACAAGGGATGCAATGAATGTCACATTATTCGAAATATTTTATTCTCGTATCCAGTAAAGTAACCATTTTGTTCGTGTCATTCTCGTGGCAAGGCATGGCTTCGCATAATTTTATTTTAGTTTAACACATTGATCAAACTATTGGTTTTTGACCGAGCGGTCTGCAGTTGTAATTAATGTATAAGGAGCTCAGCTTGACTGGCGGCAGATCTACGTGCAAGAATTGTGCTGGTACCACCCTGTATTTCTGTCGTGAGGCAGTTCGCTGTGTTTTGGTTCAACAGATTGGAGATCCAGTGTAAATACTGATACGAGAGGTATTACATATTTATTTCTACGTGGCATCGAATAGGTGATGTACTCGGCGTTCCAAAATTTAAAGGAATCGTCGTGTCAATAGGCGGCGGTATCACTTTCCATTAGGTGAATCGTTTGCTCGTTTACCCATCAAGATGTATACAATTTGAGTATAACACAATACAATCTTCGATTTCAAATATTATTGTATTTTTTCATAAAAAATTTAAGGTTAGAATTTGGTATTTGTAGAAAAATAACGAATGAAAAATTCGGGTGAAGTCACGGGCAAACGGCAGTGCTGTTATGACAGTACTATAATGACAACTGAAGCATGAAATATCGATTATGGTCGACCTCTCACTGCTCCCGTCGTGACACAGACTGAGGAAATAAGATAATCTGTTTTAAAAGTAAAAAAATAAGAATTTGTAGTTTTGGTTTTGCTTTAATTCAGTCATAGTGTTATTTATTGTAGCTGTTATACTGCTATAGTTATTTTTATTTTTAAAAAAATCGTTCACTTTTTATGTTAATACGATAACAATAAAAAATCTACCAGAGACAAGTAAAAACATAGATATTTTTTTGTCTTAAAACTATGGTAGATATTTGATGACAATATTTAATATGTAGTTTTAAGCATTTATCTGTATTTTGTTGACTACACAATATAAATCTTTCGATAAAGGCTGTAAAATTGGATTCGTGACGTAGACAGGTGGCAACTGAAGGGAAGGGAATCCATAATCCACGGATCAGTGGTGTCCTTTATCCAATTTTATCACACCATGAATTCATATTCATGAGACTTTAATAATGTTTTCGTCTCGATAAAAGAGACTTTGTAAAATGTTTTTATGGTGTTTTTAAATCACTGCTGTATAATAGGGGATTGTGAAATTTTTTGTTATGAGGCTCAAGAGAGAAGATAATGTTTTGCTTTAGATTTTTATAGTTGTCGCTTATAAGTGTAAGCTAGCAATTAAAATAGTATCACCATGCTATACTTTTCAATTTTCGTCACAAATTAAAAACGTAATTTATTATTAGTGTAAGAAATATAAAAACTTGTCTGAGCTTTCCTTTACTATTTCCGATAAATAAATTTAATTTTAAAAGTATTAATAAAAATGCAATAAATCTAAAATATAAAATATAAAACAATGAGAAATTACTTATAATTGATTATTAAAGAAAGCGCCATCTGGCGGTATTGAACCGTAAAGAATTAATATTTCAATTAAACTAATAAAGACAATAACCATCCTAATACCAATGGTTTTAATAGCTGAAAGCTTTTAAGTTCAAACGAAATTGGATATTAGGGGAGGACATGAAATTTTATTGTCCCGGAACAGTGTTTGCCTTACGATAACTCCAAAGCTACATTCACACGTGACTTCGAAAAGCATGCAAGCCCATCTTGAAATCACCAAGTTGAAGTTAAAATCGAAATAGGCTCTTTTAAATCGATCGTTTTTTAATCTACCACCAGTTATAAATGGTCATCATATAAGTTCCATAATGTAATAAATTTTTGAGAATAGTAAAAAATATTCTATTCAAAACCGATTGTCTCGCTACAATTTTTGGTAGTTTGTTTCGGATTTTAAGCATGCAAGCTCTTTGAGTATATTGGTAAGTAATGTGAACATGCCCCAAGTAAGCCTTCTGTATGGTTATCACGATTTTTCTCCATTCATTATTAAATTCAACTTTTATTTCTTAAGTAATTATAGAAAATGTTTGATTAAAGTGGATAAATTGAGATTTAGTTTTATTTAAGTACGATGGAATTTATGTTGCTGGAAGAGATAAGACGATAGAAAATGTTTGATTAAAGTGGATACATTAAATTTTGGTTTCATTTAACTAAGTAATTTATGTTCCCCCTTCCCCTACCCAAAAAAATCCACTTCTCAGCTCTCCTTTCTAATAGTTTCAAACTTTTAGCTTATTAGATTTTGGTTTTGACTGTCAGTCGATAGTCAGTCGTGACAATAAACTTTACTATGGGCATGATTTAACCCTTTAACCGCCAAGATCGGATTAATCCGACAAATATTTTTGTGCCCATTTCGCCTATGTCGGCCTAATTTTTACGACCAAATATAACTACTCGGTTTTCTGCCTTTTTGTTCGATACCGCTGAATTTAATTAAAAAATGTTTAAATTTAGTAAATAGTTGATGAAGTAATCATTAATAATTGATTACGCTTTAGTTTCTTAATAAAAATACTTAAAATAAAGACTAAAGTTAGATTAATTGTTGTAGGTATTCATTTTTCGTTAAATGTCCTTGGCGCTGAGGGCAAGACAACTGATATTACGTCTGGCGGTTAAAAGGTTAAGGCCGGAGCACACGAAATACAGTTGCGGTACGATTGCGATGCGTAGAAACTGTATGAATATCAATGCGGCACTTTATGCGCAACCGTACCGCAATCGGATTTCGTGTGTTCCGATCCCTGATTATGTATGTATGTATGAACTCGCAACCGGTTGCGAAATTGAAATCTCAGTTTTAAAACGTCAATTTCTCGTACAATAATAATAATAGTGACCACATCACGTCACTCAGCCCTGCAATAAGTAAGTATCGTAAGAACTTGTGTCGCAGGAACTAAGCAACGATATGGTATATACTACATAGATAAGAATACAACATCCAAGACCGGTAAGCGAAACAATGCGTCTTGCTAATAACAAAAAGTCCCGTCCCCGCCGGAAATCGAACTCGGAAACTCTAGCGTAGTAGTCGGCTGTTTACGCCACTGCGCCACCGAGGTCGTTAATTATAACCGTTAACGTAAAATTTCTTAATTAAAATCACATGTATTTATTTACCCGTACTCATAAAAGTTCGATGATTGTTCAAATGGAGTAAAAATTTAAATGACATGGATGAAAACTAATACCAAGTAAGGAGCGGAAGAGTTCAGCTGAATCAGTGAATGGCTGTTAACGTTTTGCATAGAGTAAACAACACGTAGATAGGTCTATATTTTTCCTGTACATTTATTTAAATTTTAGCACATAATTTTCAACTGTACCTTTTTTTATCTAGAGAGAGCAAGTGAATTGGCAATAGTGTAGTAATTTTTTCAAATTTTATTTTTATTCTGAAAGAACCTTTAGAATTATTAGAAAACTTAAGAAATATAACATAACAAGATATAATAAAACATAATAACATTAGACACAAACATCGATTCAGCCCTGCACTAAGATATAATCTTCTTGGTATCTCAGGCAATTAGATACTACATCCAAGACAGAAAGAAACCAAAAAAAGTGTCGCTAAAACCGGTACAATCGTTTATAAGTTGGCATCACTAAGGAAAATAGGTTTATAATTTATAAGAGTAAAGAAAAATATATTTTTAGCCGCAAATTCGTAAGCTTAGATTTTATAAGCTGAGAAAAAATATATCCTTAGTTTACGTTGGAAGTCTATTATCTATCAATGTAAAATATTTTTTCAATGAAATGAGTAGTTTGATGAAACTTTTTGCATGAACACACATTCCCTAAAATATTTGGGTACAGAGTGATGTAGTGTGTATTTGGGTACAGAGTGATGTAGTGTGTATTTAAATGTAAGAAAAATATGATTTCACTGAACAGATAAAATTCTTTTATGAAACACCCAACCGGCTGTCTTGGGACTCGCAACGAACTTAATTTGAAGAAATAGGAGGTAGTAAGAAAGCGGTCTCAGACTTCCCTCCCAGCAAAGCGGAGACAGCAATTGAAATGGCCTAGAGGCCCAAAAATCTAAAGAGGAGACAGTCTGGAGACGCCTGACCGTCTAAACATAAATTAGATACTAACCTAAATCTTACACTAGTAATATTGGTGACAAAATTTTTTAAAGGCACGGAAGTTTCCCTTCATTTTCACAAGATCTAGGTAATAAATAGGACTACACGCAGATAACTGTGACTTTTATAAAGGTTTTAATTCGAAAGTACTTTATTTGTCTTGCTTCTTGATTTTTTTATAAAAGATAAATAACAATGAATCATAGACCATTGTTGGTTTAGACCATAATTTTAAGTTGGACTGTCGTGTCTTAGTTGAGTTATTCTATGCGTGGCAAAGCTGCAGTGTAACCACTAAGCATTTGCCAATTAGTAGGAAGTCAGATCGCGGCTAGATAGCTTTTAAAACGTGCTCATTCACGTTTGATAGTCGTTAAAGCAGTTCTCAGAAAAATATACAGTTTTCATCCGCGTATTATCGCCTTTTAATTCAGTTTCTATGAGGTTTTGAACGTAAAAAGCAAAGCAATAACTTGACCAGTCTTACAGTTTCCGAATAGGTTAAGCCGTTGTGTGAAATAAAAAACAAATAGTTTTTAACTAGAAAATTACCATAACTACGCGCTTAATTTTTTTTACACACTCAAACCCACGGCTTCGCTCCAAAGGCGTGGACAGAGACTACGGTTTGATGCAGACGAAGAGACACATTCATGCATCTTTTTGTACTTAAGTATTCTTGACCTGGTTTTTCCTCAGAACGACTCGTTGACAATGAAAAAAAATCTATTATCAAAATTACGAGTGGTTCACTCCGAACCGTGAACTTCCCTATATCCCGGAAATCCCTGAACCGATTGAGCACATATTCAGTCATAAAAATTACTTTCCTTTCATTAACCCGCCCACCGAATTTCAAGGCGATTCAATAAACGATAAAAGAGTTATCGTCGGACAAACATTTATACATACATCCAAGCGCCAGATTGTTCCACTACACCTTGAGAACCTCCCTCGCTTCGGTCGCTTGTTCAGTTACAACATAATAATAATCATCTTTGTATTCTTGTTGTCTAATCGTGAGTTAATCTAATTACACATTAAAAACCATTATTTAACTTGCAATGATAATAACCACATAACGACACATACATTGATTCAGCTCTAGAGTAAGATTAAAGAATCTTGTGTGAAAGGTGCTAAGCAACGATATGGTATAAACTACATAGATAAAATACTACATCCAAGACCGTTCAGCGAGATAATGCGTCTTTTACAGGTGGTAGATCTACGTGCAAGATCGTCTGGGTTGGTACAACCCTCCTTTCTTTTTCTGCCGTGAAGCAGTTGGCTGTGTTTCGGTTCGAAGGATTGGAGAGCCTGTGTAATTACCGGCACGAGACTTATTTACATCGGCAACGCTTAGAGGGTGCTCTTGGTGTTTCACGATTTTAGAGGCATCGTCGTGTTTATAGGTATCACTTTCCATCATGTGAACCGTTTGAAACTGTATAAAAATAAATAAATTGCAAATAACACAACGTTCACCCGAACCCGGAACCTCTAGCGTTGCAGTCGGATTACACCACAGCGTCACTGAGGTTGCAATTAATTGCTATTGTTATGAACACATGTATATATAAAATCCATCTTGTCTTGAACAAGTAGTTTGCATGTATAATATGTTGCCTCGCCGTTGGATTGTTTAGTTACTATTTTACCGCTTTGTTAGTCCTCGTTTTCTGTTGCTGCGAGTTCTCCAGTGAAGGATTTCGTTCTTGCTACCCAATCTTTTTTAACCAATTCACTGATTATAGTCATAGTTAGGGTAAAAGTCTATAATGGTCTTTGGTTACATAATCTTACTAATTGTTTTATATTTTTGGGTTCGGACTAGCTTTTTTCTAGCAGAAATCTTTGTTTTTAATGTAGGTTTAATTTAGCCAATTTTGACATTTAAAAAATTACTTACTTAATAATTAAAAACTAAACAAGCATTTGATCCTAATCCTGCCTGATGTTAAGCCGCGATGGAGTCTAAGGTGGAACATGCCTACCTAGAAGTAGCCCATTCAATCTTACACATGAATCTCTTAAAGGAACATTTTTTTAAATTTTAAAAATAAACCTAACGTTTAATTTATATGTTTTTCATGTAGAAATAATACTGGCAATAAATGAAAGGGAGCAACTGCAACGACGTTGTATAGAGCTGTTGAAACAAATGGTGAAGCAAGAGATTGCGCCAAGAGTGTGGAGCGAACGAGATGAATTCTGATGAGCCACCTACTTACAACTCGCGCTAATGCAATTAACGAACCCGTTGTGTTTGCTGTTTTAATTACATTTCTCATTAAAAAAACAGTACCTTATAAGCAATAATGTACTTTATGTTTAAAAAACCACTTTAGTGATATAAAACATACATAAACTCACGCCGTAATCCCTCGAGAGGGATTGGCAGAGGTGTTTCACATGTTTATGTTGAGTCTCAGTGTGACAGGTAACGAATCTGTCGCCACTATCCAGTCAAAATGAGGAACATGGCAGCTATAACTTACGGTAACCCAAGACTCGAACCGTCGATGTCAGGTCAGATTAGTCGGTTAACCAAGGCACGTAACAAACTGAGCTACCACGTAATATAACATGTTTCTTTTATATCCCATGATTTCTTAACATTAAATAATATTGTATTAAAATACAATTAAAAACTTTCTGAGCCCATAATTTTAGAGTAAAAACCGTTTTTTTTCATGTTTCCCAAAAAAAACAAATTTTCTGAGCACGAAATCCCGTGTTTTCATTAAAAAGAAGCAAATTGTACTAGTTTTGGAGGAAATTTTCGAGTAAAAGTTTTCAAGGCCTAAATAAACATTAAACTTTCTTAATATAAAGCTATATTCGAATTATCTTTTCCCTCAGGCAATGTTAAGTCTATACTACGCAGTTACTACGCCTCGAACTATTAATACTACGGAGACTACGCCGTAGCACGTAGTAGGATATTTATTCATGAGGTGTTTATGAGTTTATCGAATTATTTTACTCGAATGCGCAAACCAGAATGTGTGTTTGTATTTGTGTTAAATGATAGCACAACATTTCTTTATTTGTGTGAGTTTGAAAATTAGTTGTTAGAAGCATATTTCGTTCTTACAATATGAAAGAAAAACTGAGTATTTGTAAAATTGTAAGTAATTCTAACAGTCAGAAGTTTTTTTCGTGAAAATCTAACAATAATTTGATATGAACCGGAAAAACGTCTAAGGCACAGAATGTTTGGTTTCATATCCTATGAGGATTTTCATTTTATTATGAAAGTGATTCAATTCTTTTATATATTTGGTATCTATAAGTCAAATATACAAAATTCTTGCATATTATTTCTGTCATTAGAACACAGTTATAAGTACAGCTAAGTAAACATAATTTTAGCAATGTATTTTTTATTATTGTAACTTTATATATTTATTGTAAATTTAAATAAGAATCACTCGAGCGGAACTTGAGACTGTATGGTTATTCTAAGTAAAGCTTTATTCGTCTCATTAGTTGCTTTGTTGTTAAAATTGGTTTGTGTTTAATTTGAAACAATTAAACGTAAAAACGATTTCTTGATGAAACCGCTTCTTCACGGCTCTTTCAATTTAGATGTTTGTGCGTTTTTTTTCATTTACAACTTCATGGGTATAAAATATTATAATAATAACCACATCACGACACACACATTGACTCAGCCCTGCAGTAAGTATGATAAGAACTTGTGTCACTGGAACTAAGCAACGATATGGTATATACTACGTAGATCAGAATACAACATCCAAGACCGGTTAGCGAAACAATGCTTCTTGCAAATAACACAAAGTCCCGCCCCCGCCGGGATTCTAACGCGGAACCTCTAGCGTAGCAGTCGGCTTTTTACACCACTGCGCCACCGAGGTCGTCAAAAGAGTCGAGGTAAGCAATCGGTTCACCCGATGCTCTTGCTTCCGAACCAAAACACAGCGAACGTCTTCACGGCAGAAATAAAAAAAGAGGGTGGTCACAACCCATACGATATTGCACGTACTAGTAGATCTACCAACTGTAAACGGTGGCAAAGCCACGCGTTAGTTTTCTTGCTAACGGACGGTCGGTTTTTTTCATACAACACGCGCGGAGACTGTGCGACAAACGCACGACAACAGGACGTGGACGTTTTATTTGAAAAAAGCGAGCGTCCGTTAGCAGGACGACTAACGTTAGACAGACGGCTGACAACAAAAGCCTCAAGTGAAAGGGCCGTTAACAATTTTTTAATAATATACTAGCATTTTCCCGCAACTTGAAAATATTATTTTTATTTTTTTATCTAGCACATTTTTTTATATTCAATCATTAGAAAACTAGAATTACTATGTTTAACAAATTGTAAGTTGTAATAGAATATTATTGTAGTTAAATATTGAAAAAACTAACTACGGAGGTTTCTTGCCGGATTCTTCCCCGTAGAAATAGCATTCCGAAGCGGGTGGTAGTAAAAAATATATAATTATTTGAAAGGGCTTATTTTAAACCGAATAAAAAAATACTTTGACTCTGAAACATCTTTTAGATCGTTTAGGTTTTTGCAAAATCCAGTACAGGATCACCGTGTTAATATTGTTGGATAGTAAGTAATTTATAGTATATTTTTCTTGCAGTACATTTCCTACGGCTAGAACGTTACATCGGAATGCGGAGCGTTGTCCCGCAGCGTGTTTTATTATTGTACACCACAATTCAAAAGAGACCAGCGATTACAGTTTACCGCGGACTGGCACAAAGTAATAGGAGAAACCAGTGAGAAAACTAGCTCTAAGTATAATGTTCAAAAATATAAAGTTATTACCTCCAAGAGAGGTATATCTTTTAGCTTTATATAGGCAACGCGTTGGTGGTGCTATTGGCGTTTTAAGATATCAAGTTTATTGTCGTGTCAATAAGCTGTATCACTTTCCATCAGGTATACCGTCTACTTAAAAATAAGTATCTACAACTTTATTCTGAATGAGGATTTTGATGAAATCTGTAGTTTTTGGGTCATCACGTCGGGGTCACCAGTTTGGTAATGGAGATATCCACCAAGGTTGTTGAGGTTAACTCAATATATAAAGTCTTTTGTAGTTTCACTTATATATTGGGTAAGCATACACAACAAGCATAAAAGACAGAAGGAAGACCGATAGAATAGGTATGAGTAGAAAGCAATAGCATAAGCGTTTAAAATAAAAGCAACGCGCGACAATGCGATAGGTACTGCGATAGTCTAGCGACACAGGCTTTGCGCGGTAAGGATTTATCTCGACTGGCTGGTCGGCGCACAGCGATTGCCCCTGTGCCGGGTGTGTGCCTAAACAGGTTTTACGTTAGGCGCTTAACAGAAAATGTACGATTCCATTATATCATGACCGGCCAGCAAAGTAGTAAATTCGATACTATGTTCGGATTTGAATATATAAGTGTAAATAATTATATAATATAATCATGTAGGTAATTTTATAAGTTAATTCAATTTAGATTCACTATGTAAATATAAGAATATTGTATATAATATTATGTATAATGTAAATAAAAACTATGTGTATGTAAGTACTTGTATGAGAGTTACCCACATCACTCCCCTCCAGAGACCGTGCCTACGGGCGATAATAATCTGGGAACCTTACCCTGCGTCCCGAACGGGTTGTACGATCTATTAAATTAGGAGGATTTTTATTGATGTTGAAGCTCTCTTAATTGGTGAAAAACATTTTAAAGAAGTTTCATAATTATTATGAAAAGTACAATTTCTACTAATATTAATATTGTCGCTCAGCGCATCAGCGCGGCTTTAGACACTGTGACATTTTTGTCTCTAACTTTAATTTTAAAAGTTTTCGGACCTCTCCCCACCACTTCATATGGACCATTGTAGGCTGTTTGGAAGGTACCACGAACTGTGTCATCTCGTACGAAAACGTGACTTGATGTAGCCAAATCTTTATAAACAAAGATTTTATCTTTACAGTGGTGCGAAGTAGGGATAGGCTGTAAGTTAGCAGCGAAGGAACGTAAACGGGCAGAAAAATCAAGAACATCTGTGGATCAACAGTTGGATTGATCACCAAAGAATTCACCTGGCATTAGCAGTGTTTCGCCGTATAAAAGTTCTGTTGGAGTAGCTTGTAAGTCTTCTTTGGTAGCATTGCGAATGCCACGCAAGACTAAAGGAAGCGTCTCTGTCCAATTTACGACGCTGTGGCAAGTAATTGCAGTTTTAAGTTTACGATGAAACCGTTCAACTAACCCATTGCACTGGGGATGATAAGCTGTAGTTTTACGGTGCCTAAATCCTATCTGTTTGGCCAGCTGTTGAAATATTGCCGACTCAAATTGTCTTCCTCGGTCGGTGACAATGTCCGTGGGACAACCGTACCGGGAAATCCAACCAGATATGAATGCTTTGGCCACTGACTCTGCGGTAATTTCGGTTACTGGAACAGCTTCAGGCCATCGCGTAAAGCGATCGACTGCTGTCAAACGGTACCGATAACCAGCAGAAGGAGGAAGAGGACCTATCAGGTCTATTGTGGACATATTTGAAGCGGGCTTTCGGTAAATCTAGCGTACCTAAAAGTGACCAGACGTGTCGATTTACCTTGGCTCGTTGGCAAGCCAAACATGCCTTAGACCAATCGCGACAGTCTTTTCTCATCGATGGCCAAACAAAACGCTGGGCAACTAGTTTAGCACTAGCGTTCGCTCCGGGATTGAAGACCTGTTGACGGAATTGTCTCGTGACGAAGGGTCTGGGAGTCGATGTACTGACGGTACAGTATAATAATGCACGACTGCCAGGGATATTCGTCTTCTCCAGGCAAAGGGAAGTTTCACCTTGGAGTAGTTGAGTCAATTCCTGGTCTGAAATTTGGGATTTGGCAAGAATCTCCAGATCAAGAGGCATTTGTGGTTCGTCCACGCGGGAAAGAGCATCTGCAACGACGTTATCGTTCCCAGCTAGATGACGTATATCCGTAGTGAACTGCGATATGTAATCTAAAGACCTGTACTGACGAGGCGTGCAGTTACTCTTCCTTTCGTGGAAGGCGAAACATAACGGCTTGTGGTCGGTATATATGACCAAGTGACGAGCCTATACGATACTATACTTTGATAAATAGCAAGGAGCTCTCTATCGTAAGTGGAATATTTCTGTTCTGATGGGCTCAACTTGTGAGAGTAGAATGCTAAGGGCTGCCAGGTATTGTCTACATGTTGTTGCAAGACCGCGCCAATTGCAACGTCGGATGCATCCGTAGTCAATCCTTTTTTTTTTTTTTTGTCGAAGAGTGTGATGTGCCCGCCTTCGAAGGCCCGTCCGCCTACGCCGAAGAGGAGCGGCTAGAGCATCCTCCTCCCGCTCCCTCTCCGCTGCCTCCTTCTGCATCCGTAGTCAATCCTAGTTTGGCTTGGGTATCCGGGTGCGCTAGGAGAGTTGCGTTCATAAGACTTTCTTTGCAAGCTTGGAACGATTTTAATGATTCTAACTTTATGTCAACAGGATGTGAACCTTTAACGGAACCAGTGAGCAGTGCGTTTAAGGGAGCCTGAACTTGGGCAGAGTTTGGTAAGAATCTCCTATAAAAGTTAATCATGCCTAGGAACCTTCTAAGCTGCTTAACAGTTTTAGGTAAAGGGAAGTTTGCTATAGCTTGAACTTTGTTTTTAAGAGGTCGAGCACCAAATTGAGAAATGGTATAGCCAAGAAAGGATACTTCATCTTGACCAAAAACACATTTGGAAGTGTTTACGAGAATACCGTAATTTTTCATTCGAGTGAAAATCTGACGGAGGTGGTCCTCGTGTTCTAGCTCGTTCTAGGAATACACTAAGAAATCGTCCAAATAATGGAAACAGATATCAAGACCGCGGGTCATTTCATCAACGAACCTCTGAAAAGTTTGACCGGCGTTCCTCAAACCAAATGTCATAAAGGGAAATTCGAATAATCCGAATAGTTATCGCTGTCTTCGGAATATCGTCTTTAAAAATCGGGATTTGATGATATGCTTTAACCAGGTCAATGGTGGAGAACACTTTGCTGCCTGAGAGGTTATTGGCAAAGTCGTGGATATGACGTATGGGATACTTATCTGGAATAGTCCTAGAATTGAGTTGACGGTAATCACCGCATGGACGCCAGCTGTTTTTTTTTTAGGGGCAAGATGAAGAGGCGACGCCCATGGACTGTCTGAAGGACGAGTAGTCCCATTTAACAACATTGCCTCGAACTCTAGTTTGGCAATTTTTAGTTTGTTTGGAGCTAGTCTGCGAGGTGAGCATGAAACTGGGGGCCTGGTGTGGTGCGTGTGTAATGTGTCGTGTTGAGTATACGAGGTGTGCCAGCAGGTCGTGTTATTTCTGGAAACTCACCAAGGATATCGTGATATTTCCTGACGCCCGTCAAGACCTTTACACTATGTATAAAGGACTGTGTGAAAGAAACGGTGACTACAGTAGATACATTGGTATTGCTATCAATTAAGCGCTTGTTCCTAATATCTACAACAATGTTATAAAAGGAAAGAAAATCAAGACCAAGGATCGCCTTAGTAACGTCAGCTACAATGAATTGCCATGTAAAATCTCGACGAAGTCCAAGGTTTAAATTTAATTGCACTGATCTCGAACGAAGATTGGAATGGCTAGTGAGTGCTCGCACCTGCCTTGTTAGCTCTGCAATCTGCCTAGCCATATCATCCATGGTACAGGTTGACGTACTTGGAGTTGAAGTAGCAGCTACAATTGGGGTGGGGGGCGCGATATCCTGAATGCGATCATCCAGGTCAGCCAAAGTCTCGATCGAGGATAAGGTTTGTGAAGCGATTATCTGCTGCATGTTTTGGGGAAGGCAACTCGTCCAGATCGTTTTCACGAAGTCCTCGGGTACATCCAGCTAAGTATTGCAAATGCCGAAGAAACTGGGATGGTTTTCGGTCACCGAGTTCCTCGTGCATGAGGAGTTTTTTCACTTTCTTCTCTTTCGATGCTGAGAGTCGCTTTATTAGCTCTGATTTTAGCTTCTCATACTTATTTGTAGGTGGAGGAGAAGTTATTAAATCCTCTTTTTTCGGGGTACACCCGCCACTCTGTCCCACCACTGCAACTCCTGTTTATCAGGATCAACAGTGGCGTCCTTTGATCGAATAATCAACGAATAATGCAGCTGTGCAGTGATGCACAGGCTGTGCCCGGACACCCTACCGGCTGTCTTGGGACCCGCAACGAACTTAATCAGAAGAAATAGGAGGTAGTAAGAAAGCGGTTTCAGACTTCCCTCCCAGCAAAGCGGAGACAGCTATTGAAATGGCCCAGAGGCCCAAAAATCTAAAGGGGAGACAGTCAGGAGACGCCTGACCGTCTAAACACCACGGTATGCCACTAACTAACAGGGGATAAATTAGATACTAACCTAAATCTTACACCAGTAATATTGGTGACAAAACTTTTTAAAGGCACGGAAGTTTCTCTTCGTTTTCACAAGATCTAGGTAATAAATAGGACTACACGCAGATACTTGAATCGAATTCAACATGATTAACCGTTCGTCGTGCCAGAGACTACACTCCCACAAGATATGATGGGCAGTTTGCACAAATTCTTGATCCGACGTTGAACATTCGCAAAAAGGTGACGGCACCAAGTTAAATGAATAAAATTTGCCCTTAAAGTTACCATGCCCGGTTAGAAATTGGGCTACGCAATGATCGATATCAAGCCACGTTTTATTTAACCGTTCACGCACTATAGGGAAAAATTTAAATAAATGCCGCCCCTTAGTCGAAGTATCCCATCTAGTTTGCCATTCGTCGATTAGTTTTTTATGAACGTTGTCGTTGCTATCAAATAATCTACTGATTTTAGCCCTATCCTTCGGTTTTAGAAAATCTGAACTCATACCATTCCGCGAGTTGTAATACATTGCCGCACGCCGTTGTATTTCCAAATCTACCGGTAAAACGCCCGCAAGAATCGGCAGGGCCTCAGTGCTGACGGTTCTATACGCTTTACAAAGAAAAATTAACGCTAATCTCTGACTCTGAAGCAATTTACGTCTCGCAGCGCCAATCGTGGCTCTATCCGCCCACACGGGGGCTCCGTAACAAATGCAACCCAAGAAAGTAGCAGTATAAATTATTTTTAATGACTTAAACGACAATCCCCAGGTCGAAGTTGATATTCTATTTAACGCATAAAAATTTCGTTTTGATTTTTCGCTAACTTGCTTAATGTGCTCAATAAAATGAAACTTCTTTTCAAGTATCAAACCGAGATAACAAACTGAGTCTTTCTTTTTAACTGTAACTGAATTAAATTTAAAGCGCGGTAGCCCTACTAAGTTTCCTTTTAACATTAAATACTGTGTTTTATGGGCTGCGAACTCAAGATGATTTCTCTTTCCCCAGTCGGCCACCAGACGTAGGCAGGACTCAGCTAACAACTCAACTCCTGTTCTTGTATGAGATTGAATAAGCAGGAGACCGTCGTCAGCATATCCCGTGAGCGAATAGTTAGCCGGTAAAGGTATAGACAAAAAGTCATCAAATCCGATATTCCAGAGATACGGCCCTAGCACTGAACCCTGTGGGCAGCCCCGAGTCAAAGCCTTCGACACTGCATGATGACCAAGTTGAAGCTTAGTTGTTCCATTTATAAAGTAATTGTATATTAAGGAATATACATTGCTGTAACAACCTCTGTTTTTAAGTTTGAGCAATAAGATTGGCCACCATGCATTATCAAAAGCACCAGAGATATCTAGGAATACACCTATGACGTATTTAAACTCCGACGATTCTACCGATTTTCTCACCGAGATAGCCGCGTCGATTGTTGATTTGCCGATAGTAAAACCGAATTGACGTTCGTGAAAAGTAGGACCGCCCGGAAGAAGCCGAGGTACGATAAGACGCTCTAGAAGTTTACCCAGGGATGGTAGAAGGGTAATGGGTCTATACGATTTCGGATCATCAGGTGGCTTATCACCGCTTTTAGGTATGATTTTAATTAGCCCGCGGCGCCAAATTTGAGGAAAAACCCCTTCAGCAATGCAACGGTTATACACAATTAAAATAGAATCCCCAGCGGACTTTACGGCTTCCTGGATCATCTTATTCGATATTTTGTCTTCCCCAGAGGCCTTATTAACCGGTAACGCCCTAACAATTTTGACAAATTCATCTAAAGTTGGAAGATCGGACGAAGGAGATGTGGGTGGAACTGCAGCCATGAGCCTAACTTCTCGATGATATTCGGTATCATTTTCAGTAGTGTCGTCCGGAATGAGAGCGTTAAGAAGAGAGATTAAATCCTCTATTTCAGCAGCATACTGGTTGCGAGTTGTGAGATGACGTAGTAAAATTTCGTCGTGTCCGCCGTAATATTAGAAATAAGGAACTGTCCCTCTAACTGCGCAAACCAAATTGCCGGTTTATCCGGCCAGAAAGGTCAACTCGGACTCCGACACGATATACGTCAGATGGGTTAATCGAAAGGCGCCCGTCGGAACTCCCGTGTTGGCGTTCGGACTGGGTGTGGCTTTCGCCTTGTACCTTTTTTGATGCATCTTCTTTACCACTTTCCATCGTCTTGAGTGTTTCTTGATCGGGGTCACCAGTTTGGTAATGGAGATATCCACCAAGGTTGTTGAGGTTAACTCAATAAACAGTATTTTGTAGTTTCACTTATATATTGGGTAAGCATACACAACAAGCATAAAATACAGAAGGAAGACCGATAGAATAGGTATGAGTAGAAAGCAATAGCATAAGCGTTTAAAATAAAAGCAACGCGCGACAATGCGATAGGTACTGCGATAGTCTAGCGACACAGACTTCGCGCGGTAAGGATTTATCTCGACTGGCTGGTCGGCGCACAGCGATTGCCCCTGTGCCGGGTGTGTGCCTAAACAGGTTTTACTTTAGGCGCTTAACAGAAAATGTACGATTCCATTATATCATGACCGGCCAGCAAAGTAGTAAATTCGATACTATGTTCGGATTTGAATAGGTAAGTGTAAATAATTAAGTAATATAATCATGTAGGTAATTTTATAAGTTAATTCAATTTAGATTCACTATGTAAATATAAGAATAATGTATATAATATTATGTATAATGTAAATAAAAACTATATGTATGTACTTGTTTGTGAGTTACCCACAAGTTTTTTTTCGACTTTTATTAAATTGTTTTTGAAACTGTCAAGGGAAAATCTGTTCACAGTTTGTTAATTGCGTTGTAGTTTTGTCTATAATATGAAAATATACAAAATAATTGGCCAAGGTATACCAAATATGTACTAGTACATCTCTACAGTATTCCTGAACTTTGACTTTTTCTTTAAATAAATCAAAATATATTTCAATTCAAATTCTTAATCCAGAATCAGCTTGTAAGACAGGTTGAGTTCTACCTAACGCGATTAACTAATTATAATAATAACCACATCACGACACACACATTGACTCAGCTCCATAGTAAGATTATATAATCAAGCGTCGCAGGTGCAAAGCAACGATATAGTAAATACTACATAGATACAGAATACAACATTCGAGACCGGTAAGCGAAATAATGCGTCTACAAATACAAACACGTATTAACTATACGAATGTTTCTTGTTCTGTACTAATAATATGTTTTAAGTAACACCAATACTAATGATTTTATAAATTTAATTTTTTTAGTATGTATTACAAAACATGATGTTTGTTTGTTTACAAAACATGACCTTTGATTTCAGATTGCAATTATGCTGTTTAAAATTAAATTTGCCACTGGAAAATTGTTATGTGTAAAAACGAAATGATTTTAAAAAGTGAATTCATATTCCCATATTTTTCATACCATTACCTTTAACTTGGACCACGAGTAAGAACATGTATGACCCACTTACAGACTTGATTATATATAACTCAATTCTATATACTTTCAGTTGTGGTTTTGTAAGAAGAAATTATGTTTTAAATAATCTTGAAGCAATAGAAGATTTTGTGAAAATAAACTGGAAAAAAAAGTTGAATACTTTTTAACGATTGGATTCAAACAACCTGTTTGATATATTAAGGAGGTGGTATTTTAAAGGTTTCTATAGTTATAAATGTTTCAGGTGGAATATTTGACGCCAGAACGTTAATATTGTCTACTGTCAGAATTCAAATCAGCTATCTATCAGCTAACCATGAAGATCGAAGTCTTTTCGATTCATATTACGATTCATGCCTTGCCAAAGACCATGAACAAGAAAATTTGTAACAACGAATTTGTTTTTATTACATTCTCTATTGTATTTTGTTTTTTGTAAATCTTAATATATACTACTCAAAAAAAACTAAGGGCCACGAGGTATTTTTTCATTTTGGTGTAAATTATTAAACATTTACATAATGAAAGTAGAAAAATATTGAGTAGTACAAACTCTTTGATACCTAAACTTTTTAATATTGTAGTATTCATCTAATGCTGGCAACAATTTTAAATAAAATTTGATTTAAAAATTATTTTTCAAAATTTTGATTCCATTTTCTTTGTCGTTTTGCTTTCCTTAGCTTCTTGGTTTATTAGAAATTATCAGAGTTCATTGATATCTCGAGTCAGAAACATCTTTTGCAATATGCCACAAGCACGCAGGCATCATATGGACTCTCTGACAGCAACCAGAGCCGTTACAATGATTGAAGAAGGTCATTCGCAGCGATCTGTGGGTTTGCAATTGGGATTTTCTCGAAGAGCTATTCAAAATCTATGGAATCGTTTCCAAGAGACCGGCAGTGTTAGAAGAAGACCTGGTTCGGGAAGAGTTCGCAGTACAACAGCTCAAGAGGATCGTTACATTGGATTAAGTGCGCGCCGAGATCGAACAACGACGGCCCGCAAGCTGCAAAATCGTTTACGGCTCACAACGGGTACTTGTGTCAGTGATCAAACTATTCGTAATCGATTGCATGAAGACCAGCAGGCATCAAGAAGGCGAGTTGTCCGTGTTCCATTAACCAGAAATCATGGTGAAAATTGTTTAAGATTTACCCGTAAACATTTGGACTGGGACATAAACCAATGGGGCATGGTGCTCTTCACAGACGAATGCAAAGTTAAATTTTTTAACGACCATCGGCGTATTAGAGTATGGAGAAGACGCGTTGAGAGATTTTCAGAAGCCTGCATCCATGAAGTCGATCGTTTTGGTGGTCCAAATGTAATGATTTGGGGCGGGATAAGCTTACACTGCAAAACTGAGCTCGCTATTTTAAATGAGGGTACTGTTACTGCTCAGCGGTATATTGAGGAAGTTGTCCGACCACATGTGATCCCATTTGCCCAGCGAGCGGGTCCTGGATTCATCTTGATGCAAAACAATGCTCGTGCACACACGGCTCAAGCGACTCGGTTTGTACTGGGAGCGTCTCAAATTCAATTCTTGCCGTGGCCGGCGAACAGTCCGGACTTAAATCCAATAGAGGATCAGTTGAAACGAAGAGTTAGAGACGGTGATCAGGAAATCCACAACCAACAGCAACTCATTAACGCTGTTAAAAGGGACTGGGAAGAGATTCCAATGGAAAATGTCAGGCATTTGATTGAGAGCATGCAATCCAGGCTTCAGGAGTGCGTAGCGAAACGAGGAGGGCATACTCGTTACTAAAAGATGAGCATGGAGTATTTTCTTTTGTTTTCAATAACTTTACATTGTTTTTATTTTTAACCTTAAATGTGATTTTTTCTTTCAAAAGCAAATAAACTTTTTAATCATTATTATTGGAATAAGTTTGTTGGTCTACACGGTAAAAACAACATTAGTTTTCGTTATGGAGACAAAAAAATATTTATTGGTTTTATTATTTTCATGGTACAGACAAAATACCTCGTGGCCCTTATTTTGTTTTGAGTAGTATATTTTAATTAAGATAAACCTAAAAGAGTCTAACATATTAAAGTCACCACAAAAGATAGAACAACATTTTTCATTTAGCAAGTCTCCGCAACTAATGGGGTATGGAAGTGTCAGGCGTTCTTTGTTATAGAAACAGAATAAAGACTGAACCCGGTGTTCACGGAGAGGCTGGTGGCCGACGGTCATTTCGCACTCATTCCTATGCAAATTTAACGCTGATCCTAACTTTAGTATTATGTAAATGAGCCGGCGGCTTAAGTATGGGATAAAGACGCGCGCGCCAAAGGATTTCGTTTGTATTAAGTCATTCTTGGGATTTATGACGGATGTTCACAATTTTCTTTGTTCGCTTCGTTTCAGCGTTTTCACTTAATTAAACTTGTATGGTTTGTGGAGGTAGTTCCTTGTACAGCTAGGTAATATCGAACCTAAATTCGCATAGTTTTAAAATTTACAATAGGGAAGGGTGAATGAAAATTGTTTACTAACTTTCATCCCCTGTCGTGCTGGCTTAAGGGATGAATAAAACTTGTGATGAATCTTGTAAGTGCGGATTTTTATTGTATTTTTTCATGATTATTCATCAGGAAAACCCGAGGCTTTGTCCATGCAGAACTCGTATTTCTAATCTAATCAAAATTACTCATCTTTTAAAAATAAATATTTATTTAGTTCCTACAAAAACTGTATGTAACTGTAACTCGCACGCCGTAATTAATCCCACAAGGGGGTAGGCAGAGGTACACCGCATTTCGCATGTTTATGTCGAGTCCTTGTGTGACAGGTTTGAGTCTGTTGCCACTATGCCCAGCACAATGAGGAACATGGCAGCTACAATGTACGGCAACCCGAGACTCGAACCCTCGACCTATCAGGTCAGGTCGGTCAGTTAACCAAGGCATGTAACAAACTGAGCTACCACGTCCTCCGTTAATAATACACTTAATTTAATTACCTTTTATGCTTATTACATCCATAGTTTAATAAAAATAAAAAAAAACAATTGGTAGATCCTGTGTCATTATCCTTGAGCTTACGGTATTATTCAAGCAGTTGAATAGTAAAACAAATTAGGCCAATATTTTCCAAAAGATGTCGCCAGCAAAATGTCTGCACGCTCTCAGGAATGTAACACTCTAATGCTAGTAATTTGCACTATGTCTACTCAATAAATTGCAAGTGCTAGCTCCTATATCTTTTTAGCTTAACCCTCACTTTTGGAGGGAAAATATTTGTTTCTTTACCCTTTTATCATCGATCTTAAATGGTTTTACAGTTTTTAAATAACATAATGTTCCAACAAGCCGAGGCTTCACCTGATGGAAAGTGAGTCCGCCGCCAAGAGGAGCCAATAGAAACGACGAAGCCCTTGATGTCTGGAACTTGAAGGACACCACCAATGCATCAGTAAAGATGGTCTAACTCTCATCTCGGTATTTATACTGGCTTTCCAACTCTTCGAACGAAAACAAAGCAAACTGCTTCACGGTAGAAATGTCAGGGAGGGTGGTACCGACGATCTCTCACATAGTTCTACCATCTGTCAAATTTAATTCAGTTAATTGGTATGATCATAGATAGGACATTCATAATACTTCTTTTAGAATTATGATTTTGTTATTATTATTCTGAATGGTTTTTCTAGAACAATTTGCATGTCATATGTAGACGTCAAGTCACACACACCAACAATCGAACGTTCTCGTGAGATGTAATTTTTATACAAAGACTTATCTATCTCAAATTTAGGAAAATCGTTAAGCTTAATAAAAATAAAAATAAAACCTAAAGAAAATGAACATAATTTTTAAAGTCGAAAAATAACAATCAGGGAGAAAGCAATTTCAGTTCAGCCTTCACAACATGAGTAGACAATAATAAATTTTCACGATATTACTCAAAACATAACTTCACGTTTAATAAATTGGATTGCCTGGCCCTATAGAGGGCGGTAGTCATTGTCTTTTCAAATTATTTTGCTCTCTCGCAATCATTCCTCTTGTAAAACATTTAGGTATTACTTATGATAATCCATTTTCTAAAAGCATTTAAGACAATTTTTTTACTATCGCTTCAGAAAATGAAAGAAGACAGCCTTTAGTTTGCGTTGATAATCTAAATTGACTTTGATCTAAGAGATACCTAAAAATTTATATTTTTTACATTTACATTACCTTGGTAATGTCTTAGGCATCCATAAATAATAACTAGTAATACTAATAATATTAATTAACAATTATTACTGTGTTAAGGACCTTTTAATGGAATATTTTAATGATGATTGCGTTTTATTTATTTATTATTTATTTTACTTTATTTGGGAAAAAAACAGTTATTAAAATAAATAAAATCAATTCAAAAATAAAAACATAAACCAATCATGTTTCCGCTGAAAATTTACAAACAAATAATATTGAATTTACAAACAAATAATATTGAATTTAGAACAAAGAAATTAAAATTAACATAAAACAAAATGAATAATAACAATACAACAAATTAATAAACAGAAAAAAACGTCAAAATATTGTACATAATTACTTTTAACGATTCTCCTAAAGGAAGAATACGTGCAATTAAAAATATCGATAGAATCACAGTTATTTAAATTAAAGGACTTACGTGCTCTTGTTATAAATGAATTAGCAGCAAACTTGCTTCTACAATAGAGACATTTATTTTTTGTTATTATTATTACACGAGAGGTCCTAATTACAGCAATAATAAGAATTAAATTAAACACTTTTGAAAAAAATGCTTATATGAATTAATTAATATCTGTAGTAATAAAATTAAATAATATAAGAGGTAACACCATATCATATTGTATAAATCAGTTCAAACAATTTTCAAATTAAACACATAAAAAATGTTAATTAGATAAGTAAAATAAGATTTAATAATAATGGCAAAAAAAAAAAAAAAATGAATCATCGAAAAAAGTTCAAGATTGATTGATTGATTGTTTTATGTGTGTTTAGACATTTTATGATTGTTTTAAGTAGTACTGGATACCTATTTGTGAACATGCTAGTAATCCATTTTGAAGTTTTATACTTGTATGCTTTAAAAAGCAATACAATGCACACAGTATTTAATCACTGTACACCTGAATAGTATTACCTATGTTTATAAATACCTATGAATCTAATTCTGAATAAGTTACCATGTGATCTCGTCACTACAACCACGATTAACCAAGATTGTGCAGAATTGTTACATCAATTTTCACAATAAAACTTAACCGGTAATGAATATGAATAAGTAGGCTAAAGGTTCCGGGTTCGAAAGGGGAACTTTGTTTTATTTGCAAGACGCATTGTTTCGCTTACCGGTCTTGGATGTTGTATTCTCATCTATGTATTATATACCATATCGTTGCTTAGTTCCTGTGACACAAGTTCTTACGATACTTACTTCAGGGCTGAGTCAATGTGTGTGTCGTGATGTGGTTATTATTATTAATGTAAGTGAAATACATATTTAATTAACACGGTCTTCATTCGATAACTATTTTACTATATATTATACAGGTATAATGTTAACGGATAATCCGTCATTGTTAAAATTCTTGGGAAATATGTACACTTCCTATAATACGAGTATATGGGAAATGATCAGGTTTTATAATTTAATATTGAGTCGCAAACAAAACGTTTTTGATCATTAAACCTAACATAACGGAGTAGTAATAAATATTCGTATTTTTTCTACTACTAATGATAGAATTTCTTGTTATGTCTATCATACATTTCCTGTAACATATTAGACATACTAGTCGAAAATACACTTCTCAGGAATTCGAACCTGCTACCCTGTTATTGCGATTGGTACCTTAAACAAATACTTTGAAGTCCAATAAAGGGCAACTTTAGGCGCATTGCATGGCAAGGGTTGCCCTTCTCATTCGGATTTATATTAAATTCCTTTACCTACGGCTACCGGAGGCAGTGTCTACGAGACCTCTAAGTTACCCACTAAGCTAACATCTGATCAAATTGCTTAATTCATTGGAATTCCGATGGTATTTATAGAATTCGATCTCTAATATCGCTCGGTTAAGGATAGCCGGGTTTCAAGGAATTTAATATATGCTCGGTTCAGAGGAATTCACGTGTTATCGATTTAAAAATAAACAGGCATTTGCGTTATATTCATATAAATTTTAAAACGTATTAAATTCGTCTAGGTAAGTTTTTCAGAAAACTCCACCTGATTTTATCATATTCCTCCTAATGGAATGTGATTGATACGACGGAGCTCTTGGTTTATGAGAACGACGAGAACACCACCTATCCGTTGCCCATGTAGAGGTAAAGATGTTATACTCAGGCTCTCCAATCTTTCGAACCGAAACGCGCTGCTTCACGGCAGAAATAAAAATGGTGGTACCAACCCAGACGATCTCACACGTAGGTCAAATTTTAACTACATTTTTTTTTGTTAATCCTTTTCATTAATAAGAGCAGCAAAGATCCCATAGTACATACGATCGTTGTAATCGTCGTGTTGTTTCTTTTATATCTTGCACTGCACAGCACATTTGCAGGTGCATAGAAACTTGGTACAGGGATACCATGTGTAGGTTTCAAATTTGGTTTAGAGTATTGAATTATTAACTTTTTTTGGAATGTCTACAGCGAGTAGGCAGATATGTTAATATAGAATAAAACATATTAAACAGCATCTGATATACAGGTTTGCTTTTAATAGACGATGACGATATTTGTAATGGCTACAGACAAAAAATTCATATAAAAAGAGCTATTGTAAAATTGTTTCAGTTTCAAGCGACGCTTTCTTTTTCTAGTTAATGACGATAAAAATCATTTGATAAGTTATACCCATAGAAAAAATCACAATAACACGAATTATTATTTGAATCAAATAAATAAATGCTAAAAGAAAAAGTAAAAAGTTAAATTAAAACACAAATAAGGAATACTGTAAGAGTTTTTATTATTATTAAACGGTTTTATTTATCTTGACCAGTTTGTTTGGGTCAAATTTAGTGGTTGAATTTTACCCTCTTCCTGTTGACAGATCGACCTGAATTTTGGCACACACCTTTAGTTTTGATGGCAGTGCAATATCATACATCAGTATCATTGTATATCCAAGATGGTCGCCGCAACGAAATGTTTTTTCACAATCCCCTCAATATGGGTATCAAATTAAAGGACTCGACTAGAAGAATATAATAAAAAAAAACAAAAAAAAATTGAGAACGACGTTAATTCTCGAAATTTTCATAGGGACAATTGGAAATTCTTACTGTACCACACATGCAGTGTTTCCATATTTCTCGACAGTGAGTGATTGTGCGAGTATTCGCGCCGGTGCGCCTTGATGCAGAAATATTATAACATGCAATAAAGGAAATCATTTTTTATGCTTTAACGTGACGTAACTCGTCGGTACGAAGGATTTCGCATTTCTATTCCGGTTCGGAGTTTAGTTGACAAATTTACGTTCCATTAATTTTAGTGTTGCGTATATATTTTTAGTTGTGACTCGAGAGATGAAGAAATTCTTCTTTCAAATGTGAACATCTATTAGCTTGGGTCCCAGATAAAATACCTTCTTTATTATTTACTTTAACTAATACAGCAAATTCACTCATTTTATATATCATTAAAATATCACTGGAAAGTTACCAAAAAAAAATATGAAAATTTAAGACTATTTTCTAAATTTATTATTCTGAATAGAACGACTTAAATAAAACAAAACAAGAGATCTAACAATATATCTATCAGTACTCAATTACTTCTATCTATCAGTACTTGATTTTTACTAATTAAACTTCAACAATAACTCCTTCTACAGATAAAAAACACCTTTTTATCATGTACAAAACTTTTTTAACTATGCAATTTTAAAAGCATTTGCTCTCGTGAAACAACAGTTTCACCTTATTTTCTCGTGTAACTAACATATATTCTTCTCCCAAGTTCACTCGCTTTTTACGACTACCTTCAAGTTTACTGCATGCCCTTTATTCATTATTTTATTGTTGCCCTATGTTATGTATGAGCTATGCTAAGTGAAGGTACTATTACATTATTTAAGCTTTCCTCAGAAAGATTCAACCCACGTCAAATAAAAATAAAGAATTGTGGGCGGGTTATTCTACTTTCCCTGTGAAATGTTCTCCCTTCCAACGAAATTTGGCATCTTGATACTCTTTGTTTTTTTATAAATGTTTAATAATTATTATAATTTTTTTTGCAGCTACATCAAAATTTGCTTTGATAAATGCTAATGAGAGACTTTATACCGTACAATATAGAATCATATTTTGAATATGTATGTAATATGGATGTATGTGTGTATTTTAAATATGAACGTTTTTATTGTATGATATTCAATCTGGCTGAAACCGTTGAGAGAATTTGATGAATGACTAATTAAAAATTAACGAAAATTTGACGTCATCACTATAGCTGTCAGGTGTGTTATCATTTTACGGGGATTTTACTTCAATCATCCATCGTTTGTATGTATGAATGTACATACGTTTGTATGTGTACATACATGTTTGTCGAACTCAAGTTCGTATCGTAAGCAGAATTTTTATGTTCGAATCTAAGCGAAATCGGTACAAAACATACACCCGCTAATCCAGTCATTAAAACAACCCTCAAAGTTGCGTTAAATCAGTGTAGACGCCTGGGTGGAGTGGAACTACCCTAATGCTACCATCCATCAACGTGACCGCAGTCCCTGAACCCTTATCTTCACAATAAACCCAGGACAAGACCTGGATCCTGGAATCTGTGCCAAACTATGTAGGTCAGGTAATGGACTTGTTTTCACGTTTAATTAGGCTCCTCTGATAGTCAGTTACCGATTTTTTGTAGGTGAAAAATGGAACTTACCTACTAATTACAATAGCTTAATTAGTAATTTTTGACGACCTCGGTGGCGTACTGGTGTAAACAGCCGACTGCTACGCTAGAAGTTACGGGTTCGAATCCCGGCGGGGGCGGGACTTTGTGTTATTAGCAAGACGCATTGTTTCGCTTACCGGTCTTGGATGTTGTATTCTTATTTATTTAATATATAACAAATCGTTGCTTAGCACCTGCGATACTTGTTCTTACGATACTTACTGCAGGGCTGAGTCAACGTGTGTGTCGTGATGTGGTTATTATTATTATAGTGAAAAGAGCGTCCAACAAAAGTCGGGCTATAAAGCTAGGAGTAAAATTTGTCGGTCCTACAAAAAGTCGCTGGTGGAGGGAAAACTAAGTTTCAATAACTAAAGATCATGGGAAATGTGTTAATTTGAGCGACAATAATAACCAGTGTTGCAAGAACTTTATAACTAGGCTTTACTGGTGCTTTTATGTTACTTTAAAATAGAATTAAATCCGGGTATCATTATTTATAAATCTTTATTACTCACTTGGCTCGACTTTGACTTTGATTTCATACAACTTATCTTAGTCCCAAACTAAATCATTGGCTTGTACTGAGAGTACTAAACAACGATACATTAGATTAATATATACTTAAATAGATACAAAGCAAGATCAAATAATCATGTTCGCCACACAGATACCTGCCCGATCTGGGCCTCGAACCCGAGACCTCACGTTCCACAGCAGACGATTTAAGACGCTGCCCTACCGGAGGCCGTCAATATATAAAAGCCTAACAGTACTAATAAGGTTAATTATTCAAAGCTCGCAGCAGAGGGCACACTTGCATGTAATGTGATGTAAAATATACGATAAAAAAATCCGATCATTACGATGTTACCCAGTGGCGTGCTTTGAGTTTTAGTACAGGGCAAGCCGAGAGATACGTTATTGTAGTTTTATAATTCATTTAGATAAATGTCCTTGCTGTCCCATTACTCTTAAATCTACACTTCATACTTCCGTTGTGGACTGGCTGGCGTGAACGAACTGTTATGCAAGGCATATTGAATTTTGATTTTATAAGTAATTAATGATTGAAAGCGCGATCTTATCTTAGTTTGATAGGGCAAGCCGGGCTTTTGGGCTTCTATGACAGTACCGCCTCTGATTGTACCCACCGGCTACAATTCATCATCAGGACACATGGACGAAGTTCCATCCGTTCCTTGTGGATATTTCAACCATCCAGAGTAAACGCTTCAAAAACTCTTTTATTATGCGTACTGCAAAGGAGTGGAATTCTTTGCCTGCTGATTTGTTCCCCGATGACCTGGGGATCTTTAAGGCAAGGGTGGCTTCGCATGTTCCACCTCGGACTCCATCGCCGCTTAACATCAAGCTGGATTGGGGTCAAATGCTTGCTTAGTTGTAAAGAACACTACACTTTGCTATTATAAATTTATACTTTTTTTTGTAATATTTTTCAGTTTTGTATTTTTTTGTGTATCCCACTATTACTGTTGTGGGACTCTTGGTACCCATAGCACATTTAGTAAGTTAAATGTTAGCTCGGGTAAATACGAATTTAATTTTATTATTTTTGTGTATATCCTTATGTTGTACTGTAACTTTTTATGTGCAATAAAGTACTATTATTATTATAACCCGTATCTGATGCGAGAATATTGCAGTACTACTTCCTATAGTGTATCTGAACTAATTCGAGAGCAATTAAAAGTAAAGTAAAACAGTTTAATTAACAAAATACTATATCGGCAACCTTCTAAATTCTAGTGTTGAAATTATCGACAAATATTAAGAAACGAATGAAATAAGAAATATAAAATTAATATAAACCCACCATAAAATGTAAACAAAATTTTCAATTGAAATTTCTCAGCCGAAAACACGAGTTGAGTTATGACATTACATGACTAAAGTTTCGACAAAGCAGAAAGAACGTGACGAATTATAATGGTTTGTAATTTGACCACGGAACCCCGGAATTGTACGTAAAGTATGAACTTTACTATAAACTTTGCCCTTTAAAAGTTTTACAACCATGTTTTAATTTCCAAACGACTGAACACGTGCTTGTGCAAAAGGTGTTTTATATTGATGCATACGGACATTTCGTTCAGAAAACATTGTTTGTTATGAAAACTAAATCAAAATCAAACAACTTTTCAATATTCTTAGCTGTAACAACATAACATGTTGTTACTTGAATTAGCTATCTATTTTATTCATTAACTTTTAATATTTATTTTATTTCATAACATTAGATTTTGACCAAAAACTGTAAAATTGATTGATTGATATTGATTGAAATAAGAGATAAAATTTGTATTTTCAAGATTTTAACATAGTTATGTTACAACCGCACGGATTACCATCTGTTACAATTAAATGCTGTGATTGTAACACGGGATAATTTTTTATTCCAAGTTACAACAAAAATTTTGCTGTTGATGTTTCTGCACTCATTTGATAGTTTGACATGGAAAAGCCTTCCGGGAATTTCTAATATTTTGATCAGTCACGGGTCAGGCATCAATTCTAATACGAAGTCGTAGGTAAAAGCTAAATTTAATAAAAAATAATAATTAAATACCTAAAAGTAGTATTCAATCCGGTACAGCCGTGTGTCACCAAAGTCACCGTAAGTAGGTACACTTCCAACCAACTTCTATTAGTGGAAAGTATATTAAAACTTGGAAACATCCATTACATTAGGAACCCTTTGCTTAAAACTTATGTTTGGACCTTTTAGGATATATCGAGGCACAATCTTACTTGAGAATGAGATAACTCACAGGTTTTAGTTATATATCTCAAAGGTAGTCTTGCGATCAGAAGCTTATTTAAAGATTTGGCGCCCCATTTGACGTATGAAGACATACAAAGAATCAAAGAAAAATCCTTCAAAATGACGCCGCTTTCAGACTGCCGCCCCATGTTTCTTGGCCCTATGGTAAATCAGTCCCTGCTGGGTATGGTTTGGAACTAAATTTAATTTCACTTAAGATTAGCTAGTTCAGTTTCTTGGATGTTCTAGTAAATTCAAAAGTTAATAACCTAGTTCTCTGTCTTGTTATATTATTCAATTATGGTATCAAAGTACGCATGTTAGAAAGAATTGACAATAATAAAAAAAAAACAATTTATGAAGAAAAAAACACAAATTAAAATTTTAAATATGTATCCATACAAAGATTGTTAAAATAAAAATAAAATAAACTACTGTTAATTAAGGAATGTAAATAAATACATCATTATATTATTTTTATAATTACAATTCCAGTTGCTTTGAATGAATTTTAGTATAGCGCTTTTGTGAACATCCAATTATCTTAGCTCCATAGACATAATATTTTTTACCCCCGACCGAAAAAGAAAAGTGTTATAAGTTTAACGCGTGTGTGTATCTCTGTGTCGGTCTGTGGCATCGTGGCTTCCAAACGGATGGACCGATTTTGATGCGGATTTTTTTGTTTGAAAGCTGGCGTGATCGAGATGGTCCTTAGATATAATTTATGTTTTAAGAAAAAAGTTCTTACTTATCCTCAACTCGGTTATCTTTGACAATTCTATTTTGATCTTTTATAGGTAAATAAGTAATTCAAATTCATAATTTTAGTACTTTTGTAAGGCGGAGTAAATAATGATAGCAATTATTTACTTTCATTTTGAGATCAATGTAGAATTTTGAATGTTCTCTTCGAAAATTCAAGTCTATTTATTTTAATACTTAACATAATAATGCGAGCATGGTGAAGTTATTTTTTGTGAATTTGGGGAGTTATAAATTAAATGTGTCTTTGTGTAAATGTGTGAAGTGCATTTAATGTTTTTGACAAAGATTAAAATGTACTTGAGGGTTCGCCAGACTCTTTTCGAAAGCAAAACTCATTCAGTTCCTTTTAAACGCTATGCAAATAAAGGAGCGTTTTCCGTTTTCCTTCACATCATTTGTAAACCGTTCAGCTGTGGTTTGGTTTAAAGATCCTGAGTCTACAACTCTTCGGGAGCACAGGAAAGTAGGGGGGATTACGTTCAGAGCGGCGACTGGCCGAAGTCTTGGGAGAGAGCGGAGAGACGAGCGGCGAGAAATAAAACCACCGCAGATGGACCGCTTGAAGGTTACAGGTGGTAGATCTACGAGCGAGATCGTCTGGGTTGGTACTTTCCTTTTTTATTTCCAACGTGAAGCAGTTCGCTGTGTTTCGGATCGGAGTATCGGAGAGCCAGTGTAATGACTGGCACGAGAAGTATAAACACTTTTGGCTCTATATTGGCACACATTGACACTCTAGGCGTCCTTAGTCATCAAGAACATCGTGACCATCATCAGGCAGGTATTTTGATTATATTTAGAAGAACTAATACCGATACGTATAATTGGCTACAAAACTTTATAACGCCCTAATCTTTCGTTAATACGTTTAGCATGTAAAGCTAATAAAAATGAATGGCTATGTTTGTCATTAACAGGCGTATAAAGACGTGAGTGCTTTTTGTAAAAAGGTCGTTCACTCAAGCTATTTTAGTCAAAAGTGTGAAATTATTGATTTAAAATGACCTTCACAACCCTTACTCGATTGATCGATAGGGGACGAAAAAGATGTATTAATGAAATACATGGAAGCAGTACCTTATTATATTTAAACAGGAATTAAATTACTGACATCTTACTAACACGAAAATAATAAATATCTTTATCGAAATAACTTACTCGTGCCTATGGTTTTTTGTTACACTAAATAACAGCTACGTTTTTCACCGCGTACAGCACAATATAATATTCAATTTCTCTTTGAACATTTTTCACTTTGGTATATTTTCTCCAATACCAGTAGTTGTTGGATCTAAGTGCACGATCTCCTCCTTTCTATTTCTGCCGTGAAGCAGTCAGTGTAATGAACGAGAGGAATACCATCTTTACCTCTACATGGACAACGCTCTTGCTCTTGGCGTGTCACTTTCCATCAGGTGCACCGTCTTGTTGGCCCAGGATTGGTATACAAATTTAGTTGTTTATTTTATTCAATACTAGCGGACCCGACAGACTACGTCCTGTCATATAGAAAACAAAACCTTTTGTGTGGGAAAGAGAAAAGGGCTGTTTTTATAGTTTTTCCGGCAATTATTCGAATTTTTGTCGCCGTAAAAAGCATCCTTGAACTTCAACGAATATTTAAAAAAAATAATTGGCCAAATTGGTCCAGGCGTTGTTGAGTTATGCGGTTACCAACACATTTTGCGATTCATTTTTATATTATAGATAATGTTTAATTTTACCCAACAATTTGCACCAAACGCCAAGTTTCCTTTCGCACAAGTTGAAGTGTAACTCTTAGTACGTTTATAAATCAAACGTGAGGAATGGTTCAACTATCGTGGACACCAGATGGCGTAAGTTTTGACGGTCGCGAGTTTAACTCGCACTTTTAGCTTTCCTTTTAACTTGAGCGAGTTTTCTGACGTATGGTGATTTTAAAGTTTCTGACAGATTTCAGGATGTACGTTCAAAGGGGCAGGGAATGCATGGGAGTTGATTCCGAGTGTGCGCCCAAAAAATTGGCGTGATTTATTGCGCTATTTGTGGGAGAAAGTAGATGGTCAAGTCGTTTTTTTTGCAGTATAAAATTAAGGTTTCCTGGGTTCCCTGTAAAAAAGTAAACTTATCGAAATAGGTAGTAATATTATAGTATATGCTTGCAAAAGATTTTTTTTTTGGTTTATCTCTACAGTCTCTCTTCAGCAAGTCATTTTAGAATACATACCTACATTAAATTTTTTAACTTTTATATAAAAGTAATGTTTTGTAAATAAAGATTTGCTTTTTTGGTAAGGAATAAATGTTGATTTTCCTTTTGAGCATATGCGGTGAAGTTAAACATAAGTAAAGGCCAAGACGTGACCGCGAAAACGTAAATATTAACATGTCACGTTTTCTTTGTTCATATGAGTTCCTTTAGTGGCCCGTGCGTTTTACTTCTGCTGTTTTTGCATAAGGAAATTACAAAAGGAGATTAAAATACTATAACCCTATATGAACTAGGTGGTCGATTCATTTTTAAGTAAAAAAAAATGACGATTCTGTGTATTTTTTTTAAGTTTACAGAATAGAGATTTTTGGATTTTGTTTTTATTATTTTGATTTTACCATTCGACATAATTTTACTTATTTTAACACATTGATTTGTTTCAAAAACTTGTTTCAATAGATTTTTTAAATGCTTCGAAAATTATTCAAAAATCTAATTAAAAAGAATGTAAATTAAAAAATTACCTCACAATCGTTTTGAGATCAAATTGAAACTTTTGGATGCAAGTTTCTGAGGTAGCATTTATTTTGTACTATTCATTTAATATTTCTTTTAATTTTTATAGTTTCTTAGAGGAAAATTTTTCAACTAATTTCCAATGAACCGAAGCGAAAAGCAGCTGAATTTATAAGCAGATCGTGTGAAGCTGAAAACTGAAATACATTTACCCGTATCACCCCATTTTAAACCTTTGAGCTCTAAAGGCGCCCAAAGTATCACATACCTACTCAAAGTTCAAAGAAGATTTACCTACCTACATTTTTTCCATAAGTCCAAAGAATCTCGCGAAAAGAGCAGCATGAATGATCAAAAGAATGCTCTGTCATGAAGCAGCCTGATACATTACTACCACATACGAATGGCGACATTGCTACATTTTTTGTCTCCAAGACAGCCAGTAAGCGACCAACGTTACTTGATCTCTGGAGACCGTACTCTGAAACATCTTGTCAATTCTCAACACTTACAAAAAACATGCTATCTCTTTTTGAATTAACAAGATAGAAAAAGACCGTATGAGATTTGAAGATCTGCTTAAGTATTTTGAAGTATTTGGTAGTATAGCGTTTCTGGAGGTTTCATCAGTTGAGGAGAAGGGGCCTTTTTAATCTGGTGTTTAGGATAAAGAGTGTTACTCAAGGGTTGTCATGATGCCTGCAACGGACCCATCCTTTGTCCGTTGTTGAGTGAAAGAAAAAGTGAGCGATTGTTTCGCGCTTCTTTTGATATTATGTTCTTTTTATAAATTTGAAATAGGTACGTTTCCTTCTTTTGTGCCAGCATGTGTTTTAGTGTTGTTTATAAAAAAAAGACAGGAATGAAATTGAATCTTGAAGAATGACAGTAATTCTAGCTGTCACATTCGCATTAAAACAACTTCCTTATTAGAATTCTTGTGATCAGCCAAACATTTTGTTTTAATTAACTTGCTTGCCAACATTATTCGTTTCCTGGTACCAGGCTGTTAGCAGTAACAAGGAGTAACTTTATTAAGGAAAAAACATAAGTACACTCGTTCACATTAAGCGAAAATCTTTATATTATACATAATAGAAAATAAACTGTCTGGAAGCAATTACGTACAGTCCGGAACGAAATAGGTAATGAGTTTTATGGCTTTATGCTCCGTTAACACAGCATATGGTAGGCTTCTAATGGCCTAATATGGACCGCAACTAGAAAAAGCCTAGCCTGTACTGCTTAGGTAATAGAGGTCAAATTGCTTGGGTTTTTAAAGCTGTCTTTTAAGATGCTCGTGTGTTTCAGCTATAAATACAAATTACATAGAGATGGGATTCTAGTATGTGCAGAGCGAAAAATGTAAATGTTCAGGGACAAAGCTAGAAGACGTACCAGAATACCTCGCGATAAATTCTAGTTTGTTATGAGAAAAGCGAAATAAAAGCCAGTATATAAAATGTAATGTGCGGTGTAAATAATTATCAGAATCTTGAAAATTTTACAGGTAAAAGCAAGGGATGTTTGAGTGGCTCGCCGGAAATTTATTCATGACATTAATTTCATTTGAGTGGGAAGATTTTATTTTAAACTAGCGGACCCGACAGACTTCATCCTGTCATATAGAAAACAAAACCTTTTGTATGGGAAAGAGAAAAGGGCTGTTTTTATAGTTTTTCCGGTAAATATTCGAATTTTTGTCGCCGTAAAAACCACCCTTGAACTTCAACGAATATTTTAAAAAAAGAATTGTCCAAATTGGTCCAGACGTTGTTGAGTTATGCGCTTACCAGCACATTTTGCGATTCATTTTATATTATATAAATATATTATATTTTCGTATTTTAACGTGTAAAAAGAAAAACAATATACATTTTCATTGAATTTTAATAAATAAAATGATAAATGCATTAATTGTTCAATTTGTTTTAGTTTAATTAAATAGCAAGAGTAGTATACATAACGGGGATGAATTTACAATATTCTTATATACGATTCGGACAAGAAATAACAAAACTAAACAAACAAATTCACTCCATCATTTTATTATGAATTAGCGGAAAAAAAATAATGATATTGACCCGGAACTTTTGTTCTTTCACTTCAGTTCTTATCTTTTTTAATATTTTATCATTTTTTACATATTTAAAAATACTTGCATGAATTATAAATCAAATAGATATAATAAGGATTTTTCCATTTAATAATCTGCAGTGGTAACGATGGCATTTCTGATACACACTACATTTCAATCACTTGTACTGATTGAAAAACTAAACGACTTATGACTTGTGCTGGTGCTGTATGTGCTAATGCTCTTTGCTTTTCCAGATAAAAGAGAAGAATAAAAAATATACTGAACTGATGACAGTTGTAGGTCACTTGGCGGGAACGAGAAGTGTCAGTTAAATTTTCGTAATTTATTGTCTTTTCTCGTATACCAGCGTAATAAGTATACCAGGATAATTTAATATGATAATATTTTACCAGTGACTAAATGTAGTGCTGTACTAGTGTGGAGAAAGTGAAACACGACGATTTCGCCGCTTTTTCATCATTTTACTGTAGGCAGACTCATCATTATCATTATTCATCAATCTCATCGTAATAACTGAAGTAATTATTATAACTCAAGTTTTGGCAGTATAGCACTAACACCAATGCCGTTAAAGAACATTAAAAATATTTTGTTGTGAGTTTTTGTGGTGTTCAATTGTGACTTTTATTTACCTTTTTATTTTTAAACGAGGAGTAGTGCAGCCCGGAGGCCTAAGCAGCTTTGCCGTGACTTTAACTTAGCTATTTTTTCCTATACAATCGACCAGACTGTACCGTCTGTACAAATACAGCAACAAGACGAAAAGCATAGTAACGACCGCCATACCTATCCACCTCTCCATCGAGCCTGACTTAGTACAGGCCAATCGATGGACAGTGGGGATTTCCACGCAGAAGGTGTTCCTTTATGAAGGCAATTTTATTTAGAAGCTTAGGGGATTTAGGTTAACACAGGCAGTTTAAACCTATTATTTTTATTTAAGAAGGATGATTTATAATTATTAGAAATTATCTTGAATAAAATTGCTTTATAGGGAAAGGTGGAAAAAACCTGTTTCTTAATTGTCTTATATCTCTTTATTGCTGTTATTTAGGGAAATAATAATTGATAGCCCACTAATGTCTGTTAGTAATAACGTGATTTCATTTTGTACATCACAGGCCTAGTTTACAGGTTTGGTTATCTTACATCTCTGCTATAAGAAGCAAGTTGAGCGAGGTAGTACTCTAAACTATGTTGCAGCGAAAGTAAAGAAGTAGGTAGCTGAACTTCATAGAAAACTGAAGCCGCTCAAATGAGTTACTTCTACTACACAGAAAACTGTGTTTTATATTTAACTATGCTATATTAAAGTTAGTATGCATCTGTCTATTTTAGTACATATTAGGTAATCATGTTTATCAATTTATGTGGCTATATATTTATTTTATATATATGTTTATTAAAAGTAAAGAAGTACTTAAGCATTATAAAATAACTTTTTTCGTCAACTTAGTCATATTGAAAAATCGAATACATTGAGTTCAGGTATAGTGAATAATTAAGCGATTTTTTGTTTTTAACCCATGACGTAAAAAGAGCAGTATTATATTTTTGACTTGTCTGTCTGTGGCATCATAACTCTCAAACGAATGAAGCGATTTTGATGTAGTGTTTTTTGTTTGAAACTTAATCTTAATTGACTTAATCGAGTGAGTTCTTAGCAATGTTTGATCGATATTGGTTCCCCGTCCAAAAGTTATGGAACAATCGAATGTATGCAAATATGTCTAATTGAATATTTTTTTTATATTTGTAATTTAATACGCTATAAACTAGCCCCAGTTAACTTTGACGCATAATTCGTATATTTTTTGACAAAATATAGCCTAACTTTACCCTAAAATATTATTATAGTTTTTGAGTTAGTTTTCTATAAAGTTAAGTATTATTTGGTCATAAGGCTTATTATTTGTAGTAAGACGTCATTAAAATTATTGGTAGGTATATTGGACAATAGCGTTCGGCAATCTTCGTTAAAACCGATGAAAAAAGAAGTCACTGTACTGCTCACTAAATTTGTGTCTAGTTATATTACCTACTTACAAAACTACATGAAAATGACTAAAGATATTTTACAGAGTAATAATGTGATATTATTTTCAAGAAAATGAGCTTAGTTCAATGATCTGAATTAAAGTTTGTTAAGCAACAAAGACTTTTGAAGAGGGAGGCAGGATCAATTTAATACTAATTTACAAAAGTTTTTTTTCTCAAGCAAAAAAATGAGGTTAGTAAAAAAGTACTTATATCTAGACTTCAAAGAGACTTAACAAATTGAACAAAACAAGTAACAGGGGATCTGCGATGAAAAAATTTACAGACAAAAACTTTTATGAGCGCGATTAATTTAAACTTCTTCCGAACAATTCCGAGAGTTAATCGGAAAAACGGAGTCCAAAGCGAACCGTCGAGAATATTCTAAAAACAAACGTTTTCAACTCGCTGAAATAAATTTTCAGAGGGGCCCCCCCTTTTTTTCTTTCAAGTTATTTATGTGACAATCTATTGTTGCCAAGGCACCGGCGTTTAGTTTTAAATTAACGGCGGAATGCAAAGAATTACTGGGCCCCCACTCCCGGGCAGGCGGGGTTGGGGCTCCCTGCCTCTTTTGTAATTGCTGGATATCGCCTATAATCCGATAAAAGGCCGAATTAATTCGATTTCACGGCAAACGATTTGTTTCTTGGCTGACATTGTACAAAGTTTCCTTTTCTGCTGTTTTTATAAGAGTTTTATTGTTGACTATTACAAATGTTTTCGTTTACATATACTTAAATGTGGTTAATTTAACTATGAAAACAATGTGCTTATTAGTTTATATTCTTATTTTTTTATTGCTATTTAAAGAACATATATGTTTAATATATAAACTAAAACTAACACTTAAACCTGTTAAGTTTCCACAAAATTTAATAATAAATAATAGTAATTATTTAATAAATATGTGATGCCAATAAATATATGACTCATTGAAAAATCATTGAAAAAATAAAAAAAATCTATAAAAAGCATAAACTCTTCGCTGGGAAACAACGAATTAAAATGATTTACACTAAAGGGTTTGTAGTTTTATCGTTAATTTAACTTTTTCCCCAAAAAACTCAACCCTCGAGTTATATGTATCCGCACGACCGAGCGGTTTGACCGCAGATTCCAGCGAGTGCCCCGAGCGTGCCCGCTCTCTCCACACGTTATCTAGTATTTCCGCATAATAAACAGACCGTTTCGTCCGCTTCAAATGCAAATGCAGTTGTATGCAACTGAACTTGTAAGAGCGGCTGGCGTTTGCGACCGCGCCGCTCCAAACAGGTAAGAGATCGGCTATGCCACTATTAAATACATAGATGTTTATGCTTGGTATGTACATTTATTCACTGAAGTTTTTTTTTTAAATAAAGTTCTTTTATTGTTGTGCTGTTTACTGATCTATATAAACCTAGGTAGATTGCCATTTAGTTCATTGTTTCATAAAAACTAAATTCGGTGGGATTACGTTTCAATTCTTTCACGTTCGATTTAGAAAAACCTTAACAAAGAAAAAACATTAAATCGCTTTGAACTTTAACCCGGAGCTGATGTAAACATATTTTGTATATTCTCCCTTTACATTTCAATTTTATTTCAATACAATCCACCTAAATCACGGATACAGTACAGCTGAATGTTCACTTTGGGTGTGAATCTCGCAAAAATGCGCTCTACGACGTCCCGTTTAACGCGTATTTTTGCCTGGTATTTTTTTGCAACAAATGTACCGCAAAAGTCACGCATACCGACGTGAAAGATTTACAAACGCTCTCACAAATTGACTGACGAACTGAATACGTAACTAGGGACGTAAATGTTACTTTTTTGGAATCGGTACTGATTTCGCCTTTTTAGTCAATTCGATGGCTTCTATTTTTAAAATGTTGCACAAATTTTTTGTTTAACTTATATACGTAATTGCATTCGGGTTTTTGCAGTGTTGAGTGTCCATTGAGCCTTAAGGCTAGGTACATTTCTTATACCTATTTAATCTTCGTAATAAAATATTTCTAATTTTAAAAGTGAAGATTTCATTAGTTTCAAGTAATAGGGTGTATATTCCAGTCAGTCAGTCTAATATTCTACACCTTCATAGGTTTGGAAACATCAATAGGTTGACGGCGATCACTTTCCATCAGGCGAATCGTCTGCTTCTTCCCCGTGACGTGTTATGAAAATGGAATTGGCGTGTTATTTTACTGTAACAATAAAATGTCATTTAGAATTCCTTTTGGAATTTTCTAAAAAAATCAGTAAATTTATAGATCATCAACCGTAAAAATAATAAGAATATAAAAATTTAAAATACAACGGCAAAGTAACTTCTTCTAATAATAAAAAAAATATCTTTTGTCCTATAGCAAGTGAATATTTCCCACCGAAAATGAAATACAAGAGAATGAAATAACATACAAACCAAATAACATGTGGCCACCACGTACAACATGGCAGACAGAACAAAAGGTCACCGGGATACCGTCCTAGAACCCTTAACGTCTAAATACTTAACATATTGCCCTAATAATATTCCCGCCCAGGGCAATAACAATGGCCAATAATCTCCCTTATGATTTACTATTAAGAGTAAACATCTGAACTAATAATAAAATCTGAAAGTACCGTCCGTAAGATTTTCCTCTAAAGTAATTGGATTATAGGGCAGTTTTAAGGTATTTTTGTCTATATATCTAAAAAAATCTGTTTGTTTGTTGTGTTTTAAAAAAAAACTTTTAAAATAGAAAATCTTTTTCTCTCTTGAGTTTTTTTTTCTTCTTATTTAATTATCTTAAAAATATTAGGAAAATAATTATATTGTAAAATACGTCGTACTGGATTTTAATCTAGAGTCAAGTTATCGAGTATTTAATGACTATAAAGTTACAGGTAATATCGAAAAACAAATAGAAATACATACCAATCCATACGATGTACGACATACTAACCGTACTTAAAAAAAGTTTTATTACGGACAGTCTTATCAATAGAATTGTCAATAAAAGGAATTACATAGTAAGGTTAGTAAGATGTGTTTCATTTCATATTATAAGTTCCATTTCAATATGTGAACTACATTGTGAGGGATACAATTAAACCTCTTTTGTTGATTGACATTTAAAACGCTGTAATGTTTCGTTGCCTATGGTTCCAAATAAAGAAAAGAAAATAATGGTTTTCATAGAAAATCACTAACAACCGAGCCCCCGCGACGAAGCTATAGCACAGAATAAAATTGTTTATGTTCCATGATATGGGGTTCCTTTCGTACGAAGTATAAACCAAGCTCAAAATGACGGTAATAAGCAACCAGATGATACCACTAAAGATTTATATTATTTTTTTACGGATAAAGACATAAACAGAATCTCATAAATAAATACGATTTAATTTGAAACGTTTCCGCTTGATTCAGCGCGATTGTTTGATTGGCTTTTTTATGTTAATTATATTTTTGGAAACTTTTGTTGTCTGGCGAGTATATGTTGTTTTTAATTTAACTAGCCTCTGACCGTGACTCCACCTGAATGTAATACCTTTTTTTGAATATCAGTACCTGATCCCTACCTCGGAAGTACATGTTTGATTTTGGTGAAAGAATACTTTATAAAATCTGATGAGTGGTTTGCAAGATATATCTCCTACACAGAAATATACAAACTTAATATTTTTTTTGATTCTAGAATAAACTTTGGAATAGATTTTTTAAACTAAAGTACAGCTAAAAATTCTTCAGTTATCAGTTCTAATACATTTAATAGGTTTTCGACTTATATCGTTTTGAAAGTTTTTAAATGGAAATTTAGAAACTGTGTTAATTGGGCGTCTACTACGAATCGACGAAAAACGAAGTGTCGGCTGAATGTTCGTGTGTTTCCTACTACGAAAGTCTTTCGATCTGGTCAATCTGATACATTTATTCCGATCGAACTTTGTTTGACATATACTGCATCAAAAACCTCACTCCGAAGACACCGATACATTGATTTCGAAAGCAGTGTTATCGTTGATTTTATGTTCAGCCGGTTTATCGGTCGGCCCGAAGTTTCGGTGGTGGCATTTCAGAGTATACTCTGAAGCTATTCGAAAATCCCGACACACACATTGACTCAGCTCATCACTAAGATATAAAGTTGTATCACAGGCACTAAGCAACAGCAGTGTATGGTATACGCTACATAGATAAGAATACTACATAAAGACCAGAAAGCGAAACAATGCGTGTTACAAATAATACAAAGTTCCGCCCCCGCCGGGATTCGACCCGGGAACCTCTAGTGTTAGCTGTTTACCGAGGTCTTCATGAATTGTATTAATTAATCGTTTTGTACATGAAACCCGAAGCAAACGATTTCAATACAAATAAAAAAAGAAAAAATAGGACTGACGAAATTAATTTGAAAAAACAATTAACTGACAAACAATGGTGTTTAAAAATCTAAATACTTATTCTTCCGGTATTGTTCCTTTAATATTACTTAATCCGATTCTCCTAAAAGATGTTTACGTAAATGAAATTCCCTTTATGAGTTAAGGAGCTTTTAAAATATGTATTAAAGCGTTACTGTACTTGGGACCTTAAATTGTATTACGAGTACAGTTAGCAAAACAACAACCTCTTGAAAAAAATAATGAAATTACTCTCCCGAATTAAATGGCCGCTTTAAAAATACTTCTGAAATCTGAATTTTTTTAATTAATTGACATGTCACAGAAAATTTCTCTAATTTTTGCAAAATGGCCGCTCGTTGTTGTAAAACTCTGGCAGTTCAATTCATGAACGGAGTGGCGATTTGCGATGTGATATATCTGTCATGTATTGATTCAAATAAAATAGCGCTTTGACAATTTTAGCCCCGCTACTCGGGATGACAAAGATGTCACCTTATTGAAGTTCAGCAAAGTCGTGTTCCTACAAGTGGGAAATGTCAAATTTTTCTGGGAATTGCATTTCTCCTTCTGTTTCTAGGTAGGGTTTTATCGAGCTTTTATTCGGTGGAAAAGCCATCCTTGTTATGATAATTTTGGTATTTCCCGGTATCATTAGACCATCCAATAACAATATAATTAAATCCAACATTTTAAACACATATTGTATGAGTGTCACACAAAAATCCTAAAAAAATGTTTTGTTTTGCTAACCGTACACATATTCCTCTGGACCCTTGTCAGCGCCCTAATGAGAGGTCACTTTATATTGCGATTCTTATATTTTGTATACTTTATAAATTGTTTTTAAAACATCAAACATTTTTAATTAATGCTAAGTAAACAGGGCCCGTTTTAATTTGTTTAATTTTTCCCTTGCCTGCGTGCTGCCCTGTTTTTCATTATCAGTTTCATCCAAATAGCTTTAATAAACAGCAATAGAAAATATTTGTGCAAGAAAAGGAAACGTAGTTTTAAAGCTTACCATTTCGTTACCAAAATATTTTATTCATTTATTAAGAATACCATATCATTGCTTAGTATCGAGATAAGCTTTATGCTATACATTTTACTAGCAGCTTTTATATGCGACTACAATTGAATAACCATCATATTTGTATGTATTTTTTGCAAAAACCTAACCTAATCTAAATTGATTTTGACGCACTTACGATATTTACCGCCTATTTTTAATAGCATAGTTACCTGTGTGTGTGTGTAGTGGTTTTTTTTTTAGGTATTTGTCAAAGATCTAATGTTTAGTAAAGAAAAGTAAGAAATTGAATAGTAAACAAATGACCACAACTTTTACCCGGCTCCGGAATACAAAGGTGTACAGCTTTCCTCAATTTCAAGCTGGAGCTAATAGAAGTTGCAACTTATTTTTATCTGTTCGTTAGTTGCGGCGTGTTGCCAACTGCATGGGTTTTGAGAAAATCTCCAAAACAGAAAGCTATGGAGACGAATTAGTCAATTTTTTTCTTTGGTCATATGCGTTTTTTATTAAAAAAAAGCTATAATTATTGTTTTTTTTTAATTGTTGGAAAGCATGCGTTAAACGTAGCTTTGTCTTGGGTTAAAATCGAAAACAAAATCATAATTTTGTAAAAAATAATTGTCTGTGGAGAATAATATTTATTCATAATCAAAAAAGATTTAAAATAAACAATTTTTAATACACAGAATGTATTTTTATTAATAAGGCATAATATCATTCTGTCAACATTTCATCTCAATTAACAAAAATAATTAATAAAAAAACTTTGAGCATCTCCATAGTTTTTTTTTTGCCAGCTGAACATCAATGCACCAAATAATGAAACTTGAAGTTTCAAATACAATCCGTTTCTCTTAAACTTCAGAACTGGAGATGGCAATGACTGGAACTTTTCTACCGCGTTCTTGTTCTTTTGTTTTATATACTATCATTAAAATTCGAGTGCCTACAATTTGTTGAAAGATTTTGAAAGGACATTGTTCTTGTATTTTTGATTTTTTGGAGGACGTGGTAGCTCAGTTTATTACGTGCCTTGGTTAACCGACCAATCCGACCCGACAGGTCGAGGGTTCGAGTCGCGGGTTGACGTACATTGAAGCTGCCATGTTCCTCATTGTGCCCGGACAGTGGCGACAGATTCGCAACTTGTCACACTCAACTCAACATAAACCTGCGAAATGCGTTGTGTAACACCTCTGCCAAACCCTCTCGAGGGATTACGGCGTGAGCAGTTTTATACCAGCAGTTTTATCGATACTATCGCATCTTAATTAATCGATATATTTCCGATAGTTTGGCTGTAGATGACAATCGGTGTGCAATTTTAGTTAGTTCTCTTAAAATTTAACCTTTTTTCCAGCCGGGTGGAAAACCTCTTCGGCCATCTTTATTTTACTGTCAAAAGTCAAGCCAAATTTTCGTAGTTTGTAACTTAATTTCCCGTTACAAATGATCTTGGCAACCTTAAAATTACGGCGTGAGTTTATGTTATGTGATGTTTATTTTTGATGTCGAAGTGATTTCTGTAGACATTACTTCGTACTATTAGGCACTCTACTCGTAGTTGTGATTAATTTGTAAATATGAAAAAGGTGGACGGAACTTTGTATCTTTAAGCATTGTTTTGCTTACTTTATTGTGAATATATAATTTACTAATTATTGATTGTATTATGGAGTTTGTACCTAACACGAGTAGTAGCATTATTTATCGTTAATGTGATTCTAAATTCGATCACAGATCACAGGGCTAAATCAATGTGTGAGTTGCAATGTGGATGCACATAATTATTAAGTTAATAATTACAGCAGAATTTAAAGGTATTTCTGGTTTTAGAATTGAACGCACGTAAAAGTGACTATTTTAATGTAAACAAAAATTGGTTTATGTCAACAACAAACAATTTTTAGCAAAAAACAGAAATAAACATCTATAGTAAGTTCGTTTGTTAGGTTTTATAACGTAACGTAATATTAATGGATATGCTTTATATTTAATCGGACATTTCCATGCTTAGCTTTATAGAAAAATGTAGTGAAACATTAATAACTGATAAGATCTGTAAAAGTCCTATGTTTGGAAAATAAACCATTTAATAATAATAATAATAATAAACGACAGACACATTGACTCAGCCCTGCAGTAAGATTGAAGAATCTTGTGTCGCAGGCACTAAGCAACGATATGGTATAAACTAAACAGATAAGAATACTACATCCAAGACTGGTAAGCGAAACAATACATCTTGCAATAATAATAATAATATTATAATAATTTTATTTGCCAAAATGTAGGTTACAAATGTTGTTAAGGAAGACCCTTCTTTTTTACCTCTGAAAATGTGTGCAAATATTTGCTTACAATAAAGTCATATTTTTAAGAACAGTTACAAAGTAGAATGTCAAAATCAGAATTTACAAATAGTAGTAGTAAATTGCAAATAACAAAGTTTCACCCCCGACGGGATTCATAACCAGAACCTCTAGTGTAGCGATCGGCTATTTACACCACTGCGCCACAAAGGTCGTCAAGGTCGTTTAGTTTGATTTTGGAGCAATCCGTATTTCTCATATTTATTTCGACATTAGCAGTTCCGAGGCGTGTCTTGATAATGTTTCTAATCTTTTAAAAGAATTATCTTGCACTCACAGCAGGTTCCAGAGAAATGTTCCTTCCATTTTCTCATTAGCAATTAGCAGAGGATTTAAAGGAAATTTCAGCCTTGGAAATGTAGACTTCTTTGCAGTTCTTAGTCTCAGTTAAATGGACTTTTTACTTTTTGCTAGGTATCGCTTGAGATTAATCTATTGGGATTTTATTTATGGATATTTTGTCTCAATCTTTTTAGGGTTCCATGGCTAAAGGATGAAAAACGAAACCCTTTTAGTAAGACTTTGCTTCGTCCGTCCGTCTGTCAGCGGGTTCAATCTCATAAACCATAACAGCCAGATTCTTAAAGTTTTTACTGACTGTTTACTAACGATACAGAAACAGCGCTTTTAAGATGCCTTAAAAGCGCTGCCCACGAAATACTTTTTCGTATCATCAATGGAATTGGAAGTAACTTTTATTTATTTTCATTGGAGCTCATATTGTTACGACGTTTAATATACAATAGTTTGCGCCGCCTAGTTTATAGAGGTCTTTAATTAAATTTACTAATGAAATATCGTTCCGATTGAATTTTTGGATTCATTGAACAGGATATGATTGTCAATTTCTGTTTATAAATGTATTGATTCGATTTCAAACGAGTATCTTTTGCAGGTATTTTATGCACTTTGTGGTGCATTAGGTACCAGTTGTATGCAGGAAAGTGGAACCGGAATTCTATATTTACAAGTCGTATTGTTTTTTCACTCTATAATACTATCCTCAGATGTCCTCTTTGGCGCAGTGGTGAAAACTGCTAGGCTTGAGGTTCCGACTTCGAATTCCGGCGGAGACGGAAATTTGTGCTATTGGCAAGACGCATTGTTTCGCTTAACGGTCTTGAATGTAGTATTCTTATCTAAGAAGTTTTTACAATATTGTTGCTTAGCACCTGCAACACAAGATTCTTTAATCTGACTCTAGGGCTGAGTCAATGTGTGTGTCGTAATTTGGTTATTTCTTATTTACTTATCTACATGAAATTGATATGATATATTTTTTCAATCGAACGAATGATTTTTTATTCAAAACTTCAATCACCCTGACTCCTATCTTAAAAAGAAATAGAAAAAAATCCAATTTTGTAGATATTTGCAAACTTGATGAGAAGCTTGATAGAAAAGTCAAAGCAGTGGTATAAAACGATAGAAATGTACCATTTTCTCGTAAAAGTTGGCAACCCCAGTAGCCGTAATAAACCAAGATAAAGCTCATTCTGGCTTGTCTAGCGACAACACTCCAATAACAGAACGACAACACAATTAACAAGAACATTGTACTTCACGAGAATCGAATCTCGTATACTGCGGTCACATCCATCACTTGAGACCCGCGATATATCAATTAAACATACACACACACACACAAAACAAGTTCAGATGACCCTTTTCTTACAAAGCTAGAGCGAGGCGACGATATGAAAATAACGCATGTTGTTTCTTTTCAGTAATAAAAGGGAATGAAATTTTCCGTTAATGGGTAAAAGGGAAATGTCACTTGTTCTCGATAAAATGAAAATGTCTAGACAGGGCAATTTAAACATGTTGCAGAACAGAAGTGTCGGATTAAAAAAAAAACAAAGTAATTCGTCTATATGTGTTGCTTTTGATTCGTTTCAGTTTGTACGAGAATTGGTTTTTTTGTTAAGTGATTTCGAGGGAAGGAAAATAAAATAAAATCTTAGCACTACAATCTAGCACGTGAAACACCCGCCACTCTGTCCCACCACTGCAACTCCTTTTCACCGGGATCAACATCCTTTGATCGAATAATGCAGCTGTGCAATGGGACATAGGCTGTGTCCGGACAACCTACCGGCTGTCTTGGGACCCGCAACGAACTTGATCGAAGAAATAGAAGGTAGTAAGAAAATCTATTTTGGTACGTAAAAATATTTTTAACTCTCTGCACAAACTTATAAGTCACAGGGTTTGAAGTTTGTAAGAGTGTACGTTGCTAACCGTACGCAGCTGTTTAATATTACACAGCATTAAGTTATTCGTTATTATGTGCTAAAAGCTTGTTATTTTGGCGTCTGTTTTGCATTCAGTAAATGTAGTCAATACTCAATATAAGCGGAGACGTGTAAGATTTACAAACAGCGTAATTTCTCCCGAATCTTTTGTGCACAATGCCGAGGCTGTGTTTGTTGAGGCTCCATTACTCCGTTTTTTCTCCTTAAATAATGCCAGACGAAGTCAAGCTGAGCGAGCTATGTTAAAAGTAGATTTGACACCGCATACAAAACTTTAGGGCCTTATTTTTAGCTGTTGTAACCTTGTGTTTTAGTTTAAATAAAGCAAATAAGCAGAACGGTTAACTTGAACACCGCCGCCTATTAAAATGACGTCTAAACGCCAAGACCAACACCTATGCGTTGCGTATGTAGAGACAAAACTTTATAACGTAACTTTGCCTATTTATCAAGCATCAATCATAGATTCAGTAACTAAAATAAAATTGTTCTTAGGACGCAGCCTCATCTAAATTTGATGTCTTTATCGTTTATACAATCGTCAATAATTTTAAGGTCTCTATGAAGCTTTTCGTCATTTCCAGTTTATTGTTTTATAAATGACAAAGCCTTTTATTAACATCCGGGTGTTTAATATCCTTGCAATGTTCGTTGTACAGGCTACCCTCGGCTATGTTTGTACACGAATTAATTCAAACTTTGACACCCCATTTATTTTATAGCTCAGGGTTGAATTTGGTTCAATCGTCCCTTGCAAAGAGATGTAGGACATTGGTACTAATAGATGTTTTAAATAATAAAATGAGTCATATTCTCTCCTACTTTTTATTCTTGTTTTTTTTTTTATGTTTAAAACCATGTGGCAATTTATAATATTTATCCTTTTTTTTTAAGTTTATTCTTAATTTCTTAATATTAAATATTAGGTAGTATTTTAGAAGGGGTGACTACAAATAATATGATTTACCTTAACAATAATCGCATTATTCAGTGTATGTGTAATGATTTCTGAATGATCAATTGATTTATTAATCAAATTGCCGGGGTATTGATATCAATCAACTAATGATAGTGATTGACAAATCCAATTAAGCCTATGCAGCTTGTCTGTACTAATAGTAGAGGAGCCCACGATGCTAAATGGGGATTTACTCGAGCGTCATAGAGACGTATTAGGTTGCAAAGCTTAGATGATAAAAAGAAAAAAATGTTATATAATATATACCTTTTCATCGGTGGGGAAAGCGGCTATAGATTTTTAAATATGTAAAAAAATACTGTTGCATGGACATACTCGAGCGCGTCAGATATTGATAGCATCAATGTCCTACGTATTTTTAATAATGTACGTATGTTAATCTGATCATTTGCATAATGCGGGTGGTTGTACGTAAGGGTTAAAAATGAAAAAAAAAAAAATTTAATCGAGCGCGTCAGGTTTTCTAAGGGGGTGTTAAGTGCACCAAAAAAAAGCTCTCATTCAATAATCTGACGATTTCGATCTGACGCAAACTCGCGGCCATTATTATAATGTGCAAAAAAAATTCGCCATTTTGAAATACTCAAGCGCGTCAGATTAAGATATATGTTGTTCATCTTTGCGTTCTAGACGTGCTGTCTCATAATCTGACGATTATCTAAAGGGATTCGCCTAATCTGATGAAAAAAAAAATTTTTTTTCAATTTTTTAAATCATTGAACTTAATTAATTGAGAAGCTCAGGAAATAGCATGCAAATAAATAAGTGTATGTTTTTTGAGTAGAATACTTGTATTTATAAGAAAATAATTTTTAAAAAAATGCCCAAAAAAATTTAATTTTTTATAATTAATTGATTAATTAATCATCATCTTCATCTTCACCAGTAGAATTATCTTCCTCTTCTGGGTCGAATTCATCTTCAGATTGCGTATCTGTAACAAAAAGTCATGAAAATATTTAACAATATTTTTTTTTATGAATAACGTGTTTTTTTAATTATTGAAGAAAAGAAATACCTGATTCTGGAGTATCCTCAAGAATATCAGGTGTTATGACTACATCTTCGTACGCTTTCGGCAATTGATCACCTACAAACCAGATCATTTTGAATTTTCCGTCGACAACTTTCCATCCATAGTCCGTTGGTAAAAGATCAGTAATTTTTGCATTATGGGCATTACTCCACAAGCATGCAATGAATCTTGTGCGTAACACTTGCTGGAGTAACTCCGATTCACAGGGTGGCAAGTTGCACGCATCGTAATTCCGGACACTCAAGGAGAAAGCTTGTGATTTGTCTTTTACCTTGTACGTCCTATCGAAGATGACCATCCTGGCTTGATTGACATCGTCTAACTTTTTCAACCCATACAAGTGGCAAGTAAAAGACTGTATGATGTCAAAAGAATCCTGCACATTATGTTCCTTTGATCCCAAATCCAGAAATGCTTCTTGGAAAATTTCTGAATTCATCAGATATTGCAAAGGTTTCTTTTTTCCTCGTCGGTACAATGCTGGGTTGAAATCGCAACCAGTGAACGCATGCAAAGCTGGAAGCGCCTTCGAAATTTTTGGGCCTAATTTTTTGTAGAGAGCGGATACGTCGATGTATCGGCGTGCATTGCCAACTCCAAGATCCATCCAAACTTCTACTCTTGCTTGCAGGTGTTCCATATTCGCTAACATGATGACCACTATATCAGTATCAGAAGTTCTGATAGTAATAGTAGAATCTTCATTTTGTTGGCAAGCAAGAAATGCTATCTTCGTATCTGCTTCTTCGTGATCAGGGCATGACAACTCATTATTAATGATGCGTGTTACTTTATTATCAGTAACAGAATATTCATAACACAAATCATGTATTATGTAAATTACCTTACTACCAATAATCGTTGCCATCTCCTGATCAGCCCAATGATCGATCAAAAACTTAACAATAGCTTCCTTAAACTTTATATTTTTCAAGTCTTTCGTAAAATCTGCTGTTCTTGTTTGTTGAGGACCGGAAATGTGGAATTCCTTGTCGTCTACACTACCTCGAAGAGAATGCTCATAATCTTTGATAGAGGGTGTGAAGTAGCGATCAAATACAATGGCAACTCTACTTGCAGCGTTATTAACAAGGCATTGTAATATCTTCTTTGACACACCTCCAAAACTACGGGGCATTTCTTTAAAAGTATTTAAAAAAAAGAAGCCATCTACAATTACAAGGTCAGTTTGGGGTAGCGGTTGCTCCATATCTTCGACTTGTTTCTCTAACTCATGAATTAGTACTGACTTATCAGTCTTGTTTAAAGAACCATCTATACGGCACAGTGATAACGGCATAGGAGTTATGGGAAAACAAAGTACTTTTTCCAAGTCTATACTCGTGTCAAGAGATAGAGCTAATAACCGACCGAATAAATCCCGCTGCAATGTAACTTCGTGCACTTTTCCACCAATTTTCATTTTTTTTTTCTTCTTGAGGCTTGCAAAAGTCAGCACCGTATTTTTTTTTAATGGCTGGTGAAACCTGTCTGAATTTAAATTGCATTCCATTATGAATTGATCTCGCTGCAATGTTCCTCCAGACACTGTCTTTAGTAAACAGTTTGTAATTTCTAGAGAAGCAGCTTGCCCTGTTGAAATGTTAAACAACAGATCATTATCAATTGAAGGAGAGAATGGATTGATGGTCTGCAGGACACTGTTCGAAAAAGCTTCAATTTGGATGTGTTGTTTTTTCATTCGATCTGGGTGTAGATCAGCAGCAATATCATTGTAGTTTCTGTCAAGCCCTGCACGAGTAAGAACATGAGATATGATTCTTGTTCGCGCTCCATGATTTTTAGCCCAACGTTGTCTAGCAGAAATTGAATTTGTGAGGTTAACGATTCCAGTAAGGCGACGAGCAGCATCACCATTTATCGTCTGCTCTAACGTTAAATCCACAGGAATTCGTGAGAAAGGCTTGATGGTTCTTCTGATTCCAAACGAACCTTTAGCCATTTCAGTTCGGAGGCCTGGATGTGTGTTATCTACATGTTGCAATAAATTAATGTAGTACACTAGCCATCGACTATAGTTTGGTTGATTGTAATAGAAGAATAAGCTGACAATTTGCGCAATGGTATATATGTACAAGTCTAAATCTCCAACTCTAATACTTTTAATGAATAAGTGGTAAAGATTTATAAAATCGATGTACATTGCGTAAAATTGCGCCGTTCTTCCGTGCTTGCCGTCTAATGTATCTTTTGTATATTCTTCATAAGATTGAATGAGCCGTTGTGTTTCTGCATGCTGAACTTGAGGAGAAACATCTTTATAAGCCAAAAATGTGGTGAGATATTCCAACACTGATTCGCCAACTGTCAATTGTTTGTTTTCCAAAAATGCTTCGAAATGTAATTGTTGCAATGCCAACGCCACGAGAGAATGTAACCGTTTACATCTGTTATAATTTTTTCCGCCAATAAAACCTGGAACTGAACCATTAGCGATCAATTCACATTCAGTCATGATATTGCTCAGTCCACAATCTTCAATAAAAGTGCCAACTGCCTTGAAGAAAGCCATTTCAATATGAAAGGCTCCTAAATGAATAAAAATATTGTCAAATCTTGGAGATTCTTGAGCTTGAATACAATAACTAGTGCGAGCAATAGCTAGATCATAGGTGATCTGGATGTAGGGAGCTTGACATTCATTTGCAATATCCTGACTCAATTCTAGAGTTTTCAAGACAGTTGAATTGTTGGTGGGAGATTCATTAATTGGAGTAAGATATGAAACTTTTTGAACTCGTGAATCGTCAATCAAAATCTTGCTGTAAAATCCAACCCACATTGGAACATTCGATATTTTATACTTATGTAATAACATCCACGTAACGTCCAGCTGTTTGGACATACTCAAATTGTCTGGAGCTTTATTAAGCTCTGAGATGTCCAGCTGACTCCAGGTAGTAATTTTTAATTTTTTAGTAAATGGACGCATTTCAAAAGTAACTTCGTCAAAAGTCCTGCGTTTTCGTTTTCTTGTTTTTGCGGTGGTAATGGATAATTCTGAAAAACTACCATGCACAATCTCATCGATTGATGAATTTTCATTTACATAAGGGCTAGAAGATTCCACAGACACCGGATTCGGATTCTGCACGATATCCTGAAAAATTATTCCCACCGTATCATGTAGAGTATCTTTGCCGTTGAGAGTTTCTACGAAGCGGTCGAAATTGTCGAACGCGACACCAGTATTCAAGTCCGGGCGACGTTGAATATCTTCAGGACATACGTGATCACTATTTACCGTCGAAAATGTCAGCTCAGTCTCTAGCTCTTCTAAAGTTGTGTAAGAGCAACAGTGCCCATATTTTGAAAGTATGTTAACAACTTTCTTACTGTTGCATAAGCTCTTCACTGCCAAACCTAGGGTAATTTGCTTTGAAGTTTTAATTTTGTGACCGAAAGCTGCGTAAATCAAATCTTGCCCAATAGAAAAAATAGAAAGTTCTTTTTTGTTTTTTCTATTTTCACGTGCTTTTTGGGATAGATGAGAAACATCACCACAAATAAAGGATTCCAAAAAACAAGTAAGAAGCTCTGGCACGTAATCGCACTCTCCCAATATCAAATCTTCAGCCGTACAATTTTCAGGCAATTCTCTTCTGGTTGAGTTAAGGATTTCGTCACGAAGTTGTGTTGCAACTGAACGAATGGTTTCTTTTACTGCCATCGTTTTAAATAAATCCTTGTAGGTTAAAAGAGTCGCGGAAAATGGAGCAAGAAACTTTTTCTTTTCAGAGTAAATAATTTTGATCTTATTGTCAAAAGTTTCCATTAATTTTCTTTCCAAGTGACGGTCTGAGAACGAAGAAATAGTGATGGAATTCGATAATAAATTGCATTGCTGCTCTAGCAATTTTTGATATTCTTTTTTTACAAAATCAAAAAACAAGCATTCATTATTTGTGACCACTATTTTTTCCAGCATATCACAAAGAAAATTATACGCAGTATTATAAACCTTTTTTTTCTTTAGGAATTCGCTATTATCATCCTTATAAATGTCTCGTAAGTATTGATCCTTGCAACATTTATGATAAGGAATTTTGGAATCATCAGAGAAAGAACTAAGTTTTTCCAACATTTCTATATCATTTTGCTCCGTGGCCGCGTTTTTCAAACTCTCAATAGTTTTTAATCTGTTGACAGCTAAGCGAACTTCACGACCATGATGCCGTTTACGTTGTTTTTCGCAAATGAAGCAGACTTGTGATGCTGAATCGTTATGAGCGACAGGCTCATCTGTGCTAAATGAATTATTGGAATCCTCAAAGCCTTCTTGAACGTTACTAGATCCTCCCGCTCTGAAAATTTTATAATAATAATATAAGTATAATATATAATTAAAATATTGGTAAAAAAAAATAGATTATTTCATATCGTATCTTATAACGGATTAATAGTTTTGTCGATGCAAGAAATAATTAATGTTGTTTTCGTAAAATAATAATTTTCTTTGTCTAAAAGTTTAACTAAACAATTTAATCAATGAAAAAAAAATTTTTATAAATACTTATGAGACTAAGTTAACAGACACTTGACAATTGTTTGGTTTTTTTTTTAAATAAACTAGACATAGAAAATCATTTATAAAAGTCACATTTATAATTTTTCAGAGCTTCTAAAGATGAAGTTTTTAAATTAAATTTTCTTGCTATAATTTGTTTGTTAAAAAAATTCTAAAAATTATCAAATGTCTCTCAATTTCAGTATCATAAATATTTACTATATGAAGTCATATTAGCACTTACTCATCTATCGATGTACCAGCAACCTCAGTAGACAAGGAATCAACAGTACCACGTGATTCAGAGCACTCTCCAGAAACAGCATGTATTTCGGAGCTATTTCCGGAAACTTCCGATGCATTGTCACGTTCCACTACACTTTGCTCTTTTAAATACTGAACCTCTGGCGGTATTTTAATTGCTGTAAATAATTTATAGCACTGTGCGTGATAAGCTTTATTTAATGAAGATTCTATCGACAATTCGAGATTATCGTACGTTGATCGAGATTTTCGAAGAACCGGTTTGCTCCGACGATATTCTAAAATATTTACACATTTTTTTAATGTTTCTAATGTAAATTTAATTGTTTTTTGTAAAGTTGTTTCACCACAAAATACGCACTTTAAACTAATATCACTCATATTAAATGTTTATAAACTTTAAGTCACATTACTAATATTAAATTAACAAAATAAATCGAAACGTTGGAAACACGTTGATAAATATCACGCCACGAACGAGTCTCTGTGATCAGCTGTGATGGCGTCGTGGCAATAAAATCCAGAGTGGGGACGGAGTGAGAGAGTAAGAGATAGAGAAAAAGTGAGAGAGAAGTAGAAATGCGGAGAGGGAAATATAGGTATCACCCAGCTGCACGAATTAAACTTTATCGACGATTTTTTATTATTTCGGCTTGCGGAAATCGTCAGATTATATATTTTTCGTTATCCTTGAATTATTTCCTTCAAAATAAAAAAAAATTTGGCTACGCTCGAGAATGTCGAGATGACGTTTTTTTTTACAACTTTGCTGCCCTCCCCTTTCTTTACGTCACTCTCAAATTGTCAGATTAGTGGAATATACACTTTTTAGCATGTAATTAACTCACCCTACCTTAATCTGACGCGCTCGAGAATTTCTAATGATCAATTTTTTTTACTAATCTGATCCTTTATCCTTCACGGGCGGCCTTATATATGGGGCTCATATTTGGTGGAGGTACTTAACCGGATACAAGGTATCGCCCTGTATATTAATCTGCCGCGCTTTAGTAAATCCCGAAATCCCCGCTTGGGCTCCCCTACTATAATATTATAAGGAGGATTATAATGTTTGTACGTTTGTATGTAGAAATTGTAGGAAAGCTCGTAGTCTCGTTAGTTAGGGGTATCACTTTCCATCAAGTAAACCATTTGCTTGCACTCAGAAAACTTTGACGATAAGAATAAATATTTATCTTATATTAAAAAGAAAATATTAGATACAGTTATTTGTTTCTTTCGTTAAAACCAATAAATGTGCACTGATATACCGCTAGTTCTACAAAATATTTAATATGTTGTCTTGTTAAATGTAATAGTTACTATAATAATAAACTTATTAAAAATATATATTTTTAGTGCATCAATAAAATTATCTCACTGCTAATAAACCGATTGCTTAACCAAACTGGTATTAAATAAAAATATTCATCAACAAATTTAAAAACAACACATTTTCTTAAATAGTCTTTCAAGAACGCAAAGAATGGAATGTTATGCGTGTTAAGTCGCGGGAAAAATGAAGAATTTGAAAAATAACAAAAAAAAATACAAAAATGGAAGAAATATGAAAAAACTTGGTTATTTGATTGTTACAGAATGCAGTTTAATAATAATGGATGTGGACGTGGTAGCTCAGTTTGTGACGTGTCTTGGTTAACCGACCGACCCGACCTGACAGGTCGAGGGTCTTTGGTCTTAGATTGCTGTACGTTGTCGCTGCCATGTTCCTCGCTGTGTCCGGATAGTGGCGACAGATTCGAAACCTGTCACATGGGGACTCAACATAAATAAGCGAAATGCGGTGTGCAACTCCTCTGCCTACTCCTTTTGAGGGATTAATTAAGGCGTGTTTATCTGTTATGTTTTAAAGAAAAATTCATATCTATTGATTACAATAAAACTACTACTCAATTTTTAGAAGCTTGTTTTACTTTATATGAGGAACACTTTTTGAAATTTTAAAATTCAAATCTGGAAAGAAATTTTAAAATGGGATCGTTCGGAAACCTCAGCTTTTGTAATGTAAAGGTGATTTCACAATGCGAGCTGTGGTCGATAACGCGCGCACGTGATCACGCGGTGGAATTTTCACCACGCTCGGGGTGATCATGTGTGATTTGCGGATAGTCCCCAGAATCTGGGGGAAAGGGGCAAGATGTTGCATAGCGACGTGACACCGGTAACATCGGAAGTTCGGATTTGTAAGTGAATTTTTAAATGTTAACGACTTTTTTTGACGCATCAACGTTAAATCTTTCGATTGAATAAGGACCGAATATGTAATTTATTTATTTCTATTTATGATAAAGATGGCAACATTTGTGTATCGGCTGACTCAAATAAAGACTTTTAAATTTATTGAGAAATAGCTATCAAATATGGTTGTTAAGTTCATTCAAACATTGTCAAGAGGCATATTTTTCATACATTTGTTAAAAACAAATTTTTAATTCAATTAAAAGTAATTTGGCTTCGAAAGTATTGTTGCTAGTAAATAACAGCCAGTCCAGAACAGAAGTTAATAAAACAGTTTATTGTTGATATGTATTTAACTACAATTCGTAGTGAAAATATAAATATTCGTTTAAAAATAGCATTTAAAAGCGTTGATTTTTTTACTAGATGTAATAAAAAAGAGATGCAGCATCTTCGCAATCTGAAATCATATTACATCCATTAATATGATTTAAAAACTTAATTAAAAATATTTCGCGTTCAAAAAAATGTTCCAAATTAAAAACGATATTTCGAAATGTTACTCGGAAGCTGTGAACCGACAGATAAACCTCCGGGGAAATCAGATGTCATGAGATTCTTAGTTCGTATCTATTGATGTAGACGCAATATGCCCCAGTTTGAATTAATCTAACCAGAGTTCAGGTTTGTGTGAGTTTTTTTTAATCACACCCACACAAAAACCTTTTGACATTTGCTTATTTTGTATGATATTAACAATATAAGTATTTTTTGACACAAATCATAAAAAACATGTAAAACACTTTTAATATATTATTATATTATTAATCAGTGTTTCTATATTTAAATAATAGATTTTTCAAATAACCTGGCCACCCTGAAAGAGTAACTTTCAAAAGTTCTTCCTGCATACAAATTTTGTGTCTTCAAAATAATAGTATTTATTTGTTTTTTTTATTAACAACCAAGCAAAAACAAGATACCTTTGAAAAACCAAAAAGGTCAGAGTTATAAACCAAAATATTTTATTTAACAATTAGGTAAGAAAAACACTGTGCAGCGAAAGTGTCTCAAACAGATAAATTTTCGACAAAGGTAAAAACATTCAAGTTTTCGTAAATTACCCTTTCAAAGATCTCCTGAAAACGAAAGTTTCGCCAAATTAATTAAATGGAACGACAAATTAAAATAACCGTTTGTGACTTTTCATCGGATTAAGTGTATTGTAATTAATTAATTAAATACAAAATGCTTATAAAGGTAAAATTATTTATCTTTTGTCTGTGACTTTTTTCTGTTTGAGAGTTTTTGTCAAAAGAGAATTGTTTAAAAATGTAGCCTATTTATTGAAAATTTTCGGTGATTTTTATTTTTATATCGATCCTACTTACTTACCTCTGACATAAAACTTAGAAGCATTTTTTAAATTTTAGGTACCTACTTTTACATTTTATTGATTATTCAATAAAAGTAAATTTCTTTTGTTTAAGTGAAAAACGTCTTACGTAAATTGGAAATTAAAAAGAAAAGTATTTTGTTACTTTATTTTTCACATAATAATAGTAGATATAGTGCTATACTTGACAGAATTCTGGCAACTCTAAGTCAAGAACATTAAGAGATTCGGCATTATTTAAACTAAAAAAGATCCTGAAATTTCCATTAACTTTTTCTCTAAAAACCCTGTTATTGTAAAAGGTAATTAAAATATGCATCTAGGTTAACTATTTTTAAACCTCTGCCTTTCGGAGTCGGTCTTACTCTGTCTTTCTTATATAAACGGAATCTTCCATCTCGCTTGTAATAATCCTATTTAAATTTGCATATTTAAAAACGAACTAAGGGTGCAGCAATATCCCCTCATTTGTATGCAATTTAGGTTTTAAGAGAGAATTTTTTTCACATTGAATAACGTGGTATAAAACGGGTTTCTACAAATTTTTAAATACTTAAGTTGAGTATTTGTAAGTGAACAAAATTATGTGTTCATAATTTACTAATATTACAAAAAAGCTAATTATACTTGTATCAATAGGCGACGGTGTCACCTTCCATCAGTTGAAACGTAGGCTTGTTTGCCTGTGTTGATAAAAAAAAATCACATTAAAAAACTATTTCATTAGTAGATATAACTCCATTTTGTCGCAAAATACAAGATCTGCGTTGACAAAATACGATAAATTTAATATAGCATTCTCCTCTCTTCATCATTCGTGTTTCCTCAGGTCTCTACTATACCAGTCAAAGAGGAAGATGGCGTGTTAATTGAATGAATGTTATCGAGTACGCGCCATCCTCAAATACCGAAGTATGTACTTGAATTCCATCAAATTTCTAACCCATCACAGCTATCCAATAACTACGGCAATTTCAAATGTCAAAGCTCCCACGTTCGCATTCTAGTCTCCGATTAGCAAAGCAACCAGAAACGCTTGGAACGAAATGAAATTGCGACTGAGATTGGCAATAGCAGTGATTTTTGCCTCCAAAGAACCTCCAAAAAAATTTTTCAATAGATTTGAAACAATTTTTGAGTCAAAGTTGCTTAAGATTTAGTAGATAAATACATTTTCCGCTCAGGTAAACGCTAATGTAAATCCAAAAATATTTAGAAATGACTTGAAATGCCATGATTTGAGAGGAAGTTAATGTATTTACACATAATTTAAGTTTTTCTGTTGGTGTTAAAGCTTACAGAAAATATATGTTACATAGCCGATACACAGGGTATCACATGCTTATCAATTTGTATCGAAAGAGATTAGATAAAATAAATAAAAAACCGTTTATTTCTTAGTTTTGTTAGTCAATACTTTTGTTTTTTATTTAGTAATTAATGTTTGTTATATTTTTTTTTTCTTCATTAGTTCTATAATTGTTGCGTAGTGTAAGAACCTCTTTCTTGGGTGAAGGCCTCCTCCAAAGTTTCTATCTTTTGCTAGTATAGATAAAATCGAAAAAGATTGGATATCACATCACAAACTCTTTTCGATTTCACTCCAATTCCCTTCCCCACTATTCCTCATGTTCCCTCGCAATGACGTTAGACATCAACGCAGTCGGCGCGTTGGAGTATGGAATAAACGTCCTGAATCGCCGCACAATCAAATATCGATCTCTTACAATCGAAACACAGCTTAACTAAATAGCCTTTGCTCTTCTTTTCTTGGTAAAGTTTCTTGGTAAAGTTACATCTAAAAAAAAACGTATCTTACAAGCACGAAACAAGAAAATAATTCAGATAGAAATCCAAAAATGCAGAAGTACAAAAATGGTCAAGATAGAGCCGTGGTCGCATGTGGACACATATACATATTTATTAAATATTTTAAATTATGAATGTACTATATAAATAGACTGCCAAAAACATCCACAGCAACAACGACGAAAAATTTAGTGAGTTATAAGCTTAACGAGTTGACTTGTGTGTCTTGTGTGGCATCATAGCTCCTAAACGAATGGACCAAACTTGATGCGGTTTGCTTTGTTTGAAAGCTGGCGTAATTGAGATGGTTCTTAGTTATAATTTATACTTATCTGTTGCGGCGTTTGAAGATCATCAGCTCATTTTTGAGATTTTACTTCCGCATAATCGATTGATTTTAAATTTGAATATTGATTTAAATTAAAATTAAATTTGAAGTACCTGCTCTGCGCTGCTGAATTGAAAAAATATTTCTTATGAATAGTTATGAAACAATAAGAGTCTATTGCAATTCCGTGTTACGTTATTCATAGTGTAAACATATCAGTGGCGATATAATCTTAACCGCAGAGTCCGCAGAGTATACTATTACTGCAACTACTAATATTTTACTATTTTAATAAGTATGAAATGAAAGACCCGACAAAAAAATCCTGCGAAAAGTAAAAAAATCTGAATAAAAAAAAAAACCGAGTTATATTTTGATTCTGATACGTAGAATTATTATCTTTAACATTTCGGGTATTTTTTTTTGTTCCCCCGATACAAAAAAAAAATATATTTTTAAATCAATTTTTCAACAAATAGTTCTTTGACGCCAGATAAACTAACTTATTCTGCATCACATAAACGTTGACTGTTTGGACTTTGTACTTTATTTCTTTTCGACCATAATACCACCATGTTAAAATGTGAGAAAATGGCGTATCGTAAAAAAAACCCTGAGAATCCATTTGAAAGGAAAAAAAAACGTAAAGTAATTTTATTCCTGACATTGACCTGACCTTCTTGACAGTGGAGTCACTTCGAGTACACTCTTTCCAAAAAGGGAAACATTCAACTTTAACAAATATTCCTTAACAACTGATTTTATAGTGTGAAGGATTATCTGAATTCACAAGGCCTTACGTAGTAAAACGAAAATTGCTAGATTTATTTTAATTGACATTAATATGTACATAATTGTAGAAAAATAATTTTGCAATTGCATTTTGGTTATATTTAAGTTTGATTATCGACATTGTTCATTATTCATATTATTTTTTACTTAATATTTGCACGTCAAGACATTATTTCACAAAACATATATATAGATTAGCATTATATAAGAAGTCATGTTTCTGCGAATAAATGATTTATTATTATTGAAAATCTATCCCAAATTGACTGTGAAAAAACATAAAAACTTTTATATTAAACCTCCTTTTCGAGGTCGGTTAGTAACAGTACTTTACAAGTACTTGTATTAATGTCAATCAAATTGTGCATTGTGGGACAGCCGCATTGCGGTTTTGCATTCCCACTGGGTACTGTAATACAGGAAATTACTATTACTACCTTTGCTTTGTCATTTTATTGAGAAACTTTCATAATTACAAAGTGAGATCGAATACGTAACATAGTTAACTACTCTATAAAACAATGGTAGCTGTTACTGTTTGTATTTTTTTATTTTATTTCTGTTTATTTCAAAAGGAAGTCGTGACTGATCAATAAAGAAATTTGGTATTTTTTACCTGTGTAAATTTCTCATCATCATCACCTGTAATTAATCTGTAATAAAATTCGAGTAATTTTTAAACCAATTTTCATAACGTGATAAACGAGGTATAGTTAGAAATACCATGGCTGTCCACTGGTTATAGGATGGTGATTTTTTAAAATCATTATGTAAAGTGGTACTGGCATCATAACTAAGAGTAAAATCTCCAGACCAGGTTTTATACAACATCATGGGCAAGCAGACAGTAACCAGATGGAAAGTGATACCGCTGCCTATTGACACGACGATGCCTTTGACGTCTGGAACACCAAAAGCATCGCAAATACGTTGTCCATGTAAATATGTAATACCTCTCGTACCGGTAATTTCACTGGCTCTCCAATCCTTCGAACCGAAACAAAGCGAACTGATTCATGGTAGGAATAGAAAGGAGGTTGGTACCAACCCAGACGATCTCACACATAGATCTTCCGCATGAACCAGAGCTGCTGCAACTTTAGGCGTTCTTGATTTTTATGGTTTCCGTACCCAAAGGTCCGTCCGTCCGTCCGACCGTCTGTCATCGGATTGTATCTCATAGTAAGATACACTCTTGAAATTTTCAGAGAATATTTATTTTTGTTACCGCTATAACAACAAATACTTTACTATTAATTAAAAATTAAAGTGGGCTTCCAAACCAGAAATGTTATTTTATATATACCGTTTTTTTGCAAACTAGCATACGTTCTGCCTTACGATAAGCAGTCACCGTAGTCTATGAATGCTTGCGCGCGTTGCCAGCCCTACGAGTACAAAATATTTGACGAAACCAATTCTGCAGTCACTACGTAAGACCAGGTCACGGAGTTTATTCCAATGCCTGAGTATTATTAAAAGGCAGCTAACTAACTCAAATACTTGCGGAGACAAATCGCCTTTTGGCTTGTTAAACAAGGACATGACATAGTTTAATTGGGAGGCGTTATTAAAAATCATCTTTCTAATTTGTCTATAAAAAGTTCGATATTAAACGATCTGTTTTGAAGCAACCGTTTAAAAACTGAAACCGTTCCTCACGCTCCGTTTAACAAGGATCGTCTGTGGAATGATTAAATTTAATAAAACCATCCAGGAGGGTTTTGTACGCCGATAATTTTTGCTTGAAAAACTTCCCTTTAATAAAATGAAATGATATCGGTGTTATTATCTGTAGACAGTCTCTATGTGCGGCGCAGCTTAGTCACGATTTTATCCTACAGCTTGTATTTTTGGAAATTTTGTAGCTAAAGTATTGAATTTTAATTTTCTTGTTAAGTTTTTTTTGTTGTACTCACGTTAGATTTAATTTGTATGAGATTTCAGACAATCTTATCACTGTACTCAGAATAAAACAAAGTCGCTTTCCGCTGTCTGTCCCTATGTGTGGTTAGATATTTAAAACTACGCAACCGATTTTGATTTGATTTTAATAGAGTGATTCAAGAGGATTGTTTATGGTTATATAATAAATACGACCTCTGTGGCGGTGTGGTGTAAACAGGCGACTGCTACGCTAGAGGTTCTGGGTTCGAATCCCGGCGGTGGTGGAATTTGGGTTATTAGCAAGACGCATTGTTTCGCTTTCCGGTCTTGGAAGTAGTATTCTTATCTATGTAGTTTATACCATGTTGTTGCTTAGTTTCTGCGACACAAATTCTTACGATACCTACTGCAGGGCTGAGTCAATGTGTGTGTCGGTGTGTTGTTTATTATTATTACTTGCATAATATCTATGCGAAGCCGGGGTTGGTAGCTAGATAAATATAACTAAAAGCAACGTCTATATTAATTAAAATAAATATTTTATGAACAATGAAAATTGTTGAAATTGTAATCTAACGAATAATTAAATTTTCTAACATAAATAAAACAAATTAGCTTCGAAATTTCTTAGTATACCATAATGACGTCATAAAAATATAGTCCAACTTGTTAAATTAATACATTTTCGTTACCCCCGGGGGCGAGTTCTCGAAAAATATTTATTCTGTATCGACAATATTTGATCGGACGTTAGAAATATTAAACATTTTTTGATATTAGTTCAGGGATTTCTTTGGAAATTGCCTTTCTTCGTAATATTATTGTTAATATATTGTGTTTTTTTTTTCTTCAATAAATTTGAGACTTTGTTGGGGCTTCCTTTTCTTATGGTGCTAATAGAATATTGCATTTTAACGTTATAGTGTTAAGATGTTAATAATTAACTATTATTTACATTTTTGGGTTCCGTACGCCTGAATGAAAAAACAGAACCCTTATAGGATCACTCTGTTGTCCGTCTGTCCGTTGAGACCCATTGTCTCAGGAATGTGAGGACGTATTCATCTGAAATTAATATCAAATGTTCGTTATTTCTTAGCAGTTAAAAAATCAACTTTCTTACGCAACGCGATGAAAAGATACGATCGTATTTGAAATTCTCAAGAAAAACAAAAACCTATAGGGTACTTCTCGTTGACCTAGAATCATGACATTTGGCAAAGAGCAATGTCATAGGGAACAAGTAAAGGGAAAATCTGAAAATCGTAATTTTGCAGTTAGGTTCATAAATAAATAATCGGAAAAAGCGTAAAACCGAATGATAAGCTAATCGCGGTCAAAAGTAATTTTTTTAATAAGTTTAGTGTCTGCTAAGACAACATTTAAATATTTACTGTGAAATTTCAGTTGACAAATACTTTGCACAGATTTGCATTTTTAACTTCTATTTTCCAATGGCTGCTTTCCCTCTTTATAAACCCATAAACAGGACTAATGGTATTAGAGTTGCGAGTTAGTTCTGTACAGGGACGTAACAGGGCAGCTGCATTGGGGCAAAGCTGCTGAGTTTCACTAGAAACATTCTAACTCAGGAAGTCCTTTCATTTGAAGTTGTTGTCAAACGTGTCTACACATATTGCGCAAGTGTGCGTAGCCTTCACTTAGGGAGCTCGAGTTATGTACATTGAAATATCGTGCATGTATTTACCTAACGAAACCAACGACAGACATAGCTAAAGGGACCTCATAAGATAGAATCTGTTAGAAACTAGCGCCCCCTAGAGATACAAGCTTTGATTTCAGTTAGTCGCTGCATTCACTATTAAGTTAGCAAGTAAATTAGTTTTATTCGATCATGGAATTACTTATCTACTATGTAAGCTGAGGCAAACTTATTGGTGAATGGACATGAGTTAGTCACTTGTTTGACTTCCTTCACCACAGTTTCTTTTATCATAGGTATGACGTTGTGCTTAGTTAAGTAAGTAAGAGTAACAATATTAGCTCTGAGATTTTAGATTGGCTCACAGTTGTTCAGAATTGACAATAAAAACATCCGAGGTATCTGTCTAAGACGACCTACTATGTAGATTTTGTTTCCTACAATTTTGTCACTATAGAAATGCTTCAAATTCAGAAGTTTTTGAAATAATAAAAAGCATAAAAAAATACTGTACTCAGAAATGCACGTAAAATTTTTCAGTTAATGCGTTTTACCCCTGATGTTACAATATATAGGCCATAATATAGGCCAAAATATTGGTTATTTCTGACTGTTATTTTAACTATTAATTTTGTATTTATAATTTTAATAGATAGCATTTACATTTCATGCAGAGATTATAGCTTTGCGTGCATGTATCCTGCACCAGAAAATAATTTATTCACCTAATAAGAAAACATTCCTGAATCTCAATAACAAGAGATTAACTGAATAATTTCCGATTTATCACCGACACATCGTGATGGATCATTGCCCGTCGCAAGCAGACATGGATCATCGATCAAGCTTTTTGTCAAACACTATTGTTTCCCAGATCAACGTTCACGGTGTCAAAGATATCATCGAATCGTCAGTGTTTGATCATTGATTAACGTTTTGTGGTTGGCTACCACGGGAACCTTCGGGTTACTCGTGTTTCGTCTCACTCCACTTAGTGAATTTGCCAAGTTTCCTAAGTTTGTTGCAGATATAAATTGTTATGCAAAATTTCATAATTTAACTAAGTAGGTCCAAGGAACGCATTGATGTACTGTACATTTAGGGTTGTATTGCTTTTAGAACAAACGCTCTAACAGATTTTTTGGACGCTAACTAAAAAACGAAAAATAAAATTTATTTGCAACCGCTTGGCTGTTTTTAAGAATATCGATAAAGCCAAAAAAAAAAAACAACCGGTTTTAAAAATTAAAAGTTTAAAATAAGCGGTTGTTAAAAATCTACTTAATTTTAAAAACCGGAATTTACGAGACCGTATTAAACCGGTAACAAGGCTGACGCACACTTTCACGGCGCCTCTAATAAAGATTGGAGATCCAAGCAAGTGTTGGAAGTCTTTATGACCGGTGTAACTCTACAGACTAGCGTCTTAATACGGTTTCACTTGGTTTTCTTGGGGATTACTTAATAGCAAATCTACAGATTTTCTGGAATTTTATGATAATTTGTTACTTATTAAAAAAAACTCTTGATATTTAGTTATTGTTATATTTTGTTTAAGTTTATTGATAGGTGTTGAAGTGAAGAATCAGGGTACCTGCCTATTGGTAAAACGTCGCCGTAGAAATAGTTTTTGCATGATCAATGTTCGATTACTAGAAAGCTGTTGCCATGCGCGCGAAGCTATTTCTTAATCAGGGGGCTTACTATAACCTTTAAAATAATATCCTATTGCCAGGTAGATCTTAAGTCAGCCAGCATTTGAATGTTTTAAAAGAATACTATAAGTGCCTAAAACATGAATGACATGGAAAATGGAAAAGTGGGACAAAGCTTTATAAAAATTCTTCGGTGAATGGTTATTGATGCCATCGTAGAACTGTCTAACCGCGAGCCCGGCTAATAAAGGGTTATAGTACGAAAAGTTCATGTTGTTCAATTCTTGCCCGACTATAAAGGGTGATAGTAAGCATCCTTTACTCGTGTAGGTTTTGTGTGATGAAAGATAGTATGTGCTTTGCGATCTGGAATATTATTTATTTTGTTTCTAGACAAATTATTAACCGTAGTATGATTTCAAGATAAATTATTATTATTGTATGAGTACCCATAGCTTTTACTATTTATTTAAATTACCATGATATTAATTTACAATTTTAACGTAGCTGGAAATCTCATTCTCTAAAAGCAATTAATAATTTATTCAGAGTTTTTTTTTCTTCTAAAAACCGGTCAAACTTAAAACGCACAGACAAAATTTAAAATCGGTTTTTGCTAAACACACTTAAGAGAAGGTGTAGTAACTTCTAGAACAACTGAATTAATGGTTCATTATTTTCCGGAACTGAATGTTCTTTCGGAACAGGTGAGCCGGTATCTTTATGATGTGAGTTTAAACCTGGTTAAAACCCGGTTAAATTTTAGGAGCCCTTCTTAAACCGACGCCAGTTGTAAATAGTGTCAGTAAAAGCTTTTATTTGTCATCTTGAAAGCATTTTTTTGTCTCCATATAGCAAAATGTTCTTAAATTTTAAATCTACTTTATTTTTATTACAATTTCTTTTGGAATCAAAATCTTACCATGTAGGCGATTGAAAATATGTGTCTTGTATTTTCAGATGCAAGCCACCGGTCATTTTTTTTAAATAACCTTGTTCCCTGCCACCAAAAATAGCAACCGGTGACTGTTCGATTTCCGCCACCGGTCACAGCAACTTTGGTTTCCGTAGCAGAGTGCCTTGTGTCTGACTAAAAAGTTGCTTGCATCAGACACAAGCCACACGTTTCCGCAGTACCTTGTGTGTATTATTAATAATGCCTAATAATGGAGTGAATCAAATAAAGTTGTTTCAAAACTACAAATATCGACATTTCGACGTGTATTGGACTAGCTCTATACAGTCTAAGTGTTATACATTGTTTGTCTCTCATGAGGGTAGTTTGTACTAGTATTTGTCTTGCCAGCACTTCGGCACCCATATTTATATAAGAGTTCACTGGCCTTTAGTTGTTGCACAAGCATAGTTTTTAGGGTGTGCGCTGAAGGTATTTCAAACCACCTTTAAAAAATGATTTTCTTGGATTCGTTAAATAAAAGTAAAATTATTTATTTGTCAGTTTTTGGGTTGGTACATTTTCTCAACAATAGTTTTCAAGGTCCCTAAAATATGGGGGTGTACAAATATTATGTGATGAAAAGTAAGTTACGATAAAATTTATTATACGAGATGTATTTTGTCTAATTAAATTTTATCAGAATCCAGAAAATGTTTCTACCTAATCTACGAACACATGATAAAAGCATGACTAGTTTAGATCATATTCTATTTCTATCGTGAAGCAGTTCGCTGTGTTTCCTTTCGAAGAATTTGAGAGCCAGTGTAATTACCGGCACGATAAGTAGATCTTAACGTTTACATAGCCAACGCTGGCGGTGCTATTGGCGTTCTTAGACAACAAGGGCATTGTCGTGTCAATAGGCGGCGGTATTATTTTCCAATAGGCGAAGGTCCAGCAATAAGTGTCAAAGCGTACAACCGCAACACAGTAATAGGTATTTTACAGAGCATGAATTTAAAATCCGAAACCAATGACAATTTTAATACAAAATGTTTTCAATTTATTAAAAACCGGTTTCATATGCGGAGTGCTTTCAACGATTTTGGTTTGGAACTGTCCGTGTGGTTTTTTCATTATCATGCCAATAAAGCAAATGCGTTGGTTTCATTAATGTTGAAATTTAATCTTTTGGAACATGTATTTTGAATGAATATTCATTCAAAACCGTATATAACCGTAACGTAATGCTTTAAAAAAACATTGTAAATCTCAATGAAGACCTTAAAATTTTACTGTATCAAAAAAGCGATTAAGATTAAGAGAAGCATCGTCTCCTCTAGTCAGGAGTTAGGTTAGGTTAGGTTCCATCCTTCGAATGGGGTTTGAATTTGAAATCTACTTTGTTGTTTAAACTTTAATCGTTTCGATTTATAATAATTTCATTTCTATACTAACAATTGATTTAAGGTTTGTTTGTTTACTTTATTTTATTTTTGTATGACCACTGATTTTACTGAATAAAAATTATTATTATTATAATTTCCCTGTTTGATATATATTTGTCTCGTAGTAACTCCCCTTGTAAGCTTTCGTTCTATTTGTAACGAAAGGTATTTTCAAAAAGAACAACAACATTTTATCCCCTTTTACCTATCGAACCTCTTCTTTTTGTTATTTTTATGTTTTATATAATTCAATCATACATTAGCTCTGATACAAAAGTAACATTAAAAATATTTTTTATTTCAACTATCGAGAGAAATCAAATTAAAATCGAAGAGGTTTCCTTAATTAAATAATTTAAAAGCAAAATAAAATATATCAGAACCAATTTACTTAAAAGATCCGGTAGCGAGTTTCTCGTACAACAAAGTATAGCGTCTTGTCAACACGATTTGAACGTTATTCATTAAGGAATAGAGTGTATATTTCCAAATCGAAATCTCTCATTGACTGCAATACTTTGCAGAGTACGTCGTCACGTGAATTTAGCTCTGAAATTCATTCAATCTTAAGGACATTTTAATTTACGTCGAGAGCTTGTACGGAGGCGGTAATTTTGCAAATTATCCTATACCCATTGCTGCAGACGTAACTCTTTCACAAATTTTAGCCTTTCTAAAATCAGGTCACTCATTTTGTACGGTTTTAATATTATTTTTTAACTACAAGGACATAAATTCTGAAACTGAAGTTTTTTCTAACAGTTTAATAGTTGACTGAAGAATAAAACTCACGCCGTAATGAATCCATCGGTGAGGGTTAGGCAGAGGTGATACACATCGCAATACCACTTCTTGTCAATAAAAAAACTATTCATTTCTGTCGCACCTCTGCTACTGTTAACCAGGATGAACAGTGGCATCCTTTAAGATGAAACCTTACCTCGTCCCTACCTCGGACCTCGATCAGTCTACTGCTACGCTACAGGTTCCGGGGGTCGGAACTTTGTGTTATTTGCAATTTGCATTGTTTCGCTTACCGGTCTTGGATGTGTTTGTATGTATCTAATTTATACCATATCTTTGCTCAGTGCATGCAGTGGAAAACTTTATCTTAACGCAGGGCTGAGTCAATGTGTGCGTCGTGATTTGGTTATTATTATTTTATTAATATAGTACCTACAGCCTGCCTGTCTTTGGATCTGCTACAAGTTTACTTAAAAGAAATATGTAGAACCAAAAAATAGCTTCCTTAATTCCCTTCCAGAAAAACTGGTGACTGCCGTTGAAGGGTCCCAAATTTCAAATAGCCTATTACCTGATTACAATAGGTTTATCTTTTATAAAAAGAGAAATTTAGTTAAGCCACGCCAAGACAAAAAAAAAGGTACATACAATACATTTTTATTTCTTTTAGAAATTCATATTTTTTTATCATGAAACTTCCATAAATAGCGTTACAGTAGCGTGTTATTGGATTTAAGAGACAAACAAAAAAAGTTTAGACTATCATAAACGCCCTACAAAGCAAACAGCATTACTAACTATCGACCTTAACTTATAAGGAATAAGGGTGATTTAGAATGGTTTATTATTATCATCAATCAGTTTATCAGTCGGCGTACGTAACTATAAATCAGCGTTGTGCGAATTGATGCCTCGAATAACGCATCTGGTTCAAAATTGACCAGCCATTAAATGGTTGGTTCACGTTCATTTAGCAGCTAAACGATAAAACTGTCTGTGAGAGTCGTCGCTGTAAGTTTTCCATTGAATATTTAAAGGTTATTATGAAGTCTGAAACCGCTTTCTTACTACCTCCTCTTTCTTCTGATTTAGTTCGTTGCGAGTCTCAAGGCAGCCGGCAGGGTGTCCCGGCACAGCCTTTGCGTCATAACACAGCTGCATTTTTCGTTGATTTAAGATCAAAGGACGCCACTGTTGATAAACGGGAGTTGCAGTGGTGGGACAGAGTGACAGTGTGCCCCGAATACTATAAACTGCTACTACTGCTATGAACGAACAGTCCGCACATTTTCAGACGTTCAACGCCTAGTGATGACAACCTAAAAATATGCTACACGATATATTTATCAATAAATAAAAAATATATTACATTTTAAACACAATTAATAGCATGGGATTTACTATTGGACAGAACTGCAGATTGAATTGATTGCCGCTTGTCGTGTTGCGTACACGCCTAGGGCAAGTCAGTCGTTTACATGGATTTCCCTTGGTGGGTACAGTGTGTATGTTTGTGTGTATAATGTGTACAGCTTGGTGTTTTTACATTATCCAGATACGAATCAGCCGCAACCCGCATCCGATAATATGTTTCCACCTTTATTGTAGTTATCTGTTAATGAATTGGTTACAAAAAAGACGCCAACTATAAAATTTACACGGAAAATAATGATGCTGGTTATTTATATAAATTTTATAATAAAATAAAATATTTCAAAATTACCGCTGGTTAGCATGTCAATCATCATAATACATTGTAATTGATTGAAGCACACTTGCCAATAAAATTTAAAAAATATTCTATTCCGTAGTACCACTGCAACTCCTGTTAACAGTGGCATCCTTTAAAATGCAGCCTCACCTCACACACCTTCACCCCACTTCGGACCTCGGACCTCGATGGCGTAGTTATGTAATCAGCCGACTGCTACACCAAAGGTTCTGGCGGGGTGGAACTTTGTGTTATTTGCAAGATGCATTGTTTCGCTTACCGGTCTATGTAAGTAGTTTATACCATTTCTTTGCTCAGTGCCTGCGATACAAGGTTATATCTTAGTGCAGGGCTGAGTCAATATGTATGTCGTGAAGGCATGGTTTTCAAACACCCTAACCTAAATCACTTACATAAATAAATCGTTCAACAGCTAAGACTTAGACTTAGAACTGAATGTACTAAACACGTTTGAACAAACCTTTAATTAACTAACAGTTGCAGTAATGTAAGGTTAAAACCAAATGGTTAAGCAAAACAGCTCTGTCCGACGTTGTTTCGATTAATTCAGTAAAATCACTGTTGAATTCACAATATAGTTTCATGTTTGATGGCTGGTTAGATCCATAATTGGTATTAGTAACAAACGGAAACTAATTAGCAATTGATTTCGATGTTGCTTCATTATCGTTGTAAAGCGTTTTATATGGAAAGCTCTATGAATAATTATTTAATTATGAACTGCTTAGGTAAGAGGATTAAAGGCTAAAATTGAGATTTTTACTTTTATTTATTTATTAGTTATACAAATATAATAAAGATCAGTTTTTTAAATAGGGTTTCAGTACAAACGTAATTTATGACTAAATTGTACTCCAGTTACTGGTATACACTAAATAATCTAATTTACGAACGAATGGAGCGCTTTTGATGTAATTTTTTTCTTTGATAGATGACTTCATCAAGCTTGTTTTTAAATGTTTGTTTGATGTCGGTTCCTGAATTAAAAAAATATGGTGGGTGAAAGTGGGGATGAATAATTGAATGTACGCAAATATGTTAAATCGGGACTTTTTTCTGAATATGAGTGAAAGAATTCAAATCGGTATCGAGTATTTTTAAACGTTACATGCTACTCACAAACTTGCAAATTAATTAACTTTACCTCCTTATAGAATTAATATAAATCCACATAGTTGTACTGTCGCAGCGAGTATTAATCATTTATCTAAGAGTTTGTGGCGACACAGTAGTACGTTATGCGAGGCTTGCAGTATTAAACTATATAAAAAGTATTTATTCTTTTTAGTATTAGGTACTACTTAAGTACAGTGGCTTATTTACCTCACCAATGTTTTGTACGAAATCCTTTATGTCTACCTTACAACCTGGTATTCAGCACCTCATAGTCTACCATAGTCACCTCAACAAGTTAAAGGCAATTATTTAAACAGTATCTAAAAAGTACTAATAATGATAAAGAATTGGTTTCCGCTAACCGCAATTACCAACCAATTATTTAATTTAAGACGTGCAATAACCGAGAAATGGCCTCGACTCGACTAAAAGTGGTTCGAATGCTCGGACATACCTCTAAGTTCCAATGCTTAGCAGTGCGAATGTTAGGGGCAAGCAGTGGTAAATTTAACCTTTCCCTGCGTAATGGAAACCAGTGCCATCAATCGTCAGGCGGTCTCAATCCGCACAACATAATTTTCGTTAAAAAATGTACGACCGCGACCACCAGAGACCTAGGAATGAACTGCCACTATTGAAAGGTAATTTGCCGAAATTGATCACCGACTGGTAAAATACCCTCGATGATCTTCTTGGCTGAGTGGGCGTGGTTGTCATGACATCGTCAGCAATCGTTAGGACTCGCCGCACTACTTCTCGCGTCCTCTACCTGTCCCATACCTGATCCCCGTCTTACGTGCACCAACAGGGTCACCAATAGCCGCCTTTATTTAATCCGTCCAGAGGTAATCTGCTCTCAATGATAGAGATGAATAAATGTTCATGTTATTAAGGTGGCAAACCAACTTACGGCCCGCCTGATGGTAAGCAGTCACGGTAGCCTGTGGACGCTTGCAATTTCAGGTGCATCATGCATGCGTTACTGACCCTGCAGCTCTTACAAGATCGTTTTTCCACTTTGTTTTTTCAGGTGTGATTTAAATTGCCAAAGGTTTTTTTTGGTTTAAGTATTAGTTACCTCTGCACTCACTTGACTAGACTTATTACGGTTAGGTTAGGTTAGGTTAGGCATCTTTCAGATCAAAATCAGCTTATTTAGTTCTAACGAAACACTCTCATGTTTATGATAAAACCTTTTTAAACGCTTAATTTTAAATCGCATCTATTCTACAGCTTAATTCTTTTATAGCTCTATAACAACAACTGTGGCCGATGGTCGTAGTAAATGGAATTTATTATAGGTCTCAGGTAAATGCTGCAGCCAAATTTTTCCCCTCATCGTCCATACCTCCATAGCGACAAGGATGGTTATTCCGTGACAGGAGGGTGTGGTAAAGCTGGTATCACACAGGAAAGATTTGTCGTCGGTTCCTGATTTCCCACGGGCACCTTGTGTTTAGTGTATATGCGCCTTTATTTCGATCAACCAATTGACATTCGGGTCCAAATTTTTGGTTTAACGATTCCACGTGCGATTGCGTTAATAATTTAATTCCAATATAACCTAACCAATGCGCTGTTGACACACAAACAAACAATTCGATTGCTGCGCTCTGGGGCAGCAGGTTTAATTCCTTTAGCTGAAAAATATAATGGTATTCTTACCAATGATTTAACTATTTCTGATTGTTATTCCAACCCTATTACTCCTTGAAATGGGATGGCTTTAGTTTTTTTACATATAGTATATAAAGGCAGTGAAGAATTAGTTAGAAGAAGATCAATTTAATCTTTCATTTTAACTAAATACAGACTAGTCAAGTCAGTTGTAATTTTTATCACTCGACTAACTGGACTTGAGTTAGTGATCATTTTTTATAATCTAATTGTATTGTATAGTAACCAGTTGATTGAAATGTTTTGACTGTTCATAAAGATTATTCCTCATAATGTTTTTAATACGAAAAAAAGTTTCCGATCAGATTGTACATGCCCTGCCAGAAAACGACATAACATGCAGTCCAAAATAAAGAAAAATTTTACAGAAAAAAATTAACAAATCTTTTGTTATTACAGATTTTTTTTTGTAAGAGGTAGTGGCAAAGAAAAATGCGGCAAGTGTAAGATCAGCATTGAACAAAAAATGCCGAGCTAATTTTCAAAAAAAGCAATCTGAAAATTATCAGAGTAAAGTAAAAAATGTCCCAGTGAATCCCTCTCGTGATACGAGTACTATGCGGACTGTACGCAAAGGTTTATTCCCATCATGTGTTTACCTCGGCCGCCATCAATCCCACGTCCCGCCTCCGCACTGTAAGCATTATTCACAAATCGGGCCAACTACAGCGACTCATGCAAATTTTAATACGATTTACCTACGCCTGATACGGGTGAAGTGACTACAGTGAGTGTGGAGTTGAGCAATTTAAACTTATTTTGATGGTATTTATTGTAAAAATTAGATCAACCTCTATCAGGGAAACTCATTGGCGTCTTAAATCAACGGCATCGTGTCAATAGCTGAACACCAGGTCAACCGTCTGCTTGTTTGGCCATGAAGTTTTAAAAAAGTAACAAACATGCTTACAACGGCTAGGCTACGTTTTTTTTTCGGGGCACACCCGCAACTCTGTCCCACCACTGCAACTCCTGTTCACCAGGATCAACCGTGGCGTCCTTTGATCGAATAATCAACTAATAATGCAGCTGTGCAATGACGCACAGGCTGTGCCCGGACACCCTAACGGCTGACTTGGGATCTTAATCAGAAGAAATAGGAAGTAGTAAGAAAGCTAGGCTACGTTTAACAAAATCGTATTTAACGTACAAACATATAATGTATCCATAAATAATTGAACACGTTTCTGGAATAAAGAGCTAAAACAACTACCAACTCTTTTAAATATCCTAAAAAAAGGCAACTAAAAGTGATACATTAAAACTCGTAAAAACAAATACAGGAACTTATAAAATTTATTCCTTACATTGTTACGTTACAGCAGTTTATATTTGTTACTACATATAACTAGGCTACGTAACAGAAATACGAGATTCTCAGGCCTGGGTCGTTTTTTAATAAAAATTGTTCAAATCGTATCCACTGGACTCTACACTTTACTCAGCCACCTGCGTTTACCTGTACATAGGTCCTTCAATCAGTGTACTATCGCGTAGAACCCAGTCGGGCCTCGGTAAATCTGGCCTAAACTACTTGTAACCGGCTCGGACCGGATTACAGGACCCTTGATCAGCACTTTTGAAGCCTCTCCATCGTTTTTAGCCCTCCAATTTGCTTTATTTACAAAACACAATCGTACGCTCTCGAAAGGACAATCGGAAAAAAATTATGCGGGACTGCAAAGAGGGCGGTTGCTTCAAGTTTTTACTTGAATACGGGGAGAAAGGGTTACAAGGGTTGTGGGTATTTTTTTTTTTAATATAACCTCATGGGCAAACGTACAAGCAAAAATTGAAAGTGATACCGCCTATTGACACGACGATGCCCCTGATGTCGCGGAACGACAAGAGCACCGCCTTTGCATTGTCCGTGTAGAGATAAAGATGTCATTCCTCTCATACCGGTAATTTTACTGGCTCTCCAATATTTCGAACCGAAACACAGCGAACTGCTTCACGTTGTATATAAAAAGGAGGGTGGTACGAACCCAAGTAGATCTACCAACTGTAAACGGTGGCAAAGCCGCGCGTAGTTTTCTTTCTACCTGTAATTTTAACCGATGTGAAAATGTGAATAGATTTATATTTCGATAATAGTAATTCAAAATAACATTTGAAACATTTCTTGTTGTGCAAACAAGCTCTGCGTTGCATAACGGAAAAAATGATTATGGCCATCATATAATTTGAAGCAATTACTAGCATTAACTGTTACTTACTTGTCACTACGAAATATGTTTTAAGAGTTAACGTAGATGGCACTGCATGCATCATTTCTGGTGACCTCGGCCTTGAAACAAAAAGAAATAACGTGTTCAAGCTAAAACTTTCCCTTTCTAAAAGCGACAATTTAACATCATAAAGGTGGGTTAACAACAAAACTTCGGCCATATCCGAAGGAAACGGACCCATGTGGACATTTCCTTACCTTACCCTAATAATAATCCACCGAAATTATCCGCTGATATATTTTCAACCCTATACCGAAAGCATTAGACATGCGAGTCGCTTAAACCGAACATAAAGATGAAAATTGTTTTCGTACGAATAGAAATATTAACATAAATTTCGGGGTAATGTTTTGAAAAAAGCACCTTCCCCTAAAAAAAATTTAAAGTCAACTTTTTATAAAGTAAATAATAATTACCACATCACGACACACACATTGTATCAGCCCTGCAGTAATATATAATCTTGTATCGTAGGCACCAAGCAACGATATATTATTAATTACAAAGAAAAATACATCCAAGACCGGTAAGCTAAACAATACGTCTTGCAAATAACAAAGATCCGCCCCCGCCAGGATTCGAACCCCGAATCTCTAGCGTAGCAGTCGGCTGTTTACCACTAAGCCACCAAGGTCGTCAAAATACTAAGAAGCTTTGTATTTAATTTAAATATAAATGAAAGGACAAACCGAGTCGCCTAGCCAAATCCTAAGTTGAAAATACAAAAGAAAAGTTTTACAAAACACAGCAAAAAATGTCATTATTTCTTCTGAAGTAATCTGCCGTGGTCGCGTGGTCGAAGTAAAAATGTACAAACGTTTATACCAATTTTCGGGGCTGTAATCCTCTCACAGTTATAATCTTTGTAAAAAAAAATCCCATAAGAAGTTTTGGGTCAAAATACGCGAGGGCAAGAAGATACGGTTTATTGTGGCCGGGTTCTGATTGTATTATGTAGATTAACACGGATTTTTTTTTTCATAACTACAGAAGTGAGATCAGCTTTGGTTTATAATATTATAATCATATGGGATTAATCTTTAATGTATTTTTATACAGCGTCAAGGGCAAACAAGCAAACGGTTCAACTGATGGAAAATGATACCACTGCCTATAGACACGACGCTACCCCTGATGTAGTGGAACGCCAAGAGCACTGCTTATGCGTTGCCTTTGTATAAAGATTTTATTCCTCTCGTGCCTGTAATGACAGTGGCTCTTCAATTCTTTGAAACTAAAATGTATATATTGCAATAGAAGCTGAGAGCATTTGATTTGACTACTTGAGTATTATCTTCAGCAGGGCTGGCATATCAGGATGCCAGAGGCGCGAGACCACATTGCAACAAAGTATCTCTTTCATTTTGTCTTTATTATGATACGGAAAGAAGATCTCGTCGCGAGGGATATGTCGCAATTATTTAACGAGCTAGACTTGTAAGCATCATTTTATAATCATAAAATTGATTACGAAAGGAAAATTGATTAAATAGTAAAATTTACTTTTTCAAACAAGGTTATGCATCGAAACACTGAAAGATTGGTTGCAAATAATTCACAAATCTGTTTATGTATTCATTATTGGTCTCCACACATTGTTCTTTCTGTACTATTTATTTCTACGTTATTTAAATTCAAATCCGATTTCTAAGGAATCCTAAATAAAAAGGTCACCATAATTAGCTGGAAAAAAATCTCTTTTTAGAATAAACTTTTTAGCAATTTATCAAACTTTTTCTTTTGATGCGGTTTAGCATTTTTAATTTGTCCCTCAAAGAAAACGAAGTTTTAACAATTATTTCCTCATTACCTTAAATCCTTTTTTTACAGCTAGCTGAGGATATAAGATAAAAGAAAAAAATCTTTTGTCATATCGAGTCAACAAAATATGAAAATCAATGAAATGAAAATTAAGTTAAATTATTAGGGAGACTGTAGTTGAACTATTTAATAAATTAAAAATATGTTCCTTTCATAGAAATAAGGTGAAACTTAAGCAAGCAGCTTTTATTTGAATATTGAAAAAAGCTACTACGGAGGTTTCTTGCCGGATTCTTCCCCGTAGAAACAGCATTCCGAAAAAATGACCATTGAAAGTGCTTATTTTAAATCTATTTGAATGAAAAACATTTTGACTTCGACTTTAAATTAAGTATTTCTTGCCTAGAAAATGCGTTTCGTTTTCGTCGAAAAGGTTCAACCTGTATTTTTTCTGGCATTTTGCGACCTTTAGCAGCCTGTAAACTCTTCAAAAAGAACTTTCAACTTTACTCACTCGATTAGACAAAACACAACATATGACGACAATACGATCACAAGCATTTGAGATGAAGATTATTCTATAGAGAAAATTTCAGAATGATGCCATCAACTGGTGTTTTTGTTTCACTATGAACGTACGTTTTATAAATCATACTTAATTACTAAAGTTAACAATATAGATAGCGTCAAAACCAATCAGTACAGCGTTCTCATTATAAGCACGGAAATTCATCCATTCGGTGTGATTCCACAAACCTACTTTTATTTAAGCTGTAATCGCAAAAATTTTAATCTCACAGCTGTAACTTGAACCTTATCTAGCGGGGATAGAGCCGGATTTCGGTTTTGCTGTTAATTTTGATATCTATTTTGAAACAAAGCGGGTAGATCTGCAATATCCTGGGTGGAAACGGTCCCCGAATAATTTGGAATCACGTATAGTTTTTGAATGTTTAAATAAATCCGGACATTCCATAACACGTTTTCAAGCTAACAAAGTTTTACAAAATAACTTTAAATATTTTGTTATTTTCCAAAAGCTTTACCAAGGGTTTTTTTTTTTTGGAAAGATTAAAATGTAATCAACTTCGCTTACATGTTTTGTTTTTGAAAAAAGATTGTTCTGTTATAGTAAAAAATATATCGATAACTTTGTTAAAAACTTGTTTTCTGAGCAGAGCGAGATATTTTAAAACAAGCCTCAGCTTTGTTAAAGTAAACTCCATACAAACTAAAAATCCCTACTTGAAATTGAATTTATAATACTATAATCCAGGCATAACGCCAATAATACTATAATCCAGGCATAACGCCAATAATACTATAATCCAGGCATAACGCCAATAATACTATAATCCAGGCATAACGCCAATAATACTATAATCCAGGCATAACGCCAATAATACTATAATCCAGGCATAACGCCAATAATACTATAATACAGGCATAACGCCAATAATACTATAATCCAGGCATAACGCCAATAATACTATAATCCAGGCATAACGCCAATAATACTATAATCCAGGCATAACGCCAATAATACTATAATCCAGGCATAACGCCAATAATACTATAATCCAGGCATAACGCCAATAATACTATAATCCAGGCATAACGCCAATAATACTATAATCCAGGCATAATGCCAATAATACTATAATCCAGGCATAACGCCAATAATACTATAATACAGGCATAACGCCAATAATACTATAATCCAGGCATAACGCCAATAATACTATAATCCAGGCATAACGCCAATAATACTATAATCCAGGCATAACGCCAATAATACTATAATACAGGCATAACGCCAATAATACTATAATCCAGGCATAACGCCAATAATACTATAATCCAGGCATAACGCCAATAATACTATAATACAGGCATAACGCCAATAATACTATAATCCAGGCATTACGCCAATAATACTATAATCCAGGCATAACGCCAATAATACTATAATCCAGGCATAACGCCAATAATACTATAATCCAGGCATAACGCCAATAATACTATAATCCAGGCATAACGCCAATAATACTATAATACAGGCATAACGCCAATAATACTATAATCCAGGCATAACGCCAATAATACTATAATACAGGCATAACGCCAATAATACTATAATCCAGGCATAACGCCAATAATACTATAATCCAGGCATAACGCCAATAATACTATAATCCAGGCATAACGCCAATAATACTATAATACAGGCATAACGCCAATAATACTATAATCCAGGCATAACGCCAATAATACTATAATCCAGGCATAACGCCAATAATACTATAATACAGGCATAACGCCAATAATACTATAATCCAGGCATTACGCCAATAATACTATAATCCAGGCATAACGCCAATAATACTATAATCCAGGCATAACGCCAATAATACTATAATCCAGGCATAACGCCAATAATACTATAATCCAGGCATAACGCCAATAATACTATAATACAGGCATAACGCCAATAATACTATAATCCAGGCATAACGCCAATAATACTATAATCCAGGCATAACGCCAATAATACTATAATCCAGGCATAACGCCAATAATACTATAATCCAGGCATAACGCCAATAATACTATAATCCAGGCATAACGCCAATAATACTATAATCCAGGCATAACGCCAATAATACTATAATACAGGCATAACGCCAATAATACTATAATCCAGGCATTACGCCAATAATACTATAATCCAGGCATAACGCCAATAATACTATAATCCAGGCATAACGCCAATAATACTATAATCCAGGCATAACGCCAATAATACTATAATCCAGGCATAACGCCAATAATACTATAATACAGGCATAACGCCAATAATACTATAATCCAGGCATAACGCCAATAATACTATAATCCAGGCATAACGCCAATAATACTATAATCCAGGCATAACGCCAATAATACTATAATACAGGCATAACGCCAATAATACTATAATCCAGGCATAACGCCAATAATACTATAATCCAGGCATAATGCCAATAATACTATAATCCAGGCATAACGCCAATAATACTATAATACAGGCATAACGCCAATAATACTATAATCCAGGCATAACGCCAATAATACTATAATCCAGGCATAACGCCAATAATACTATAATCCAGGCATAACGCCAATAATACTATAATACAGGCATAACGCCAATAATACTATAATCCAGGCATAACGCCAATAATACTATAATCCAGGCATAACGCCAATAATACTATAATACAGGCATAACGCCAATAATACTATAATCCAGGCATTACGCCAATAATACTATAATCCAGGCATAACGCCAATAATACTATAATCCAGGCATAACGCCAATAATACTATAATCCAGGCATAACGCCAATAATACTATAATCCAGGCATAACGCCAATAATACTATAATACAGGCATAACGCCAATAATACTATAATCCAGGCATAACGCCAATAATACTATAATCCAGGCATAACGCCAATAATACTATAATCCAGGCATAACGCCAATAATACTATAATACAGGCATAACGCCAATAATACTATAATCCAGGCATAACGCCAATAATACTATAATCCAGGCATAACGACGTTAAACGTATTAAAACATATTCAGTATTTAATTCAATTTTAAAAATTAATACAATAATTTTTTTGATAAATATATAATATTTAGTAGGTAATAAGTAAAAAATCAATAAATAAATTAAAAACCTTCCCCTCCCGATTGTGGTTTTGAATTTTATATTTAGGCAGATACATAATGTTTATTGGACATTAGGGTCTACTTTCAGCATAGATTGCTTTGTTAAAACCCATTTTTATTACAAAACTATTTTACCATTTTAACCATTAAACCTTTCCTGTATTAGAACGAACAAAGTTAGAAAGAATCATTCAAATCAGTCTAGCCGTCGCTGAGTTTTAGCATGTCTAACGTAAAGCAAATAATAAATAATAATTCTTGATTAACACTTTTTTTTAACCACAAAGATTAGCATCAAAAAACAACGTAAACAAAATTTATTAATTATTAAATCAAATTACGAAGCATTTTAAATATAAAATTAAAATTAACAATAAAAATAAACTAGCTTTTTATTAATATGTATTAGCGGCTTATTTTTTTATTCGGTCCTGTTGTTTTTGAGTTCAATGATTGAAAAATACAAATCTTCGCTCTTTATAATGTTCGTGTAGAAAGCATAAGAAAAAAGAAGATGGACGTCTAGTTCTGTAAAATAATGCAACGAAAGCGTAAAAAACTCACAAAGATTTTTCACTAAAGCGTTATAAGATCTCATAAAGACTTTTTTGGTAACGATTTGCTAGACAATTTTCTTGTTTTTTTTTAATCGACAAGTGCTGCGGCTCGCAGGCCTTAGCAGCTTTACCGTAGCTGTAGTTCCTATACAATCGATAAGTCTGTATCGTCTTTATAAAGACAACACAAACAACTATCTTGTAAGCGCGAATAGGTTAAACTTTTTTAACTCATACACAATTTAATCATAATAACCACATCAAGACACACATTACTCAGCCCTGCACTAATATTATCGCAGGAACCAAGCAACGATATGATATATAAGAATACAAAATCTAAGACTGGTAAGCAAAACAATGCGTCTTACAAAATTTAACCAACCAATGAAAAAACTGTCTCATACAAAAATTTAATTACACGTAGATTGATTTTAAAAAAAAGTTAACAACGCAACGGCCTTCGCAGACCTCAACATCAAATTGCTAATCTTTTCTGATTACCTAAAAAAAGGTCAGGAGTTTTTTCAGTAAAAAATACTGAAAACCTTGTAACGGGATAAGGTTTCAGAGAAAAAACGTAAAAAGAGTTTGGTTAGGTTAATTAAAGGTATGTTTACATATGTGTACAGACGGCAACTCATAAAGCTTCGCATAACAAGTGCGATATAATCCCTATATTGTACAACTTAAGGACGGTACGAATCCAATCAGGTTTGGTTGGTCCACGGCCGTGTGTACAAACATAAACAGTAGAATAGCTCTCACAATGATCCCGCTTCTATAAAAAACTGATCCTGTTTGAACATGGATTCTCTTATAGATATTTGTTATTGGCTTTTAGTTTTAGCTTCGGAATAAAATTAAAAAGATGTAAAAATTGATCCATTGAGTAAAAATTTATGGAGTCCTTCGTCACATCATAGTTTCACAATATTTACAATGATTTATTATATTTAATCTTAATATAAATCAGGTTTTACATTCATAAAAAGAAAGTTTTAAGACTGGTCCGAGATGTCATTTAATACATTAAGAAGAAGTAGACAATGATAAGAAAAGAGATGAGAAAAAGAACCAACGAACAGTTGCTGGTACAGACGAGAAAAAAAACTAAATCAAAAAGTTTAAAGAGATAACTAAACGCTTTACATGCTAAACTTAATAAAACCAACATCAGAAAATTATTTTAGTTTTTTTTTTTAGTCGTTGCAGCACAAAGCGCGCGTTAAAAAGATACTTATTTTAAATTAAATAAAGCTCTTTCATTCGGTACAAAATAAATTAACCGTTGTTAAAATAAAGCAAACAGCCGACGTTGCCAAGTTAATAAGCCAACTGCAATTTATGTCTTCATAATAGTATCGTATGGTACATTGATGTAGGAAAAAATTTCTTCCGTGTTTTGGATATGGCTCTTATTTAATTTACAATTTCATCTGCACAAAAATTGAAGTGATCAGTAGAATTTAAACATCTACAAATAAACGTACAAATTCGTTTTTTGGTTATAACAGTGAAAAAATGTTTTTTTTTTATTTATTTAAATCAAACATGTTACAAATAAATCAAAATGTCTTTTGGTCCCCTTACTTGGCAATAAAGACAGACAATCGTTATATACATAGTACTTCTTTATGTATATAAGTATAATTTAACAGAATAGTTTTAAGCCCCGTAAAATGGTACAACACCTGAAAATAATGTTGAATACGTAAAATTTGCGTTACTTCCCACCATTTAACTTTTAAACTGATAGTCAAACCAGTGCGTTCTATCGGATTATTTCTTTTAAATATTTATAAAATTTTGTTAATATCTTGTTTTGTTTGATGCTGTTTCAGGTCATTGTTATTTGTTGATAAAATGAGTAAAAAATACTTAAAACTCATTTCCTAGAATAGTATAGCTAGTGATATTAAGATTTTTCAGTATTCAACATTATTTTCAGGTATTTTACTATTTTACGGGGCTTATACTGATAACATGCATTTTATCCTAAATTCTTTACTCTGCAACAGTTTATGAACTACTTGATACAACAACGAAAAAAATGAATAAATCTATAATTATAAAATTGCAACGAGGCACTATTTTATAATTATAGATTAATTTTTTATTCAATAAAACCAACCACTATATTACTTTTAGATATATTCCAGTATTGCATTTTTAGTAAATGCAAGCTACCATATCCACGGTATGTATTTTCGTAGCTCGAAGGTGTCGTTGAATGTGGCAAAAAGCATAATAGCGGTGGGTTTTGGAAGATTATACCTCGCCAAGAATTCAACAATTTCTCAGGAATATTGCAATATTGTTAACTTGTCCCGACTGTGACCGTAAAAATACGTTTTGTAAGAAAACCAAGTCCCAAGCTACAGCCTGTGAGTCATTGCACAGCTGCATCATTCGTTGATTATTCGATCAAAGGACACAACTGTTGTTCCTGGTAAACAGGAGTTGCATTGTGGGACACAGTAGCGGGTGTGCCTCAAATCCAACATCCAACGAACTGAAGGAAAAAAGCCAATAATAGATTGGAATAGTCAAAGATACTCGACCATGCTTTGGCCTACTCCTGGCTGTAGAGCCTTAGATGATGACGATGACTCCATTTAAAAATTAAAATGGCTTCATAGTATTTTGTGATATTTTTTTGCTTAAGGTTAGTTATTATTAAGATTGATAGTTTATTTTATCTCAGTTCATTACAATTTTCTCATATCACATCTTGCCTCATAGATTCATGATTGGTGTCATGTCATACCTTGTCTTTAATTATATTTTAATGATTGGTCTTCGCGTAGGAGCAGCGCGACTTCTAATCATTAATCCATTCCTCTAATGTTAAAGGGCCGGTAATCATGACATTGAGTAATAACTCAATAATAATGCAACAGAAATCATAGTTTCTATGTAATCAAGAGGCAAAGCCGGGAGGGCCAACTTGTTTACAATTATATCAATCGCGTGTCCCATTGGGATACGAGATCTCATACAAAGTTGCTCGGCAGATCAATTTAAATTCAGTCGAATTAATTTAATTTATTATCCGAATTCGAACTTAGCTTCCATCAAAGCGAATTTCTAAGGTTATTTATCAACGTCTCTAATTTTAAACTAAACATACAAATGAATGACGGCCTCAATGATACATCGGTTGAAGTAACTAGACAAGTGAGGTCTCGGGTTCGAGTCCCGGCTCGAGTTGGTGTCGAATGTTTTCTTACTATTCAAGTACTTATTTATCAACATATAAATGTTACTTTTATTTGTGTATTTTGGCACTAAAGTGAATTTCGTTAACTATCCCAAGAAATGGTTGTTATTATATTATTAGTTAGTTTTTTTAAACACAGTATCAATAAAAAACGACCTATTAAAATGACTAAAGTAAACTCCTAAACGTAATAGGAATTACTATGAACATACCCTTACGTTAAAAGTCTTCGATCTCGCGGACGTCTGAGGGTCGCTGCATGACCATTTCTTTTGACACTTGAGAAACAACCAGGAACTCCGTAAACCCTTTACTTTTAACGGGAGGAGGGAAGCAGGGGAGATCAGAATAAAATGGACGCAGTATACATAACAATTGGCCCGTTTTCTTATCTAAAAGGATCATTTATCACGTCACTGCAGCAACCGGTCAGTATTTGTCACCGGTTCCAAGGTTTTTATGGTGGGAGAATTCACCTTTTTCCCACGAAAACATGGATTATCCCTTGTATTTTTGGTATCTGGTTAAAAGGGATAGTAAGGATTAGCACTTAAGGTGACAATGCTTTGTAATATAATGGAATAAGAAGTATCATAGGTAACTATACAGGTTTTGGACGTTGTAGCTCAGTTGCTAGTAACTCTGCAAGCGTTTCGAAATAATCGCTTCTAATATCAAATAGCAAATCAGACAAACATTTCGGTGATGAACACGAGTAGGTACACTCGGCCATGGATTAACCTAGCACGTTTGGACTTTGTACCGTTGTTGATTTGTACGGAAATCAGGATTTATATTGCACTTGCTATGTGATTCGACGTGTGGCCGTCTGTACTTGCTGTGTGATGGATGATTCTTTTTTTAAATACATTTTGGTCCCCAAAACACAAGTACAAAAGAGTTCAAATGGGATTAAGATAATTTGTGGTAATTGTAGTTTTTTTTTTCTTTTTAAACATTTACGAGACTATATTTCCTTTGGAGACTCAAAATTTATTATGAAAATTGTATTTTTTCATTTTTCAGTATGTATATTCTTTCCACCTTCAATTTCACCTCGCTTCACCTCTCACATCTTTTCGTTACTTTAAGTGACAAAAATTTGGATATCTCGTTTGATAGTCAGCAGTAACTTTAGCCAGTAGAGGCTTATATTCCACTAAAACAATTACTATAATTTTTGTCTTGCAAAAGGACACAATTCTTTTTGGATTTCTGGCAATAGCAGACACTGCGAAACAATGGAATATTGTCGCTTTTATTATTTTTATGTTGCGCTTTCACGCCGATTTTTAGAGCAATCATTGCATAATCATTTCAAGTAGTGGAGCGATCTGGAGCAATTCTACTAGCACTAGTTGCTAGATATACTAAATATATTGCCGGGCATTGCTTGATTTTACTGCGAGTGTCTTATGTCAAAATTGCTTGGAATTGCGTAATTTTAGTTGAGCATGTAAATGCACCATTAGGTGAGGGAAATACTCATATTCTAATTGTATAATTAAGTTTGTTGGAAGAAATTGCTGTATGAATTTTTATTCTATTTCGAAAATTCTGTCAGAAATCTTGAGGTATGTATGTGGACACACATGGGCTGTATTTTGTAAAATCAACGGCCACAAACTAGTTATATAAAACGCACAACTTTAATTTCCTTAAAAATTAGAATGAAAAAGAGAATTTATAAAAAAAAAAAAATAACTTACCATATTTAGTTTAGTCTTTACAATAATTTATTTATAATCTTCGTTCTTACGGTAATAAATGAAGAAATAGCAGAAGGAAAATCTTTCTAGAATAAAATAAATAAAGCTGAAATGTAAGAGACATTTCCATTGAAACAATAATTTTGAGTCGAGGAGATACCGCTCTCCGTTAATGTGAGCTGACAATTTTAACTGTCAAATTACTGATAAAAGGAATTATACTTTAATCTCTGATATGGCCTGACTCAAAAGAAATATTTTTAAATTTGAACATTTAATAAGCTCGCAGTTTTTGTCCTACACTTTCAGATTTATTATTTATATTTTTGTCTAATATGGTGGTGTGTAACCACACAAATATACTGACGTATACTTAATTTTTAAACTTTATTTTAAGTTATGTTTTGTAAATTACCTCTATGTAACGCTGTTAATGTTTAAAAATGTTTCTTATTCCTTTAGCAGCATTTTGTGTTTCTGTAGCAGCCGATTTGATTTGAATCTATTCGTTAATTTGTTGTTGAAGATTATTTTTTTTTAACTTGTTTTTAACAACTAAGGCAGTCATAGTAATGGTCTTGGAGTCTTAAATAAATTAAGTGTAAAATACATTACCAAATAAAGAAGAAGCAAAAAAAGGTATTTTTTGACAAAAAATTAAAATTGACTAAAAAACAAAATTAACATTTAACATGTAATCTCATTAAAGAAAACTAACTGAGCATATTGTTTTGATGACTTAAATTATGTAATTAAAATAATTAATCCATTAAAACAGTGTTATAGAGTCACAAGGGTATATTTTGATCAGATTTATGTTATACATGCAAGTGAGGTCAACCGGCTAGCGTAGGTGTAAGAGTGGGTTTATACGGTCTTATGCACTTTAAAAAAATAAAAACATGCGAACTTAACCTAGCCATTTATGGCAAAAAATACGCACAAAGTAATAAAAATTTATGAAAAACAAAGTGTTCAAGTTTCCACTCCAAAAACTCCAAACCACAATGAAAGACCCACTCAAAGGGGTGAGAACCTTGAAATTTTGGAGTGTCAAAGTATGGCACAAGTGAGTGGAGACAAATGGCCGGTTCAATCTCCGATGTGAAGCAATGAACGCTGTTAGATAAGAAAATGGCGACTTGTACGAAGCAGGGGCTAGGAAAGAGTATATAACTGTTTAGAATTGAATTGCAAGGGTTTTTTTGTGAAAAAAAATCTGAATTATTCTTATTAGTCCTTGGAATTTTCCTAAAAAAATGTATTTTAAGTAGTAAATGTATACGAAGTAGGTACATAAAATTTTTAAAAAAATGACGTTGTGCTTTCTAGAAAGGAATGTACACAATTAAATTTTTTTGTTCATTATTTTTAATATACGTTTATGAAAATAGGTTTCATAAAACGTAAAAACACGTTTGTATGGCAATACTAACTGACTAACTATTAATCTGTTTTGATGAATTATAAATTCACATTTGGGAGACAATTGGCAATAAACCAGTTTCTTTTTATCTGTGTAAATCCTTCTGTTACGGTACTAATATCTTTGTGACTGGTGACGTCATCCCTATTGGTTATTCTTTTGTTGTTTATTGGGGGAAAAGTGTGAAAAAAAATCGATTGTTTCTATTTTCTTCGATTCTAGACTTTCCATGGTCTGTAGCAGATTATTCTTAGGAATTACTTCATTTGAAGACACAGAGCGGAGGTTTATAGGGTTTCATATAAATTCGTTCAATTTGGTATCTGACGAGGACATTACCCTTGTAGATGAAAGCAAATTTTCGGATAAGGCGCTTACGCTACGTGCTATGTTTTTTAATCATTTTACATTTTTACGGTTCCGCGACCTATTTCAGGGGACGAAATATTGCACTAATATATTTTACAAGCAATGTTGTGGTAATTATTTAGGATTGTCGGTCTCTGGACCAAAAAATCCAATGGATGTTGATAAATAAATAAAATATTAATAAGTGGGTCGGTTGAACTAACTTTAATTTTAGGTTGAAATTATGAAAATAAATATCATGTTTCGTAGTACCGGAATAAAATAAAAATACGAAAATCTCATCAAAAAGCTCAATAAATGGTTTTTTAGTTTTTGACTTGATGACATGTTAACCTTAGGTAATTTTAAAATAAATGAATTATTTCACAATACAATGTCGTATTGTTATGACTAATAAAAATGTAAAACACATCCTATCTCAAAATAGCCCCAACATATCTCCATTCTAGTTGATCTAAAGAAACAAACACTTACAACACCAAATGAAGTAATTTCAACTTTACACTGCTATGATAAAGTACAATTTCGCTATACCCTTCGTAATATTAAATCCGATAAACTCTTTATCGGAGAGATATATCCGAGCACTGATAGCGATAAAACGTCAAAATCATTGATTTCCCATTAAATAATTACATTGGGAATACACAAGACGTGTCTGTGAGAAAAAAAAATGAATTTTAGATATTTCTTCGAAAGTTGTCTGGGGTGGATTTTGAACAACAAGATCATATTCTCATTGTCGCTTCTTTCCTTTTGTTTGTTTGTGTCGACTTTATCCATGGTTGGGCAGAGGAATCGGTTGACCAGTCAAGTGAATGATCTGAAAGCCCAATTGGACTCCACCACTCCCATCACTGCTCCAGAAGACACAACAACGTTAGCACCCACTACTCCCATCACTGCTCCAGAAGACACAACAACGGTAGCACCCAATACTCCTACCACTGCTCCAGAAGACACAACAACGGTAGCAACTGCCGCTCCAAATTCAGAAACTACGACAGAAGAGACTATAACCACTGCTGGCAATAAACTTCACAGAAACAAATTGTTACAACTACTTGGACATGCTGCTACAGTGTAATTAGAGATGTGTTTAGTGTAATTTAAATCAATGTCGTAAGTAATAAGATTGTTTTTTTTATCAATAGGGAATAAACATGAAAAAAAAATGTAGAAAGTATGTAGAAATAGTAAATGTACAGTGAAAACAGAATTAGAATTGTACGATAAACCAGGAAGACATAACCATTAAGAGTTAAATAATTAGAGAAATATCTCTATCTCGCTTATCCAAACAACCTTTTCTATGGATGTCATATGGCGCCCGTGTACTTTGACGTCATTGTACATATTGGATCTATCTGACTAACCAACTATTTTGAAGGTTTATACTTTAGGACAGATATTTGAGAAAATGTAACGGATGTATGTATATGTGATATCAAATTGTTAGAAATAATTAAATAAAAAGTCATAAAAATTCCCTAATCTGGTAGAAGTGATAAAGAGTGTTGACGCAGGGCGATTAAATGGTGTAGAATTTTCCTTATAAATAAAAATAACGATATATAATATAACAATATATAAATAACGGGGACGTGTGATCGATTCTTCTGTGAATAATCAGTTTTTAGATCAAGTGAATAAAATTCATTTTAATTTCAAATTCCAAAAGTACAATACCTATATACACTTTGTTCAATCCTTAATCTTTTATCTGTTGATGTAACAAAATTAAAAACTATTCTGACTCATTCGCGATGTTTTACTGTTCGCCTAGTAAAAGCCCTCATGCATTTTTTTAAGTTTCGTAGCCAAAGGGTAAAAACGGGACCCTATTGATAAGCCTCCGCTGCCCGTCCGCTCGTCTGTGTCATCAGCGGACTGTAAGTATCTTATGAACCATTATGGCTAGACTCTTTAAATTTTCAGAGAATGTTCATTTCTGTTGCCTCTGTAACTACAAATTCTATTAAATATTTAAGGGTGCTCCATATAAGAAACATATTTTTCTCGAACGTTTTTCTTCTTTTTGTTTCTTTTACAAAAGTGTTTCAAAATATGAAATTGTTTAATTTTTTACGTATGATTTTACAGAGACCTTTCGCTGTCTCTATTTAAAACTTTCTTGTAACAATTAGCACATTATTCTACCTTCAAGCCAAAGGCTTGAAATTTGAGTAGTCAAATAATAAAAATAATAATAATAAATAAGTAAGCATCCATATGTTATTATTTATACTTACTTAATATATATCGATAATATTGAAGGCAATAGAGAAAATATTACATCAAACAAAAATCTGTCCGGCCAGGATTCGAATCCCTAATTTCATTGGGACACCATTAAATAAACAATTTTGTCGCCGAAAATTACTTTGATTTATTAAAAAATTTAACTAAAGGGTAAAAAGGTGCCTAATTAGATGAAGGTTACAGTTACTATAACTTATATTAAACTGCCGTACTATTCTTACTTACTGATACAAGCAAGCAAGTGAAGAGTGGGATAAATGGTTATTTTGTTTAAATATTCAGAAAAAAATCGATATTTAGACAAACATTACTCAAACACCATATGCATGAGACGAGGATATGTTGTCTCCCTCTATCGGAAAGCAATCGAGTTAGAATGTAAATTGAACTCTTGTAAAAAAACTGCAATTTACATTTAAGGTGCAACCGCAAGTGTAAAAACGTTTTATAAGTGAAGTTAATCACGTTAAAGCTGTGATTCGGTTCGAAGGATTGGAGAGCCAGTGAATTTACCGGCACGAGAGGTAAACCTCTTTACCTCTACATGCGCAACGCTTTGGCGATTCTCTTGGCGTTCCAGACATCAAGGGTATCGTCGCGTCAGTAGGTGGTATCACTTCCCAGCAGGTGAAACGTCAGCTTATTTTGCCATCATGGTGTATAAAAATCTACATGGGCGAAAATCTAAATTGCAGGTCAAAATTGAGAAGATTTCGAACTTATAAGCATAATTTTTAGTTGAAATTGGCTATGGTCTCCATTAGTTTTTGGCCCCTGGGCCGTTTCTTCACTGTCTCTTCTTTTGCTAGGAGTGAGGTCTGAATTCGTTTTCTTATTTCCTCCTATTTTTTCTGATTAAGTTCGTTGCGGGTCCAAATACAGCCTGTAAGGTCCGGGCACAGCCTGTGCGTCATTGCACAGCTGCATTATTCGATCAAAGGATGCCAATTATGACCCTGGTGAACAGGAGTTGCAGTGGTGGGACAGAGTGGCGGATGTGTCCTGAAGGATGAAATACGCTATTTGTAAATTAATAAAAAAAAATCCAAAAGTACAATACTGGCAATAATAATAAAACCATAGAATATTTTTTTTAATTAAAACTTACGATTTTAGTTTAAACGAATTGTTACTATAAGTAACATATGAAATGATAGAGATAAAAGGCTTCAGACTTTTAGGAATCGTTTTAGTCAGTTTTAATAAGTGTATTTTTATCTCTCTCGTAGATCTTTTAATAATATAAAAAGGAAGTTTTTTAATGTTTATAGAAACGAAACTTTTATGACGGCCTCTAATGGCGCAGTGGTGAAACAGCTGTCCTGGGTTTGAATACCGGTGGGGGCGGAACGTGTAATTTCAAAGACGCATTGTTTCACTTACCGGTCTTGGATGTAATATTCTTATCTATGCATTGTATACCATATCGTTGTTTGGCACCTGCAACACAAGATACTGCAGAATTACTGCAGGGCTGAGTCAATGTGTTTGTCGTTAATAATTATAATTTTTACATGTTTTAGGTTTATTTTGCTGTGTTATTTAATTTAATATTGATGTTGCAATGCCTTAAACTCCGGCAGTATAAGAGGCGCTCGACTAATAGGTAATAAATATTCATAGATATAAGTAGCTCCCAGCCGATATAACGTTTACGAATCGCCATTATAAAACGACCTCCCAACTTCCGTACAAACAGCTCTGCAACTCGAAAATCTAAGGAAAAATCTTCAGAAGACAGGTCTGGATAAATTGGACGGTTTTATCTCTAGAAAATATTCCGATACATTATGTGATATTTCATTATTGTATTTATATTTCCTTTGAGAGTTCTCGCAAATATGAACTAAATCTGAATACGTTGTGTGGAAGTGTCTGAAAGAAATAGGTTTATTAATGAAGCTGTGTTTTGTTTTAGAAATATAAACATTAATTATGATTTATTACGTAACTTTTTTCAACCTGGCAACAATACGTTCAACAAACATTATCCAGGAGGAGAGTCTTTTGTGTAGTTCTTCTTATTGCTTCAGATAAAAATTGCGGGTCCCACGACATCAAGGGTTATGTCTATAGGCGGCGTTACAAGTCCATGGTAATGCTTGCAAAAATAAAACAGCCGCTAGTATGTCCAGGCACAGCCTATGCTTCATTGCATTGACGTCACAGTCGATCCTGGTTAACTGGAGTAGCAGTGCTGGAACAGCGTGTGTGCATAGAAAAAAAAAAACGTACACTCACATATGTAAATGTCTTTTATATTAGTATATTTGTTTATGTATAATGTTACATTGATTAATTTTTCTTCAACTTTCCTCTGCCTGTAAATGTTATTTAACTTTAATTAAAGTTTTATATTTCTTGGCTGCAAAAAGAGAGGTTCTGCAATAATCATTTTTATAGCAGCTGCATAAACAATTGGGGTATATAATTAGTATTATGATATTTGACCTCTGTTTTTATGTGTTTTGACCTCGGTGGCGCAGTGGTATAAACAGCCGACTGCTACGCTAGAGGTTCCGGGTTCGAATCACGGCGGGGGCGGGACTTTGTGTTATTTGCAAGATTCATTTACCGGTCTTGGATGATGTATTCTTATTTATTTAGTATATACCATATCGTTGCTTAGCATCTACGATACAAGTTCTTACGATATTTAGTGCAGGGCTGAGTCAATGTGTGTGTTGTGATGTGATGTGGTGTGGTGGTGATATTTGTCTAACAAACATCCATTTAATTAATTGAATGCATAAGGTGAGTTGCAAGTTGAAAGATAATACAAATTTAATTAATTTAAATGGCGTATTCTCTTTTTCATCTGAAAATAATAATTTAACATTAACAACTTTATTTACAAATATATAGAGCTGAAAAATTATATCAAGACTCGAGACTTGTAGCAAAAAACTTGAGATCTTTTATTAGCAAAGTTATAAGTAAAGGCATTTTATCGATACGAAGACAGTCATCTCATCAGGGCAGAGCGTTGTAACAGGATAAAATTATCCCCCCAAATTTGTTATTCCCCCTCCCGTAAGATCTCATCAAATTGCTTTCGGAAAAATTGATGAAATAAAAATAACTTGAGATGTTTTGTACGGAAAAATTTCGATTGACAGGATCGTTTCTATTGGAAAATCAACAGGAATTTCTACCTTCCTCTTTGAGCCATGATTAGGTTAAGTAGGTATTCGGTTCATTGTCTACGTGAGGTAATTATTAAATACATTATTCAGTTCCGAATTCTTTTTAGGGATCGACCCCTTAAGGTTGACATCGAGACTTTAATTCTTATGCGGAACTGTTTATGTGGTCGTCAATATTTATGTCGTTTTTTAAACATCGAAAGCTGGTTTAACTCATGACTTTCACCGATCCAATCGTTGCTTACTATAACATCAATTTATTATTTGCTTACGTTTGGTTACAATCACTGTTCAGAATACCTTCACCAGTTTTTCCTAAAACTTCTCCTGCGTAGATTTCGTATTTTTGTTTTTCAATAAATAGTTTCCTGAGACTCCATTGTATCATAAGTAAAAATACTTTTGAAATCAGATCAAAATTTCAAATGTAAAAGAACATAAAAATGTTATATCTTTATAATTGAACTCGGTGGCGCAGTGGTCTAAACAGCTGACTGATACGATAGAGGTTTCGGGTTCGAATCCCGGCGGGGGCGGGACTTTGTGTTATTTGCAAGACGCATTGTTTCGCTTACCGATCTTGGATGTTGTATTCTTATCAATGTAGTTTACACCATATCGTTGCTTAGTTCCTGTGACACAAGTTCCTACGATACTTACTGCAGGGCTGAGTTAATGTATGTGTCGTGATGTGGTTATTATTGTCATTGAGTAAATATTATAAAATACCGCCGAATGCTTCATCATATGTTGAAAGTGGTTAGCTACTTTTCATAGTAAAGGTAGCTAAGCCTCCGGATCCGAGCACCGCGGGATCTAAAGGTGCTTTCACATCGAGCTCGGTGCGAATAAGAGAGATTTGAGACATTTTTGATTTATCACCCTCTGAGGTTTGGGGATTGATCCTTGCAACGCGTTCATACTATACCGGATTTCGACAAATTCAACTTTAGGAAGATCATGATCGGACTATTACACTGTACACTTAGCCGGTAGCCATCTAGTTAAGATTAATGATATAGCAGATTTTAGCAGGACAAATCATAAAATAGCGGCGTTTCATGATATGCCTAGGAATTTTGTTGTGTTGTGGATTGTACGGTCAGCCTAAGAAATAGACAAATCGGCTGTGTTTTACTAAATTCATATCGGTGCAGTCTTTCTCTTCCATACCTATCTGTCACCCGTCGTCGTCTCGTAACTCACATCCTAATCATTGTTTAATTTGAAAGGAATAATTACAGCTTCTTACCATTGTGGGAAACAATATTTGAGATACAAATTGAGAAGCCAACAAGAAATTATCAACATATAATACTAGCGAACTATGTATTGAATTGGACATTTTATTTTACTGGTGAGAAAGACAAAACATTTTTTTTTATTTTTGTTTTATTCAAGACCAGGCAGACCTTGACCACCAACCCGCCTGATGTTAAGCGGCGTTGAGGTCTAAGGTGGATCATGCCTGCCTAGGAGAAACCTATTCACTCTTGCCTATTATGAAATAATTAAGTATTTGCTGACTGATTACCTGATGACTAATGTGACTATAAAGAAAATTAAAAAGCAAGTGATAAGCGTCGTGACGAACAATTAAATCAGATTTAATCGATAAAAAGATAACACATTAGAATCAAAAAATTCAATATTTTGTTTTAGTCATAAACGAATAAAATAGCATTTTAATAAAAGTATTTTATCAAATTATTTTAATCCTTAATTGAACGAGCGAGTGAATTAGAGTCAATTGGAGCAATCTGGTGTTTGTATGTCCATATGTTTGTTTATATAAATAATAATAAATAACCACATCACGACACACACATTGACTCAGCCCTGCACTAAGTATCGTAAGAACTTGTATCGCAGGTGCTAAGCAACGATATGGTATATACTAAATAAATAATACAACATCCAAGACCGGTAAGCGAGACAATGCGTCTATGGATACTTGTTTGTCCGACGATAACTCAAGTACCATTGATTTGATCATCGTTAAATTCGGAACGCAAGTTAATGAGGACAAAATAATGTTTAAGTTGGAACAATAAATAAATTTGAGGTTCAGATAATAAATTTTGGGTTCGAGCCTAATCGCCTATGGGGTTCTGAATGTTAGAGTGAAACCTTGAGCATGTTCGTCTCTGGTAAACAAAAGACATTGTGCTTATAAAAATAAATGGCGTTGATCACTGACAAAACAAGTGACAATACATATGATATTTGACAATAATTTGACATAACTTAAAACATGGATTTGAAAAGAAATTGAAATTTTCTAATTACTTTACCGTTCTACGAAAGACATAAATGAACTCAATATATGATTAAGGAAAAATTCTTCGAAAGACTAGGCGGTGTGGTCGAAAAGATAAAAAAGAAGAAGTGGCATTTTTTTGACTCTATCTATGACTGTAATCTTTGGTCTTCAACAAATCTAGTTAAAATCTATTAAATATTTCCTAATATAATTATACTATAATGTCTATAATTCAACCTCTCATCACCCAAGATATAGGGTCGCGAGTTCACAGTTCGGTCCAAACCACAAGTCGTATTTGTCTGGTTTTAGTAACATTACCGTGTGTTTTTTTGTATATTTTCCTTTTATAATTTAAAAAAAAATGTATACTAAAACCATATTTTTCTACTCCTACTCAGAAACCTAGGTCATTGTTCGTGACTGATTCTTATTTCATATAAAAGCGATGAAATGTATTAATAAAGTTAGACTTCAGGTTAATGCCTCCCTTGAGACTGGTATATTTTAAGACTAAACTATTTTTATGGTTTTTATTTTAGTTTTTTTTGTAACGTTAGAGTTTTTTTTATTGTTTTATATTGATAACAGTATATATACTGTTCGTGCACCGTTTAAAAAATCAAATCAAAGATATTTATTTTGTGAATATAAATATTTACATGCAGATGTTGTTACGTAAGGTAGTCCAGATGTTCAGCCAGTCTTTAGGCATACGAATATTATTTAAGAAATGTCAAAATATTAATTAAAATAAAACTCAACGTAAGCAATTCATAGTTATGTCAGAAAAATATGTCATTATGCACTTACAAACTATAATGGCGTAACTCACAAATAAAATCAGCGTATTAAGGTTTTGACCACCTCGGTGGCGCAGTGGTGTAAACAGCCGACTGCTACGCTAGTGGTTCCGGGTTGTAATCCAGCCGGGGGCGGGACTTTGTGTTATTTGCAAGACGCATTGTTTTGCTTTACGGTCTTGGATGTAATATTCTTATCTATGTAGTATATACCATAATCGTTGCTTAGTTCCTGTGACACAAGTTCTTACGATACTTACTGCAGGGCGTAGGCAATCTGTGTGTCGTGATGTGGTTATTATTATTAATATTATTAGGGTCATCTTATGCTATAGCAGTGGTACAAATATACCACTAAGGTAGCAAACAAGCATACGGTCAAACTGATGGTAAGCAATCACCGTAGCCCAGGGACGTTTGCAATAACATGGGCATAAAACATGCTTTCCCGACCGGCCCTCCTTTCTCTGGATACAAAAAAAAACGACGGAGATTTATTTGTAATTTACTGTTGAAAATATTATCTATGGATATGTAATTCAGCTAAAAAGTATAAATTTTTAGTTATTTTATAAAATCAGCTATTTTAATATAAAATAATAGTAAAAGCTATTCAAAAGTTAATGAGTTTCTATGATGCATTCATGAGAAACTAGTTAAGATTGGTATCATATTTTGTAACGTCGATAAATAAATTAAAAAATGATATTTTAGAAAAATACTTCATTCTCTTAAAACTAGCGACTGGCGTGCAAATTTCTTAGAATATCAATAAAAAATGTGCATAGTATAGTAACCTAAAATGAATTTCATCATTTTATAAAGTAAAAAAAAACAACCCTTAGCAGACATGATCATATGTAATAAGATATTTTATACCTTGTACAAACACACATATTCCTGTCGTCATAATATTAAGAAAATGTTGTCGTAACATGATTGATGGAGGATTGACAAAATATATTTTTATTCCATTAAAAGCAAAGGAAGGATTCCGAACAGACAGCCCCACAAAAACAAGATGATGGATGAAATTATACTGTTTACTGAATGTCCTATTTAATTCCATACAGTTTTTTATTCACCAAAAAACATAACCCTATCTTGGCAGTCGGAGAAAAATCAAAAAGGTCTTAAAATAAAAAAAATGGCGTTAAAAAGACAACTACAGCTTTTGTCTCGCGCGTAACAATGTGTGAGGAGGGAACAAAACATTTAGTTCTCTTGCAAGCGAAAGGCGAGCGGTTACCGTTTGAGCTGTAACCTTTCGTAGTAGGCGGCGTAGTCAGTGTGCTACGGTTTCTCGGCAGCGCCGGACGCGTAGTCATATCTCTACGACACTGCGATCGGGATTTCGTGACGACTTGTTGCAAAAGTGAACAGTTATTAAAAAAAATACAGTTATTATTTTACAACTTATTTTTGTTTTGAGTGACACTCCAAAACGTTTGCGGTGATGTTTCTTGTGATGATAAACATGTGATTTGGATTTTAGGTAATTTTTAGGAGTATTAGTTAAAAGAACTGTTAAAGGGTTGCCTTGATTCTTAATTTTTTATTACAAATGATTAAGAAAGGAAACAGTAATTCATTTTCGTGAAACATTTTTTTTTTCGTTTCACTGTATAAAAGTTAGCAACAGTCACAAGAAAAGGTCAAGCCAGTATTTCTTTTTCAAGTTAATTAGCATTTCAATTTTAAGGACTATTGCAAAAAACAATGAAATGAATTTACCATAAAATGTTTTGAACAAAGGAATGTTACATTTATGCTAAAGTTTCTATAAAATTAAAATTTTTAACATTCATTAAAAACAAAATTAACCTTTTGAAATTGTTGATTATTTCAAACACCACATTTTGAAATATGAATATGTTTAAATAATGGACATTTAATTTAATTTAATTCGAACAGACCTGAATATAATAATGATGATATATATTATGAACAATTTTATTCATTATTCATCAAAAAATACAATTAAATAAAGTTAATGACACTATTTTTAAATTGAGAGCGGCAGAACCGATTTCAATAATCTAGGATTTTCCCCGAATAGGTTACTTAAGAATAAGAGTAATTTATTTGTTTAACATGTGTATAATATATTAGCATATTTAGTTTAGAATCAACACATTAGGCCATTGCTGGCGTACAAATATAGTAGTTCAAATTTCATGCAAATGCTCTTTATAATTTTAATTAAAATGTCAAAAAAGAATCAAATATATAAAGAATAGGATTATGTATGATTATATATAAAATTAGAAAAGTTCAGGAGTAAAGCCGGGGTGCAAAAGCTAGTTCAAAATAAATATACATTAACCTCACACAGATACAAAATTAAGTGTAACTAATAAATCCACATGAAGAACAAAATAGAACCAATGAGTGTTAGCCATGAAGACTAAGTGTTCATTCTAAGTTACTTAGTGTATTAAAACTTTCGCTAGAAGCTCGCATACTACACTCTAGTGTATATAACATTAGTTATTTGTCTTTAAATCCTAAAACTAAAGAGTGAATTTCTTTAAAATAAAACATTATCAAAGAATTATAAAACTTCAATCAAGTTGTTGTGTTCGGCAGCAACGCGTATATGACACAAATGCATGATGCAAGCGTTTGTAGACTAAAGTAAAGCAACTTTTTAATATTTAAAAATTAAATATTGTTCAAAATAATTTAGAAAGAAATCGTTTCTTGTTATTACTATTCAAAGTCAAACTCAAAATGTTTTTTATTCGAATAGACTTAAAATAAGCACTTTCAAATCTTCATTTTTTTTCTACCATCGGTTTATTAATCATAAATTACGTAGCTCATCCAGGGTACTGTCGTATAAGGTTTAACATTATGTAATTATTAGATCATTTCGCAAAAGAAATAAGAACAAACAAAAATAATTAAAAAAAACATTAAATTTTTGACATTCTCTTGAAAGATTCAAGAATCTATTTATTATGGTTCATGAGATACAGTACGCTGACAAACAGACAGACGGATAAACAGTGGAGGGTTCCCTTTAGGTATAGTATTCTAACAACTAAAATGAATGCGTTCCATTATATTCTAACAAGCAAGAATCTCTTACGTTCTTAATGACATAGCAAAAAATCCATATAATTTTTGATAATCACTAATTTATTTTTAATGGCTTCAAATTTTACCACATCAATATTTCCAGAAATAATTGTCTCGAAAAAAAAAATGGTAGACAAAATTAAAATTTAGGTTGAACAAATTAAGGTTTTTCTTAATTTCCTTACCTCATTATTTAGTTACTAATTGTCTTAAAGAAGCCTTATACTTTAAATGATTAAGGATAATTTTTAAATCTTTAATTATAGTTACCCGATACCCTCTTTAAGGGTTTCTTGGGAAAAAAATCGCAATTAAACGATCTAGTTAAAGAAACACTTTCAGCTTTTTATATTTTGAACATACAGTTAAAATTAAAGGTGCATTTAAAAAATTATTAAAATTTATTATCACAATTAATGAGATGAATAATATTGTCATATGAACTGTCAATGACTCCTGTAATATATATGACATATATGGAGAAAGCGATATGATCTAACTTAAAATATTTGTCTATTCCTTTTTCTCATTACAATTATAATATTTTTACACATTATTTTTATTTTTGTATGAGATCAATATCCTCTCCAAATGTGATTTTTTCCAAATGCTCCTTTCAAAGTACTACAAACTAATTCAAATTTTAATCATTATTATTTAAGTTGTGCAAAAACTAAAAAAAAACAATTAAAAAGTGAAAGATGGACCGATTTGGATGAGAGTTTTGAATAAATGTCGCCGGTATGAGGATCGAGAGGACATGCTTTTGGTCTATGCTTCAGGCATTGGCTCTGCTTCCGACGATGGCGTTGAAAGGTCAGTAATCTTATATTTTAAACCTTGTTCTCTTATATAAATAATATTTAGCCTCGGTAAAACTTAAAAACGGCTATACCAGTTTGCATGATTCTTTTTTTTTAACTTTTGTTTGCTTTCATGAAATGGCTTAATTTTTTTAAATGTTCCGAAAGGAATGGTCGCCAAGTTTGTGGGATCAACTGGTACTATAGTAAAAAAAAAAAAAATCTATACAATAGAGGTGTATTTATATTTGCTATTTTATTTAACTTAATGCGTCCACCGATCTTACATATATTATCCGTTTATTTATGAATACAATGCATTATTCTGTTGTTACTATCCCTTTCAAATTAATGTATATAATGTTTTGATATTTGTGTGAAAAAAAACATACACATTCATTATATTTATGGAACAGTAAAATAAATAATAAAATAAATAGTAAAAAAGAGACGGACCTGGACTAACTGGATACCATTTGGTTCATTGTTTTGCACAATTTATCCCACCGAAAGAATAACGAAACGAAAATTGCGAAAGAATTATACATAGGATAATCAACATCAAAAAAAAATGTTATATCGAATACTGACAGGATTAATGTTGTCTAGTTATAACAATTAATTATTATTTTGACTCTAACCACAAAAAAAAAAAAAAAAACGCCCTGTGGAAAAAAGATGTAAGCTTAAAATAATGATTTTACAGTAGATTTTAAGTTTTTGTAGAGAAAGATAGGAGAAAAAATTAATCGTAGTATATATATTTTTTTTATTAGTTTCTTGTGTTTTAGACAATAGAAGAATAAAATGATAAGTTAATTTTAACGGAACGGATTATGAACGCGGAATTGTAAATAACAACGTTTTTGCCAATCATTCGTATTCAAATTGAACCCAGAGGAAGTCTTGTAAAAAAATTGTACCTAAGCTATTTATAATATTCTTTATTGCTCAAACTCCAGAGTATAACAGTACAAGAAAGTAATTTATTAATTTAATATTTAACTTAGCGGATAACTGGGAATAGCCTAGTTTCTTATGTAATTAAATGAATTAACAAACTACAAAAATAGCGAAGCGAAAGCTTCACGGTGCTCCCAAAGGCTTTAAACGGATTTATTCCGGTCGCCAGAAAACGACTTGCGACTATAGTTAACGTTGATAATTTATTTAAACACTTTTTTTTTAAACTTAAAGGTGATTTCTATTTCGACAGTCTTTTATTATAAAACATGAGATGACAAGCAATTTAATTTTTGAATTTCGTCCAGAAATTTTAAGTGTTAAAAATATGTTTCCTATTTGCACAGCTACAGTTTAAATAATGTTACTATCAAAACAAATATGAATGATATTTGAAAAATGCAAGATGAAAAGTATTTCATTGTGAATGTAAACTTCTAAATGTTTAATTGTTTGCTGTCATTAATATGACTGAATTGTGCGAACTTCCATATTACATTACATAAACTAACGCCGTAACTAACCCAACAAGAAATGGTCAGTAGTTATGCTGAGTCCTAGTGTGACAGGGTGCGATTCTGTCGCCACTATCCGGGCACAATGAGGACCCTCGACCGGTCGGGTCAGGTCGGTCGGTTAACCAAGGCAAGTAACAAACTGAGCCACCAGTCCTCTGAGTAAACTTTCCGAATGAGCCAAGGACTTTATTGAGGATATATATGAAATATTTCGATACATATATATGCTAAATCCATTTTAAGACACATATAGCTGAAACTAAAAGAGGTTATCTTCTTTGATTTGAGCGTAATGGTATTTTAAATAATAAATACGACCCTCAAAACGCTTAGCCGTTCGTTTGCCAGTTACATACCTATACTTTATCTTTACGAAAATGTTTACAACATTTTTATCATACTGAAAAGTTAATAAAGTCCCATTTTCACTGGATTCATCTTCAAAATAAATTCACGTGTCGCTCCTATTTATTATTCTCGCCGAAGAAGGAATGCGTCCACAGAACAATGGCGAAACCCTAAAAATGGCGACCACCCGTATGGAATAGTTCGAATTTCAGATTTTGTTTGTGCGTTCCGAACTCGGGAGTTTTTGTACGGAAATTCTGAACATTAGCATTTGGTGACAGGTGGGAAGCGACTCCGAAAACCTTTGTGTGACATACCTATGACGATACTAACAAATTCTTCAAAAACTAATGGCGCTAGTTGTCTGTATTAAAGTTAAATTTCCATGTAAGGTTCTAGTAAGGAAATTTTCCTCGCGCCCCAAACTTATGCCCGAATCCTTTATTCCGTTCTATTACTCTTTAAGTTTTATTTTTATGTAAGCTTTATTGCTATTTTAGGGCTGTTGTTTAGAGACTTTGATGTGACGGTAAAAGTGAGCAAAAAGTAAGTTTTAGTGGTTATATACGGGGACCAAATGGTAAAGGGAAAAATGGAAAAAATGGAGTATTTTGCCGTGTCAGTTTTAACTGTTTGTTTTTCGTGACCCAGTTCTGAAACTAAATTAGAATTTGTAAAGCACACAGTTTATTTTTAAATAAGTCACATTTTACTTTAGCATTAACTCTCAGACTAATGAATGGATTGTGCTGCAAATAGTTTAATAACGGGATGATATTATGTTGTATATTGTTTTTGTTCAAAGTAAAACTTAATTAGGCATTAATTTAAACTTCGAACCCTTATTATTCACTGTCTTGGTCGGGTACTAATTTGAGGTGTAGAAGACAAACTATAGTTCATCAACTAAGCTTACATGTAAAAAGCTTACATTTTTTCAAAAAGTGTGGTAGTAGGCTTGATGACAAGGTGAAATATCAGAAAAAGGTTAACTAAGGATAACTATCTGGCCCATGACAATATACCACAAACGGTGATTTACGATTCACTGCCAAAAAAGGAGAAAGCGAAAATTTCATACAAAACAACCCCAGCGCCGGGGCAAAACGATCCTTAAACAGATTTTCGTATTCATAATGTCTGGTTAAAAATTATATAAATATGACTAATGAATGGATTGTGCTTCAAACAGTTTTATAACGGGAAGACATTTTGCCGTATATTGTTTTAGTTCAAAGTAAAACATAAACTTAACGTAAAGCCTACGACGTCGGTGGCGCAGTGGTATCGGTATCAGCCGACTGCTACGCTTGAGGTTCCGGTTTCGAATCCCGGCGGGGTGGGGACATTGTGTTATTTGCAAGACGCATTGTTTCGCTTACCGGCCTTGGATGTTGTACGCTTATCTATGTAGTATATACCATATCGTTGCTTAGTTCCTGTGACACAAGTTCTTACGATACTTACTGCAGGGCTGAGTCAACGTGTGTGTCGTGATGTGGTTATTATTATTATTATTATTATCAGTGGGAAGTGGGTAAAGTAAAAAAGTACAAAAGGTACCGTACCCATATGATACAACCCTTTTGATATATAACTTACTTACACAAAAAGTAACGTTGGTTTAAAGAAAATGTTAAACAAACGACTCAGAGATTTTGTAAAATCCTTAACTTTTTTCAAAATTCATGGTTAAACAAGCAGACGGTTCAGCTGAGGAAAAGTGATACCGTCTTTTGAAAATACGATGCCCTCGATGTCTAACGCCAAGAGCACCGCCAATGCCCAAGCGTAAACATAAACTAAGCTCTAATTAAAACTATAAAAACGTAACCGTTTGTTCTTGCTTTGACATCTTAATTACATTTCAAGAAAAAAACTTAATAACTTAAGGCAAAGTTAGTAATCAGTTGGTAGATTTTAATTAAGAACACAAGTGCTATATTTTAACAGTCGAATCGAAATGTTGAAGTCTCGCTCGCCCCCAGCAAAATATTAAGGCGTAACTAAGTTAAAATAAGTTGGATTTAATTAATGAGTGTTGATATTCCGTTAATTAATAACCAATAGAGGAAAGTTTAGCCAAGTTTCCGCTTTCTCTGTAAACAACCTCCATACATTTGGTACCCGCCTCTGAAGTTTGTGATACTATTATTAAAACTTTTAAATCCCCGCAAATAAATCAATGTTCATGATTGTTTATGAATAATGTTCTCGGTCGCTATGTCTGCTGTTTTGTCAACAACTAATTTTGTAATAGAAAAATATATATATATCAAAAATAATGTAAAATGATGGACTAGAATTAGACAAATTAAAACAACGACAAAATAACAATACATTATGTACAATTAGCTTAATTGGAATGATTAATTAATTATAACAATATTCTTAAAATAGTCAATTCTTTTTTCGCATCCTGTTATGTACCGAATATGTTTCTGTATTTTTTTTATATGTTGACAGACAAGCATATAAGACTGTATATAATTTTTATTTATTTAAACATAACCATCAACAATGTTTATTTTATTACAATCTAATTACTATATTTATAAATTGGATATTTACAACAACAAAAAATCGGCCAATTGTGAATCGGACTCGCATATTAAGGGTTGACTAAAAAGTTTAAACAATATATATTTTAAATTATTTCGTAAAAGAAACGAAAACAAGAAAAACATATCGAATAAATCACTTTTCTTTTATAAAACCCCCTTAATTTTCATTTCTTTATGTTTTTAGTTTATGAGATACAGCCTTCTGACAGTCAGACAAACGAACGACCCGACAGCGGAGGCTTAGTAATAGGGTCCAGTTTTTTAACCTTTGGGTAATATCCCTTAAAATACATACACACTAGTAAAAGTACTCTATATTGATCTTTTTACCCGAAGGCGAAAAAAGGATGGTTATGTTTTTAGCACAACTTTTCATACATTTTATTTAGGCCCTATACCAGGTGCGTTTACAGTAGGCAAATAAAAGAGGTGCGCGGAAAGTAAGTGCCGGATTAAAGGGTGCCTCAGATATAAGGCTTTTAGCAGAATTTCAGGCAAATGTACGGTAAAGATTTTACCTCCAGTGATTTAGCAGAAAAAATGTACTCCAAAAATGCTTGGTGATATCCCGAGATTTCTCTTTGGTGTGTTTGAATATATTATTTACTTACGGCGGGATGGCATTGAGAATTTCGATTAATAGCAAATGGGTACAGATTTTCTGTAATAATACAATAGCCTGTCTGTGTACTTAGAACATGAACACGATCCAGTATCACGCATATATTGATGGTATTGACAGTATTGCTATAGTATATTATTTAATTTTATACAACGTCATAGGTAAACAAGCAAACGGTTCACCTGATGTGATGTTTTTGGTGTGTGAGTGATAGAGATAATTGTCGCCGCTTATTGACACGACGATGCCCCTGATGTCGTGGAACGCCAAGAGCATCGCCTATGCGCTTATGTTATACCTCTCGTGCCGGTAATTACACTGGCTCTCAAATCCATCGAACCGAAACATAGCAAAGTGCTTCAAGGCAAATAAAAAGGAAACCCTTCTGTAAAACCATAACCATAGTATGTAAACGTATTAGAATATCAATAGACTAGGATCAGTATACAATATTGACAGTGGGGCACTTGCTATATGTAATTGGTATGTATATGAATTAACAAAAACCACACATTATACAATTCATTTAACCACTTAATATTAAACAATAATATTATCAAGCCGTGTTAATGCTATCCATCATGAAATAGTCGCATCAAATGCTCTTTTATATATATTTATTTGTTTCGCTTACCGGTCTTGGTTGTAGTATTTTTACTATGTAGTTAATATCATACCGTTGCTTAGAACTTGCGACACAAGATTCTTTAATCTTTCCGTAGAGCTGAGTCAATGTGTGTCGTGATGTGGATATTATATACTTACCTTGCCCATGTGGGCACTAGAAACTATAGGTCTCGAGAAAATATGGTGATCGACCCTCTTAGACAGCCTTTATTCTACAAGCGTTTACGCCATTACGTAACTTGAGCGCGAGGAAATGTCATTTCTATACATTTGGATTTTTTGTTGGCGTTATCGCTTGCGGAATCATGGCATTTGTCTCAGGGGGCGGGTTAGTTAACCTTTTATCACAAATGTATTAAACCATTTCCCTTTATAAAACTTGGTTCCTCTAACTTGGTCACAAACTTTTTAAACCGCTAACTAAGCCATCAAGCCTAGGGCGTATGGACGTTTCAAATTTGCAATGGTTTACGTGCTGCTGACCCTCCAAAATCCAGAATTCCCATTTTTATATAAGAAGTCTTTATCCAAAACTATCGTTTAGAATTCCGATTTGAGCAGGTATATGCTCTGGGACCATTTTCTTGCTATTTGTAATGATTTACAGTATTTAACTATATATGTAATTATTTTGTCATTGATTAGTAGGTACTGCTGTTTACACAAAGTTGTGGGGTGGGACTAAGGGAATTAATCATAAATTTGTTTGCAACGTATTTCATTAGCTAAATATGATTTTTTCTAGCGTCTTAAATTTAAAATTTCTTACCGTTTAATGTAAATAAATAATGATAATCTTCTTGTAATTATTTTGTCTCGCCACTGTGAGAACTAGTCAAAAACAGGGTGCGACAAATGTCAACGCTCTAGGTTTGACATAAGACTGGCATTACGTTGCATCTTATTCACCACGTTGGCACATTTGAAAGAAATAATTGTGTATAGTGTGATCTTTTTATTATAATGTTGTAATATCTTCTGTATACGATAAGCCATCCCTCGCCTATTGAAGATGGTCATACGACAGTTGAATAAAAGCGCTTCAAGCCTATTGACCCCGCTACTTATTTTACTCCATGGCCCATCATAGTTTTGTGTAGTACCACCATGTGCCGCTATAAAGTTTCTGTATTCAAGTTTTCTTTTGTTACAGACTCTCAAACGACCACCAAGAAGTTTCCCGATGACCCCGAATTCGAAAGACCGATTGGAAACAACACGTTCTTCCTTGGCAGGGAAGCCATCCTTGGATGTGCCGTCACCAATTTAGGGAAACACAAAGTGAGTATCAACCACTCTAATTATACTTTTATTTAACGAACAAGAGAAGTTCTGAGTCTACTGGAACATCCTGGTGCTCGTTATGTATGTTTGAGTGTATAAATGTTTGTTTGACAATAATTCGATTATCATTGATGAGATCCTTGAGAAATTATTAGGCGGAATAATGAGGCAAAAATAATTAAAATTTTCAAGTTCGTATATGAGCCAAATATCTCAAGGGGATTTTGAGATATAGGAAGTCGTGAGTTCACAGTTTGGAGCAAAGCACTAGTTATAGGTATACGAAGACGGTCCCCCACAAAGTGGTCTTGGTTCTTGTAAGGGCTGCAAAGGGAGGCTGGATGCAAGCGGTACAGGATCACTGCGATTGGTAACTGGATGCAAGCGGTACAGGATCACTGCGATTGGTAATATTTGCCTTTGTCCAGCAGTGGACGTATTCTCGATAATGATGATCTTGATTATATGATAACCTGATAGCCCAGTTGATAGCCTGCAAAGTGGGTTCAAAACCCGGTTACGGCTGGACTTTGAACGATGAATTCGAATATATGCTAAGTTCATAGATTTGTCTATCACAATGACGTATTTAAATGCTATTCGTTTATTTAATCGCATCCAAAAAGAATTATGAAGTAAATGATGCCTTTGTAAGTATCAAAAAGTTAGTTTAAAATTATTGTGAACTAATTATGTACATCACGCGCATCACGGAGTTAACTTTAACAGTAACTTGCTAAGTAACAAGGCGTTTCACCACTATAACAATGAAGATGGTAAAGATTTTGGTTTCCTTCAACCGCTACAAGACCGCTTCTCGACCGTTTAAGGGCAGTTACAGACAAATATACTGATAATCACCTAAATAGTAATGTTGTCTATCTTGGTTGTACTAACGCAAATAATGCGAGAACTTTAAGCGTGCATTGTAGCGTAGCACAGTGGCTCTTAAACTTTTTTTTGTGAACCTTTTGAAAAAAAATACATAGCCCAAATTTAAACTTCTTTTAAATATTGATATGAAAGAAATACAGGTGGGTTGAATGAACATTTATAATAAGTGACAAAAAAACTATCATTGTAGTGATGGCTGCTTCCAATGCTATTTTTTTAAAGCTAACTTCTTGACGGAGCCCTATTGGAGGGCTTACAGAGCCCCAGGACTCCGAGAAGCCCAGCTTGAGAATACCTTAAACATTCTCATAAATTACGTGAAGCTGGATGGTGCTTTTTAATAAACTTTCAACTTTATTCTTACATTTACCTCGGCAATGTAAAAATACATACCATATTTTGAATTTGAGTTTTTTAACTGTTAAAATTTTCGAAGTAATTAATGAGTGCATCGGTGAACTAAAAAAAAACTAAAGCTAATCTCGCTAAAAACATGAATGTTTGTATTTAATTTCGAAATGAACAATATATGTGCAAAGGCAAACATAATGCCGAATCATGTAAATATGTAGGATACTGTAAATAAAAGTTTAAGCTTTGCGAGTTAAAAAATGTATTACTTAATAAAATAAACGTACAATTTTGAGCTATGCTAGTCTATTGACGTATCATAGATATGCCATTTTACCTTTATTAAATATATATAATATATAATGACATTAAAATGTTTATATTTACCAATTAACAGACGTATGAAATGATCAAAGATCCACTTCTTTCATGTTCTTCTTATAAAAATAACAGCCGTTCGTTATTCTTGCTTTAACTCGAAGGCGATTGTACCGATTTGAAATTTTCTTTCTTTCTTTGTTAATGTACAGGAAAGGTTTGAAAGGTAAAAATAATGAAATTGTTCTCAAACTGACGGTCACGTGGTTCGAAGTTTGCAACGTCAATTCATTTTCGAGAAAAGCTTGACTGATTTGCTTTTTTTTTTCACTTTGTGAGCTCCGATACACGGATGGTTACACATTCACATATATACACTGAAAAACCTAAGAAATGGTTGTCTAATACACCAAATTATTTGCCTTTGTGTAACTGGCTTTAACAGTTCGGTCACTATAGGACCGCCAGAGCAGTAACTTAGCTGTGGCCACTTGTACTTGTGCTTAACAAGTTTCCTACAACTAGGCTTCAACTTTAGTGCTTTAGGTAATTTACGATTCGAATACTCCAGTAGATGACCTAACTTTGACTTCGGCCACTATATTTCACAGGTGCTTTTACACTTTTTGAGAAATTTCAACTTTTTACAAAAGAAAGGTGCGAACGCGCCAAAGTTTCACGTAACGGTTTCGTGTTTTTAAGTTTTAAATTTAGAATAGTATTACTTCAGATTTGGAAAGTTTTAAGTAAAGATTTTGCTTTAATTGTTAAGGATTTAAAAGCGTTCAAATTTTTATTTAATTGGATTATTGGGTATATCATCTTTACCTCACCTGGGCAACGCATTGGCGTGCTCTTGGCGTTCCAGATATCAAGGACATCTTCGTGTCAATAGGCAGCGGTATCACTTTCCATGTACTTATTGCCTGAAATATTTTCGTATTCTACGACATATATGTGTAAAATATTTGGTACTATCAAAGGCTTCGATTAAATTTATATTGACAAGTATAAACACTCCAATTAGTTCATTGAAGTAAAATAAACATTGATCCAACTGATACTCGATTATTTTGATAAAAATTTTGATCTAATTTAACACACGTTTTTACGGGAACATGTAATTTTTTATCGTGTTGCTTTCTTTCGTGTGTTTTTAATAAGACCAGTGATCGCATTTTGTTTATATGACTATTATTGTTCGATAGACATCACCATATTAAGTTTTAGAAATATTTATTTTATAATATAATATTTATATACATAATTAACTGTCACACCAGAACTTTGCGGTCGTAAAAATCCTTTTTTTTATATTTCTATTTTATCATTAATGAACCCATATACTTACAAAGAATATGAGTCTAAGCTATATACAGTACAAACAAAAGTTACAAATTTAAAAACCCCAGATTGGACTTATCTGCATACATTCGATTGGTCATCCCCATTTTCACCCCCCATAACTTTTGAATGGGGAAACGGATATTAAACAAAAATACCTAAAAAAATGCTCGATTAAGACACTTTTTAAAAATAAAACGACATCAAAATCGCTTCATTAGTTCGAGAGTTATGATGCCATAGACATTTAGACACACAGACAGACACGTCAAACTTATAACACCCCTCTTGTCGCGTCGGGGGTTAAAATAACCATCACTTTGCATGGAAATGACAAGTTCACATAACCTTACAAATTGGACTTTTACCGCCTTATTTTAAGACGTGGACTAAAAAAAACTAGGGTTTAGACCACGCTTGAATGTCAATGTCATAGCAATATGTAGTTCCTGCCAATAAGTATGCTTTTTGTAGTGGAACTGTCTTCGAAATAGTCCTGGCTTCTTTTCAATAAAGCATACGATATAAAAGTTGTAATTTTAAAAAAAGTCTGCAGGTTTCAGTTTAGAAAAAACACATATTACAAATTTATGAAATTGTAGCAAAATTCTACATATTCCGTTCAACCTTTAACTTTACAGGTGATTTTTACAAATTTGTAATTACGATTCGTCATCAAAATTTACTGGCGTTTTCTACAAATGTAACTTTTTATTTAACAGCATTTACATACGTATTTTTAAGGTATGAAGAAAGGGATGTGTTGTAGATTTTTTACATATTTGTAAGATTTATTAAATATAACTTATAAAAAAATGGCAAACTTTTCACTTTTCTTCAAATTTGTAGAAATGTAATTTTTATTGAACCTAGCAGGGTTCTGACTTTAGTCTAAATCTTGTAATAGGGTGGTAAAAGACTCCATTACTTAAAACCAAGACTGTTCCACCACGATCAAAGCGAACATCATGTAAACACTAATTCCACCTGCAATATCAAGACAATCCTATTGGTCTGGGAACAGACTAGTGTGACCTAGATTTCGGTGCCTGCGAAGTCGCTTGCTTGTTAGTCTTTTTGTTTGTACGTTCAGGATATTTGGTGAGTTTTGTGTTTGCTTTAAGCTTGTAATGGAACCGCGTGAACGTTACTCGTTAGTACTGCAGTCGCGTACTGTGGTAACCTTGTAATGATTTGTACGTAAGCTACTCGATAAAAATACGTCTTCCATTGATGGTCTTGTGTTGGTAGTGTGAATTTATATAATTAAATAACGTTTAATCTATCGATTTTTAAAATGAGCTGAAACTTACCACAATTACATTAACAATTCACAAATGTCAATTATTTCTGAAACAATGTAATATTAAATTTTACATTCAGATGTTAAGCATAACTTAATTAGTATTTCAGAGTCATACTTTTCCGTTTTTAGTTTATTTCTTTTTTGCATGGATATGTTTAGGAAACGTTGGATATTTTTATTAAACAAATCATTAATTATTAAAATATTTGTCCACATATATAATGGAGTATGAATAAATTTTAGCGACTATCACACAACTGTGATAAACTCTAAATATTACGTTATCGTGGTTATTATGGCAACTATTGAGAAAGTTAAAGTTAAAGAAATAAATTACTGAATATTAAATAGAAAATATAATCACTCCACGGCGCAATTAAAAGCAAATTGTGACAGCAAATTTTATTTAATTTTTCCTTTGTTCGAGCTGTATTTCGTAATTAGATTTTTCTTTTATGTTTCGTTATTTTGGTGTCAGCATAGCAATTCATATTTCGACCTTTTAATTATAACATTGAACTAGGTTCGTTTATGAATTTGACATCATATGGTAAACCTATTGTAACTGTATAAAGTTTACGTTTTGAATCTGAAAATTCTCGTGTCATAAGTCCAGTTGCTTTCATTCGGTTCGCTGTCCACACCCGAAATCTTTCAGGCGAACAACTTTTCATTCCACCGTGCATACACGGGACTGTATTAAAATTCACAGCGGCGCGTCTAACCCACAATGTGCAGGCCGTGATTTTTGTGCACTTCTATTCCACAGAGCGGATATCCATCCCGCCGAACCCTATATCTGTAAGACAAAACCCTAACAAACCCTAATCACCGAGAATTTACCGAGCCTAATTGTTACAGAGACAATGAGAAAAGATTTCGGCTATTGTTGTTTCCTTTGTAATAAAAGACTTTTTGGTTTTATGCTAGCACAGATTCGCGTACGGGCGGCGGGCGTTAAATATTTAATGCCAAGCCTTTTGTGTAGAACACAATAATGAGTTTCGGTTCACAATGACGCTACATAAATTATTTGCTACGAAATCAATGGTATGTCGACACATCCGGCCCGTTTGCGTTTTGTTGCCAATTCACGGATTGCGCGTAAATAAACGATCGCCTATGTAAATACTTGTGCTAAGCCGTTCATAGGTGGATTAAACAAAACGTTCTGTTGTTTTATCGGTCCTTTTTACAGCTGTAAACTTTTTATTCGGCCATTAAACGTGACAGCCGTAATACATTTGAACTAGCGTTTTATTTCAGGAATAGTTGAACGGCGAATGTATTTTATTGACCTCCCCAGCGGTAGCGGGTCCGGGAAATTACTAATCAAACCGTTTATGTAACTATTTGCGTTTAATTAGTTTTCAGCTATTTACTCAAATATTCAGAAGCATTGGAAAATGTATGAGAAGTTTGAAGGAGTACGTTCTTCTACTTGTAATATTACCTTGGACAGACAAACTTAGAAGTATATTATATTTACTCTTATTCACAGGAAAATCATTTTAATATTTCATTCAATACAAACTATTGCAAACTTGTATTAGCAGATTTTTCGCTATAGCTCAACCCTTTGAACCGGTCAATGGTATACAAATTTTTCAAGAGCTTCAAAGCCGTCAATTCAAAGGATCAAATATAAAATGTTTCAACGATAATATAAAAGTTTAATTTTACTAATACGCAAAAATTGATTCATAGAATCTAGTAGCTATGAATGGTATGGATTCTGGAAAAAAACATCTATTGATAGGTTCAATTTAAGAGTTAAAGCTACAGGTGAATAACTGTTTTATTATGAAGGTGGGGTGGCTGCGCGCGGAGGACCAGACGGTGCTGACGATGCACGAGCGCGCGGTGCTGGGCGCGCGGTACTCCGTGAGCCTGGACGCGCCGCGCACGTGGCAGCTGCGCATACGGCCGCTGCGGGCTGACGACCGCGGCTGCTACATGTGCCAGCTCAACACGCAGCCCAGCATGAAGTGGCAGATCGGCTGCATCGACGTCTACGGTCAGTTCACTTCATTCATAAAAAGGTTGTAATAGTCGTGACTGGTGAGGTTATATACACATACATGTCTAAAATGTTAATTTGAAATGTTGCCTCTACACAATAATTTCAACTAAAACAAGTGAAATATATCAAGTACAACGTTGTGCATTTTTAATTTACAGTGAGCTCTGTTATAAGTTTCCCCATTTAACCATAATCTTTTGTTGAACTAATATATTATGAAACTCAAATTAAACAGGTTTTTCAAGTTTTAGTTTTTGTAGCTTTTTTTCTGACAACGTTCCCTTTAATACCTAAATTGCCACCGCTGTTCACGCATTAAGCCTAAACAAATCAGTACGACCGAATTGATAATAGATCTTTCAGCAGGGTTTAAAATAAAACTAACAATTCAATCAATCGGAATCCTTTTCAGCGGCAGAACAAAGGCCTCATTTCGTCGACCCAAATTGTCAGACCACATTCGAGTAAGCATTTTGATTGACTCTTTAGGCCAAGTCTTGCCCCTCCCGGATTATCGTAGTAGATTGATTGCCCACTGCCTATTTCCGATAGCACACCCTTCTAAGTCCTATTCTAGGGCAATATAGACGGAGAAATCGATTTCTGGACAACAAAAAATAAGTATTAATCGGAAAACTATACAGTTTTATTTCTACTTACGTACCCACCTAGATAATCTTATTGGTGTTTTTGCGAGGAGGTTATTTTGGTGAAAATAATCATTTCGGTGGTTCTTGAATTTTATCATTTTCTTATCATTTTTCAATTGCTCATTTTGTCAAAAGAAACTTCATTAAACTCTGCGAATTTCTTAAAATCATAAACCAGTTTGCAACGAAGTCGTAAACACAAAATGAATCTAATAAAGGCAGACGAGAGCTTAGTAATTTTGGCCCTGTATTTGCATTCCGGGCTGGGACGAGATTTCTTTTTCAATTTCCAAGTTGTTCAACGCTTTATTGAAACGAGTGTCATTCGGGCCAGCAAGCTCGGGTGTCGCCCGCTAACTCGCAACTTTTAGAATAAACCTCCGTTCCGAATTTACACACAGAATTTAGTTTACTAGATCTTCTGTTTTCAAAATCTATCCCTAGATAGTTGCGAATGACATACAACTATTTCGAATTTCGAAAGAAATTGAGATGTCGAAAAACGATTTCCTCTTTGCTGCATTTTCAATTCGAAGGATTTACAATTTTGTATTTGTTGTTATATTTTCGTGTTTATTTTTTAAGGTGGTTAGCAGTTATTGTCTTTATAAGCTCGTAACACTAGGCTTTTTGGAGCTAAACAAGTATAATATATTGAAAACCATTTCTTACATATTCAAATACTCAGACCGCCTTTTTAGTAAACTTAAAATGGGTAAGTCTATTGCAAAAGTACGAGTATTAAAATATAAAAATATTCAAAGGAAAAATTAAACATTCAAAACGGATTAACAAAAATAAATATAACTAACGGCTTTCCAAAACGTAGAGCGTTGAAATCAACATGAGCATGTCTGACGTCACATATTGCATTTTAAAATGAAAATTCTTTAAGAAAAACGAAGCATACTGTACGGGTGTCTTCTAGTGGGTAAGTACTGTCAAGCCCGGAACAACATACCAACTGGGTCACTTCTTACAGTTAACTTAATACCTTCTAGTATTAAACGAGAAGTGTCAAAAGCACGAGCTATTCAAATCTAAACTATAGGTTATTTCTACGTAAAACTAACTACTAACTAATAATTTTCGTCGACAAGTGTATGCATGAGATTTTTTTAAATCTCGTATTGAATTTTTGTCATATAATTAGAGTAAATTCACTTAAACGTGAAGATACAACGTAAACAAAAATTTCGCAACTACTTTCCATAAAAAGTTGTTTCCTAATAATTTAAATATGTCCAACCGACAGCGACTGTACCTAGTTGAGGAGGGGAAAAATAAGAAATTCAACATTAAACATTTCCCGGGAAGTTGAGAATAAATAAAGTTTTACTCTTCCCCTCTGGAGAATGATGGCGCGTTTGAATATAGCAACATTATAGTGAACAGCAACTTTAGATTGATTCACTTAGCGCGAGGAAACGGATTTCCCTTTGAAACAGTATTGCGTCGGAGTTCAAAATAAACTGTTGCTATATAGCGTACTTTTTACAATATATAATGATGGCTCCGCATGATTTAGCTGCTAATACTAATCTCTTAAGACGTCCGAAGCCATATAAAGGTTTAATTGTTAGAAATATAAAGGTCGCGGCATTTTTTTTTTAATTTATGGTGGCAAAAGACGAACGTTTTTCCTAATTATCATTGCGGTGGTATCTTAGGAATAACAGCATTTTAAAGCAAGTTAGTTTTTCTTTGAAAAAAAATTACTTTTAAATAATTAATTCGATTTTCAATTAAATTTCAACTCATTGTTTTTTAAATTCTTTTATTAATATTTTAAAATAATTTAAAGATGATTATTCACTATGGTCTGGTATTTACTAACAATTAACAAGAAACACATGTCCCAAAATGACTCCCGCGACACTCCTTTCTCGGGTGAGTCTCATGACATCCATTCAAACGATGAAAAAGTTTTATGAAATATATTAAAAAATCTACGTAATTTTATATATTTTTACGTGAACAAACTTTTCTTGGCGTCAAAGTCTTTCAACAAACTATTTTAACTTTAACCAATTTCAAACTTTCCCATATTTAAACGCGAATTCGTGTTACCGGTTTGAAATTTGAATGTTTCATGTCGGAAACGAAAAGTAAACAGAAAGTATGTATGAATTGAATAAGTTTGTTTTTTTTTAATAATTTTTGAAATATTCAATTCAAAATGTGAATGAATTAAGTTAAATCTGATAATTGCTTGAATAAAAGTATTTCGTTTTGTGTATGACGTTTATTTACTTCTCTACACAGATAAGTTATTATATAAGTTAAACAAAGATTCTTGAGGTTTAAGTTTGCAACCAGCAGCGTTCGCATGACAACATTAACGTTGCATGCATGTGAATCAGTTACTCTATACCAATAAATCAAATTAATTATTTTATTTACATTCCATTTGTGGTTATAAAATCTTTTGCTAGTTTATTCATCAGAATTCTTACCTAAATATTATATTAATAATGTTAAAGTTTGGATCTTAGTATCTCAAATAAATCAGTTTACTACCTTCATTAATACATAAATGTCATATCATGCTTAAAGATGCTAAAGCATGCTTCAGCATGGATGCATGTTTGTGAATTAATAGGATGAATAGGAATTTTGCGTCGTTTAGGAAAGTTAGAGGTACTTTTATTGAAATAAGTTTAAATTTTATCCGTTGTGGAGATAATGCACCGCGCCCGTGTGTGGGATATTTTAGCTTGTCGTGTCATGCTTAGGGATGTCATAGCATCTATCGACATGCTGCGAGATGCTATAGCATCCTTCAACTTCACGGGATTTGCTTTTGATTCCATTAACATTGTGAGAGTCAGGCCTCAATCGAATTCAGCTCATCCGTTCACGTTTATCAGTAAAAGTCAATTAAAAACTTGGCCTCGTTCGCAAACTGTTTGGTTGCCTATCAGTATGTCAATGAAGTTTAATTCCTTCTCTCTGTTTTAAGAGTGATTGATCGACGCTTATTCAAGATAAAGCTTGAACTCGGCGTATCAATTTGTTTTTTAAACGTTTTAATTTACGTGGAGTTTACCTGTACAAGCGTTTTCTTTGTGTGTTTTTTACGAAACCTTAATGGTTATTTTGTTTGATATAATTTTTGCTCCTGGTTTTTTCTTAGTAATCAGAATGGGACGAAGGGAAACTTCCGTGATTTTAAAAAGTTTTGTCACCAATACTACTGGTGTAAGATTTAGGTTAGTATCTAATTTATCCCCTGTTAGTTAGTGGCATACCGTGGTGTTTAGACGGTCAGGCGTCTTCTGACTGTCTCCCGTTTAGTTTTTTGGCCTCTGGGCCATTTCAATTGCTGTCTCCGCTTTGCTGGGAGGGACGTCTGAAACCGCTTTCTTTTGATTAAGTTCGTTTCGGGTCCCAAGACAGCCAGTAGAGTGTCCGGGCACAGCCTGTGCTTCATTGCACAGCTGCATTATTCGTTGATTATTCGACCAAAGGACGCCACTGTTGACCTGATAAACAGAAATTGCAGTAGTGGGACAGAGTGGCGGGTGTGCCCCGAAAAAAAAAAATGTCAGAGATCTTAATCTGAGTTATTGCTTCATACGGATATGTAAAACTTAAATAATATTGTGTCATAGTAAAAAAGCGATAAATCAAGCGTAGCGAGGTGATTGGTGATAAATATGCACAGACCACTCGTAAATCCAATACAAGAAAATAATTATATGATCACAATTTGAGTAACACAAATTGGTCACCGAATCAAACCAATTTACAAAGACCCCCAGAAGCTAAATATAAATGTTAAATGCCGTTTCCTTGTTTATAATCGTTGCTGTGTTGATGGTTATGTAATATGATTTGTATTTCATAGTTTTTAAAATTTATTAAATATAATTCTCTGTTTACAGAGCAACGCATTTCATTTGTCGTTAATAATTAAAACTAATGATAGATTATATACAATTAATAATAATAGTATTTTACATATTTAAAGTAAACAAGCCACTTTTCTTACATAAAAAGTAAACATGTTTAATTCCGTTCTAGTTTCAGAGCAATAAAAAGAAAGAAAATAGAAGTATAAAATGTTTTAACTTATTTATTGGGAGCAAGGGCATTGAAAGCAAAATGGCCGCTTGGTTTGCGCGGGAAACATAAACATTTTATTTTACTCTCAAGTCTCAAATGTACCTTACACTGTACATGGGCATAAAAGTTAATGAAACACTCATATATTACAAAAAACCCGATTGTAAAATTTTTTACTGCAAAATAAATACCAAGAAGAATAGTCAATATTACTAGCCACAATGCTCTAATAAAAAAAAATTGTACTTCAATTTGTATTAAAGTCTAGATTTAAGAACCAAAAAAATAACTCTCATTAGATAGGGTTGATATAAAACATTGTAGTAAATATATTGCTCTCCTTTATGTAGTTAAGATTTTATTCTTTTCGTATCTTTCTGTACCGTTCCTACTTAACATAACTTAATTTATATTATTTTCGGAACCGGAGAAATACAAAGAAAAAAAGTGAAATAAAGAAATTGTTTTCCACCTCAAGTTATCGAGAGCTGTTTAAGTTCATCATCATAAATTATGTTTTACCTCCCAACCCTTCGTGTTTTTTTTTTAAGATAAAAATTCTGAGAATGCTGCCCTCATTAGAATCGCCCCAGGGCTCACACTTTATAAAACAAAACAATGGCCCATTTTTTTTCTAAGATCCTTTGCTTTTTTAACTGGTCTCAATTATTTTCAACTCGCAACGAGACATGATTGGGTTTCACAAGGGTCGCCAGGGGAGGGACAATTTTGAATTAAGTTAGACCCAAATCCAAATGTGAGGATTTCAAATATCGTACATTTTCTAGTTTTACAAAAAAAAACTGGTTTCATAAATATATTATTTAAATAATAGTCTAATTCTACACGTTTTAAAGATATTCTTGTGTCTTAATAAATTAAGTATCTTAATCCCAAAAAATCTCTTCAAACTTCTACTGATTTTAGTGAATTAGTTACTTAAATAATAAGATTATTTTGCTGATTAATTTGTGATATTTGAATTTTATTTTATTATTATTTTTGACTTGTTATTAATTATGACTAACATGTTATAATATCATTTGATTTTAACAAACAGATAATTAAAATTATGTTTTTTTCAATACAGATTTATAACTTTTTTTTTTTTCACCAGTGCCTCCGGATATCGTAAGCGACGACACGTCAGGGGACGTTTCGGTTCAGGAGTTGGAGAACGCCACCTTGACCTGCAAGGCTACCGGGCATCCACCTCCCAAGATCACTTGGAGACGAGAGGACCACGAACCAATACTGCTGAAGAAACCGCTGTCAAGAGACTTTGACAAAGGTTAGACCAGGTTACAATATATTTGTTAAAGATAGATAAAATGTCAAAATATGCTTTATGAAGAAGTAATTTACATGACGGCTTCTGTAGCGCAGTGGTGTAAACAGCTGACTGCTACGCTAGAGGTTGCGTGTTCGAAACCCAGCGGGGGCGGAACTTTGTGTTATTTGCAGCTCGCATTGTTTCACTTACCGGTCATGGATGTAGTATTCTTATCTCAATACATAAAAACAAGATCATTATCAAGAGAATTGTCCGTTTTATGTGGATTATGTAATTTGACGCGATCTTGTTTTCATCATATACCTAATGGTTGTATTGTTTAATTTAGATTATAATATTACGACGACACCGATGGACGGACAAAGTTATACAAGTTTACGTTCCATCCAATTATATATCCTAGGCACTATTTGTGAATATTTGCTAAATAAATAAATCAATCTCTGTACTTAATATGGTTAGCACCTGCGACACAAGGTTCTTAATTTACTGTCTGGCTGAGTCAATGTGTGTGTCGTGATGTGGTTACTATTATTTTGATGAGGTCCTTCGTTATTGAGACATTTTTCATGTTGTTTATAATTTTTAAAGGCTGGTATCATTACTTTAAGTACCACCCACCCTCCTTTCTATTTTAGCCTCGAAGCAGTTCACCGGTCTTCGGTTCGAAGGATTCGAGAGACAGTGTAATTACTGGAAGGAGTGGTATAACATCTTTACCTTAGCGTTCCAGACATCAAGGGCATCGTTTTGTTAATAGGCGGTGGTATCAGTTTCCATCAGGAGAATCATATGTTCATTTGTCTATGATCTTGTTTATATAAAATTATTTTCCAATGTTTGTTATTTTCCAATCAAGGTATCTTTTTTAAAGTATAGATAGCTTATTTAAAAATATACGCGATTTAATTCAAATAATAAACCACCTAACGACACACACATTGACTCAGCCCTGCAGAAGTTTCGCAAAAACTTGTGTCACAGGAACTAAGCAACGATATGGTATAAACTACGTTAGTAAGAATACTACATTCAACACCAGTAAAAGAAACAATGCGTCTTGCAAATAACACAAAATTCCGCCCCCGCCAGATTCGAACCCAGAACCTCTAGTGTAGCAGGATGCTGTTTACACCACTGCGTCACAGAGGTCGTCAAATGTCGATATGTACATGCCCATAGAGTAAATTTTGGATTTAGTTCATACATTTGCTCCATACGTTTTGATCACCCTATTTTATGATTACATCTTTATTTATTTATTGAAATTGGCACATCAACAGCGTGTACATAAATCTATACAATATTTTATTATAAGGGTGCATAGTCTAGTGCACACGCCAATTACAGATGCACACAACATTTATGGTGCAGGCGTAACAAGACAATATAATAAATACATTTACAAATTACTAATTTATAAAAAATTAAAATGAACTATTAAACTTAAAATAAAAACAAAAATAGAATCTTAAAAAATAATGACTAATAATATTAATATTAATAAAAATATCTAGGATTAAAACAATTTTGCTAAGTGTTATCAGAGTCAGGATTTTTAATTAAAAGCCGCCTTATCTGATGTCAGTGTCGCCGTTCAAAGACACGCTCATATTATAGCTCATCATCATCCTATTAAGAGAGTCCAAGGTTTGTTTTGGATAAAGTCGTAGCGAGGTGATTGGTGATAAATATGCACAGACCACTCGTAAATCCAATACAAGAAAATAATTATATGATCACAATTTGAGTAACACAAATTGGTCACCGAATCAAACCAATTTACAAAGACCCCCAGAAGCTAAATATAAATGTTAAAATAGGGATCTTTTTTTTTGGTTAATATCATAAAACAAATAAAAAATGTTTTGATTACTGTTTGCTTTATACAAATGTCCTTTCTAATGAACATAGCGATAGTTCTGATAAAAAAATGTTCTAAATTATGTATTGGATTTACAAATAAATTAGGTCACGCTCAAGTTGATGGTGTAGAATGATTAATATTTAAATCCTATTGACGTATGTGGAAATGTGTTAACGCTGGAATCTTACAAGTAACGTATAATAAAGCTAGGGCTGCTGCCACACTATCAATAAAATCTTCACTTTATAGCTAACCCGTCAAACCGATAAGGACCGATTCTAATCTTACGTGTAGTTAAAAATTCATATTGTGCTCAATTTCGTTAACAGTTCTTTTAATATATCAAACAATTCGATTAAATGCAACATGAGCTGTTAAAGAATTTTGCCTTTTTAAGTTTGTAGCAAAAAAAAAAATTGTGCATAATTTTGCCCGTAAAAATTTTAATTTATTCTACTTCATTTTTGTAGAATGATATTTTTGGAGAACTTAACTACATAACTTACTAACATTATCAATCGCATTGCCAGCAACCGAACCAAAGAATAAGTGACTCATAGTTTAAATAACTACGGTCAGGACGCAAGGTTTAATGCTTACAACGATACTACAAAAATCAAAGTTATAACGATCTAAGCCAGAAGTTTCATTGTTTGCTAGTGAGACCGCAACCTTTGACATTCTGTATATACCTTGGAAAACAGTAATTCAAGATATTAGAATAGTAATTTTAGCTTGCCATCCATATTTAAAGAACTATATTTACTTTCGTTCTTGTAATGTGGTCGATTTTTAAATGCCAGCTAGTACACGAGAGGTGAAGGGTTTCCAAAGAGGACTGGTACTTAAGTAATTTATATTTAATTATTAAAATAAGAAGGCCAAGGAAACTTTAAAACAGAAGAAAACGAAACGCAAGGATGACGTAGTAAAAGATCATGTCGGGAACGAGTTAAGCCACGGCCAAAGTATATGCATGCATTGCGTGAACTATGAACAATGCGGTCCGAATAAAAGTTTAAAGTGCCAAAAGTTAAGTTAGAAATTAAGAACAAGTATCAAAGAAAATTACTTGTTCACCAGTTAAGGCCGTGTCGAAACAAAATTAAAAAGGTTATATAAAAATGCAAAATAGGAATATAGCTATTGTACGTAATTGTAAAATTTTGAACTAATGAATAAAATAGGACACACAGCAAGTTCTCATACTGCTGCAGCTTTTAAAAGCATTAGCAGGATGCTTGAGTTAAATAAAGTTGGACTGGAGGTCCACTTAAGGAATAACCTTACTTGTCCTTTAAAACAATAACACATACCAGGGACAGGTCAAATTGAAGACGCGCGGTCGTGACCGCGGCTAGGACGATGCTAAACAACTAAAAGAAGCTACTATAAAATTGTTATCCAATAATCCAATCCTACATGAATGATCAAAAATAAATGACTTAAAATAAAGACTTTTATTAGAAAAATGTGCCAGCAGGTTTAGGGTTGTCTGGAAACCCCAGGCAAGTCAAATACCTGTTATTGTCAAGGCCGAAAAAACTAGTCACTCCTGCGCTGGCTAAGCTGGCTTTTGTTCCCTCCTCTCATGGCCTCACAGTCTCAACCTTTTTAAACCTTTCTATAACAGACAATTTTTTTTTGCCATTCGATGAAATAGTAGTTGACTCTTTGCAATCACGGCGTTCTGTGAATGATATTATTTTCCTTTACAAGATCATTAATTATCAAATTGACTCTTCCTCACTCCTTCATACTATATTATTTCGTTGTCCTCGCCGTAATTCTAGATGTTTACATCTTTTCCATATTCCCTATTGTAGATCCAAGATTGCTGCTAATTCATTTATAATAAGAGCATGTAAGTTATTTAATTTAAATAATTGTGACTCTGTCGATATTTTTAATTGCACATATTCTTCCTTTAAGAGAATCGTTAAAAGTAATTATGTTTAATACTTTGCCTTTTTTTTTCTTTTTGTTAATTTATTGTACAGTTATTATTGATTTTGTTTCATGTTCAATTTAATTTCTTTGTTTTAAATTCAATGTTATTTGTTTTGTAAATTTTCAGCGGAAACTTGATTGGTTTATGTTTTTTTTATTTTTGAATTGATTTTATAATAACTGTTTGTTTCCCAAATAAAGTAAAATAAATTTTTGGCAAGATATCCGCTTATTAGTATAAATCTCTGACAGCTCCAAGTCCTTTCGCCGATTCAGAGTACACGCCCTGAGCAGCTTACATCCAGCGGCTCCCAGCGGTCCTTGTAAGGTTGCCCATCCACCAATTCAACTTTCCTACCTATCCGTTGGACTATGTCGGGAAACTTAGTTCGCCCACGGATCTCTTCATACCAGCCTTCGAGCGGAACCCTCTCAATATTGGATTGCGTGACATTGAGCTTACCCATTGGGGCAATAGTTAGCGACTACCAGATAGTACTATATCTATCTAATCCATGTCAGGATATTAAGGCGAGTGTTTGAATGGATCCTGACAGCCTCTTTAGCATAGCACCTGGCTGCTAAGCAAGACGTTCCGGGTTTGAATCAATGTTTTTTCAAGTTTCACTTACTGCCCATGGTTAAAACATTCTCACTTTTATAATATTGTATCCCATATTGTTGCTGAGTTCATTCAGCTCATCGAAATGTGCTGTTATGGATATGTAATTATTTACTGTCTATAAATCTGTATTCTTACGCAGTGGAGAGTTACGTGGGCAGTTCGCTGCCGCTGTGGCGCGTGGACCGGCGGCAGATGGGTGCCTTTCTGTGCATAGCATCCAATGACGTGCCGCCTGCAGTCAGCAAGAGGATCACGCTCCTCGTTAACTGTGAGTAACCTCAGGACACGTGTGTCTTGTATCGGAATCTAACCTAATGTCATTGCCTACATCGCAAACTATCCATAGGAAACTAAACGCCGCGGCGACTTTTGGGGGCAGGTAAAGAAAATTATGAAAACATGGCACAGGCTGGCTTCTGATTTCCGACACGAGTCACACATTTGCGCATAAGGAGCAACATAGACGCGACAAAGAGTTTTATTTAAACAAGTTAGAATAAGTACTCAAAAGGTATAAAATCTACTTACGGGGAAGAATCTGACTTGAAATCACCGTGTTTCGTCTAAATTAAATATGTTACAAAGTAGTGATCCTAAAAGAATTAAGTTTTCGAAATTTTCCAGATACTAACCTAAACTAACTGTGTCTGTGTTAAGTGTGTGCACCAGTGGCTTAGTTTTGAATAGAGCAAAACATCAAACAAAATATTCTAGTGGTTTCATTTTTATGATACAAATAAAACTACGCAGAGCACAGATTAAAATAAACAAAACAGTATTAAAACAACAAAAACACGTTGAATCCGTCGAAACAGACAAACTAACGATGAAATATCAAACACGAGGAAGATACAATCTAAGCGAATACGTAAAGCTGAATCCACACCGCATGGAGACGTGAATAAACTTTGCAAAACACACACGTTTGTACAGCGCATCCTGAAAACACATCCACATAATATACCTTAAATACAAGACGTTAAGGTCGAGAATGTATGCTTATTTTTCATGCTGACTGTAAACAATGTCTGAAGACAAAGGTCTTAGTGCTAGGTACGTTCTATTTGACAATGCATAAATTACTTAAACCCTTTAGACAAGCAAAAGGGTTGGAACAAGCTTGCTTGGTACCTTTGCCCTAAGGGGAAGCATGCCCTGTATCTGATGGAAATTATTTCAACGTGTTAAGGATTTTCTGTGGGCAGGTTTAGTTATAGTTTTTCAAATAATGGTAACATTTTTAAATTGAAATACTTCTGATTAAATTCGTCTTAGCCTTAAGATAGCTGATAGTATGTCCGGGCACGTAGCCTGTGCCTCATAGCACAGTTGTATTACCGTTTCAAAGGACGCCACTGTTGATCCTAGTAAACATTAGTTGCAGTAGAAGTGGCATTTTGCAGTCGAATTGGTTGCCATATCGACCTGTTCTAATTTAAATTGGAGCAATGTACCAAATCAGTTTTTGGAACTGCCCTCTAGTATTGACTTCATATGAATATTTAAGGTAAAATCGTTGAATGATTAACCAGATAGATGAAGAATCCATTACTTTGAACAATCATTCAGGTATTATTGCTCAAAGTGGTTTCATGGTAATTGGTTGATGCGTAAAGCTTTTCAATTTTGTCGTAAAATCAAATCAGTTTAAGTGTCTTAGTCGAGTTTGATGTTTTTATAACTGTTGTATACAACCTCGACCACATTCTGAACCAGCCGTGTCAAACTCAATCTCACTGGTGGGCCGAAAGCATGAAGATTGTAGACTAGATGGGCCGCAATAATGAAAATTGTGACTTTTTATTTCTCTCTGGCTATATTATTATCTGGCTGCTTTCAGAAAAATGCAAAGATGGCTACATGTGGCCCGCGGGCCGCAAGTTTTACGTGGTTGCTCTAAACTTTCTATACATTTCTATAGTTGTCCTTCGAGAATCCCAAATGCAGCTGAAAATTCCCGTCAATAACAAACATGAATACATTACCAAATCAAAATATATTTGTAAATTGCTTTGATTCCCCCTCTTTGTCCCTAAAACGTTTCAGAACATCAAAACTTATTCAGGATTTCAATCAATAGAAAATACAATCAATGTTTAATTCGGCTAATGGAATTTACAAATTGAAAAGGTATTAATGGAAAAGTTAAACACGGTATTAATGATTACAGAAAAGTTTTAAAGTTCTATGACAACGCCATGTTACGCTATTGTGTTTGATACCTAGCATTGTAATTAGACCGGGGAGAATGTGTTTTTGTATTTGATAACTTTTTTATAAAAACAGCTTTTTTGTGACCTCACGTGAAAAAAATGAAAACAAAATTGATATTAGACTTATCTGATTATTTAAAACAAATGTCAATAAAATCTACATTTTATTTCAAAACTCGGCAGGGATTAAAAATCGAAATACGCTAAAGTCACCCCATTTTTGTATTGAGCTCAAAAACAAAACACGAAAAGATCTTCTCCCTGACCTAAATTCGTAAGCATTTATTAAATTCCTGTTCTTACAACCAATGACAACTTACTAAGTTTGATGACATTATTTCAATAGGGAACTGGTGTGGAACTACTTATTAATAAAACAATTTTTTAATCAACTTACATGCGCATAAAAGGCAAACAAATTAATTAAAATATCATTAATAAACATAGAATAAAACCTTCTGTTTTGTGTACTTTTTTTTAACCAAAAAGGACTGCCGTTTATTGACCCAATTAAATATTAATGTTTATTTTTGTTTCTCAAACAGTTGCCCCAACTGTGAAAGTGCCAAACCAGCTGCTCGGAGCCCCATTGGGGACGGATGTCAAACTGAAGTGCTACGTTGAAGCTTACCCGAACACCATCAACTACTGGATCAAAAACAGAGGAGAAATGCTTTTAGATGGGTGAGTGTACACAGCCATGGATCAACCCGACCTGTTTGGAGTTTGTACCGTTCTTAAGTTGTCCAGCGGATTTGGATAGCTATTCTTATGTGAAGCATTGTACTTACCTTTACAGTGAACTGTAGCCTACCCTGAGTTTTACCTTCGATTGTCGCTTGCGACTGCAATCACAAATTTCTACGAATCTTTGTAAAGCGCCCATTTCGGATAGTTGAGGAATTAAGATTGCTCAATACAAAATCACTGCAGTAATCTATGTTACCTGACGTGTTGGAAAACTATACGAACTCATGGTAGACACACGGAAGTACATATCTGTCAGCCGATATTTCGGTCATCTTTTTAAAATTTGCCTATAAAAATTTAAGAAATTACAATAAATTAAATAACGTAGGTGCCTCAATGGATTTGAGGCGGCGTCATTTCAAACAAACAAATTCGTATATAATATTTTTAGTTATCTACTCATTGATTATGTATCAATTAAAAATTTTACTTTTCTTTTCATCCAAATCTAAGCGATCCAAATTCTGGTTTAACCCTTTTATGGTCTATATGTGTCGAAATAAGACAGCCAGGGTCCAAAGATGCCAACAGAACCCTGTCACTAAGTTCGCCCGACTCTCAGCGGGTTGTGTCTCATGAACGGTAATTTAGTCAATTACAGAGTATGTTTTTCTGAAGATCAACAAACTCAGCAATAATTAAATAATAGATTGTCAGGATAAAACACAGCTAGAATAAGTTAAGTCTTTCTTTTGTATTATATTGTTGGATTAATTGAGTTTTTATTACATTCTTTTGTTTCATAAAAAGATTGGTTAATGAGTTGTTTTAATTAACCCAAAACACAGCTATTGATTCAAAAGTTAAATCAAAGTTCCAAGCGAAACCAAACAGGAATCAGAATACGCAACACGTGAGCAAAACATACATATAACATGTCTAATAATACGTAATGTGAAGAAACTTGGGAATAACGTTACAAATCAGCATGCAATTCGGTTCCATTCGGGAAATCAACAGGTTTATAAGCTCTATGTTACGCAAAAATTTTGCGGATTCAAAAAAGTTTGATGTGCTTATTTTTTCATGTGTGTTTGTACTGAATATGTTACCTTATCTGAGTTCCAAAACAATGCAGAAGAATAATTATTTACTAATTACTCTTATTAATAAAAAGCGTTTTTTCTAAAAGCTACAGTGAAAAAAAATCGTTGAAGAAAATTTTGGAAGATAAGTTAATTTGTATTGCATTTTTGAATTACGACCAAAATTAAGACGCTATGTTTTGGCTTTTTTTCCAAAATTTCCCGAAGAGCATTCTATAACGTATCTTCATAGCTAATACAAGTTGTTCGGATCGGATGTACGTAAACACCCTTAATGACTGTTTGTTTGTTCCTAATGTTTTATTTTCCTTATTTATCTCGTAAATGGGCTGTCATGAAATTCGACTATTGATTTCATGAAATACGTGAAGTTAAAAGATGTATCTCTTTTATATGACCTGTATCATTGATTATGTTATTTATATGACCTGTATCATTGATTATGTTATTTATATGACCTGTATCATTGATTATGTTATTTATATGACCTGTATCATTGATTATGTTATTTATATGACCTGTATCATTGATTATGTTATTTATATGACCTGTATCATTGATTATGTTATTTATATGACCTGTATCATTGATTATGTTATTTATATGACCTGTATCATTGATTATGTTATTTATTTATTGAATACAAAACAGTTTTATTAATTAGGTTTCAATACAACATTAACTTTGACAAAATTGTATTCCACTTACTTATATACACTACATACATAATATCCAGTTTGGGGAAATAGTAACCACATTATTAAGAAAAACACTTAGTGGTGTAATATTTCTATCCATTTTCACATTTACTGTTAAAGACAAGCACAGAGAAATGTCAAACAAAACGCGTCATTTTAATAATAACCACATCACGACACACACATTGACTCAGCCCTGCACTAAGTATCGTAACTTGTATCGCAGGTGCTAAGCAACGATATGGTATATACTAAATAAATAAGAATACAACATCTAAGACCGGTAAGCGAAACAATGCATCTTGCAAATAACACAAAGTCCCGCCCCCGCCGGGATTCGAACCCGGAACCTCTAGCGTAGATGTCGGCTGTTTACACCACTGCGCCACCTAGGTCGTCAATATCAGTCAATTTGTTTATATTTTCCTATTGTTTCAGTCCCAAATACACGATACGCGAAGAGAAGTCGGCATACAAAGTGTCAATGTGGCTGACAATACGTCAGTTCTCTAGAAGTGACATTGGCACCTACAACTGCGTCAGTACTAACTCCCTGGGCAAGAGTGAAGGCACCCTTAGGTTATATGGTAAGCAGAAAATGTATAATAACCACATCACGACACACACATTGACTCAGCCCTGCACTAAGTATCGTAAGAACTTTTATCGCAGGTGCTAAGCAACGATATTGTATGTACTAAATAATAAAGAATGTATATTATTTCTGGAGTCAATTTATGTATAACAAGTGACCCTCCCGTCTTTGCACGGATATTATCCATGTATTATATCCATATAAACCTTCCTCTTGAATTACTCTATGTATTAAAAAAATCGCATTGAAATCCGTTGAGTACTTTTAAAGATCTAAGCATACATAAGGACAGACAACGATAAGCGACTTTGTTTTTTACTATGTAGTGAGTGATATTTTGGTATATTAAGCGTCAATTAACAATAAATTTGACAGTAAACAATTTGAATTAAATTAACAGTGGTTTTTTAAATTATTTATTGGAATTAAATCACTTTATTTAAATATTGATAACATTGTAATTTTAATGTTAAAAAAAACATAAAGAAACGAAAATAAATTTATAAAAACCCAACCTTTGTAAATTTAATTCGCAAACTTGATTCCTCCTTTGAGTTTTAATGAAAAATAAAAACTTTTTCGCAGAAATAAAACTGAACTCGTTCCCGGAGGACTTCAGTAACCAGATCAGTGTTGCAGGAGGTGGGTGGAAAACTTCGCTTCGTTACTGTACCCGGGAATTCGCGAATCGACTTCTTATTTGACAGTCGAAATATTATTTACCTTAAACCGGTGTTCCACTGAGGAGGAAACTATTTTATCGCTTTAAATTGTGGCATGAAAATTTAATGTCAATGAAAGAATTGATTCTGAATTCAAAAACATGGCAACTTATTATTCTTTAATTGTATTTTAATGTCAAAGCCGCATTTGTTCATGACTCACTTGATTTGCAAATATGTTCCATTAAATTTTGGTTCCCGATATAATAAGGGGTTAAGACTGTTTGTTTGTACTGTGTATGTGTGTATTTACTCGTATGTCTAAAATGTGGCAATTAAAGACGAAAAATTCAACTTCTTAACTCTACAATCGAATTTCTGTGAGCATTGCACCTAAATGCAGTAGCCTTAATGATTATCCTCGCTTACGATTCATATTATCGCTCAACCTTCCAGTGGAAGCTCAGCCCTTAAATTCGGTCCAGTTACTTTGTAATTTTATACTTCCTTTTAATGGTTGGCGATTTGCTTAATAATGCCCTTTTCTGTATAGGTTTTTTTAGATTTTTTTTGTTAAATTGATGTTTGGCATTTTTTTTAAATAGTAAGCTGGTACTCGATGGATCACCATTGATAACGTTGTTAAACTATTTGTTGTGTATTCCTTTAGTTATGACGTTAACAATACCAGTATTAAAACCGGCTCTTCAATTTAGATTTAAAGAATCTAGACGGCTCTTTCATTTTAGTGAATTGACAGGGCTGGTCTTGTTAGGTACGACTTGAATTAGAAATGTTACTGTTTTCATTGTTTTTTGGAGTCGCAATAAGTTTTATTTTTAAGTTTCAAGGGACTAAATAGCTTTTAGAATTTAAACTTTTACTGACGGCCGTCTGGCTAACGTTAGTTGTCCTGCTAACGGACGCTCGTTTTTTTCATACAAAACGCTCCCGTCCTGTTGTCGTGCGTTTGATGCACGCTCGCCTCGCGTTTTGTATGAAAAAAGTATTCGTCCATTAGCAGGCCGATATACGCACGGCTTCGGCACCTCAGACATCCGAAGGTCTAAATTTAAAATATGACAGGTGAAGTTTTATGGGGGAGTTAACCATTGAAACTATAATCTTCCACCAATTACTTTATTAAGACTGAATTTTTGAGATCGACAGACCCGTTAAAAAGACAATTACAGGCGGAGTCACGAGCAAATACCTACCCTTTATAAGTTACCACCTAAACATCATAAATTCACGCCGTATTCTCTCGAGAGGGATTGGTAGAGATGTAACACACCGGTTTTCGCATGTTTATGTTGAGTCCCAGTATGATAGGTGGCCAAAGTGTCACCACTATCCGAGAACTATGAGGAACATGGAAGATACAACTTACGTAAACCCAAGACTCGAACCCTCAACCTGTCGGATCGCTTAACCAAGGCACCTAACAAACTGAGCTACGTCCTCCAAGAAAGCAACAACAATAAAACCGTACTATATTTGTTTTTTTTTTTTCACAGGTTTAACAGAAGCAGCCAAGGGTGACTCGTCGAGCAGGCATCTTTGCCATCGAATATTATTATTGTTTCTATTGCATTGTATTGTAAAACATAACATTTTTACGTAGTTTTAATGGAAGGATTCTGTAAATAAATGATGTTAAATTTAGAGGTTAAACTAGTTTTACAGTTAAAGGTAGATTACAACATACTCCATAATGAAAAGGTGATGTTTTTAAATTTAAAAATTATGTAGGTATATGATAGTCTCTTTATCGTTTTAATGTCCATTTTTGTTATGTATTCAGTAACAATTATTCTATCGTTCAGCTAAAAGCATATAAGCGATGCTGTTTTAATTTAATCGTATCACGTTATTGTAAAAAAATTATAACGCTTTAATTAAATAAACGTAATTCAATTACAATGGTTCAATTTTTGTACATATTTAACCTTGTAAGATATGTATTTATTGTAAAACCGATGATGTTTATGTAAAGTTAACTTACAACGATAAATTATTGTAAAGAGAATAGCTCACGAACTTTTGCTTAGAACCGCCAAATTTGAAAAAAAATTGTTAAAAAAAAATAATGAAAAACTGTAAACCAATCGCTCGATATAAGACTGTTTACAATAAAACGCAAATACTCTGAAACTGTGTATTTTTTTTTTTAATAAAGCCATAAAAATTAGAACTGCAAGTATATTCTAACGATAGTTTAATAAAAACAAATATAGGCTTAAATAGGTTGTTTGAATATCATGGGTAAACAATCAGACGATTCACCTGATGGAGAGTGATACCACCGCCTATTAAAAAGACTATGCCCTTGATGCTAGGAAGGAACGCCAAAAGCACCGCCAATGCGTTGCCCATGTAGAAGTAAAGATGATATACCTGTCGTGTCAATAAATACACTGGCTTTGGCAAACTGCTTCACGGTAGAAATAGAAAAGGACCAACCAACCCAGACGTTGTTAAGCAAGAACTAATTTTTCCTTTAACTTTTTTCCTTTAAAACAAATTTAAAGTAAAGTTGTCATATGTGACATGTAATCTCCGGCAGGTAATCGATAAAAAGATGCTCTTCTTTATTTGAAAGACTTTCCAGGAAGACATGTGCTATAATTTTGTTTCAGAAAATACGAAAACAAGAATTCTACACAAATATAAGTAAGCTATTCTACTGTAAAACTGTGTTCGGAATTCAAGAATAAAATCTGACATATGCCTCTTTACTTAGAATATCCTCTTTGCTTCATACCCGCCATGTTTGATTCCACTTGACGTCTTGAAGCCACTCGCCCGCATTTAGATCTGCTTATCTCTACTTGAGTCTTAAATCTGAACTTAAGCATAGCTTTTATTCTGGAACATGTGGTAGCTCAGTTTGTTAAGTGCCTTGGTTAACCGACTAACCCAACCAGACAGGTCGAGGGTTCGAGTCTAGGGTTGGCGTAAGTAGTAGCTGCCACGTTCTTCATTGTGCCCGGATAGTGGCGACAGATTCGCAACCTGTCATACTGGAACTCAACAAAAACACGCGAAATGCGGTGTGGAACACCTTTGCCAACCCCTCTCGAGGGCTTACGACGGGAGTTTATTTTATGTTTTACGTGTTTAATTCTGTAGCTGTTAACAACGCAAAGTTACGACGAAAATTTACTATCAATATCGTACTATGCCGTTCGATAGATATGATACTATTTATTCCAAAAATCTCCCCTGTATCGAGATTCGATTGTAGTAAAACGACGGCTGGTATGGCGGAGTGGCAACGAAACAGCTAGCTGCCGTAAAGCGTGGCGGGTATCAGTGTCTAGTCGGACGCCAGCCACGTTTTTCTTCCTACACCGCACACCTAACATTCGAAACTGTAGTTGCTTTGATAGGTGGCGGTAGTCACCGTGGTGAAATATATTCGGTGTACGGTAACTGATTTGTATCAAAGTATGGCGTTGGTTGGTGTCCAACACAAGACACACGTTTGCCTACCGCCTTCGAAGTGCCGTGTTTCTATGCCGGCGTAGCGTACGTGGAACTTTGTGTTATTTGAAAAACGCATCGCCACGCTAACTGGTATTGAATGTAACGTCCTTTTACTCACTCACACACACGCTGCTTACGCCTTCGTCCCAATGGGACAGGCAGACGCTTCTGTACTTAATACATACTTCTTTCGCTTCTTCCACATTTATAGGTATCCTATACGTAACGGTAACATTATGTTACCGGTAACGGTAATATTCTGTGAATACATTGTGTTTTTTCGTACTTATTTGAGATACAAGCTTCTATCTTAGTGTATTTATGTGAGTGATATTGTGGAAAAAGTTTTTAATTATTTAAATTCAGTCAAGCATTTGACCCCAGTCCCGCCTGACGTTAAGCGGCGATGAAGTCTAAGGTGGAAGAAGCCTACTCAGGAGGAACTTATTCACTCCTACCCTAAAGCCCCAGGTTATATTGACCAGGGAATAGCTCAGCAGACAAAGGATTCCAATGCCTTGCAGTACGTACTATAGAATAAACACAGGGACCTTTGTAAGCGAGGTAACAGGAAAAGTATAAACCTGAAATTCACATACTTATTTACATAACAGACAACCTCCATACATAAGTAAATTAACATTGAGTATTTTCCTCTACCTAGTTAAATTTGATATAAACCTAGATTGAACTTTCACTAAACTTTCAAAGTCAAATATCGTCTCAAATGGTATGTACTAAGCTGCTTAGTTTAAACGTTTTATCAATTTATTTTATACAATGGACGTGCTAAAGTTAATTCAAATAACACAAAGAATTTGTAGAATCAAAAACGATTCAAACAGATGATTTTTTTAAATAGGCAGCGCGTTTATGATACTTTTATCGTTGCAAGCGTTTAAAACGAAGGTATCTTTTTTAAATTTTTTAAACTGACGCCTAAACTTTAATGAAACGATTATCAAAAAAATTACAAGAAATTTCGTTATGACTTACATATTGCTTCGTTTTATTTGAAATTCCAAACTGGATTTCACGTTTTAAGGCGCTCCCTAGACCTACAATAACATCGCACAATAATATTGAAATGCACTTTCAATCATATCGCACAAAAAACGAAATGCACAATGTTTTCTCGTTCACTTGGAGTATGGAATTAATAATTCGTGCATTGTGCAATACTTATCACAATAAAAAGTATTGCGCTATAGAAATTTAACAAGCTCAAACTTTTGCTTAGTCATTCCATAATCTTCAATATTAACCCTAAGCCATTAATCATATTGTGCAATTCGTATTATTGCACAATAATTATACTGTGCAATTTGTAAGTACTTTGAGTTATATTTTTATTAAACTATGTATTAAGTACAGGGCATGGTAATGGATACCAGGATAGCAGAACTGCGGTAAGAGGACAAATTAACGAGTAGAGTAAACACCACAGGACTAGGTTCATGAGAAATGTACTAGGCAACCAGAAACGTACAGGAGTTTACCTCGTCTAATATCCACTTTGTATACCTCGAGGGACGTTTTTGTTTGTGTGTGTGTGTAGGATTAATAAAACTGTTAGAAATTCTTTTACGATTTATATCGGAGATTTAAGACAATTATAACAAGAATAAATTATCTAAGCTGCCACGTAATTAGAAATTTAACCAAATTCCCAAAGATATACCCACTTTAAAAATATATAAACAACCCATTCAATATATTTGCTACAAAACCTAGTTTAGAAAAACAGAACAGATAAATTCATGTCTCGATCCTCTCAAACTGTCGTAAAAATATTTTATTCAAGACGGAAGAATCCGAAATGGAAAATGAATCTTTTTTAAAATTCCTTTATATTTAAAGAAGTTTGTTCTGAATACTCTGTACTATAATTTTCGAGAAATATAATTCAAATATTAATATTTTCCTCCGGGATGTTGGTAACGAAAAAGGAAAGACTGCAATTTGTTTAATAAAATATTCAGACTTTGTATTTCTTCGAGGAGTTCCGTTGGCAGGACTACTACTTCCATAGAAATAGAAATTGAAGCAGCTTCTTAAACTTAAATCTATTTTTATTACCTTTAGTTGGTCCGAATATGATGTTTACTTGACATCTATCGTTATACTTTGGACAATGCACACAAGATCTTTATAAATAATAGCTTAAGCGTTATTCTGATGTATTAGCTATTTCATTGTAAAGTTTCATGTAATTCCACTCAGTGTTTGCGTAAAAGTAACAAACATTCATTCATCCATACATCTTTACAAACTTTCCATTTATAATCTTATAATATAAAAATGAATCGCAAAATGTGTTGGTAAGCGCATAACTCAACGACGCCTGGACCAATTTGGCCAGTTCTTTTTTATAAATATTCGTTGAAATTCAAGGATGGTTTTTACGGCGACAAAAATTCGAATAATTGCTGGAAAAACTATAAAACAGCCGTTTTCTCTTTCCCATACAACAGGTTTTGTTTTCTATCGAAGTCTGTCGGGTGCGCTAGTAGAAGATATATATATATGACAAACGTGATCGTTCCGCTTAAAAATATTTAGAGGCTTATGTCAAACAGACGTTTTTTGTGTTTAATTGTGTGAATTGGTGACAACACTACATATAAACCTACTGATAACATACCACATAAAATTGTTATTACTAAGTCACACACACGGACTCACACCGTGGCCGCAAAGGGGAAGGCAGAACTATCCTCACACACTTCTCTTTTCATACACAAACGATAGTACGGTTTTGCGGAAGTCTTGACCTGGACTTTCTTTAGAACGTCGCCAATTAAGAAGTATTGCAAAAGTATAAACGACCACCACCCTCGAAATTCTTATAGAATTCAAGAATTTTTCCTGCTAAACAACCCAAACTGGGTTTCCGTATTACCTACGGAACATATCAGGTAAATTTTTATTTTAACTCGTCAGGCGACGGGCGTTCCAGAAAACAGCCATGCACCTGCGCCATGCACTCCCGTTATGGCCGGCGAAGTAGACGCCCCTACAATATGTCTTTTGTTTTATTTCCCCAGAAAAGTAACACGAGACATTGCACTGGATGAATTTTAACTCAAATTTTCTTTGTTTCCTACAGGGAAATAAGCTTGTGATAGCTTTACTTGTTTGAAGTTTTAGCCGGATTTGTTGTCTTCTTTGTTGGTTTGACTTTATCTTTAAAAATTGTAATTAATAACATGAAAAAAAAACTCATATTATAATAACATTGAAGCAATAAATTTCAAATTTATGGGATTTTTTATACCTACGTTTTCTACCCGAGAAAAGTCTAAAAGTTTTTGCGTATACGAACAAGGAAGCGAAACGTAAATCACCATTTCAATAAAACAAAAGATTTAAAGTAAAGCGACTCGTTATTCAGTCGGACATAAATTACTTTGAAACAATGCGAGCAATCACAAACTTTCCTTCAAAACTCAATTAACGATGAAAACCAATCGTTCCAGATCGAATGTACCGACATTAACATAAATAACTTCGGTGACGGTGCCATTGATTCACAGACGTAGAATCAAACAAACGTTACGAAGTCACAAATGCAGCGCTAGTTGTTCAGATTTATATGAAAACATAACATATCGAGCTTTTTTAGGGAAAACATCATAAGCGTCATTAAGCATAGCGAAACTCATAATAATGATAAATATTATCACACAACAACAACAATACAAAAACACACACACAACGACAATTTTAATACAAAAAAAAATGTCACTTCTCTAAAATTATTTATAAATTAAAAATACAGCTTAAAAGTCCTAGAAACAGTATGTTTATGAGGTCAAAATAAACAACTTTACGATGTTTGTCGGTCACGATGTTTCTTCCTTGAACGGCTGGATATTTACTTTAGTTCCGAGTTCTGAAACATGTATACTTAAAGTTGTTTCAGAACGTACACAGATTCCCAAGGGTAATCACGCAGATTAAACTGATAGACATTTCCTTTGAACATTGTAAACAAAAATATATCTTCAGGTATCTCGATTTAAGGCTTCAACCCTAAATGATGTCTTCAACAGATTTTAAATTAACGAGTACATGAACAGATTCATATTTAAAGGATAAACTTATCACCTTTGATTCATATATTTTTTACTTTTTTGCCACCAATATTACTGGTGTAAGATTTAGGTTAGTATCTAATTAATCACCTGTTAGTTAGTGGCATTCCGTGGTGTTTTTGACGGTCAGGCGTCTCCTGACTGTCATCCCCCTCAGTTTTTGGCCTATGGGCCATTTCGATTGCTGTCTCCGATTTTCTGGGAGGGACGTCTGAAACCGCTTTCTTTTGATTAAGTTCGTTTCGGGTCCCAAGACAGCCAGTAGAGTGTCCGGGCACAGCCTGTGCTTCATTGCACAGCTGCATTATTAGTTGATTATTCGATCAAAGGACGCCACTGTTGATCCTGGTGAACAGGAGTTACAGTGGTGGGACAGAGTGGTGGGTGTGCCCCGAATATATTCTTCACTTTTCGACATAAATCACATCATCTCCAAACGGTGGCCTAGTAACGTATCCGTCATCTGACCGTCATGTCAGCGGAAATCACGATGTTAAAAAAATGTTATATTTAAAGTGTATCCTTTAAAGATAGCAATAATTTAAAATTTACAATTTATTTCCTAAACCAATAACGATTGTGTCTAACAATAGAATATCATATTGACTTAAAAGTGACATCGGTTTTGGATTAGATTATTATATTAGAAATAATAACAAATTAAATCAAATCCAACCTTAAGAATAGAAAAGAATGGAGTATAACCTGATCTTAATAAAAAACAACATTAAAATTACAGACAAATGTCGCTTGTCATATTTTATAAAAATTCTTCCCAAATGTTCGATTGTTTGGACGTTTGGTGAGAATATAACTTGATAGTGTATCTTTTTAATATTAGATCGATGAGTTTGTAGGATTAATTTAACAAAAATATAAATAACATGAGGAAAATTTTACAGCAATTTCAAAATCGAGATAAAAATAGAATAATATTCATTGGCTATGTTGTATCAATAACTCAGTTACTATTTTTACATTATGTTATTTATGTAAAAGAATCATCAATCGCCAGCACCAGTTCGTGGCATGTTTCATATTTTACACACTACAATAACTAACAGCATTGAGGATATGACATCTAATCAAATATTTCACGAGGTGGAGCCCCCCTCGAATGAGGGAAGAATGAAATATCACAGCCATTTACGACATTAAACCGACGTACCGCCATACATGCAACTTGTAGGGTTGCCACCCTGGAAAATAGGGATCGGAAAATTAAATACATTCATTTATTAAGTGCTGCCTCTTTAGGGTTGGGAACTTTTGTGAAATTTTGGTGACATTTTTGAAGATCGATTTCGTAAAATTTGGTTAAAATAACTTTTAGTTCGCTCCAAACTGTGAACACGTGACCTCCAATAGTAACGTCTAAACCGATAAGGATAATGAGTATGTTTTTTTTTGTTTCTTTATACTGCCGTCATCACAACATACGCAAACGCTGGATTGTTCCAGTAGACCCAGAAAACTTCGCTTGCTCGATCAATATATAAGCGGTGACAAAAAAGCTGGTACAGTAGAAGTACATCCTCATTTCTATTTCTACCGTGAAGCAGTTCGCTGTGTTTCGGTCAGAAGGATTTGAGAGCCAGTGTAATTACCGGCACGATAAATAACATTTTTACATGGGAAACACATTGACGATGCTCTTGGCGTTCCAGACATCAAGGCCATCGTCGTGTCAATAGGCAACGGTATCACTTTCCATCAGGTGAACTATCTGCTTGTTTGCCCATGAAGTATAAAAACCTACAAAAAAATAACTAAAAGAGGCAGCCTTACTCTAAAATATATCTAATGTCGCGAGTACCTGCGTATATTTGAAGTTCTGTGGAAAAGAGATGGAGCTACGTGTGTGATAGTCCCGTCTCTTTTTACATGAAGTTTAGGGGTTTCGGCGTATTGGTTAAATTTATATTACCTTGCCATGCAGTAAAGGCGTAACAAAAACAAGGTAGACTAAATTATTGCCGGTAATATAGTTCTGAAACATGCAAAACTCATGTAGAATGCATTAGCTGTTTGTAATCCGCCATTGTTTCAATGTGAATAACAATATTTATACCATAATGTAATTGGCTCTTAAGTGTAATAATAATTTTAATTATGTGTTTAATCTAATTAATCGTTTGCGATGATTTAATCCCTGCTTTGTAATTCATTCACACTAATTAAACAACCAAAGAATCGAATAATAGGATTTTTGTTACGTGACTTGGTTAACCATCCTACCCGACCCGACAGGTTGAGGGTTCGAGTCTCGGGTTGCCGTACATTGTAACTGCCATGTTTCTCAATGTGCCCGGATAGTGGCAACAGATTCGCAACCTGTCATCGGGACTCAACATAAACATGCGAAATGCGGTGAGAAACACCTAGTATTCATCTCGAGAGATTTACAGCATGAATTTATGTGTTATGTTGGAGCACACCCGCCACATTGTTCCACCACTGAAACTCCTATTCACCAGGATCAACAGTGGCGTTTTTTGATATCAGGATAAACGAAAAATGCAGCTGTGCAATAAATAGACTACACTCCCGGTCACACTTCTGGCTACCTCGGGATGAGACGTCCTACATAATGTATATGGAATATCAAAACTTAAGGTCCCGGATAGTTTTTAATGGTTCTAGTCAATATTAGCATTTTTACTAATTTTTACACCAAGCGTCATTAAAATAACAAATTAGGAGATCGTCTGAGGTGGTACCACCCTCCATTCTTTTTCTGCCGTGATGAAGTACGCTGTGTTTTGGTTCTAAATATTGGAAAGTGTGATCACCAGCACGAGAGCTGTAACATCTTTACCTCTACATGAGTAATGCATAGGCGGTGCTCTTGGCGTTCCACGAATCAGAGGCATCGTCGTGTCAATAGGTAGTACCTATCACTTTCCATCAGATGAACCAGGTTCGCTTTTTTGCCTATGATTTTGTATATATAAATTAAGTATCAATCTACCTTACATTCGTTTCATTCGCAATATAGATATGCATATTCTTGCTTTATTTTATTAAGGTTAAGTTTTAATAGTTAGAGAATATATTATTCCTTGAACAAATAAAACGTGTCTATTTTTCATATCAAAATTCCTTAACCTGATTTAAAATCGTTTGATACAAAAGGATATTCGATACCATAGTTTTATATACTTTCTATCGAAGAACTTCTTTTTTCGTGGATTTTGGAATTTTCTCCAACAGGTGACCTGAGTTTACTAGAAGCTCATCAAATCAAAAGAAGCCTTTGAATAGACAAGCATGGGCCTTGGGTCTCATCGTCATGGACCATCAGGTGAAATTCTTTTATGAAAGAATTAAGAAGTCGTTTTATTATGCTCGTTCATAAAATTTACCTGTAAGTATATTATATTCGGGAAACAAACAATTATTACAGTAAAATAAAATTAATACTATACTATGCTATACAACACAGTACTTTAATATATCATACTGAATAGGACTGTATGTAATATTTTATAATTAGTTGCGAGAGAATAATTTTCGAAAACACTAGGTTTTTTGGTTAAAATAACAACACAAATGCCTGAAAGACAGTGTATGCTTATCAAATACCTACCTGTCTGATGGATGAGGATGACGGAAGGGAGAAATGAAGCAAACATGTCCTGATTCCATCACAATTAACGTTCACATATTACCTCGAGACCCTCCCATGATATAGACATAGAGAAAGTGTAGAATTTCTATGAGAATTTTTCGATCAGTTTCTGTTGAACTACATGGAGATTTTCAAGTTAAATTTTGAACGGTTAGGGAATAGAATAGAGAAGGATAAAATATCTTAAATTTATGCAAGCTTCGAGTTAGTCAATATTACATGTAAAGACATAAATTTTATATTTGTTAAACTAAAATGAAACATTATTAATTTAAAGCTGGAAGGCGTAGTGTTTGGCGTACCCTCACGAGTTGGAACGACTTTATAGGGACCACTGGGAGCAAACAAGTGACGGTGAAGTGAAATGAAGTGTTGGGAGATGCAACGTACTAAGGATCGTTACGTTTTTGGGAGGGGCCCATGTCCAGTCCAGCCAAAAGATGTCCACTATCGTTCGCCTGATGATGATGATTCATTTTAACGTAGCAACAGATATTAAGTTTGTTATTTTTATCTTAATAGATAGATAAAGTTGATACTTTATCGAAGTCATGAGAGCGTAGTGTACCGAGGCACATTTTTATAGCAGAGGGTTAAAAAAAAAAAAACAGGTATGCACAAAAAAGATTTACACAATTGGCTTAAAAAAATATATCTCCGCATAGACTTGTGATAATTCATTTTTTTTTTCAAATGTTGTTAAAGGACGACACGTTACGGAGAGTTTACAATATCTTGTAAGTTATATCATTCGTTGTCATGGTTTCTACAGTTTCTCATAGCAAACTAATGTTCTGGTGAATCTTTAGGTTTGTATGTCCACGAGATAAGAAGCGAACTGTGGAATTGAGTGATGGGGCTACAATCGTTGATTTATTAACGTAATTTTTGGTGTTGAATCCCTCCTAGCTATCCATCTTTGTAGTTGTTACACAATGCTAAGTGATTTACGACTGGTTTCTGCAATTATATTTACTTAGTTCTGGACTTAGTTGGATGTTCCGGCGTTTAAAATTTGATATTGCTGTAGAAAATACTAGAGATTGAATTAAATGAATGGAATTATTTACGGTTAAATTGGTACAGGAAACTTGTTTAAATTGATATTTACGCATCTCTGTAATATTTGTTAGTAGTCCGATTAAAAAATAGTTAACCAATATAAGAATGAACTTTCAGAATGCATAAGGATACGTTTTGTTTGACATGGCAACGTATATAATAAAATAAGTATGAATATGTTTAAAATAACAATATGAAATTCGTCAATATAATGAGTTTGTAAAAAATAAAGCAGATTTAGACATATTTAATTCAAAGTTTAGCTTTTTCAAACGCAAGAACGTATCCTGTTTTACTTAGATTTAAGTTTTCTTTTTGTTTTTCTTTTGTTGGTAATATTTTCTTTTCTTTCACAAATTATTTCCATGATTCCATTCTAAATTTGCCGCTCATATTACACTACTACTATATTACACTACTAGTCACACGAGTTGTTGGATTACAGTACAGTCATAGACTAAGAATATACTATCAATTTTAATTTTTTTACTGAATCTGTTTCGTGTGTAAAAAAATAAAAACCGAAATTTGATACCTTAATCAAACGCAAGAGCTCGGAAAACAAAGTTTGAATAGCGATTAGATGGCTTAATTTTGTACAAATCTTGTAGAACTCGTCATATTTTCTTTATTGTTTTATAATACTGAAAAAAAACACGACATTTCTTAGATGGTTGAACCGACGATGTCGGGGATGCCGCCTTTGTGAAGTACGTAACAAAGTTAAAATTCCCTCCGAGAAATCAAGTATAAAATTATTCCTTTGACAAACGTCAAGTCTTTTGTTTTGATACCGAGTCTTTTTGCAAGGGAAATACTTGAGTGTAAAATAATGATGTTAAATGATATGATGCTGCAGTGGATCCAAGACGGTTTCTTTGTCTCTTAATTGACAGATGGAAATGGAGATTATGCATTTGTGATTATTTTAAATACGGATTTATGATGCTCTCGACTGCTTACTATTTCTTCTGCCAGAGTGCATTCAAGTTAAGAGTTCTATTATTCATATTTATATTTAAAAGGTTACACTGTAAGGATCGAGTCAAGCGTTAAAACCGCGTTTTGATAATGCATGTTTATAGTTAAATGCATTTTGTTCAAGCGTACACAATCGTATGCGCTTTGAAACCTGTCGCCGTAAGCGTCAATTAAAAACTACTACAGTTTTCTAATTATTATTTTGTTCTTTTATTACTGTACTGTACCGGTTTACTAACAATACTTGTTGACTTGTAACAAAACAATTATACGCATACTCTAACGACTATGTTGTACCCCATTAGTTCGACTGCCGGACGGGTCTGTTACTAGGCCAGGCTCAGACAGGTATGGCAGTCGTACCTACGTTTTCCGTCTTGTTGTGTTATCTTATAAAGATGATTCAAACTGATTGACTGTATTGGGAACGATATCCTTAAGTAAAGCCACGTCAAAGCTACTAAGGCCTCCGGGCCGCAGCACTCGTCGATTAGGAAATAAGCTATTTTTGATATACAAGCTATTTCTGGTTTACTTGCTAAAGTGAGGCCCATCATTCTTATTAGCTTTGTTTTATTTTTACTTCTTTTATCCGAGTTTATGTCTGTTACGATGGGTAGATTTTTTTGTGGTTTTTGAAAGCGATTGCAGCGTAATTCGCTGTCTGTCTTCTTTGATATCAATTTAATTAAGCTTGAAAGAAGAAATGATAATATGATGAAAAAAATGAATATTTTTTCAACTCTACGATAGAAACATAACCTAATAGATTAAGAACAAAAAAAGTTTGCCCATTATTGGGTTTATTTTCAGTAACACTAATTAAAATGCACGCACAATTTTTTTTTTTTTAAAGAATACAGCTTGATAGAAAATAGAATATAGCTTTTTAACTACTAATGTCTAACGTTTATTTTGTATCTGAATTTTTTCGACTTATGATAAAATGTCTCAAAAGTTTAAGGACAAAAGCGCTTTTAAACTGTTTAACTTGGTAATATTAATTAGTATAAAGAAGAATACTAAGAAGAGAATTACTTGTTTTTTGGACGATATAATTTTTAAGAAATAAATTCCCATGTTATGCAATTTAATAATTTATATACATTTTTTCAATACACCGCTTACTTTTTTTTATTCATCCAAAAAATGTAAATTTTCTTTTGAGACATCTTGTACATTAGTAGTATAAAGATTACATGCCAACGTTTTAAAATTTTATTAATTGTAATTTAAAAGAATGTAGATAACACTAGTGTCATCTTGATTTATGTCTTTATTTTTTCAATTTATTTTAACTCTTAGTTGTAAACATTAAAAAATTACCAGATATAAATATAAGTAAACAGAATACTAAAAAACTAGAAATAAAATCAATCGATGATCAGTGAAGTCATCGCTGAACAAATACAAAATAATCAAATGAAAACTTAATTGTTGGTTTATACCGTGACGCATGTATTCCCTTTGCATCTCATGTAAATTTTAATCGGTTCTCTTTTAAATTTGCTTGTGTAAAATAACAAAGGTGGCGACCGCTTTTTGCATTTCCCTGTCTCTAAATATTATATTCGTGGCTTAATTCTGAATGCAATGTGCGGTTCGCATGACCTACTTCCACTTGTAAATATTTCACCGTTCCACTTACGGGTCTTTTGAAAGTCAAGTTTGCATTGAAGAATCGTGTGTTAATTGTGTTTGTTTGAATAATTATTTAAATATCGGTACAAAAGGTTACATTTGTTACGCGTTACATGCATTGTCTACATTATTATGAAAATCCCTTCAAACAAACCAAACCTATATGATTTTATCATAAGTTTAAAGGTAAAATGAGTAAAGGTTCCTAAAAGATAAGGCGTACAAATATATCAAAAAGATTCACCATTGAAAATGACATTACTTTCCACGAAAAAAATATAATTGTAACTAAGTACATAATATAATTAAATTCCGACTGAATCTGTTGGTTAAATTATACATAAGATTGGCTATAATCTGCCCTGATGCTAAGCGACGCAGCAAAAAAGGATCATGCTTATTCAGAAAATGTCTTCACTTGAAGAAGAACAGGTAGTTGGCATGTAGTGTGGGGGGAAAACCAAAATGTCGTTTCGAGATCAAACTATCTCCTTGCTCAATTTCATTACGATTGCTTCAGTTCACTACGACTCATCGTACCAATAGCCAATCTTTTTCTTAAATACGCATAAACTCACAGCTAAATCTCAAAGGTGTAAATCAATGTGGCGAAATTTGTTTGACAGATTATTGAAGCAAGAATATTTTTTAGTTCGAACAAGTGCCAAATTTATCTTGCGGTTACCGAGTTAGGTTAGGGGTCACAGTTCGAAGTGAACTACTAGTTTAGTAGGAGTGGGAAATATGTTATTGGCTACTTCACTTCTAGGGTACTTAAAGGGTAAAAAACGGGACCTTATTAAGCTAAGCCTCTGCCGTCCGTCTGTCTGTCAGCGTGCTGTATCTCATGAACTTTTATGAATGAAATTTTCAGAGAATGTCTATTTGTGTTACTGCTACAACAACACATTACACAACTTAACAAAAATTAAAATTAAAGGGATCTCCCACAAAATAAACGTAATATTTTTTTAATTTTTTTTTGCTTGTTCTTTTTCTTTTACGAAATTATCTGAAAATTACACGATGTATAATCTTATAATAATCAAAGTCAAAATATTTTTATTCAAATAGACTTAAAATAAGTACTTTTAAATCGTCATCTTTTTATACTACCAACGGTTCGAGACGCTACTTTTACGGGGAAAAATCTGGCAATAAACCTCCATAGTTGCTTTTTTCAAAATAATTACGTTAATGGTACGGAACACATAATGTGCGAAGGCCGAATCGCACTTTTTTTTTAAATACAAGAATACATTCGCAGATACAACGTAGTAGGAACATTGCAATGTTTAACAATGAAGTGTAGTTCTTTATTTTTATGTTAAAAGCGTTGAATTTCTTTTATTTAGATTTACTTCTAGCTGCATCGAAATTCTACTTGTTACCTGTTTGAATTAGTACATAGTTAGAATAGCTTTTTAGTTTTGTATTTAAGATTACATATTAAGTTTCATTGGAGTAATTACGATTTATTTAAACCGAAACACACACTATTTATATCACAATTTATACAAGTATATTTTGTACAAAAGTGTTTAAATTAAAAAAATCTAAAACAAACACCCGATAGGGTGAGGGTTTGAGTCTCGGGTTGCCGTAAGTTGTAGCTACATGTTCCTCATTGTGCCCAGATAGTGGTGACAGATTCGCAATCTGTCACACTGGGACTCAACATAAACATGCGAAATGCCGTGTGTAACAACCCCTGCCTACCCCCTCGAGGGATTACTTACGGCGTGAGTTTATATTAAAACAAACTTAAACATCAAAAAGAGTATGTTTTTACTCTACTTGACTGATAAATTTAAAAAAAATGAACAGGTTAATGATCGACGTCATGGCCATTTCCCTACAAAGAGTAAACAAAACAAGTATTAATTGGTTTACTTAAACAAAGATTTACTTAGCCGGTTAGTTTGGCAGTGTAATGATAGGGTCTAGTCAGAGTGATAGATGGGATAACTTCATGTTAACTTGTTCAACCTGAAAGTATTACGACGGAATTCCGGAAACTTTTTTTGCATGTTTCTAGTCCTTGTGTGGGTGCATGTGTGTGTTTAGTATGTATGTTTGTGTATATATTAGGCATGCTTATATTTTAGTAACCATCTACATATTTTTTATTACCCATTCATGTTAACATAGATGACAAAGAGGAATTTTACTTTTTAAAAGACGGAAATTTTACATACTTTATGTAAAACCTCCTTTAAAGAATGATTTAAAATTAGAACAAAAGTAATTTAGAATAGACCAATTTATTTTTGCACAAAAAGTTTCCTAACCATTCAAACCTCCTTAACATTTAAAATGTAACATAATAGGTAACTACCTATTTAACTCATATCTATAAAAGTAATGCTTCAATATGTTAAAATGGTACATTAGTAAATATTAAGGCAATGCAATATGTTAAAAACGATGAACTAGTAGTACAGTACAGCTACTGTACACGCGATGTGAGAATTACACTTTTAACATCCTAGTAGTTCCCGGTCCGTAAGTATCAAACTACTATTCACACATGCAAACAAATACATACACAAACAAACACACGCATTGTACACAGACATAACCGCGATTTTTTATACCGTTATATACACATCCGTTTGATACCGTTACAAATCCATTAGGTTTTTTCAAATATGTGACTCATTAACCATTTTATGAGGCTTCAAGTCGTTGGTTAGACAAATAGATCCAATATGTACAATGACGTCAAGGTACACAGGCGCTATACATCTTCCTTAAAAATTTTTTTGTTTTTCAGAGCGAGAAAAATATATTTACTTTTATTGGTTATATCTCCCTAGTTCATCGCTCACTTCTTATTATACTTAAATAATAATCAAATTAAATTTCATGCATATTCCGTATTACCTTCATGGAAAATATATGTAAGTAATCATATATATATTATCATATATGCAATTTATTTTATCATATCAATCAAAACATTCAAATGTTAACTGAATATTATTAATATTTATTTTTCATCAATTTATTGGATCCTTTAATGTATAATCATTCAAAATTAATGAGTTTATTTCCATGAAACATTACTTTGTTTGTGCTTTACCTGCAGGAAATGTATTTATTTCAATGGGCAATTAATCATGCTATTTAGTTTCGTACTACATCATTGGCAAATAAGCAGGTGGCACCTGACAAAATGTGTTACCATCGCCTATTCACACGAAGGTACCCGTGATGTCTGAAACGCTAAGAGCACGTTGCCCATGCTGAGGTAAAGATGTACCTCCTGGTAATTACACTAGCTCTCCAATCCTTCGAACCGAAACATGCTTCATTGCCGAATTAGAAACGAGTTTGATACCAACCTATATGATCTCACACCTGACCTTCCACCGGTCATAATTTTTTTGTTATTCTGCATAGAATTCACAGATTTTTTTCTTCTGAGAATCCTGAAAGTCTACTCTAAAACTAGCTGAATACATTTCCCAAAACAGATGAGTGGTTTTGAGATTTTTTTCTACTTCCAAATATAACTACAAGAGACCTCTTTCGTATGTGGAGGTTGCAATACCAGCTCGCATTGCCGACACTAAAATAAACAAGTAAAAAAAAAACAATTTTACAAGTCTTTTTTATGGAAGAAAGATATATACCTATTATTCAAAAGTACATCGTATTAAAACCTTTATAGTACATTCTACAAGTACAAATAATAATATTCAAATAAATTAAGCCTGAGGTTCAATCGAACAATGTATTGTGTATGCCATTTTGAATAACTATTATTTGATAGCGCTGCATTTTATTTCCAGGAATTCAAATAATGGCGCCATACGTACGTTCCAGGTATATTTTACAAAACGGAGCGTACGAAATTTGTTTCTAGGATATATTGTGTGCTCATTTTTTTCATTTTTTAAATAAGAACTTTTTAATGTAAGACGTAAACAACACTAGTTAGATGAGTAGAAAAGAAACTGTCCATAGATTAATTATTGGCAGTCGGGGCGTCGGAGTGCAGCGGAGACCAATCATTATTCTATGACGCTGTCATTGCTTGCAAATATGGCGATATGGCTCTGTTTTGTGTTTTAAGTTCATCAAATGACTTGCTTATTCCTTTTGGTTTAATTCTTCCCTTTTGTCGGGAAAAGCAAAGAGTTTTAGCCCATACAGCACAAGTCTTCCGTGTTATATTTTTCTTCATTCTTAGTTATTTCTACAGTCATGTTACTGAAAGCATTTTTAAGTTACTTAGGAGATAGCGAAAAGAGCAGCTAAATCGTCGTACTTCACTTTCTCCACACTTGTATAGCACTACAGATGTTCACTATTAAAAAAATAGCATTTTACACATTAAACTCTACTGATTCACAAGAAAAGACAATTTCAACCACCACTTACCCATGCAGTTCCCAACAAGTAACTAAATTACTTGCTTGGCGGGAACGGGAAGTGTCTGGTTTTTTTTCCTCGGATATCAGTAAACTTTAATGTGTAAACTATTAGTGTTTAACTATTGAATATTTTTAGTGCTATAAATGTCAATAGTTAACTCACAGTAGCAAATTTTAATAACACACGACAACACATCAATCTAAACAGGACATTGAAACGTTCTTAATTCGTACACCTTAAGGATTGATATTGCGCTTGTATTGTACAGCTTTACGAGTGGTCGTATGTAAATTAATACTGTACAAGAAACTTAAATAAAACACGCATTTATAGATACTAATTTTGGTCAGTAAAGCTAAAAGTTCATTTTGTATTTGTAATGAAGCTGGGAAAACCGAGATTTCGGATGGAAAATGTAGGTACAAGAGGTAGAAAGGGGGAATAAAAGTAAACAAAATAGGTCAGACTGAATGCAGTCCAAATGAACACCCCGCTTCTAAAGGCGAGGACACACTGATACAATAAAAACGCAACGTCTTAAAAATCCTGTTTAGAATTCCTCCTTATTAAAATTGTTTAACCAAAGATAAACTTTGGTAGTATTACTAAGTGAACGTCCACGTTAGATATACAATTGACGTAATTAACTTGACTAATATTATAAAAGAGGTAAAGAGAGAGAGAGAGAGATTAATTTATTTGTTTTAACATGAGTAGAATTAAATACAAATGCCAAGTTTAAAAATAAGTGGGTTATTTTATGCGAAAATGAAAAAAAAAAAGTAAACTAAACTATAAATCTTAAAATTTTAATTGCATTTTACAATATTACAAAAAAACTAAACTACATCAGTCTTAATAACAATGTAATGTACAGTAAAATAATAAATTAAACTATAGGCAATTGCAATTTATCAAGTAGAGTTTACCATCAAGCAAAATCCATTTGAAATCATTTGCTTTAGATAAAATAATTAAGAAAGCGTTATTATTGAAAGAGTTTAAACATATATAGTCTTAATAGTAAAATTAAGAGTTATTCGTAAGTGTCGCTAAAAATTGAAGACTGCTCGACCGACATGAGTGATACTTTTATTACTTTGTTCTCTCTAATACAAGGGAAAAAAGGTTTATAAGGGAAAAAATACACAATGTTTCCAAAAGAAATGTCGCAGGGTCAACTAACCTAAAATAAAAATGAAATAAAAATCAGACATGCGTTGCGTTCATAGCTAAAGTCTGTTTATACCCTTAAACTGACATGAACCATCAGATAAACATCCTGTAGAATATTGCAGGCGAAGGTAAAACCTTTGATTTCAGTATTAATGTAAATGGAAATGCGTACAACGAAAGAAACTAAAAAGATTTAAAACATTATGTATACATTTTGTACACCTTCAATGGCAGGTTTTTGGATTAAAGAATTTCCAGTATTAGAATAAAGAAAACTAAAATTAAATTTATGACTATAATTTTGTATGCTCTCTGCCACGCATTAGCACTAAAATAAAAAGAAATAATTAAAAGATAATTTATACATATCTTAATAAAATTATAAATAAAATAGATTAAGATCTATGTTCCAACAAAACCCTTTAATATAAAGAGTATGATTCGGTTTGTTTTGAACTAACTGGGAGTCAATATATCTTTGTTTTGAAACTTGAACAGATTTACATTTTTATCTTTGGTTCGAATAAGAAAATCATATCATTAATATTACTACTAGATGATCTGTAAACTACAATAATAATACAATGATAAAGCCAAATATAATATAATTCTGATTCATCGTTGCTCAAGTTTATTTGCATGACGCATTGTTTCGCTTTCTGGTCTTGGATGTAGTATTCTTAACTATGTAGTTTATACCGTATCGTTGCTTAGTGCCTGCGATACAAGTTTATACCTTGAGTCAACGTGTGTGTCGTGATGTGGTTAATATTATTGTTTTTTATGAGATTATCTTTGATATAAAACTTTCTCTATAAAATTTAATATTTCCAGTCTAATTATCCTCCCTTATAAAACCAGAAAGGCTTCGTAAGCAATCAATTTCATCCACTCTTGGCTAAGAGATGACTTGAAATGACCGCAAAATTCCATCTTACATTGTTAATTAATCAAGGCTCTCGTACTAATAGGTATTAAAGTTTAGCCTGTCCTGTTCCCTCCATGTACTACAGAGAAGGATAGAACTATAACCATGACATCGTCACTGTTATAAGGCAGAACGTTGGAGAGGGTAACTCAAACAATTTTTAATAAAATGTGTTTGAACTATAAAGAGCATTTGCTTCTGCATATCTAATATTTAGGTAATGGTGTGAGAAGGTGTGAATTTAATAAATAAATTTAAAAATTAAAATACAATAACACTTGAATGTTATTTGTATTAACCTAACAGAAATTCATTTTAAAAAATTGTGCCATATATAGAAGAAAAATTAAGTACACGCTTAATTTTTCAAACAAAATTTAACAAAACGTGTGAGCTCCAGCCAATACGTTTCCTGTTATGCTTTTTCTATACATTTTTCAAACCATAAACTTTTTTTTAGTCCCTTTTATCTTCATATTATTTAAAATAGCCTTAAAATAAAAACTCATATAGTAAATTTAATTTATCAGAAAGGGCCTTAACATTTTACGTCGTGCTAGGACCTTTAGGTAAGCAGTTGTTGACCGCCACCGGATATTGCTTCGCTACGCTCCGCTTAGATACAAACTAACTTGGATGCCATACAAAATTAAATACGCTTTGAAAAATGACTTTTCCTACCGAGACTTAAAGAAAATTATCAACAACTTTTCGCCCTGTGGCATTTTAAACCTTTTTAATTAAAAAGAGAGCTTATAAATTTCACCAAGGAGACGAGATGGTGAATAACAGGGTTTTGTGCTGAGTTCCTGAGAAACAAAATGGGAGATAAAAATACTAGAGTATTATTTACTTGCAATTTAGTTGTAGGCCATTCGAAATATTTGAAAGAAATAAAATCCTTTTGTATAGCTATGAAGCGTTACATATTTAAAAATATTTAAACAATATTTTTTTAATGTAAATATACAAAAACCATGATGTGAAAGGTAAGGTGTCTGACTAAACTACAAATTAGGCTAAAAAAATGCAAAATATTCAAGTTCATTGAACAAATTGTTACTACTACTACTGTCTACTTCTATAAATGTTCTTTAATTTTTGTAAATTAAAAAAGTTTAAAGGGGAGCAAACAACATCTTTATATTTGTATATTTTTATTCAATCTATACGCATTTATGTAGTATAGACCTCAACTGTTTTTTCAAGCACAGACAAATAAAATACGCCTTTATCCATCAAGTCATTTAAAAAACACCGGGTCCCCTCTAAAATGTAATTACGAAATAGTATTTTCACTTACAAGTGTAGGAACTAAGTAGTAAAGTTTGGGCCGGAGTTTGGAGGATTAGCAACGGGACGCATCTGTTGGGTACGCAACTTGAGTCATTAGCCTTTGCCTCCTACTTATATTTACCCTTGATACATCCCTGTGTTAGTACTTTGAAAACTTACTTTTAGCTGGAGTTCCTTAAGTTATGCGAGGTGGGTCTTATTTCTTTTTGGGCTATGTTCGGTTGTGTATATATATTGTTTGGATTAAAGTAAGTATATACTGCTTTAAATGATTTTTTAAAGCAATTATATGGTAATTGAAACCATTATCTTTTGTTTAAGGTCTAAAAAATTCTGACGAGCTCGATTTACAAAGCATAACTGACAATGCAATTTTTCTAACACATACTGTCTAGTTATGTAAAAAAAGTTATTTTTCCGTTATTTTTTTTTTAAACGGACGTGTTTTTATTGGAAACAATAAATATACAACATTCTATTATAAATATGACAGTTAATGACTTTATATTAATAAAAAATACTAAAAAAATGTAAATTATTACAAGTTATTCGTTTTAGTACCATTTAAAAGACATAAATTTCAAGTTCTAATTATACAATATTTTTGTAACCATAATAAAAAAAAACGCATTTAGAAAAAAATCTGCGTAGCTTGAAAAAAAAAACACTCTTTTTCTTTTAAGTTATTTTTTTATTTTTTTTTTATTTACATGACTAATACTATCAATTACAGTATTATGAGTACACCCGAAAAACTAATTCCTTTGACATACTTATTCAAGGGAAGTTTTAATTCGTGTATTTGAATCAAACTCAAGATACGTTAGCACATTTTTTTTTTGTATTTTTCTTTGCTTAACCCGATTCCGCTGACCTATTTTTGAATGTAAAGTGTTCCAATGTTCTTAGCTTCAACCGTGGCGTGGTAGTGGCTCCCCTGGCCCAGCCGGTCACGGCACAAGACTCCACTGTAACACGCCACATAAATCTCTTACCCGAATAGCTTTTACCAAACATGCCTTTCAACGTCCTACAAGTTTTAACTCCAGCTTGAAGCTGGCGTGAATTTATCTGTTTTTTTATACATTTTATTTTAAATGTTCAGGTCATATCTTGGGTTGGCTTGGTTGGGTTGTGTGGGTAAGGTATTTACTAATAATATAAAAAATACATAAAAAGGTTTAAAATTGAGCTCTAAATTCGATATCAAACAACGATGAATATGAATAAACGGAATCCAAATTAAATGTAAAATATTGTACGAAAGTAATTATTTATTAATAAAATCAATTGATTTTGATTCAACCCTGGGATACCTATTTTCATAGGTAGGATCACAATCAACTAAGCTATTACGTCATCAAAAATCCCATTTCAGTTTCTGTAAGCCATCAATGTTATCAGGAGCTAGGGTCAGCAACGCCTGTGTTAAATATTTCGTTTTCCTAGTATTCTTATGTTACGATAACTGCGAGCATTTCCTATTTAAATATTTGATTTATTTCACCGCATTGGCTCGTGACGGCCTCCGTGGCGTAGCGGCTTAAACCACTAACTGTGAGACGTGAGGTCTCGGGTTTCAGACCCGGCTAGAGCAGGTATTTGTGTGATGAACACTTGCTTTGAGGTCATATTTTAACCTATTTATTTTTATCTACATATATCGTTATTTATTAACCACAGTACAAGCCTGTGGCTTAATTTTGTGCTAAGAGAGTTTGCGTGAATTATGGCCAGATATTGTTATTATTTATTTACATTTACACCAATAACTATAAATAAGACACTACACAAAAGAGAGAATAACGAATTAAATAGAGATACAAATAAAACACACATTAGAAATAATGTATATAATGTTTTTAGGTTATATTGTTACAATTGGTATATGGTTTGTGTTTATTCATATTAAGTAATTACACTTTTGTTGTTTGATAAGTTTTTTTTTGAGGGTTTCATATATTTTTTTTTTTGTTATACAAGGCATTAAATACACCAACTGAGGTTACGGCATTATTCGAATAAGATTGTATAAGCATGAAGAAAGCTTCAAATATTATTGACAGATGTAAAGAAAACATAAAAAATAAACGAAGATTATTTTGATACAGCAGTTAAATAAAACATGTTGCTTAGATATCAAAAAAGATAAAATATCTTTGTATTGGTGCTCAGGAAACTCATCGATCTTTCCATAGGTACATCGGCACAATGAAATTGCAAATAGAAAACCCATTCAGTGTAGTCCATTAGCGATCTTATATGACACACCATAAGGGCTATTAAAGGTAAGTGTGGTTCAGTGTACTTCACTCTTATCGTTACGTCGCACAAAAAGATATCATCAAAGGAGAATATCAGCCAAACGAGGTGAAACATTCGAAAAATAGCTTTCCCGAAGATGATGTGTTACCTCATAAAATTGCAAAGACCCCTACTAGGTGATACCAATTTAAATCATCTCACTCATTTCATTCAACATTTAAAATATGGTAAGAAACTAGCGAAACTGATGAAATGCGCCTAGTTATAGCACAAACACTAGTCAAGTTCGAGGCGGTTGTGCGTACCGAAGTACGTTGTTACTATTTAAATAACAAATAGTACTAGCGTTCATTGAGACCGAAGGTTCCGTACAAACTTGTTTGTAGGTATGTAATCACGGGAATAAAGTCTCGAACAGTATTAATATATGTTAAAAGAGCTATCTTTATAGCAAACAAACTAATGTCAACAGAACTAATGTTACACAGAAATAGCTGGATGTTTGTGTATAAAGTTATTATCAACAATAAACCACATGTTTCAAACTCGATAGTTTCGCACTTACATTCCACAAACGAATCGAGATGCTTTCCAATCGTAAAAACTAGTAGGGGCATGCTTCAGTACTGAAATGCTCGGGCATGAATCAAGTGAAACCCGTTTTCATACATCAGTCGCGTGAGGGAGCCACTTAATCCAGTGCGCGTTAAGTACGCGAGATATATAACGCCATCTCTCATATGGCGTCATTGATATCTTAAATAGCATGCTTGTATTTAATTGTTTTATAATTGCTGAGAGCGATCCCCGTGGATCAATATGTGTTGTATAGAAATATTTCATTTGACTGCCTATTGCACAGGTTACTGTAGTGTCTAGATTGCTGTTATTTGGGATAAAAGTTTTTTTTATATATTGAGCTAGACTGAGGATTTTTGGAAATCCAACTCCTAAGCGGAGGTAAAAGTAGATGAAAGATAGCTGTAGTGTTTTTTTTTGTCTGGAACGCATAGAGCACCGCCAAGGCATTGCTCATGTAGAGGTAAAGATGTTATACCTCTTATAATTACACTGGCTCTCCAATGTTCGAACTGAATCACAGCGAACTGTTTCACGGCGGAAATAGAAAGGAGGGTGGTACCAGCCCAGACGATCTCGCACGTAGATTTACCACCAGTTTGGGGTGAGGGTACAAGGAATAAAAATTCAGGAGTAAGTTATTTAAACATTTGCTTACTATAACCTCTTAGAGCTGACCAAAATTGAACTGCATGATTTTTTAGTTCTATAATGCCTTTATTGGCAGGGCTCGCGGCCAGGTTGTTTAACAATGGCGTCAAGAATTTATCAAGCTTTGTCTCATTCCATTCCATTCACCATGTCATTAATCTACATATGTCTACATTTTTAATTGTTTACTTCACCTTTTTATTCACAAGAATTTGCTATGCAAAAAGCAAAACTTAACGATTCATTTTAGCAAAGGCAATAAGGTAATAGAGGTAAATAAAAATTAATTTACTTTAATTTTTTATTTTAAGAAAACTCGTAGTCCAATCGAAGACATTAAACCTACATCCTATAAATTTTAAAGGAATGTTTCTGGTTAAACGCAAACCTAATCATTATATATTTTTATATAACGTCATAAACAAACAAGCAAATGGTTAACCAAAAGGAAGTGATACCGCCGCCTATTGACACGACGATGCCCCTGACGTCGTGAAGCGCCAAGAGCACCCACTATGCGTTGCCCATATAGAGGTAAAGATGTTTTTCGTCTCTTGCCAGTAATTAACCTGGCTATCAGAACACAACACACAATGAACTGCTTCACGGCAGAAATAGAAAGGACCCAGACGATGACGCACATAGATCTACCTTCTTGTAAACAACTAAGAGATGCAGGTAAGGGAAGATGTAAAATAAGGGTAAGTTTTTCTTCTAAAGTTAAAAAAATATACGTTAAAGAAAGTGCTAGTGGGGTTAAATCCTCATCGCTAAAAAAAGCATTGGATAATGGTTCTTCTTGCTATCGCAGTTAGGATAAAAACATTTCAGTATTAACTTGAAGGTATAGTATTTCTTTTCTTCTAGTCTTAGTCTTAGACGTTGTATCGGTCAGGGACTATATGAGCTGGCTATTGCTTTTTTTTATTTTGGATACATATAATTTGGTACCTCCAAGTTCTGTCTCGTATAAAAAGACACAAGTTGTTAAATTTTGTCTGTGTTTTTGAAATGTTCATGTGTGCTTTGGGACGATGAAAGATATTTTATTTTATTTTCTTTATTCTTTCTATTTTTTTGCTTGTCGTGGTGTTTTGACGGTCAGGCGTTTCCTGACCGTAGATCCCTTTAGCTTTTGGCCTCTGGGCCGATTCCATTGCTGTCTCCCCCCTTTTCTGGGAGGGAAGTCTGAAAGCGCTTTCTTACTACCTCCTATTTCATCTGATTAAGTTCGTTGCGGGTTCCAAAACATCCATCAGGGAGTCCGGGCATAGCCTGTGCGTCATTGCACAGCTGCATTATTAGTTGATTATTCGATCAAAGGACGCCACTGTTGATTCTGGTGAACAGGAGTTGCAGTGGTGGGACAGAGTGGCGGGTGTGGCCCGGTTTATTTTCTTTATTTGAGATAGCAACAGATTTTATTTTTTTAATTCAATTATATCTTATAATTAGTTTTTTTTTCCTGTAATATTAAAATCAATACTTTTTAAATGAAATAAAATTTTCTTTGTACGTATTTTACTACTTGTAATATAAATCCAAGCCCCTTACCTTTTACAACGAAATAAACTAAATCGACTATCAAAGTCTCAAAAGAGATATCCAGCTATTTTATCTGTGGATCCCTAAAGTATATTTTGATAAAACTGTCAACTTTGGTTGTAAATATTTGAGTTTAGAGGTTGTACAAAAAAGGTAAAGCTAGGTGGAGGCGTAGTGTTCAGCCGTACTCGCACTTACATATCTCATGGTCAGATTTTTAGGCCACGTGTAGAACAGCGGTCTTTTACTGGACTGTTTGGCTCTTAATTTGTAGGATCCCATATACTTTGTTGACTTTTAATAATGTGATCAGTTGTTAATGAAAATGTTGTGTCCAACTATGACGATAAACAGTGTGGCTGCATTTTTAAAATGTTTATTTATCTTTATAATGTAACGATTGGTATCTGCTTCTGGACCTATCAATAAAGATATATATATGTATTTTTCAGGTTAAGGTTTTTTTCACGTAGATTATTATTTTAATGGATTATTCATGTGGAATTTCAAACATAAAAATACTAAATACTTAGTTGCCTTTAATACAACATAAACATGGTAGTTATATTGATTTTTTTATGAATGAAATTGTCAAAGAAACGATTTTCCTATTTGAAAATGACTGTATCCATTAACACTTGTTGTACAAAAGTTATGATTTCCAACAATTCAAAAAAAAAATCGGTTTTCGGTTTGATTTAAGTTATGATTTAGTGGATTTGAAATAAACAAGAGTATCGGATACATGCATTCTGACTGTCTGTTTTGAAGTTACAGGTAAAATAAGTTTCTTATTATATAAAATAGCATATTATGGTAATCCAAAAGTAAACTAAAATCGCTACGATATAATAATAATAATAACAATCACATCACGACACACGCATTGACTCAGCCCTGCAGTAAGTATCGTAAGAACATGTGTCACAGGAACTAAACAACGATACAGTATAATCTACACAGATAAGAATACAACATCCAAGACCGGAAAGCGAAACAATGCGTCTTGCAAATAGCACAAAATCCCGCCCCCGCCGGTATTCGAACCCGGAACCTCTAGCGTAGCAGTCGGCTGTTTACACCACTGCGCCACCGAGGTCGTCAAAAACCAAAAAAAAAATGGGTGTACATGTGAGTGTATGTGTGTAGGAATTTATATATGAGTGGATGTATGATTAAAAACTTAAGACAAAGTACAGAGTATTTTTATATTTTTATATTTATTCTTTATGGAATTAGAAATGTCTACATGTTGAAAACTTTTATTCTTACTGTTTTGAATTCTTAAAACAACCAAAACAAACCTTTTTGGTTTTTGTTTTGAATTCCAAATATTAATAATTTCAAATGCGCGTGTTTCAAAGCCGCCGTTCTTGCAAAAGGGTTGGGCGCACCTGCCAGGCGCGCTCTTAAAATATGATCGCAGAGCCCTCTACTTATGCGCGAAAATAAAATATCAGCGATAAATTGTCGCAAGACGTGGCAACTTTCAGAACAATTCCGGTTAGGGAAGGGGTTATACAAACCAATACTTTTATGCTTGTAACATTCTTAGGTCACTTTATATTAAAACTGCAATGGTTCAGTAACAGAATTAAAACAGGTTTTTATTTTTGTTTGTTTCCTTTTGCCAAAATAGGATAGATTAAAGTCAAAATAAAAAAAGCTGGCATTCGATTTCAGTGGTTTATGGTGTAGTTTTTTTGAAAGGACAAATATTTCGCATATATTAATGATTAATATTCGTGTAATACTCTCAGCACCAAAGGACCAATCATTAATTTATGTTTTTCAAATACAAATATTGAAATGATCATATTATGTAGTTGTAGGTGAAGTTGACAATTTTTATTTATTTTTAAGTTGGCTTTGACTTTAATTATATATAAGAATGATCCCGAAAACAATAATCCTTAACATTTACAATATATATAGGTACAAAATTAAACTTAATAAAAAAATCCATAACTATTTCTTAGAAAAAACTTTGTTCTTACTCTTTTTAAAAGCTGAAAAGATACCTAACATTTTCTCTTGTAAAGCGCCTACAGAAAAAGAAGTTTCATTTGACTTTCAAAGTGCTTCTACACAGATTCAATCAATATAATTGTCAGATCAAACGACTACCTTTAAGTACTTCTTACAGGAACTTTTAAATGACTTGTGAATAAATTAAAAAGAGTGTTTTTTTCTTTTCTCCAATAACAAAGTTCCACATTCCTCTTGTAATCGTCCTTTAAACTACTTTTAAAACGACTTTCCGACATCCGCGAAATTGAAAAATAACTTAGCGTCCTCATGATAAATTAGACCTTAAACTTTAGTTTTATCTCCCTCTTTTTAATGCTTTTAGATAAAGGTTTCCGTTTTATGTTCTTGTATTTAATTAAAGAAATACTTTTGATTTTAAACAAACATTTTCAATGCAAAAAATAACTAAGCTATTCGATTTATTCACCTAAAGTGTATAGTACTATAAAATTACTATAAAAATTATTACCTATAAATTGTAAAGCTGTTTTTGGCCTATGTGTTAGATATAAGTTATATGATTTGTATACTATGTTTATGCCGTTGGTTAATAATAATAATTAAATAAAAATCTGAACTTAACTAATTGTACTATTAGTATACATATTCAAAGCGAAGTCTAGTTCTTTGTCTAAAATAAAGTGCAGTTTGGTATGGACGTAAAAAGAATAAAAAAAATCATCAATCCAAAACTAAAATCTTTCGTTTGGTTTATTTAAATCATTTCTTTTTTCTTTAAATAACTTTTTACCTTCTACATTTTATGGCCAAACTATAAGGTTATATATTCTTTTAAATTACTTCAGCCCTAATAAAAACGATGAAAACTTTAAATTTATTTTGTATTCATTTATAATTTGAGAAGTTTTATTGATAATAAAACTGTAGAATCACACTTTATTTCTCATGAAAAAAGGTCAAAAAACTCATTTTCCAATGTTTTATTTTTAATATTTAAACTGTGTATTCAATAAATATAAGCGAAGGGGAACGCTTTGCCAATTTGGCTAATTTTGGAAATATAGAACACTTGAAATGGTTACAATGGTCATATTATATATTTCCAATACTTAATCAATTGTTTCATTTATTTATTTGCAGTAAGTAGCAATTTACTTTAAACTATATCACAGGTATCGGTAAAAAATAAAACAAATTAATAAAACAACTCGTTGCTAAGTATTCGCTTAGACATGTCAAAGGTTTTTAACTTATTACATACATAGCAATAAAAACTCTAAGCAAAAATTTGCCTAAAACTAATTGTGAATCGAATTTTTAATACTAATAACCCCATATCGATACACACATTGATCCAGCCTTGCACTGAGATATATTCTTGAATCGCAGGCACTAAGCAACTAAATGGTATAAACTAGAAAGATAAGATATATAGAAGATAATACTACATCCAAGATCGTAAGCGGAACAATACGTCTTGCATAGAACACAAACCTCTACCCCCGCTGAGATTCGAACCTGAAACCTCCGTAGCAGTCGGATGATACACCAATGCGTCAATGAGGTCATAAAACCGTACCCATTTACTTCATTTTCTATGTACGTAGAATCCGTTAAACTTACGTAATAGAAATCAAAGTAGCAGAGCCTCAGCTGGATCCATTCATTTTATCTTTAACTAAATTGTATCTGGACATTAAAAAGTACTAAAGTGGAGTTATAACTATAAAACTGTATAGGTGTCTCAATTTTATGGCCAGGATAAAATTTTACACCTCTTCAAACAGGACGATGGAAAGGGGTATGTACCACACAAGTCAGAATGACTACGAACTGTGTTTTGAAATTTTTGTTACGCTTCTCGCACTTGCCTCGCCGGCTTGTGTGAGAACGAGACGGCTGTTTATATGTTGGCTACGGTTAATGTCTCCAGTAGCAGTTCTGAGCATATGTGACATTTTTCCTGATATAAAATTTGTAATTTATGGCTCCAGATGGACGTGAATGTCCGAAGGTGTACCGCAGGGATTTACAAGGATTTATCGTAAATTTTTAAGTATGTGACTATGATGTTTACGCCCTTTCTGCATCTCTTACAATCACGCCATTCTAAATTCTAAAAATACCTTTAAATACTTATTTTTTTTTTTTGTGAAAAACTCGTGTAAGAAATAATCATAGAAGATTTTTTTCGATCCGATTTGAAAAACTTAAGCCTTTATGTTTAAAATTGTCTATCAAAATATTTTTTAAAACAAATTCTACGTGAACAAAGTATAAAGCATAAAGTAGTATTTTATAAAAATAAGTCGAGATTTCAATAAAAAAAATTTTACCCTCAAAAGTTTATTTCTAAGGAAACAACTTATTGATATAAGGACAAAGGGCGACAGTTTTTATTATCTTTTCTCCGATAAAAATATGCAAGAACGTTCCTCCTTCGCCCAACAATGCGTAGTTGAGGTAAGCCGCGAGTAATGAAGCAAGTTTCACTTGTTATCGATGCTCGGAAACATTTTTCATATCATCGATTTAGTCTCCCCTTTAAAGTTGCTGCAATTATAAAAGAGATTAAGATCAATGACGGATTTTGTCTTTTTACTTTTAACTCGAGAGCTTAAAACTCTTTACAGGTGATAGATCTACGTGCGAGATCGTCTGGGTTGGTACCACACTCTTTTCTATTTCTGTCTTGAAGCAGTTCACTCCGAAGTATTGCAGAGCCAGAGTAATTACAGAAACTAGAGGTAACATCTTTACCTCTACATGGGAAACGCATAGGCGGTGATCTTCGCATTCCAGATATCAGAGGCATCGTCATGTCTATAGGCAGCGGTATCACTTTCCATCAGGTGAACCGTTTGCTTCTTTGCCCATGATTTTGCATAAACGAACGTCAAGATCACGGCCTATGCGATGCATATGTAGAGGTAACGATGTTTTACCTCTCGTGCCCGTAATTACACTGGCTCTCCAATCCTTCCAATCGAAACACTACGAACTGTTTCACGGCAGAAATGGAAAGGTAGGTGGTACCAACCCAGACGATCTCACTCGTAGATCTACCACTATATGAACATACAAATTTTAACTATTTATAATATGAATGATAGATATTTTGTGTAGAAAACTGTGTCCTGGAAAGACGTGTTGTGATTTTAAAAGTCACAAGAATACCGGCTTTAGTGAAATCGTCGGTTTCGATTCGGAGATTCGTTGAATCTTTCAGGTTTATCCTGCATTAACTTTTCTTCGTTCGACTATGATACAAAAGAAATATATTGTTTAAGATTTTAGATAGCTTTAGTCCGTAACTAAGTCTGCGTAGAACGTGGTACAATCTATTTTCTCAGAATTAATTTAGGATTTCTTTCGAAGTAAATATGATTATTATTAAATCAAATGAGTCGCAAGCTTAACTTAAGTTGATATTTTTCATTTTTTCTGTTCCAAATACTCTATCTGATATATCCTGCACTAACACATAATGTTGTTTCAGTCATAATAAGAAAACTTTTCAAGTCCTGTGTGTCTACCATGAGTTCGCATAGTTTTCCTACACGTCAGGTAACAGAGATATTTTGTATGAGAAATATCTTCAACTATCCGTTAGACCCGCTTTACAAGATTCATACAATTTGTAACTGCAATCGCAAGCGATAGTCAAAGGTAAAACTCATGGTAGGCACACTGCTCAAAAAAACTTTGCTTCTAGAGTCGCCGAAAATAAATTTAAAATAAAATAAATACCTAAATCACGACACACACATTGACTCAGCCCTGCACTAAGTATCGTAAGAACTTGTATCGCAGGTGCTAAGCAACGATATGGTATATACTAAATTAATAAGAATACAACATCCAAGACCGGTAAGCGAGACTATGCGTCTTGCAAATAATACAAAGTCTCGCCTCCGCCGGGATTCGAACCCGGAACCTCTAGCGTAGCAGTCGGCTGTCTAAACCACTGCGCCACCGAGGTCGTCAACCTCGGATTTAACGTAAAAATGTTTCCCAAATTCTGGTACATTTGAGTTCACGTCAGCTCGGGAAATGAAATGTCGAGAGTAAAGCCGCGCATGACTGACGAGTGCTACAGATCTCACGGTTCAACCCCTGCCATATTTTTGAGGAGTATGGGTGTATGGGTGACGTTCAACAGCCCATTTGAAAGTTAAACCGGTTACTTTGTAACCAGTAAAATCGATTTGGGAATGTTTTCTTGTAGGGCTGAAATTATTAAACTACAGAGCTATAAGCTGCGTGTTGGAGATAAAGGATTTATTAATTATATGTAATAAGTTATATACAAACTTCTTTAAAAAAAGTTTTTATGAATCTTTGAAACATTAGCGTTAGTAGAAACGATATCATTATTACTCTTTGTATGTAGTTTAGGAATGCAGGTACCATTTTTAAAAGTGGTATTATATACTTAAAAATAGTTTTTTAGTTTTAATTCAGCGATTTTTTTTGATCCGATTTTATTTTCAATTAAAAACCAAACAAACGACGTCATGACAGTTGCGCAAAAATTCAAATAAGACAGCCAAACGACAAATCTAACAGTTGTTCCTTTTACAACCCATCAGATCTTCATTACATTTTCAATCACGAAACATATTTCCTATTCAGCAAAGCAGGTCTTCAATAGGCCGCTCACGGAAACTTTTTAGTTTAAATATATCTGGGTGTCAATTCTCTCCCTGTCTTCAATCACGGCCGGATTTAGCCATGACGTTCTATTTCCTTGCGCGTGCCTGGATAGCTGAACCAAGGATTTATACACAGGCTTAATCGAACTATTTTTAACATGCCACTTTTCCATGACGATTTGGCTAAGTCTACAGGTTACCTTTAACTGATCTATACTTATAAATAACGACACCCCATTGCTATGTAAATATTTTTTATTATGATTATTATGAAACCATTATTTTAATTATGACCAAAAATTGATGTGACGATTGACTTAGATTTTTTTTGTTTAACTGATTTAATTAACGACACAGCACATTAAACAACAAATCGTTGAACATTACACAATGTACTTGTAAGTGAAAACATAATGATATACCATTAACTAAACCAATTCTTTTGTTTTAAACTTCAAAGTAGAAACAACCACACGCCCAATCATTCCAAAGAACCTTTCAAGCCAAGTGGATAAACAATTTCAACGCAAGACCTTGAGTATGAAATGAAAACATTTCAAATTTAACACATTTACAGAGCGACGTACGAAGCAACGTGGATGCACGTTTTGAATCACAACTTCAAAAGAACAGAGCAAAAATAGCAATATTTGGGCAATTTATTTGATACATGGGCCATTACCCAAAGATATTGGAGTTCTGTATAAAAATAAAATTCCACAGAGGAAAGCGATGCTAAGTAACTTACTGTCTCGAACTGAATTGAATTTATTCACAAAAGTTTTTGCTTGAGATGTTTACGTATGTAGATTGATGTGAAATAATTGATGGATTAATTATTAATCACGGTTCCTAATCAAGTAATGTCAGGAACGGGAAGTTTCAGTTAAAATTTTATTATTGTATATACTTTTCTTGTATATCAGTAGAATTTAATGTGTAAAATGCTAGTGTTTCGATCTGTAATGCTGTACAAGAAAGTGAAATACTGACTATTTGGCTGGTTGATTTTTTCGTCATCTCCCAAGTAACTTATTAGAGCCTAAAGTAACCGTACGTTAGTGTAGGGAGATTCATCATTCCTTCTATCATTTTCATTGTTCATTTGATCATCATCATGTTAGTACCTACTGAAGACTTCTGCTGTATAGGGTACTGCTCTTTGCCTCTTCCGAAAAAATATAGAGAACGAAATAAAAATTTACTATTGCCAATTTGAAAAAAAGCCACTGGAAGCTTCCACAGTTGGTTTATAAATCAAAATGCATGTACTAGATATTCTATGTGTAAAAAAACTAGGTAGGTATAGTATGATTAAATAAATATAAATCTAATAGATTATTGATAAACACTTCAACATTTTGATTTGTGTGTTTAAATTTTGTATATATAATTTTAATTTGTATACTCGAATACTCTTAATTAATGATAAACAGAAATATTTTTACACGTTATATTCCCAGTAGTATCCACTTTACGTCTCGTTTCAATTCACATTTGACTTAAAAATAATCTTCTTATCAAATGAAAAGCATCAAAAATTTATAATAAACCTTATCAACAGTTCCCGAAGAATCCTTTGATAGGAAAGTCAATATTCTTTGTTAAAAATTTGAATATTACAATCTTCATTTCCATCTTTACTGTTCAATCAAACTGTATTATGGCAGCTGCGAGGTCGAAAATATAAAAGTTATTTATTGTATAACTTTACAATCACTAGATAGACTATACGATGTCATCAATTATTTTACGTTTTCGTCACTTGCCATACAAAAATCACCATAAAAGCTTTAAGTATACAGTATAGCATAGTTTTTAATGTATTTTTTTACAGGTGGTAGATTCACCTTGATGTCACCCTCCTTTCTTTGTCCAACGTAAAGCAGTTCGCTGTGTTCCGGTTCGAAAAATTGGAGAGTCAATTTAATTACCGTTACGAGAGGTGTAACATCTTTACCTCGTGTCAATATCACTCGTATCACTTTCCATCAGGTGAACCGTCTGTTTTTTTTTGTTTTTCCAACAATTCAAAATAGTTACCTCCTTAACTTTTTCTTTTGTCAAAAAGACAATACACAATAGGCGTGTATGTATTATAAATGGGTAAAGCTATCTTTTTTCGATTTCAAATTTCTTTCAATAGTATTAAAAATGGTATTTTAGTATAGACAAATATGTAATTTTGTTAAAAAAAAAAAAACAAATTCTACGCGGGCGAAGCTAGCAATTAATAAATAAACTTGAGACCAACAAGGCCCGTCTTACTGAAGGTTGCTCAACACTAACACGGGTTTTAAAATACATTTTAAGTAAAACCTTTCTTATATGACGTCATTTATTGTCATAGCGATCGATTGAAAATGTTTGAGCGACTTTCTGTGATGTTGACCAAAAGAGACTTAATTATTGTACGTCCAGACGGCTACACATAAAGCGTCACCGATCAAGTGCAATATCAATACTTAAGTTTGACTTACAAATTATGAAAGGTGCAGGTTAGGTGGATCCATGGCCGAATGTAACCTACAACTACAATTTACTTAACGACAAGAATATTTTTATAGATTTTATATATTTTTATAGTTTTGTTATTTTTAGAATTCTGATTCTTATTTCTATCTTTCATTGGTAAATTTTGTTAATGACTATACAAAGAAATAATAGTTTATAACTTCCACCAAATCGCTTGAAGTAGGAACTATGGATCATTTATGTGTTTTCATGACTCATTTAGTCTATAATATTTCTCTAAATTTATTATATTACTAAACAATTATACTTTTCTAGTTTTCAGCCACTTTTAGAATTGAGAACGTCTCAACTCGTACTTAACTCGATTTTCTATGGCTCGAGTCTTGTTTAAGTACAAGTTAAGTCCTAAAAGGAGACGTTGATGATATAGACGTTTGCTTCATAATTTATTTATTGTAGTTAATAGGTAATTTCGTGGAATAACTGAAGACAAACATCACGCCCTGTTATTTGTGCTTTATCGTATGGATACAATGATCTTAAGTTTAGGTGTTGCTCTAACTTGTATCTTGTGTCGGATTCAAGCCACCTGTGAATACAACCAAGTTGAAAGTCATCGAAAGTAGCAAACGGCGACCACCGGACCACTACATTTTCTTATGGTATGGTAGAGTTCGTTGACATTAATATCAGTTCTTACATTATTTGTGTGTGATTTTTTATCTAAACTCACATGTCTTTTAAGTTTTTTAATCGTGATTTACGAACCCTATATAAATGTACGTCATTTTGTATTGTTCGAAAGAAAGATTTATTATTATTATGGTGTTTGTATCGGCAGCAAAAAAGTGGCTTGTAACCACTGAGAGGTACATAGGCGAAATCGGGAACTGACTTTTTGCATCACTAAGAATGAGTGAATGTTAGCATCTTTCACTAGTATGTTTTGGACAGTCAACGAAGCTAGACGCTTTATAATCCTAAGCTTTCACGTATAATAATGAGATATTGCAGAAGTTTGCATTCTGTACCTAACCTAAACCCTGTTCTCCATAGCTGAGTAGTATATGGTTCATGTAAGTTTTGGCACACACTTTTTATTCGAGATGGCTGCTAGTATGTAGTACATATTACTTCAATCCTTGTAGACTTGCAAGACTTTGCGCAGCGTCTAAATGTAGACTAATCCGGCCCAGGGTAGGTGAGTCAAGGCAGACAGGGCGGGCTCATAAACCCGCGTCAACATGGTCTTCGGGCAGCTTTCCAACTCCAACTAATATACTCCTATACACAAACAGTTTGTTTTCCACCTTGTTTGTTTGTTATTTCACTTGGAATTATATATATATATGTCTAAGGAAACGTATCTCGCACTCAACGTACGAGGTTTTATTCCGGACTTACGGGTTTGTTGGTGGAATTTAGATTAAAGATTCGCTACAAGAAGGTTGGACGTTATTCTTTTTTTTTCAAGTTTTTTTTTTTTAATTTTAAAGCCAAATGGTTATTAAAAACGTGTTTTAAGTGTCAATAGTTACAATATTTATTTGCCGATTGTAAATCCATTTAAATAGTCTGTTTTTGGATATTAAACGATTTTGTATTAATTAATTCAGCTTTTAGAAACACAAGAAGGATATTATACTCTAAATATCATACTCTAAAAGGATAATGTACTCTAAAGTTTATCTTGGCATTTTTTTTTCTGCAAGAGTTTACCCCATTAAAATATTATAGATGGACATAAAGTCATTAAAAAAATCCATAAAAGATATTTAACCCATAGGTATACCTTTAACTTCGCTTGTTCTAAATGTGTAAAATTCCACCTTTACGTTAGCTGTAAAACTTTATAATCCTTTTGAATCACTCCCAACCATGTGTAATGGCTCGCAGCCAAACAGCTAAAGTTCATTTGACGTATTAAAGAGGTCCTTGTTAGATCAAAATCTTACAACTTGTTTAAAAGATATGAGCAAAATAGTGTGATAATATAAACCTTATATTATAGAGTAAGTGAGTAAGGAATTGGTCTTTTTTTAATTTTTCTCGAGAATATTTAGAAGGAACTGTCATAGGGAACATGCATTACTTTTTTTTAATTAATAATTATAATTCGATACCATATTCATACACAAATCTCTCAAAATTTTCTCAGATATCTGACTAATTAAAGGAGTTACAAAGCTTCAAAGTCGTTGTTTAGACAGAGTGCTCCGATATGTACAATGACGTCAAAGTACACAGGCGCCAAACAACTTTCATAGAAAATCTAGATTTATTTAGTTTTTTGTTGTAATCTCCCCAGTTTATCGTTCAATTCTAATTCTGTTTTCACTCAATTATACTACTTCCACATATATTTTAAGATAAATTTATTGAATAATCAAATTAAATTCCATGCCTATTCCCTATTGCTTTAGTTCTATGCGAGCAATTATCATATAAACTATCCAATAAATCAGTAATAGGTGTTCGTTACTCGGAAACATAAATCTTGTATGTAAAATGTTAATATATAATGCAGTTCGTGCGTTTTGTATTAAAATAGCTCATAGCGTTTTTAATTTTTACTTCCATATCCAAATCCCAATCAAAATCATCTTTTATTTTTAGTATCAGTCAAGGATCTCTTTATCAACATGTAACATAAAAAAACGAAACTCTAAAAACAAAAGTACACAAAATATGAGCGTTTCCGCTTACGTTAGATCACAGCAATCTCTTATAGTATTTAATATGGCAGTTAAGTCGCGAGACTTCCAAAACGGTGCCACAGAGAAGATTTAGCTGGGAAAAAATTGGCAGACTCCCGTGGCTAAACATCGCATACATTAGAAAACCAAGTGCCGTGTCTTACCACTTCGCTACGCCACTGACTTCGAGACTTATTGCGCAGAATGTTCTCTAACCTTTAACTGGTGATCTCGCAAATCCCGAACTTTTTGCCACTTCACTCCGACCCGACTCCAGCCGCATTTGGAAACGAATGCTAGCCTATTTGCATATTCCGGTCCGAGTCATGCCTGTTGAGGGTTTTCACGTTTAATAATTAAGGTTTATTTAAGTTTCGGTTGAAATAGCCATTTACTTTATCGTTAACGACAGTCTATTTTTATAACATACGAAATGCTTTGAAAGTGAAGGGATGTAAAATAGCTTTTAAAAACACTATACAGAGAAAAAAGATTTCGGAGTCGGATTAAAAAAAAAAACAATAAATTAGTATGAATTCCCGGGGTGGATCTAAGCTTCATTTTTTTAGAAAAAACGTCTGAAAATCTTTTTGTATCCATATCTATATATGTATATTTGACCCCAAATCCATTAAACTTTCGCAGCTCGAATCCATTTGATAACTGACGAAACAGAAACAGTGTAATTAAACATTAAACACTACCAAACCAAATAATAATTATATCAAAGTAAATAATTAATGTTACAGTCGTTAATTCCGTGTACTGTCATTTATCAAAACCCATTAATTCTGGTCTGTACCCAGTAACTATTAGTTATGCGATACGATTTATTGTTAGCGAGTGAGATGTATGTTGAGTGTTGTTGGTTTCTCTTTCGATTATAAACATCAAAATTTAATTCCTATTTGTTAACTACGTCGTTATAAACTTCTATTTTTATAACAGTGGAAAGATGATTTGTGTGCCAATTTTTCTTAACAAAAAGTGACCAAAATTTCGATCATAAGCGAAGATATAGTGATGCAGTAGTACATAATGCGTAATTATTCAGTTTTTACAGCGGTCCATGTTAGGTAGTACTGAGTAAGTAAGAACTTTATTCATAAAATAACACAGCATCTCACATCACAGTGTTTCAACAAGGAATATGTATTGACCTAAACGATTACATTATGATGCTGTGTTACAACCATGAAAGGTAAGTGCAGTAGCCATCCTATTGGACAAGTGTTTATGTACTGGTTGGCGAAATACATGTTTACTTAACAAACCTGGTATCATTCAGCACCTCAGTATAGTATATGCTGTATACCGTAACACATTAACACGAGGATATATTATAGTGTACAGTATCAAATGGCGCAGAAAATTTAATTTCCAACACTTGCATGCACTTGTGTACTATTATCTTATGTTTGTATTGCAAATTTCATAAGGGAAGTTATTTCTTAGCAAAGCTCTACCCATTGATGAAAAAATTGCTCATTGAAGCCTTACCAAAAAAGTTATGTTTTATTCGTTGGAACACCCGGAGTGCAAGCGGGCGCACAATCAGGACAAATTCATATAAATCGAGTCCGCTGCGGTATCTCCTTGTGTAATGCGCCGTCACTCAGGACCTAGTGTACGGCCACAGTGCCCGCCCTGAACATAGCGATTTGCGGCGCGGGAACGAGCGGACGGCAGAGCGTTTACTGAGATCCATAGTACACGTACGGATGTACGCCCCGCTCCCTGCCACTCACCAACACTCTATACCGATACCATACTGAAAAACCTGATTTGAACGCACAGTAAATTTTTCAGAAGAAGCAAGAAATAACTCATATATTTTTGTTTTATGGAGACTAATGAAATACTTCATTCCAGTTTCTATCTTAAGTTGATAGAGGTCGAAATTTCAAGTTTCTAAATGGTATAAAAACTTGTGTTGTTTGGCTTTTCCATCGACAAACACCTATTGCAGGTATTGGCCATTTCTTGAATTTGAGAAGTTAGCATGAGTTTAAAACGCTGTCCGCTCAGCACTGTGGTCGTACACAACAAGCCCTACTCTTAAGTGACAATATGAGGTGTTTGTGTTAACTTTTAGGTTCATGAATTAAAATAGATTTAAAAGCAAAATCAATGTGGTAAATAAAAATAAACTCACGCCGTAATTAATCCTTTGAGGTGGGTAGGCAGAGGTGTTAAACAACGCACTTCGCATGTTTATGTTATGTCCCAGGTTGCGAATCTGTCGTCACTATCCGGGCACAATGAGGAACATGGCAGCTACAATGTACGGCAACACGAGACTTGAACCCTGTCGGGTCGGGTCGGTCGGTTAACCAAGGCACGTAATAAACTGAGCTACAGAACAAAAAAAAACTGAACTGTAAATAGAAACTATTAAAAAATGCTCTTGATGCACAGTTTTTGTGCATTACATCTTTTATAATACAATAGCAGACATAACATTTAAAATATACATTCAGGATTTATCATTTATAAAGTTTCCAGCGTACACATTTGATAGCAAATTGAATTTTTCAATTAAATCTATTTTTAAAACGAAAGCAAAGGCTACGTATTCGAAATTCCTGTTTCAACACTAACTATGTAACTTTTAAAATGGAGGACAAAAATGAAATAGATTGACATTCACCTAGCCGAGTTTGCGGTGACAGTATGTCAAACAACGAATTTCATTTTGAAGTGATTGGCGTTTAGTACCGGGAGAGTTGAGTATGCAATGTGCGAGGACCGCATTCATGTAACCATGTAATAGTTTTAAGCTCAAAAGAGTTGCAAGATATGGTTCTGGGTGTTACTAGGAGATTTACTGGTCCATTTTCTTTTTGACCCCCGACGCAAAAAGAGGGGTGTTTATAAGTTTCACGTGTCTGTCTATGTGTTCGTCTGTGCCATCATAACTCTCGAACGAATTAAGCGATTTTGATTAAGTTTCTTTTGTTTGAAAGGTGTTTTAGTCGAGCATGTTTTTAGCTATGGTTTTTCATTCAAAAGGGGGGCAAGAGTGTGAAAGTGGGGATGAACAATTGAATGTACGCAAATGTTCAATCGGGGTTTGTTTAATTTAAATTTGTAATTTAAGTTTTTTATGCAAATAAGTTGGCGAAGGAGTATAGGGATAAACGTGTTGGTAATTAATTTATCACTCTGCTTTCTTATCTGCTTGGGAAGCATTAAGCTTGTTCTTAAGTGTAGAAATTGTTAATTAACAATACCAGATTTTTTCTTGATAAACGATACCTAGTTTTAGCTTGTTAATTGGAAAGAAACAAAAAAACATTTAAAAATGTTTCATTTTATGAAAAATACGAACTAAACGTGCTAAAGACTTAAAGATTTGGAATGCATTAAAAATGACTACACTTTATCCAAAAATATGGAAAAAATTAACAGTGTAGCTAGTTTTATTGATAAAGAAATTGACCAATTTGCCCCTTGGCAACATATAGGAAACTGACCTGCAAGTTTTTCTGAGCTTAAATCAGTTTACAGTTGCGGTTCCTCACATTTTGCATACTCAATTCCCTAGGTATAGCGCCTGCACTAGTTGACCTCTCAGTTGAACCCATAGTTGTTTTGTTCTTTTGTATATGTTGCAGTCAAAGTTCAAAACCAGTCGTAACTAATTTCGTCTAAGAAAATTAGACACAATAAGTTTAGACCTAAATTTCAAGAAGTCTCTATGTCAAATAGATTTTGCTTGGTGATATGTTCAGTTCACTGGTTAATGTTCTAATGATTTGAAGGTCAAAATTTACTGCAACGATAGATGAAGTACAAAGTGAAATATTATATAATAATAACCACATCACGACACACACATTGACTCAGCCCTGCAGTAAGTATCGTAAGAACTTGTATCACAGTAACTAAGCAACGATATGGTATATACTACATAGATAAGAATACAACATCCAAGACCGGTAAGCGAAACAATGCGTCTAGCAGTCGGCATATATATAGGCATCTTAAATATTTTACATTTTATCTCTTTAGAAACAAATACGACAGTATTTTCGAGGACATTAATATTCAGGTTAAAGGCTGGAACCCACCATATCCGGATGCGGGACGGCTGCCGTGCGTTTGCGTGGGATTATGAGATGAGAAGTGTTAAACTCTATTAAACACGTCACACCCACGCCACACGCTACCGCGCCGCACCGCAGACGGACCGCATTTGGCCAACGTTAGGTCATGGGCGTTTTCGAACGAGCTTCATTTAGTCAAATGCGACTTTCCTATTATACGCACGTGCGCTCGTAAAACCGTGCCGCTACCGCATTTGGTGTGTTCCGTAGTTAAAAGTTTGGTATACTCCATTTGGACACGTAACCACAAAAAAAAACAAAAAAAATATTTAATTTCGTTTCATTTCAGATTACATAAATAAACGAAGCGCATATGATTTAAATTTCATATTCATTTACGGACGTCGAGTTGACATGACTTTCGAATATGTATTAGTTAAGTATCTATATTCGAAAACGTGATTAGTAAAATCATGTATTTCGGTGAATTCACAGTACAGCTAGAGCCTCGGGTGATTTATTTGAATGCATTTGCATATCAGTATCGCATTTTAAGGCTTCCGAACATTGAATTAGTGGAACAATATGCGAGGTAAATTTAGTTACGTTCACTCTTTCAACATTTTTCTTTTGTTAAATAAAAATAACTTTACAAGTTCAATCTACGTCGTTCTGATGCACTTTGACTGTCTTGAAAAAATAATATTTGATTACTTATGAGATTTTTATTGTTATGTTATTTTGTATTCCGTATTCATAAAGCATATGTTCACCTTCAAAGTCCATGCTAAATATTTTTTGAAAGAATGAAAACGGCTTAGTAGTTTAACAACACACACAGCTACATGCTTGTAAGCGATAAACTGCGTCTTGTAATGTAACTTTTGAGCTTTATTTAATCATAGTATTTTTTATTAAATGTCGTTTCATAAGATGACAAGGGATTATAAACTTTCAAATAAATTTTCAGTTTACCCTGCAGATGTTTAAATTTAAATTTTGTGATATTAATCCGGTATATTACGTGGACATAAAGCCGTGTATTTCAAACGATATTTATAGCTCGCATAAAATTTGGAATCGGTTTTACTCGGTCATCTCGTATCTCATCGGGGTACGTCATGTTTTATTACTCGAATGTTTAGTTTGGTCCCTTTTTTAACCAGTTTTTGAAATTACCACAAAGGTTTTCCATCGATTTTAGGTTAGGAATCTCAATTATACTTAATTTAACTACGAGTGATTGAAGTAGACAGAGATGCTTTGATACTCTTGCTTGCTTTGATGCTTTTTGAGTAAAATGTGCCATATAATTAAAACATATAAATAAATAAACAAATCACATCACGACACACACATTGACTCAGCCCTGTAGGGCTTACGATACTGTAAGGCCTACTGTAGGGCCTACTGTAGTAGGTAAGTATCGTAATAACTAGTGTCACAGGAACTAAGCAACGATAAGATACAACATCTAAAACCGGTAAGCGATACTATGTGTCTAGCAACTAACACAAAGTTCCACCCCCGCCGGGAACCCAGAACCACTAGCGTGGCAGTTAGCTGTTTAAGCCACTGGGCCACATAGGTTGAGATATAATGATCTAGTTGTGGTTACTTGGAAACTCCAAAAATACTTTTAGCAGGTCAATACAGATTCAAGAGAGCGCATCTTCATTAATCAAAAGCTCGCAGTTATCGACATCAAATAGCTGTAGCTATAATGGTACATACCAGTCATGAAATAGGGAATATATATGACTATATTTATTCATTAGAATTCAATACCCCATATACAAATCCGTTGGATTTTCTCGTCATAAAGCTTCAGTCGTTGGTTAGACACAGAGATCCAATATGTTCAATGACATCAAAGCACACGGGTCAAATTCCATAGAAAAGGTTGTTCTGATGATCGAGATAAATATATTTCCCTGATTTATCGTAAAATTCTAATACATATACTATTTCTTCATACTTTACGATAAATTGATTGAATAATTAAATTAAATTTCATGTATATTCTCCCAATTATTAGTATAAACAGATTTTTCTGTGTCACCTTTGTGACATTATTATTATTATTTACCAAAATACTTTTATTTTGGTAGGTAATTATGACAAAATTTTCACTTTTAACCCTAAAAAAGAATTTACTCAACGATCTCGCAGTTCCTTTAAGAATTTCGGTAACCTTACTCACTCAAACATAAACATTTGCGGTTTAACCTGCTCTCTAAATTGAAGCTATTTTAACTGAGTAAGGTAAATCCAGTTTCAGAGAAAACTCACCAAGCCTCTCTTTCTCCACAATAAATATTGAAGCAAGTTCGGTATAATTAAATCCGAGCCAAAAATAATTTCGAACTGTAATAAACCTTTTTTATACAACGTTAATGGGCAAACAAGCAGACGGTTCACCTGATGGAAAGTGATACCGCCTATTGACACGACGATGCCTTTGATGTCTGAAATGCCAAGAGCACCGCCAATGCGTTGCCCATGTAAAGGTAAAGATGTTATACCTCTTATAATTACATCTCTCATTTTTCGAACCGAAACACAGCGAACTGCTTCAAGGCAGAAATAAAACTGACGAATCCTAATTCACCACGATCTACTCTTATTTTTGAATTCAAAATATTATGTGTGTTAATCAAGGAGACAAACTATGAGAGTGCTAAATTTCATCCAAATCCGTTTAACCGTTTTCGTGTGATTGAATAACAAACATACAAATACCTAAAAAGCTAAAATTTCTCATTTGTATTGTTAATACGAAGTAGAATTAGCACTGTCCTGATTTATTTCGTCAGTCAGTCAATCTGATATTTAAATTCCCACCATGCAACTTTTTCAACTCGAAATACAATCTGCCCTGTACAGGTCCTTTTTAAGGTTGCGTACCCAAAGGGTAAAAACGGGACAGTATTAATAACCCTCCGCTGTCCGTCTGTCTGTCAGCGGGTTGTATTTCATAAACTATAATGGCTTTACACATGAAATTCTAAGAGAATGTCTATGTTTGTAGCCACTATAACAAAAAATACTAAAAACATAAAAAAATGAAATTAAAGTGAGCTCCCATACACGTGATTTCATAGAAATGTTTGCTGGCTCTTGTTTCAAAAACAAAATCATTTAAAAGTGTAATATTTAATCTTTTAAGATGGTAAGGAACCCATCATGTGCGAATCTGACTCACAATGTACCGTTTTTTTTTGTTTAAGGTCAAAGCTATTTTAAAAATCTTATGGTATACAACCTCGTTTAAAATGGACTTAAAAAAACTTTCTTTGCTTTAAAACTTAATTTTAACTAAAATTTCCCATTTCAAAGATACCGAAAGAAGGTCTACCTCCGTTTGTTTTGTTGGAGTTTCAAACTTAGCCCACTCACGTTTCCTCGGACTCGACTCCAATATGTGACCTAAATTTAGCTTTATGTAACACGTCCCAACCGACAAACAAAATAACAGAAATATTAGTTTACGAACGTCGAATGCTAGTAGGAATTCAAAATAAGTTGAAAATGTAAATATATTCGCCACATGACGCCCTCTCCCACGCTACAATAAGCGTTCCCAAGGAAATATTCATCGAAACGATTTTGTCATTGAATTTTTACAATCGCTTCATAAGATTTTCATTTGCAATATCAATTAAGTGTGTACTTACTTGTGTTTTCGTTTAATAAGTTTTTATTTATTTGTTTAATGAAAAATAAAAAAGACAGCCTCTACAGAGTTTTGAATCCAATGTAAAAATACATTCCACAATATTTTTTATAAAATTATCTATGTATAGCTTTTTTCCTCCTAGAGATACTCTTTTGTACTTTCTTTGTTTAATTGATTCCTATTAATAATTAACAAAATTAAATGTATTACTAGTTATGAGATTGGTGGGACATGTAAAAACATAAAAATGTATTACACATGCAAGTGCAATACTGCTGGTAAATGGATCTTTAACTTGTTCTTCTTTAATAAAAAACTAAACATGCCTAATCAAATATGATGCCTAAACAATAGTCAAAATTTGTCCGCTCATCCATTGCGTCATTTGCAAAATAATTGAACTTTGAGTGGATCATTAAAATTTGTATTTTAGATCGAAATTTAAGCATCGTTTTGCGATTTTGATATTAGTTTAACTATCTATTAAGTCTCATTTACAAAGTCGAAGTCAAAATGTTTTTATTCGTATAAGCACATCATGTCACTTAAAATAAGCATTTTCAAATCCATAAGTACTTTCAAATCGGAGCTGTCGCTGTGAAATGATATAGTAAGAAATATTTAATGAACAACACTAGCTATTTACAAACGAACAAAAACTCTAAAAATACAATAAAAAATAAGCCATTTGTATACTGTAGTAAACTCTGCATATAAAATTTATGACCTTTGTGACGCAGTGGTGTAAACAACCGACTGCTACGCTAGAGGTTCTGGGTTTGAGTCCCGGTGGGCGCGGATTTTTTGGTTATTTGCAAGACGCATTGTTTCGCCTGCCGGTCTTGGTTGTATGTATTCTTATTTATGTAGCATATACCACAACGTTGCTTAGTTCCTGTGGCTCAAGTTCTTACGATACTTACTGCAGCGCTGAGTCAATGTGTGTGTCGTGATGTGTGGTTAGTTTCATCATAGTAATATTTTTCTTACTATTATGATAATGATGTTTTTATAAATTTGTTGTAACTGGACTACCAAAAAAAAAACTCAAAAAATCTTCTACGGCGATCTCTCAATCTTATTTTTTTTTAATTTAAGAACTGAATTTGAACAAAAGCAAACGTCGTTTACAATGAGCCCCGTTTATTCTATGTTAAGGGTCGGACCACACCTGGAGTAAATTGAATTCTATGAATAAATTTTCAGGGGCGTTTTGCTTGAATTGTCTCAAGCGATGAATTATGGGCGGGTTGCTGAAAAAATAGAAGAACTGTTCTGAAGCTTTTTGTCTGAATTGCCTTCATTAAATTTCCCAAAAATACTTTTAGAGATACCAAAAAAGCCAATTTAGTAGTTTAGTGCATTCGAAATAAGGGATATTTCCATTGTTTATCATTAAATCCGTTTATACATCCACATCATAAAAGGTTGCAGGATTTAAGCCAATTTTAGATTTATAAGAGTCAAATAAAACTGATTCCTATCAGTTGAGTCTCATCTTTCATTATAACAGCTCCTTCTAGACAAAAACAATTTTTCTATCTAAGTAGGCAGACCAGAAAGATGCTATAAAAAGTCATTCCTGACTCTTTGCAAATTCTCATTTTTATTCATGACAAGAACATTGGCAGAAATCAGCGGCCTTACTGATTTTAGTCGCAAAGAATCCCCAATTTTTAACAGGCCTGTTTGTTCAATTAAATATTTTGAGTATCAAATCTTGAGTTGCTTTTTTCTATAAATTTTCAAATGTATCGTTATTCATGATTTAAATTTGGCTGACTGATTTTTAATTTGAAAAGATTTTTTTAATTTTCACTAGATAGAAACAATATGAAAGTTGAAATGGTGAATGCACAAGTAAAGCTAAGCTAAGGTGGGAAGAATAGCCATAAATCCCCGCTGACTCCCAACTTTTGGGACACCCTCGAGATGGTCGACCTTTGGCAACATTTTATCAAAACAAGAACTTATTGCCGACCGGCCCGTAAATAACATTATATTATTACGTTACAAATCAAAATATTGCCTTTCCCTGCCTCTGCAAGGGCTAAATTTTAAATTTTCCCCTGATATTGTAATTGGTCAATCGGAGTATAAAGATATGGGTCGGGGGAATTTATGGCATTAGCGTATGTGATTGGACCTTTATTCGTAATATTCGTATACAAGGGGATAAATTCACAGGCCAGTACATTTACAGGTAATAATAATAACAGGGTTCGGGTCGGGGTGAACCTGTTTTCAAACATGGTGATTCATTAGAACTGTGTTTCCACGAATTAAAATTAAAGGTAAATGTATGGATATTACGTTAACATTTACATAATGTTTTTTGCTTTCGTGTTTTATATTTAGCTAATTTCGTCTTCCTTGTTTCCTTTGCTTTATTATTTTTCGAAGCTCCGAATGTTTCATTTTATATAAAACAAAGATAATAAAATAAATTAAATCTAAAACAAAAGTGGGTTTTAGAGTTTGAGGTTACGACACCTGATATTGTTCGAGATATAAGTGTAGGTAGACATGGCATGGGCAAAAGTAGTGTTGTACGCCCCCCTGCAAGATGGAGCGACAATCTGCTTAATATAGCTGGCAGCAACTGGATGCTCAAAGCTCAAGATCGAGACAAGAGAAGTCCTTTGGGAGAGGTCTTTATTTAGCAGTGGACTGCCACAGGCTGACGATGGTGATGATGAAGTGCAGGTAGATAGGTAGCTTACGGTGGATATATTATATCATCATGGGTCGCCTAATGGTTCCATAGTTTTTGTACCATAGATGTTTGGTGTTATATAAAATACGTAAAAAGATTTTGATGTAATACTGAACCATACTTTTATTTGAGGTATCTTCAAAACTACACATAACATACACACAAACTCACGCCGTAATGATTCCTTGAGAGGGGTAAGGAGAGGTAAACACAGCGTTTGCGTGTTTACGTTGAGCCCCAGTGTGACTGGTTGCCAATCTGTCGCCAATACCCGGGCAGAATGAGGAACATGAAAGCTACAATGTACGGAAACCCGAGACTCGGACCTTCGACCTGTCGGGTCAGGTCGGTCGGTTAATAAGAGCACGTAACAAACTGTGCTAGCACGTCTTAAAAAATCCATTTTCCAATATTTAATATGTATTTTAATGGTAGACGTGATTAAAAACAAACATGTAGAACAATAGACTAGCTACCCGTCCGGCTTCGCACGGATATTATGCATATACATATAAATCTTGCTCCTTAAATCACTCTATCTATTAAAAAAAGGCATCAAAATCCGTTGCTTGGTTTTAAAGATCTAAGCATAGATTGAACTTCGTAATACTACTTTGTTTTATGTAGTATGTCTTTGTTACTATGTAGTAACAGTAGAAATTCCTCCAATTCAGATCAAACACTTGCCTATAAAATTGCGGTGAGAATAGACCTAATTCGTTCAAGTTATAAAGAAATTAATTAACTTCACAGACATTACACACAGAAGCATAAACCAGACGTACGCACGCACACATACACACAAGATTAATATCTCCATTCTAGAATACTAATGAAAACAAACAAACAACTCAATCCATCATGAACTTTCTACTAATTGCTAGACATGAGTGTGAAGGAATGATAGAACTGCTCAGAGAATATATATCAACAACGAAATATATTTCTGTCTTGTTACTATTAAAACAATAATATTAACCACATCACGACACACACATTGACTCAGTCCTGCACTTAGATATAATCTTGTATCGCAGGCACTAAGCAACAATATGTTATAAACTATACTTTTGATGACCTCGGTGGCGCAGTGGTGTAAACAGCCGACTGCTACGCTAGAGGTTCCGGGTTCGAATCCCGGCGGGGGCTGGACTTTGTGCTATTTTCAAGACGCATTGTTTCGCTTACCGATCTTGGATGTTATATTCTTATTTATTTAGTATATACCATATCGTTGCTTCGCACCTGCGATACAAGTTCTTACGATACTTAGTGCAGGGCTGAGTCAATGTGTGTGTCGTGTTGTGGTTATTATTATATAGATAAGAATACTACATCGAAGACCGGTAAGCAAAACAATGCGTCTTGTAAGTAGCACAAAGTTCCCTGCCGGGATTCGATCCCGAAACCATTAGCGTAGAAGTAAGATAATTACACCACTGCTTACGGAGGTAATGTAATTTTTGTGTTTATACTGTTTAAATACAGAAATACTTTGAAATTAAATTACTTTGGTTTTTTTGTCTTTCTGCTGTATTGTCTGAGAAAAGAATACTTTCCAATTAAATCATTCTGGTTTTAATTAAAAATCGTTAAGCAATTTTACTTTGTAAAGGACATCTGTTTTGAGAAAATTTGCGGAGTATTTCATCAGACTGAAATCACACTAATAACAGGCATATTTCTTTGAAAATTATGTCTACAAAGTTGTTGGCTTTGAATGGATTAGTTAGAGTTAAAGCAAGCTTTTACTTTATTTTTTTAATAATAATAACATCAAAAGGCAATATTCCCAGTAAAATAATCTAATATTGGAACTTTCTAATATAAAAGTAATGCCTTTGCTTATTATGTCAAATATTAAAGTTTACAAAAAATATAAAAGTCATTTTCAAAAACTACTAAAATTCTAGATAATTTGGGACGATTCAAAGGAATATTGAATTTCATCTCATGCATATCGTTTTAATGAATCAATTTCTATGAACTAGTAAACGGGCCAATGAAAAAAAAATCAAAATGGCAATAACTGAGAGCAAAAATAAAATTAAACACTTTTTTTATAAATTGTTTTTTGTTTTTCTATCCAAAATGTTTTTTTGAAAATTCATCGTGGATTGGTTAGGTGCAAGGCTTCAGTTAGACACCAAAATAATTAATATTGTCTTATTAACAAATCGGAACATCCTGACCAATTAAGTGACTGTTACAAAATACAGCTTTCACTTATAGTTCTGAGCCATGTCAATAGTCGCCGGTATCAATTTCTATCAGGTTTGTCTATGATATTCAATAGAATTAAAAAGTTGATATTATAGTCTTGCATAATACTTAAAACCACATTAAGACACATTGACTCAGCCCTACCGTAATATTAAAATCTAGTATCGCAGTTGCTAAGCAACGATGTGGTAAAACATACATATAGAAAAATACTACATCCAAGACCGAAAAGCGAAAAAGTTGCGTATTGCAAGATTAATACAAAGCCGGGATTCGAACCTAAAACCTCTAACATAAAGTGGTTAAAAATTTATAGTAACGTAAACGAAGTTGACAATCTGCGTGTTATTCCTTGACCTAAGACTGTTTAGAGCAGATGCTCATTTGCACCTTCTCAAAGAGTAACCACTTGCAACGGAATGCTAATGCCACCCGCGGTAATAATACCTACTGTTTTGACTTCCGACCCATTTACATAAATGTTATGTTTTGCTTTAATTAAGGCGAAACTTTCATTAAAACTATGCACAATTCCCACAGTGTTTCAGTGAATTAACAGGGCCGGTCTTGTAAGTTACGACTTGAATTAGAAATGTGGATATTTTCATTATTTTTTGGAGTCGCAACAAGTTTTTTATTAAGTTTCAAAGGACTAAATGGCTCTTACATTTGAGACGTTTACTATCGGCAGTCTGTCTAACGTTAGTTGTCCTGCTAACGGACGCTTGCTTCTTTTCGTATAAAACGTTCCCGTCCTGTTGTCGTGCGTTTGTCACACGGTCACCGCTCCTCGAGATTTGTATGAAAAAAACCGATCGTCTGTTAGCAGGAAGTTTAACGCACGGCTGCAATACCGAAAACGGTTTAAACAAAGAGCTATAAATGCCGCTTTGATTAAAAACATATTTGACACATGATAAAAACAGTGTTATCAATAGGGTTTCAGTACATACAAAAATTATGACTACTCCACTTACTTGTATACACCAACTTTTCTTCTTTTTTTTCGAGGGGGAAATCTTGCATGTGGGTAAAAGTAGTTTTGTGAGGTGGACTCACTAAAACCTCCTCGGTAGCTTCGATAAGTTGAAGGACTTTGGGCTCTACGAAGGAACGCGCCAGTGATCCTCAAGTGCCGCGCCGAGGCACATCCTGGGTTTGTTGTTTGCAAACCTTTACCCTCCGCTGTGATAGTGTAGGGCCACAACACAGCTATCACCTTCCCCAGTCCTGCGTGCAATGAACGCAAAAACTCCTCAGCTTAGTGCGTCCGCAGGACCAATTACCTCTTTTAGTCGCCTTGTACGACAGGCAGTAGATACCGTAGACCTATTCTATGCCCAAGACTACAGGGCAGGGTCTCAGCAATCATCTCCTTCGCTTCTACTCCCTACGGGTAATCCGACCGTGGCGCTATCGCTCACGTTCGGCAACTTCTTTCTTGAGCATTACAGTCTAACAAAAGATAGCAACCACCCTCCATTTCGAGTTGTCCATCAACATGGCCGAAATAACGGCCTGTAGTGACAGATCTTGACCGATTTGGTTCGTTAGAATCAGTATTTTTGGAAGCCAAGCCGGACATTCTTCCAAAGTGCGTTGGGCTGAATCTAATTCACCACAGTGGTGGCAGTGTGCCGATTCCTCTTTCCCGATTCTGCTCAGAAATCAGCAAAGCAGCCATGCCCGGTAATCATCTGAATAAGGCGGTAGGTAAAAGTACACCACCTTACCTAATTTACTGATGGAACACGTGCATATTTGATAATGTAAAAGCAGTATCTAATTATATTAATTCTAAGCTATTGCGACTTCTGAGATTATATTTAGGTTTGCTACAAATTATGTCTAACTTTCTATTTGGCTTTGAGAAGTCGATAAAAATATATACATAATATTGTATAATATAAAAGTGATGCTGCTTAGGGATTGTACTGTCAGAGATTAATTGTAATGAGCGGCCATCTTGAAAAATTTAGTAAGAAATATTGTCAATGATTGAGAAAATATAAATAAATTGAGAAAATGGTAGCTCCCAGAGAAATCGCTTTGAGCAGCGAAATTGAATACTAAATTAGCATAATATTACACATTTCTGAATCTAACTGTACAATTTTTTAATGTCACTCATACTCGTATCTCATTAATTCGGATTATTATAAAACGTATCATATCAATGTTTTAGTATTGTTACATCAATCATTATTTCTTTTTAATGCTTCAAAAGAGTGTTCATGCGAGTCAATTTAATAATTTTCTATGATTGTAATAACAATTATTAATTTTTTTAATTTGAAAATACTTCAAGCAAAATTTAAATAAAGGAGAACCCTTCATCTATATCATCTTTCATCTGTAGCTAATCGGTTCTAATTAACTTTTATTACGAAACCCTTTTAGGGATCCCCAATTTTACATCCCATGTATCTATTTCAATTTGTTTACGTTATGAATTCCGGGTTTATTATGGAAATAAACGCCTTATAATTTTAATAAATATCCCGTAGTGAGCGCGTAAGGTTTGAGCGTATTATTCAAATGTAAGCAGATTCAGGCACTTGGTTGCAGGCAAGGCACAACACACGAGAACAAGGAAACATTATGATACAAATAAATAAATTGGAAAAACTCAATTGAGGCCACCTAAAAGCCAACGGTCTTAACGTCAAATGAGTTTTATTTATTTTCATTACTTAAAATAGGAGTAAAGTCTTCAAATTATTTGGATTGAAATAAATAAAAATGTATATTATTTTTAGTAAATTATTTTTGAAGTAATAGACAATAAATAGAAATAATATAGTAAATAAATAGAAATAGTAAATTTTTAAAATATTCTAAAATTTTGACACAGCAATAGTCAACATTAAAAGCTTGTTTTTTGTACCGAAGCTAAATAGTAACTTTAAATTTCGTAAAAGAAAAAAAATACAGCTAAATATTTTACGCATAATTTATTTTGAGACGTTTTCGGATGATTGATTTGGACATTAGCGAGATTGATTTTCGATGTTCCTTTGAAAATAAAGAGTAACCAACCACAGCTTGTAGAGAAGGGTTAAGTTATAATGATATTATATCTTGAAAATATACTTTGCTACACGCTCGGGTACTTGTTGAGTTCTATAAGAAAGTTCGAGAAGACTCGAATTATTTTATGAGCTTTCACTTCCATGAACGGAGAGACATTGTGTGACAGAACCAAAACTGCTCCAAGCTTTCCTTTAAGCCCATATTTTGTTTACACAACGTCACTGGCATACTAGCAGACGAGGGTCACCTGATGGGAAGTTTATCACCGCCTATTGACACGACGAACAGCAAAGCTTATGCGTTGTCCATGTAGATGGTAAAAATGTTGCTACTTCTCGTGCTGGTAATTACACTGGCTCTCCAATCCTTCAGGGCGAAACACAGCGAACTGTTTGATGGCAGAAATGTTTACAAAGCAGAATGGTACCTAAGTCGGGTCCCAATTTCCAACCATATGAAAATTTGAATACATTACAATTTGGTTGAAATTAGCGTAGAAAATTAAGTTTTATAATAAAAGGTTTTTTCATTCCTTGTATTGTAGAAAAAATGCGCATTATTTTAAAATCTCCAATTTATAATGTAGGCTCAAAAAAGAGATGAATCGACCAAATTTGAAAACAGCGTAACTCCGAAATCGCGTAAGTCGGGGTGGCTTTAGTCGAGGTATGACTGTACTTAGATTTCCCACCTGTGAAAAATCTGGAAATTTATATTTATCACAAAATCAATAAGCCAACATTTCATGCAACATAAACGTTTCTATTATTATTATTTTTTGCTTTTCATAAACATTTCATTACAAAATTATTATTTAATAGCAATAAAAAGAACGTAGTTTTATTCTGAAATAAAATCAAAACAGTTCTTAAAATATAAAAAACCGTTTTGTTTTTTATCAATAGATTTCTTTAACGATCTCAGCAAAATATATAATTCTAACGACGACGACGCATATGTTATGGAACAAGGAAGTTGCAGCGGCACACCTGTTATTGATTCAACCACAGCGTTACCAAGTGAGCTCTAACAAGGAATAAAGGGACCGGTTTACACGAGGAACATTCATTCATAAACTTTAACAACCATATGATGGTCACAAACATATTGCCATAATCATGGCAGTATATTTTTATATTTTGCCAGTGCCATGTTATATTTATTATAAAGTTTTGATGAGGAATGAAATGTTGAAGAGATGAATAATGATAGATGAAAAATATATCTGCCTCCAGTGACATGCTAGTACGGTTACTATAGGCTCTAATAGGTTACTTGGGAGAAGACGAAAAGAGTGACCAAATCATCGTATTTCACTTTCTTTACTCTTGTCCTGCACTACTAACATTACACAAAACTCTGGAAACGCACAAAAACGGCCATTCAAAATTCAAAAATATATAAATTTTTGTCGTAAAACGTGTCATTTTGTACGTGAAATTGACGTTTGAAAACTGAAATTTAGATTTCGCGACTGGTTGCTAGTTACACAATCAGTGCTAGTTACAAAGCATAGTAGTTTGTTAAGTTGCAACTTATGGTTACTTCTACCTTACATTTAGAGCTGCATAGACATATGTATATGTGTAATCAACTCCATACAAATATGTCATAAACAGGGTTGCCAGCTCCCTTAATTGTCGGGGCATGTTTGCCATGCGTAAAATATTGATAATTGACGAAGTTTGCTAGTCTAAATCTAGCTATAACGCAGTCCAAAATTGCAAGGGGAGGCATTAATATTGAAGTGTGGGGATGCCGATTTGACTGCTAAGTTCAATGACCCGTGATGAATCTGTAGGACAGTGTTTTAGGCTCAGACTAAAGACTTCCATAATCTGAGGATTTGATGCTGATAAACAGGAGTTGCAGTGGTGGGACAGAGTGGCGGGAGTGCCCCGATAAATCTTAGATTGTAGGTGATTTGTTTAAAAATTGGTTCATTGTTTTGGCAATTTTTTGGCAAAGTATATATTTTTTATAATTGTTTTTTATTATTATTATCAGTGGCTTTGTCAAGCAGTGAACGTGTTTTGTCGGATTGATTGTACGTTTTATAATATATTGTAGGTAATAAATAGAAAATCAAAAGTGTTACTGTCCTGTTGCTAGGGGCGTTTGTATTGTGTATGAAGGACATTCAAAGATCAATTAGCCAATAATTTCTCTCAATAATATTTTTGCTCCCACCTTTTAGTTTATTGTTCTTGATTATAGTCTGGACTTCATAGTTTTAGGTCAGCGATTTTAAACGTTTACAAACGTTTATAATTAAAACAAGTCACATTAAATAATGTCATTCATAAAAGTAATCAATCTCATTATATTTTTATGAACAAATAGGTCAAGCGCGTGTTGGGCTCACTCAATTACGGTTCAGTATATATGTAGATAGTTCTTTTATCATGAAAATCAGCGTTTTCCGTTATTTTCATATATTTTTTATCACCAAAGATTAATTTAAGAAGTTACCAAATTTTATGATTCTAAATCAACCAAAAATACCCTATGGGCTTTGATTCGCTAGCCAGAGAGCGTGATATGATGATCACACGGCTATCAACGAAATTGGATTGAATTGAATCAAATTGTCACAAAAAAAAATCATTTGATTGCTTAAATTTAGAGAGTTAATTTTTTCACAAAGTCAAGAGACCGCATATTTCAATATTTGATGTTAACTTCAACTTCTTAACTTTACGCATTACTAATAAAAACGTCTTGATGTATAGGCAAGGTTTCTTTTTCTTTTGTTTATACATACGGAACCCTATAAACTAGGTTCAGGCATATTGATGGGCATTATTATTATTTATATAACTTCTCTGAATGAACTCTAGCAAAGAAAGGGAATCCCCCTGAATGTTTTCTTTTATCTCCATAAAGCAACGACCGTACTTTCTCATTTAAAAATTATAAACATTAACTTGACAAGGCTCAGTTTAGACGCCATTGTTCAAGCTAAGAAGGCCCTTCAAAAGGTTAGGCGTGGTCCTTAGCCATTGTACTTTTTACAAACATTTCAAAGCAACAAATTGAGTAATGAAATAAATCTTTTCTTAAATGCAATCATAATCTCTTGGTTATTTTTCAAAAAAATAACTTAAATAGACTAAAAATAACATTGGCTGATATTTTTAGAATTTAAGTTTGAAAAGTTTTAATTGTTTTTTTCTTTTGGAATCTTGATAAAATGAAACTAGTTTATGGCCGTGATTTTGTCCGCGGAGGATTTGTTTTTTTACCCAGATTTAGCTTATAAAACTTGCCCACTCTGACAATTGTAAATTATTAGCCCAAATAAAATCAATCGGATGCGTAGACCTAGAGACAACCTCTCAAATAAAAGGTTTCAAACCTCTTAATAATATTAAATATATTTTTTATCTATCATATTTAATGTAACATTTTTTTAAACAAATTTAATTCCTGGACTAGAATAAGATTTGCTTGACCTTGGCAAACAATTAAAGTTAGGAATGGCTATGTTCTGATGGTAGAAGAAAAAAAAATGTTTTGTTTCCAATGAAACTAGACTGTCACAAAGAGTTTAAATTGCACGTTCATTAAAATTCATAGTTCACAGTGTAATTTTAAAGTTTGATAGTAAACAACTTATTTAAAATCGTTTCGTGACTCTAGTCACGCACTTACAAAAGGTACTACGAAACTACTGTGCTACGGGCTACGGCGTAGCACGCTACGTAGTCATCAACTCTTCATTGTGAATTGCTAGAGTGATGTTTTAATTCGATTCCAACTTTAATTGGATGGAATTAGCAATCAAAGGAATACCCAATTTATAAAATTTATCCTTTTCGTTTGAAGTTCGTAAACAATATGGCTTCAAATTTTTTTGTAAACTTTGTTTTTTTTTTTGTAAATAATTAGTCTTCAACAGAAAAATTTCATATAAATTTGGCAGAATTTTTTTTTTTTGACTGTCGACTACATCGCTTTGATCAAGTAAACAAGAAAAGTATTTTAAAGCTGATAAAACCTCAAACTTTTAAACTTGCCTTTGGTCGAACCGTTCAAGCTCTGACAACGCACTTTATACGAATCGAACTTGACTTGTATAAGGAAAACAGTTTTCTTAGTGCTCACCTTAAATGGCGAGTCAGGAAGTTTTCTAATTAGGCGGGAAACATTAATCTTTCTGACGTCCCGCGATTCGGTGTGACTGGCACAACTTAACGAATTACTGGAGTCAAATTATTTATACCAACGCAAACGATTCCGGCGGACTTTCCTTAAATTTTTAGATTTAGGTTTTTTCTTATGATCAATTAGTTAGTTTTGATTATTCGAGGATGATTAGCTGTGTTTGAAAAAAATACGAATTTCAATATTTTAATTGTTTGTATGGTAATTGAGTACGATGCAAAAATTGAACCAGAAAATCAAAGTTGTATTGTTTTTTGGTTTTAAAAACCGTTTAAAATTCTTTTGTATAAGTACATCGTTTAAAAAAGAGGCATTGTTTCGCTTACCGCTCTCAGATGATGCATTTATATGTATATAGTTTACGTCATATCGTTGCTTTACACCTGCTACACAAGATTATAACATACTGCAGGGCTGAGTCAATGTGTGTGTCGTGACCAGGTTTTTTTTTTTAAATAAATGTGTAATTATTTGATGTGATTGGAAAGCCAAATTTTTAAAATGCTTATGATCATTATTTCACAAATCAAGCTCTCTCAGAATTTCAAAACGAATAAGAATATTTAACAAAAAAAGACAAACCCATAAAATACAGGCGAAAAACTTGGTAACCATTAGCAAGTACCTAACACATTGGGTTAACCAATTTGCTGTGTTGTTCAACAAAAGTGTCTGGGTTATTTGTTAAGAAGCATCTCTTAGAATGTTTGTAATGACCATCATCACAGCTCCGTAAGACAATGAATGGCAGACATATTCTGATGCTGTTTTTCGTTTCTGTATAAAATGCTTTCTAAGATTTTATTAATCGAGGCTCATATAAATATCACTGCTACGATGTATAAAAAGATAAACACAAAATAATTAATTGTAAATTGAAATCCGTATTGATTTGATGATTGTCTTATCGTCAGAAATTGTATTTTGTTTTCCTTAAAAATACCAAAACCTTTTTAAAACAGCTTTGTTCACCGTGTCAGTTGTTTCTGGAATTAAACTTTGACAAAATGATTAGTTAGGTACCAGATAATACTAGGTAGTAGATTATTTTTCATGAGTTTTTCGACTATACAACTCGTGTAGAAGGTTTTCGACTATACAACTCGTGTAGAAGGTTTTCGACTATACAACTCGTGTAGAAGGTTTTCGACTATACAACTCGTGTAGAAGGTTTTCCAGATGACACATTATGTATTATTGTATGTATGTATTATTTAAAGGTTACGAAACGCAAAGTGTGTTAAATTAAAATATAACAAAGGGAAGGTTACGAAACGGGAACGTGTCCAAACGAGATGGAGCCCCAATATAGCTACCACCACCCTACTACTGCAACTCCTGTTTACCAGTAACAACAATGATGTCCTTTGATCCAAGAATCAGCGAATAATGCAGCCGTGTAATGAAGCACAGCCTGTTTACCAGTATTTTATCTAGGAGTTCAACTCGTGTAAACTCACAATTTCTTTTAGCGACGAAATATTATACAAGCCATACATTTGCCAAATTACTCTTAGTTTTGTAAAGAAATAGTTCATCTTAGATATTTGTAATATATTGGGCTTTTTTTTGTAACAAAGAATAAGTCTGCGAGATGAAGGATCGCGTACTGAGCAACAATACAACTTGATAAATCGCGCAAAATTCGAACAAATGCCTCGAGATCTACGTTTGTAAACAACTATTGTGTTACAAAGTATGCATTTATTGCTACAGGAAACCTTTTTCATACTAAAATGTATCATAAATAATAACTATCTTTTGAAATGTATTTCTTTGGATTTCAAAGATGAGACCTTAAGCCCCGTTGTAAAGATTTTTGGCGGAGTGTAATCAGTCACAATTTCTTTTAGCGACGAAATATTATGTTATATGAAATACTTTTTAATATGAAAGTATAATGTTTGTCGTTTTTATCCAACAATTTTAGTATGGCTTAGGTAATGTACTTTTCTGTAGTTTGTCTAAGGTTTTAACAATTCCCACGCATTTTAAAACCTGCGTGAAAACGTAAAAATTTTGTGCAATTTACTAATGTGTATTATATAATAACAAATAAGTTGTGCCGAGACACCAAAATCCGAGTTCTGAACTCAAGAATAAATTTTAAAAAGTTATTCAAACTTTCGTATACAAAATGGAATTCGATATTAACGTTATTAAATTAAATGGGATTATATAAAACTTTGTAGACTTAAAATCACTCATTGTTAAAAATATGAAATATGTAAATTTTTGAAAAACATGTACCAACACTACGATGGTTTCTTGCCGGCTTCTTTTCCGTAGATAGCATTCCGAATTAGTACACCGGTGGTAGCTAAAAAATACGATTTTAGTATTTTTCGAGTAAAAAAAACATTTTTTTTAATTACTTTTACGGATCTACTTTGTTTTCTTTGTGAATGATAAACGAAAATCTTTTATTACTAAAATCGCGTGCGTTGTTTCTGACGAAATTGATTTTAATTGCTTTCCAAAGAAATATGAAGTGAAAAGTCTTTGCAAAATTGAAATTTCACGGAATCGTTAAATGGAAATTCAATTTTTTCCTTATCTATATCAGAACAAATCCATAATAAAACACATTGAAATTACGATGTCTCGAAAAATATAACGCCTTTAAATTTAGCTTGTTACTTAGACATTAAAAGAAAAAGCATTTTATAAAAAATAAATATATATAAAATAAAATAGGGAGCGAATATATATAAGGTAAGGGATTCATATTAATTTTTTATCCAATACATGGTACGTACTTTTATACTTATTATTTAATTTTTGTTTGTTACATACTAAGGTATGTTATGTATGCTTGTGTGCGTGTCACTTATGTATTGTGTGTTTAAGTTATTAAAGATCAGTGTGCTAATAGCCGTCTTTGATTACACCCGTCCCACTAGCAAATATAAAAATATAAAAGAATGTTAAAATTAAACTGTATCTAATTTAATGATAAAATTTATATGTTTTTAGTTAGTCAACTTTTTAAGGCTATATTGCTACCAAACGTCATCCAAATATATATATATAAAACTGATTGATTTATACAAAATAATGATATGCAATGGTTTCTAATGAAAAACTGGTTGCAACATATATTTAGTTGCAACAAACAGCCTACGTTTGAAGCATTAATTGGTTCGTCCACCACAAATCTCAGTTCGCCCGCATTCCGCCCGGCGGCGCCACTGGCCTAACCATTTAATTGGCGGTTTGCTGATTGATTATTCACACTCGTTGGTTAACTCCCTGCTTATTAACTAAGTTCAGATTAGTTTGTTATTACAACGAATCTGTTACCTTTCGGGTTTTGTTGAAATGTTAAGCCTAGAAATTTGTTTAGTAATTATATTTAGTTTGGCTTTTAATATGAATCAAAAAGTGAAAGTGTATAGTTTTTCATTCAATTAGATTAAATTAAAATTATTTTTACTAGACAAATTTACAGGAAATAACAACCTCCAAAGTTTTCTATTTTCGAATATTTTACAATAATTTTAGTTTATAATACACTCTTAATTCAATATAGGTAAAATAAAACTAAAATTATTTTGTTGTGAAACTAAAGTAATACATTAAAACCCGTACATTTCTTTTGCTGTATATAAGATTAAGAGATTTTTCTGATACCGCTACAATATTTACGTTCTTTCTAAGATGCAGACAAGTCTCATCAAGTTGTAGCATCTTGTGTGTGGAAACCAAACATCTCGGTATGGTTAGATATGAAAATACACATTTCCGGACAAACATTGCGTTTCAAGAGCATGTAACGGTGACCACTACTGTTTGTCCAATTTAAAGTACGAACACTGGAATGAAAAGTGAGAAAATAAATTAAAAAAACCGATCAAATGCGAGTCGGACTCCTACATAAAGGGTTCCGCACCATCGTAAAAGATTTAAATAATTTCGGAAAGAAACAAAAAAAAACTAAAAATCGTTTATGGTTTGGGAGCCCACTTCAATTTTTAATTTCTTTATGTTTTTAGTATTTGTTGTTATAGCGCCAAAAGAAATAAACATTCTCTAAAATTTCAACACGCTATTATGATTTATGAGATACAGCCCGCTGACAGACGGATGGACGAACGGACAGCAGAGGCTTAGTAATGGGGTCCCGTTTTTATCCTTTTGGGTACGGAACCATAAAAAAGGCATCTTGCAAGTTATAAATACTATTGTAATAGATGCTATGTTTAATCTATGATTTATGACTTCAAATGAAATTACAGACTTTAATGAAATTCAAAAGATCAATTTAATTCAAGGCAGTTCATTCAGAGACTTGTTAACCGGTATTTAAAACAATTTTATCTCTTTGAGTGTGAAAAGATGTCATATTTTTGTCACCTTAAAAAAAATGATGGAAATTGCATTTTCCGTTTAGGAGCTACGATGTCACACGATAGACCTGTATATGATCTTGCAATTTACGAAGGCCAGTGAGCTTTACTTTTAATTACACTTTTGTAATTAAACAATAGACTATTGTACAATTTCGTAAGTTTTTTTTTTCAGATCATACCCACTTTCAATATCACGCAAACTGCACACTGTTTTTATACAACTTCATGGGCAAACAAGCAAACGGTTCACCTGATGGAAAGTGATCCCACCGCTTATTGGCACGACGATGTCCCTGATATCGTGAAAGACCACCCCGTAAGCGTTGCTACTAAGGTAAAGATGTTACACCTCTCGAGCCAGTGATTACACTGGCTCTCCAATCCTTCGAACCGAAACACGTTGCAAATAGAAAGGAGAGTGGTACCAACCCAGACGATCTCGCACGCAGATCTTCCACCTGTAAAACTGTTGTACACAGATTCGTTTTTACAATAACTTTGTGAGTTGTAAGATTTATATCTTTTATATATTAACAATGTATAGACTAAAACCAAGTGACAAATGAGTTGCAATAGTAGTATCCATTCTCTTCCTGCGCCATTCGTAAAAGAAATTTCATTCGTGAATCGTGTCTGTATGCACCTGGCAGTTCTTACCGAAAGCGAGGTCGATGACCCCTTTCCCGCCATTTAAGTGTACCATTTTAAAGTTTTCCTAGTAGCTGGCTGAATGAGATACTTTCTTTTGGCTTTTTCGGAACTTTTGCCAACATAGTATCAGCTTTAAAATTTAAACAAAGGACCTTTTTCACCTTAAAAATGTTTTTGTAGGTATTTTATTACAGTCTGATCATACTCCATCAAATCTAAAAAAACTGGACAAGTGAAATAATAATAGGATAATAATATAGTGGGATAATATTGTATATTTTTAAGATAATTTGTTAAAGATACATGAACAAGTAAAAATTTAGAAAATAACGCTTTTCTTGTATGGGAGTCCCCTTTAATTTGTTAAAGATACATGAACAAGTAAAAATTTAGAAAATAACGCTTTTCTTGTATGGGAGTCCCCTTTAATTTGTTAAAGATACATGAACAAGTAAAAATTTAGAAAATAACGCTTTTCTTGTATGGGAGTCCCCTTTAATTTGTTAAAGATACATGAACAAGTAAAAATTTAGAAAATAACGCTTTTCTTGTATGGGAGTCCCCTTTAATTTTTTATTTCTTTATATTTTTAGTACTTGTCTAGCTTTTATGGTTTAAGATATGGAACCCGTTGACAGACATACAAAAATACAGACGGACAGCATAGGCTTAGAAATAGGGTCCCATTTTTACCTTTTGGGAACGGAACTTTAAAAAAATATGGTTTCTTACAATGCAAAAGACAGTAAACAACGATAAGCTTCTAATATTGACCTTTCGTACAGCAGGTAAAATATGAATGGTAAATTGAAAAGGTAATAGGGAATATGCAGGACTCTTTATAATTCGATAGCACATATAAACACAAATCATTTAGATTTACTCAAATATCTGACTTATTAATTAAGTTATAAAGCTGCAAAGCCGTTGATTAGACATCCAATGAGATCCAATATGTGCAATGAAGTCAAAGTACACAGTCGCCATACAACTTCCATAGAAAAAGTGGTTCTGATTAGCGAGATAGATATATTTACTTTTAATGGTTATATCTCCCTTGTTTGTCGCTCAATTTTAATTCTGTTTTCACTGTAAATATACGATTTTCACCTACTCCACACACTTTACGATAAATTGATTAAATTTCACGCATATTCCTTATTGTCAGGTAATCGGTGAATTGCTAAAATGGGACGACGAAGCCATATCTATATAAAGACCTGTACTACGATATTCTGAGAGCTAATTGAGATAATTCCAGTAGCAGACACTTTAAAGTTGTCACTGAACAAAGTTTACGGGACGTGTCTTAAGGGAAATTATTGAACTGTTACAGATTGAATTACGTTTGTGAGTCATCGTTATTGGATTAGGCTTTGCCCCTGATGCCTGCTTTGGCATTACTGATTCAGAATAATACTGCTTTACGTAACCACTTTCTTTATTTTTACTGCTTTATGCAAACATTTGACAGTCGTTGTAAAGAAAATTAATGGATTTATTTATTTAGTTTTCAAGCCTTGTTTTATATTGACAAATGTTACATCAAACCTGATGCTAAGCAAGAATCGGAGCTTACATCTAGAACGTCCCTTAATATAATTATTTTGGATTATTTTATGTTATTAAAAAATACTATACAAAAGTCATTTATTACTTTTTAGTAGAAACGCGTTGACTTTCAAACTTGAAAGCTCTCACTTGAATCAATCACCTGGATTTTGAATACACATATTCCAATGAATAGGTATGAAATAAAACGCCAAACTATTTTACATCGACGATTGTATTTGACGTTTCACCGACTACTTCCCCTTTACGTGTCGACGTTGAAATATTGTGAATACACTTTCATCAGACGATGCTTGTTAATGGAAAAGTCTCAGCGAACGTGGATGTTGATTAAAAATGTCAAATAACAAGCAATGTTCACGACCAGTCCGAAATACTACTAGAATAGTGCTCAGGTAAGTATGTGGGTTAAACCCAATCCAAGACAACTAGGCTTGTGCTATGGATGAGCTATGATGAGCATAGGTTCATTATCATAATAATAATCACATCACGACACACACATTGACTCAGCCCTGCACTGAGATTTAATCTTGTATCGAAGGCACTAAGCAACGATATGGTATAAACTACAAAGTTAAGAATACTACATCCACGACCACTAGTATATAATATAGTTAAGAACAATACTTGACATTGGTACCTGTAGATTGAATACCTCATTAAATTATGCAGGAATTGCACGATTCAATTTCACCTGCCCCACTTTATCATCAGGAAACAAGACGTAGGCGGAAGATCCATCCTTTCGTTGTGGATATTCCAACAATCCGGACTAAACGCTTCAAGCATTATTTTATAATGCGTACTGCAAAGGAGTGGAATTCTTTGCCTGCCAATGTTTTCCCTGATAAATATAACGTGGGGCTCTTTAAGTCAACAGTGAATAGGCTTCTTTTGGGTAGGCATGTTCTACCTTAGACTCCATCGCCGATTTACATAAGGCGTGATTGGTATCAAATGCTTGCCTATTTTAAATAAAAAACCTAATAGCTAATGGTTTTACTTGTTGCCATGAATTTCAATGGCCGCAACTGCTGCACAAGTTACTATCCCAATCTCAAGATTGAGTTTTTTAACATGATCCCTAAAAATTCCACGGAAACGCGGTTTTTTTCAGCGACCGTATGGTTTCTCTTAGATAATGGCATACGAGTGTTAGAGGCAAAAGCAATATAATAATAATAAGATATCACATGAAAATTAGTACGATTTTAAAATATTTAGTATTTATATTGGTTGAAATCTATCAAAAATTGATATATAATTATGTACATAACTGCTCACATACTCACTGCTCACATACTTAACATAGTAGCTCTGACGAGCCAGTACGTACTGTCGACCAGTTGCTGGCATCTTGTCTCCAGCCACTGTTATTTCCTATAGACTCTATGGATTTACATGAAGCTTATCTTTGTCGCCAGTAACTCTGGCGTGTCTTCATACATTTTGGGTCACCGTGAGACCAGTCCCCGGTGACTGTACAATTATTAATACCAATGAACATTTTCTACTCACGCTTTAACATTGATAGAAAACAGTTTTTCAATATCCTAGCCTTTCTTAGTAACTTTGGAAAACTACACAAAACGTTAGGAAACGTTAAGAAATAGCATTGCAATATTTACAGTAGTGTTACTTCACGGGATTTATACGGGAAATCAACTTGGGTTAACTTTCTTTGTGACACATTGTGTTCTTTAAGACATGTGGGATAAGTTACGAGATGATGCGGTATGCGACATATTTTATTATGAAAATGATGTTTTTATGCATTTGAATGATACACAGTTTGAATATTATGGAATCGACTGATGGAAAATGATACCACCGCCCTACCTTACCTTACCTTACCTTACCTTAAATATAGCAGTAGCTATTCTCCTAATTAAGATATAAATCCATTGTCAAAATACGCACCTAAAGGTAAACAATTTATTTAAATTAAAAAACCTTTTTGCTGTCTATAAACTTTACCTCTGCCATTTATGCGCATTTCACGTACACGGGCTCTTCAATCCTTTGAACCGAAACACAGTGAACGGCAGAACTTACTAAACTTACCTAGTTTATAATAATTCTACGTACACAATAGCAAATTAGCTAATATAAAATGTATTATTATGTGCATACACGTGTTGTTTGCAAGACAAGATTATTATTTAAGACGACCTCGGTGGCGCAGGGGTGTTAACAGCCGAATGCTACGCTAGAGGTTCCGGGTTCGAATCCCGGCGGGGGCGGGACTTTGTGTTATTTGCAAGATGCATTGTTTCGCTTACCGGTCTTGGATGTTGTATTCTTATCTATGTAGTTTATACCATTTCGTTGCTTAGTTCCTGTGACACAAGTTCTTACGATACTTACAACAGGGCTGAGTCAATGTGTGTGTCGTGATGTGGATTTCCGGTCTTGAATGTAGCATTTTTATTTATGTAGTGTATTTACTATATTGTTGCTAAGTACTTATATGCGATGCAAGATAAATATTATTGAATAGGATTGATTGTTTTGTACCATTTTTACAAATTTAACACAAACAAAATTATAAATATAAAATCATAGCAAGTAACAAATATACTAATATAGATCATAACAGAAACAGCATAAAATAAATTAACTATATTAATATACTATACTGTACTAACTAATTACTACTAATACTACTACTACTACTACTATACTATACTAATTAACTTTATTAATATAGTTAATTATAACTATATTATCAAACAATCAAACAATACTACTACTACTGTACTTTACTGAATAACTATATTAATATAGATAATTAGTATAGTTAATTAATAAACTTAATTAGTATAGTATAGTAGTAGTAGTATTAGTAGTAATTAGTTACTATACTATACTATATTATATTAATATACTTTATGTAACAAGGTATGTATGTCTCAGAAACGAATTGATTACCATCAATGCTTTCTTGATGTGTAGTTATTTACATACACATAAAAAAGGATTTGTAAGTGAAGTTATGAATAGGTTCCATATTACCAAAAGCTTGTCGTTTGAATGAAACCAATTCTTAAAAACCGGTCAAGTGTGACTCACATATGACGGGTTCCTTACCATCGTAAAAGATTAAAAATATTTACACAATTTCGTAAAAGAAATAAGAAAAACTCCGAAAAAAAATTTATTGTTTGAGAACCTCCCTTCATTTTTATTTTCGTTTTTAGAATTTGTTGTAATAAATTAATAGAAATTCTTTGAAAATTCTATTATGGTTCACGAAATATAGCCCACTGATAGACGGACGGACGGACAGCGAAGTTTTATTAATAGGGTCTCGTTATTAACTCTTTGGGTACGGAACCCTAAAAAATAAAGAAAATGGTAGTCCTCCACGTTTGGTGTCAAGTTGTATAAAAATTGTGGCTCAAAAACCTCTCGTAGCCATAAATAACTACCCCCTTGTTAGTAATAGGGATTTTTTTTAGGAAATTTTTGATATTACATGTTTCAGTCCTTTGAATTTCTACTTCTATAATTTCAACGTCTCCTCAGCAATTTTGTCAAGGACTTTAGAACAGGATTTCTAAGAATAAAGTCATAGAAAAGGTACGTTTAGAGAATTTTATAATAATAACACTCTATCTGCTCTCTGCTGTATAGATATATTTTTTTTAATATTAAGGTTACGATTTACAATAGTAATACTTTTTTAGTAAAGTCCTCCTTTTCACGACGATCTCTTTAAGGCAGTGGTCTAAGCAGCTGACTGCTACTCCAGAGGTTGTGGGTCGAATTTTGACGGGGGCGGAACTTTTCGAATTTCCTTATGAATGAATTGAATTGAAAAACTATGCAATTGATGTTTTATTATTTAGGCCCGTTTAATTATAAACAAATAAATATTTATTATAAGCCATTTCAGATGAAATCAATTACATAAATCCATCCATCAACTAAAATTAGAAAAAAATACTAAAGTATCCTACGAAGAGAGCATCTTGTAAGTTGCACCACCGCGAACCCTAGAACGGTTTAAATTGCTTTTTCAGACACAGGCAACTCTACTTGTGCCTCAAACTTCTAACAACTAGTAAGATAATGGTGTGAGATCAAGTTAGACGCCATTTTGTCTAACACCAAACGACTGCCTATTTCTTATGCAAATGCAGGATGCAGCTCTTTCCTAGACTTTCCTCACCAACTCCTGCATTTTACATTGGCCTGTTTAGTTTAATGCCATTATTATATTTCCTACCACATTACTTTCGGCTCCGCAAAGCCGTTTAATATAAATTTTTGTGCTTTAAAATGTTTTGTGATAGAAACTCGAATTTGAGCCATATAAATTCAAATTCAAATTTTTATTTAAATATACTCAAAAGAAGTGCTTTCAAATAGTCATATTTTTATCCACTACCGGTTCGGAATGCCATCTACGGGGAAGAAGCTGGCTAGAAACCTAGTTGCTTTTTTTAAATTATATTATTATAATGTATTTTGGTTCTAAGCTAATCAAGTAATGTTATGCTTCAGCTAACCGGTTCGGTTGGTTGCGTCTATTTTTCAAAGGGTAAAATAAGAACAAATGAAATCCTATTATTAAGACTGAGCTGACCTTCCGTCCGTATATTAGCGGGCTGTATTGCATGCTAGCTATTGTGGTTCATATGACTTGGACTCTTGAATTTTTCTGATAATGTCTATTTTTATTTCCGCCACATCAACAAATACTGAAAACTTACAAGATGTTTTCGACATTTTTGCTTTGCTATTTTCTTTGCACGAAATTATCTCAAACTACATCATGTTTAATCGTGTAAGATAGTACGGAACCCATCATGTGTGAGTCCGACTCACGCTTTGCCGATTCTTTGATTTGATAGGTTAGTTTCATGATTCACACTCCACTTGAACTTTCTCCCAGAACAACTTGAACTTGAGAATAAATTGTAATTTTCTGAGAAACCTTTCTAAATAAAGATTTTATCACTTTTAAAAATGCTCGACGAATTTCTATTAAAACCGTTGTTTACGCGTTTTTTTAAATTAAATAACCCAAACAAAGAGTTGACTGTAAAAACTGGGGAAGGGCCTTATCAGCATGGTACATACGTATTACCCTGCTCATTCGCACGACACTTCACTTATCAAATGTACCGTTTTCTTTCCTTTATGTAAGCATTACTTTTTATTGCACCCTCTTTTTTGTGTTCAACAACGTTCGCTTGTGATAAACAAATCTCATTTTAGCCGTATTAAGTACTTGTACATAGTATAATCTAACCTACCCAACTACCTTGTTCCTCGCCTAATCAACTCATTACCACGATATGTTGTAAAAATTATAACTCTCCGTATTTCTTATTATCATGTATCTTCTGTATTTAGACTCTGTTTAAAAGCGAGCCCGAAGAATAATCGGGATTGACGATGATATTGCTAACTTTCATGACCTCAGCCACCGCCGCGAAGTTGCGTGTCTATCGGTATTTTATAGGATACATTTCGGAGAGTGTGCGCAGGAATTGCACAATTTAATTCCACCGGCCCCCTTTTATAATCGGAATACTAGACTTAGGCTGAAGCTGCATCCTTTTGTGGTAGATATTCCGACCATCCGGACTAAACGCTTCGATAGTTCCTTTATTATGCGTACTGCAAGGGTGTGGAATTCTTTGCCTGCCGATGTGTTCCCTGACCAATATAACTTGGGCCTCTTTAAGGCAAGAGTGAATAGGTTTCTCCTGGGCAGGCACGATCCACCTTAGACCTCATTGCCGCTCAACATCAGGCGGGTGTGGGGTCAAATGCCTGCCTGGTCTTGAATAAAAAAATAAAAAAATACTCATAAAAACGCTAGACGAATACTCAAAACAATTCCTTAAGAATAAGTAAATTATTTTTCTCAGTTTTCTTTTTCAAATTAGCCTTAGTATATATTGTACCTACTTCTATATATTGTATCTAAAATAATTCAATGTAAACGTTTAAAAATACTGTTTTATACGCATTAAGCATTGGGTACAAACCTCTGTATTTTTTACAATGCCTCAATTGTCTGCTGTTATTGTAATATCTTTTTACAGTTTAATAAATAAATAAAAAAATTAACTATGTAGGTATTTCTGAGGTTTTGTTAGCTTCGATTGCTCGTGACTTTAGAAATTATTATATTTTATTAGCGGTCTTAACTGCGACAGGGCCCGGGTTCGAATCCCGGTTCAGGCAGTTATTTGTGTGATGATCACAAGTGATCTTAGATATTTTTTGATCTCCTATTAAATGAAGTATTTCTTTCTCCTTTCAATATATTTGATGTAAAAATAAACATTTTTTTTACTTTTAAGCCTAACTGACATTCGTTAAGCCAACTACTTACAGCCAAAACACACTGATGAAATTATCATAAACTTTTCGGCCCTAAAACTATTTCTAAAACCAAATAAAGGGGCTGTGAAGCGACCAAATTTCCCAACACCTTGCCACATTCAAGCTTGTATTCTGTTCATCAGGATAAGTAAATAACGCTAGTGTAACAAGTTTTTGTAACTTTCCCGACGTTATCGGGAGTTTTGGAATTCAACGAAATTACTTTCTTTGAGGGTTTCCCTGGATTTCTTTACACCGATACGGAAATGAAGAGTGTCGTATTTCAAAAAGTCCACCCGATAAAAGATTCAATTTGTTTTAAATGTTCTTGGTACCCGCTATTCTTTAACTTGAACTAAAGAGCTTTTGTTTAAATAATTATATATACGTTATTTTGTGACATGAGAATAAAAGTGGTGTTGGTAAATTACATAATATCTGTATATGTTTAGCCAAGTATAAATACCTAATGGATTTTTTCATTATTTCAGGACGTTTTTGTGCAGTATTTGTTAGAAATTTGAAGAGCTATCATTAAACCACAAATGAAATTATTGTTAAGAGGCTAACGTTGTTCGTTTCTGTCAAAAAATTCTAAAGTTCTAGAAGTACCTTAAGTTTGTTCTAAAGTTTCTTGTAGAATCAGTATAATAAAAATATGGATGTATATTAGCTCAAATTTACACTATTACTGTTTTGTTTTTATGATATACTTATAAATATTCGGTGTTCGGTGTGATAGACGGTGGGATTGTAGATAAGCCCGTCTTGTCCTGTCCCTTCTACGAACGTCCATTACTTATTCCCTTTCAAAACTTTTATTATATTTTATTCCGGAAAATAAGAGTTATTTAGGTCATTTATTTTAATAATTTAAAATAAACTTTTATATGGGGCAGATTGTTTTATTATATTTAGATTTATTTTGTTAATTAAGTGTTACAAAATATTTCATCTGTGTTGGTATTCTAACCTCCAGAAGCCAAATAAACTAATAGGCTAATATAAATATGATTCGTAACGTTTCATTTTACTCTCTATTTTCTTGTATAAAAGCCATATCGTAATAGTTCAGTTTAATTCGGTTAAACATCTCAAAATAGAATGTAGGCAAATATTAATCAAGTGAACTGAATCATTCGCTTACAATGTAACAAGTTTGATGTTACAGGTTGCATGAAAATATTAGTAATTTTATGATCAAGTTTCGAAGAGTAATGTTTGGATCGCCTCCGTAACTAATTAAATGTTCTATGGAACGTTTCATTACAGGCAAATGCTACAGGTGAGGTAGCACCTTAAAATGCAAGATTACTGCTTTGATGTACAATGTGATGGGTACGTTTTAAAGAAGTAATTTATCAAAGAATGTAAGAATCTCTTTCTCAAAGAGCCACGACAATGCGAAAAGGTTTCCCTTTGCAAAAAAAACACTCATCACTATAAAATTAATTAACACAATAGACAGTAAATTAAAACGTGATAAAAAAACGAAACCGTTCGAATTTTTATTTAACATTAAAATGTAATCTCCGAAATGTTTGTGGAAAATTCGAACAAAAATAATGAACAACCTGTCACATTCAGTATATTTCAATTTAGGTACAGTAGACAACGAGGCGCGCTTTAGATAAAAGTGATTTATTCCAGAAAACCAAGTGAAACATTGTAACTGTTGAATTTGCGAAAACGTTCTGCATTTTACTTGTTTTGATCGTGTTTTATGCGATTCGCGATTTGATTTATTGTGTTTTATCGTCTGAGATAAAATGGAAATAAATTAATTTGTACTGTTATTTGTAATGGTTTATTATTTGACGTTTGGTTTACAGTAGCACTAATGATACAGTGAAATCTTATCTATCTAATTTATAACATTCAATTTTCTTACGGTTAATGAAGCTTGTTAGAATAATTTAATAAAAATACACCACAAACGGCACACACATTGACTCAGCCCTGCAGTAAGTATCGTAAGAACTTGTATCGCAGGTGCTAAGCAACGATATGGTATAAACTACATAGATAAGAATACAACATCAAAGATCGGTAAGAGAAACAGTGCGTCTTGACATAACACAAAGTTCCGCCTCAATAATAATAATTGCTCAAATATTATTGAGGCCAGTGAATGCTTTTTTAAATCTAATAAAGAAATAATTTGGAAATAACACACCAGACGGTAAGCAACGATGAGGATACAGGTGGAAAATACTTAGAATAAATCTGGCAGAAAGTTTTATTAGCAGATAAATGCTATCATAAAAAAGTGATACTTCATTGTTGAAAAAGCTTTTTCGGACGAAACAAAAGTGATTCATGAACTGTTTCATTAAAACCGAGACGAATGAAATAAACCAACCGGATATTGTGTTTCTTATAATTGAGTTCGTACGCTACATGATGCTTTGTACACACTGGATGAAAACGAACCGAGTTAAGTTCGATATTTGACGTGAAATATTAAATATCATGCATGCAATTTTGTCTCAACTGTTTCACACTTTTTGTTTTATTCCTCATATTTTATTTATTAAATGCACATTTTAAATGGAATGTACTCATCTATAATGTCCAAATGGAGTTTTCATGTCAAAGTCAAATTATTATTTTTTTGCTTAAAATAAATAGATACTTTAAATGGTCATCTTTTATACTACCACCGGTTCGAAACGCTTTTACTACGGGGACGAATCCGGCAAGAAACCTGCGTAGTTGCTTTTTCAAAATAATTAGGTGCAATAAATTAATTTCTATTACAATTGCTAATTTATTTGTGTTGTTGTATGCGGTTCAAAACTTTTATATTGAATGTTACCTAATTATTCTTCTGTATAATTCCTTAGCATGGTAAAAAAACTTATTCCAAAGCATTATTAGTAGGTACTAAATTATCTGTTTCACAAGCAGATTTGATGACGGCCTTCAATATGATGAGGTCACAACCGTAGGCTGGAGCGCGAGACATCCAGCGTTCGAATCCCGGCCCGGGCAGACGTTTAGATTAAGCATAAGATTTAGTTTTTTTGGTGTTTTCTGTGTTTAAAGTATTGTGTTGACATGAATATATTATAGAGCCGAATTTTTTTTCGGGGCACACCCGCCACTCTGTCTCACCATTGCAACTCCTGTTTATCAGGATCAACAGTGGCGTCCTTTGATCGAATAATCAACAAATAATGCAGCTGTGCAATGATGCACAGGCTGTGCCCGGGCACCCAACCAGCTGTCTTGGGACCCGCAATGAACTTAATCAGAAGAAATGGGAGGTAGTAAGAAAGCGGTTTCAGACTTCCCTCCCAGCAAAGCGGAGACAGCAATTGAAATGGCCCAGAGGCCCAAATATCTAAAGGGGAGACAGTCAGGAGACGCCTGACCGTCTAAACACCACGGTATGCCACTAACTAACAGGGTATAAATTAGATACTAACCTAAATCTTACACCAGTAATATTGGTGACAAAACTTTTTAAAGGCACGGAAGTTTCCCTTCGGTTATAGAGACTAGTGCTATAATGAGTGAAAAACACTTTTTTTGACGGAAAGAGTGATTAAACCTAACCTAACCTAGCCAATGTTGATTAAATAACCACACTCTTTGCTACCAATCAATCAACAATAATCATGTAAACAAAGAACATTACGATGTGCCCAGCCATATTATAATATAGCCAACGGACTTGTAGGGATAATTTACAAATCGAAACTCGCATCTGCCCAACGTTACATTGGGCACATTATGAAATAATCAGCCCTATCTGAAGTGGCGGCATATCACGATGTGGCCAGGCAGATCTCGATTGCTGAAGACATATCCAGCACAAGCCTTAAAGTCTTTTTTACATAATAAAACATATTTTTTTGTAAATCGTCTCACATAATTTTTTTAGGAATTCGTTCGATCGCATTCGTTCGCTCGGCGTTCGCAGTTGGCGAGTGTCTCGCTGGCATGAGCCTCGTTTGACGAACCATTGATTCAACGCACGTGACTCGAATATCAAACTACAGTGTTATTGAATTAGCAGGAATATATTGTGCGGTGTTACGACGGAAATAACTTAACGTTGCGTGTGAAAATAAACTTGGGTACATCACTTTTTGTTTTATGTATATAAGAACAACAACAACAATAAAAAAACTTTAGACTACAACATTAATAGCAATATAGTTAGCCCCGTAGAAATAGCATTCCGAACCGGTTGTAGTAAATGACGATCTGAAAGTGCTTACTGTAAGTCTATTCGAATAAAACAATTATGACTTTGATAGTTATAATGTAAAATTTTGACAACGTTGGAGGATATGATAGCTCAATTTGTAACGTGCCTTGGTTAACCGACCGACCCGATCAGACAAGTCAAGGGTTCGAGTCTCGGGTTGCCGTAAATCGTAGCTGCAATTTTCCTCATTGTGCCAGTGTTGTGACAGATTCGCAATCTGTCACACTGGGCCTCAACATAAAGATGCGAAATGTAGACCAACGCATCTCGAGGGATTAATTATGGCATGAGTTTATGTTATGTTAAATAAATTTTCCAATTACTTTTGAGTTTAAAATTTTAATATCTAATAAAAATCAGTAATTAGTACCAATGCACCGAAATTTGTACTCTTATTCTATAACCTCCAAAAAATTTTGGTTAAAATTTCAAAGAGCAGTTATTTTTAAAATATACGATACCATTGTAATGTAATCAAATAATATTTTTCGTTTCTGCAGTGAAGATAGTTTGTGTCAAGTTATCTCGGAATGAAATTTCATGAATAAAAATACGGACTGCGTAGTTTTGGAACTCATTTCCAAGCGTTTCTCAGTTTACTAAAAGTTTTTAGTATTGTTCTTGTTTTTGTGATGAATTCATTACACGAACAAACATTTAAATTCTATAATTTTTCATACATTCTCTATATATATATTGTAATACATGTGTTGGTAAATAGTACATATTTATATGTCGTACATGTGAATGTAACTAACGATCATATTTTTGACATACCCATTTTAAATAAAATTTGATAATTACTATGGGATCCGTTGTTAAAAATTATTTGTAAGAAAATACGTACAGATCATAACCATGCGTCAATAATGTTTCTTATTTACTTCCGATATGTAAAATTGGGTAGGAGTTAAGTGACTATGTAGTTGTTATTTTTGTATTCAAACTGCAATAGCAATGCCTTGGTCTCTTCGCAGAAAATGTACAAAGATATTTAATAAGAACGTGCACTTTATTGTAACGGTAGAATTTATTTATTATAAAAAGCCCAAGATAATACAAAATTATTTACTTTTCGTAACAAAAATTTTGGATTTAATAAAAAAAAACGGCCAAGTGCGAATCGGATGCACACAGATAAGTTTTCGGATTTTTCCTTTACTTGTGCTCGCGAAAAAATGCTTTCTGTGAAAATATTTTATTATAGGTTTTGTCTATTTTGTTCTAAATAGACAGATGATCAATCAAGTGATCTTTTTTTTTTTCCTTTTTAGGTATTGAACCCTAAAAATATAATCTATCTTATTCTTGTAAGTAATTTTCGTACTAAAACATAATAATATTTATGTATATCGTTCCTGATAAAATATAAAATTAATATGTATTTTAAAAGTAAAGTATCCAGAAAATATATAAAACATGGTGTTCAGTTCAGTTTGTTTGTGTACAATAGTTTCAACTAATATCATTATGGATTTGGATAATGCGCTTATTTTAGCGGAATCGAAGCGAATTAGCATTCCATTTCATTCAAAAACGTGTTTTATTTACGTTGGATGTTTATAAATCAGTGGTGCCATAATTAAATTTATTGTGCGAATATAAACGCCAACTCTGAAGAATTATTACTTTCATTTCCGATTCGCGTTAGAATAAGTTTTTTTTTTTCCAAGTAAAACACGCTTTTTGTCCTCATAAATATTAATATAATATGTCATTCTATTGTTTCTATGGAGATATTTTTGCGGGTTTTATTCGTTTATTGTTCCCTTTTATTTTTTAAGATGAATTAGTTTAATTTAAAAGAATCAGAGCTATTATTCTTTCCACTCCCCTGTTTCTTATCTCGCTCGATATTTTCGTTACTTAGGGTTGCATGCAAGTGAATTAAACTTGACTAGGCATAACCATTCGACATTTTTTTTTTTTATTGTTAAAATTTGAACATAGCGTTTCATTATTTCAATAACCACTTACTATCAAATTCAACAACATTGCAAATATTAAGGGAACTCAAACAAGAATTATGATTTTTTGGTATTTTTGCTCGAACTTAATACTCCTGGTATCTATTTACATAGTGTATGAGCAAATAAACGGTAAACAAATAGATAAAATCAAAAGAAAAACTTTATTCAGTAACCTTAAAAAAGAACTTCGAAGAATCGTCAAATGAATTTATTTCGAGAAGAAAGCAAAAAAGGGCAAGAAATCCCACATTTTTTCATTTATGGATATTATCTACCCTTTTATATTTAGACATAAATACATCTTACAGCGAGCAACGTGATGCAGCTCATATACACACACACACGAATTCAAATGAAAAATTTATAAATTAAATAGTGGGTTCAGAGTGCCCGTGCCGGAATTCAAACCCGAGGCGTCGAGTGTCACAACCAGCCCTGCAGACCACTACGCCACGTGGACCGAAAAAGCAAGATGGCATTGTATTGTCACATTTTTGGAAAGTATAGCATACAAACTCCAACAAACGAAAAGGATCTTTCCATAGATTCTTTAAATAATTTGGTCCATTTTCACGGAAATTTCCTGTTATTTTCCGTTTAATTACGTCGAGTTAGCAGGTGAGAGATGTCAGTAAATCTTTTCGTTGAAAAGGAGCAAATAAAGAAAAAGAACAATGCCTTTTGGACCTTACAGTTTGGCATAGACTAAGGCGGACCGGATATGACATCGTTTAAGCAATTAAAATACTTTGCTAAATACAAAATAAAGTAACCTTAAACAAAAATACTTTACAAAAAAAATCATTTAATCAAATCATACAAGAAGTTTACTAATCACGAGTACGTTTTCAAAAGTCAAAATTCGAACGCGGGGCCTAACTTGTCACTGCCATTAGTTTTCACTGTTGCTTCCTGGAAGTCGTCAAAAAATCAATTATTTTGGAGAAATTTAAAAAAAGTGGTTGATGTTCTGAGAGTAATATTCTTTGTCGGGTCCGTGTCACGATCCTATCGACTTTTGAGCTTTTGTTATGTTAGTAAAAAGACATTTAACGAAGGACCCTCCGTGACGTCACCGCGTGCCTTCCATTTTACCTAAACATGGTTAGTCACGAGATATAAATAGCAGGTCTTATGCTCTTGGTTTTTTTTTTAGTTACAAGTAATATTTATTATCAAGTTTTGATTAGAAATGAAATGATGAAGAGATGAATAATAAATCTACCTACAGTAACATGCTAGCACGGTTACTGCAGTTTCTAATAGGTTACTTGGGAGATGAAGAAAAGAGCAGCTACCGTATCGTATTGCACTACAGATATTCATTTGTTAAAATACTACACATTAGATCCTGTTGATATACGAGAAGAGAAAATAAAATAAGAAAATTTAAATTGACACTTCCCGTTCCCGTCAAGCAACCTTAGGCTTCTCTCCTCAAATGGTACTACAGGACTTACTCTGGTTAATGGGCTTGCTCTGCTGGTTGTCTGCCTGTCTGTCAGAGGATTGTATCTCGAGAATCATAAAGGTTCGAAAGAAAATTGCATTAAAAATATAGGGAACTCTCATACATGGATGGAATTTCTACTCACAGATTTTATTTTTCATGCTGATATCCTTTTTTTGACGTTTCTTGAGACGCAGTAGCCTAAACCGTGGGCTGTGAAATGTGAGATCCAAGGTTTGAACCCCGGCTCGCTGACGTTTCGGTGTTAGAATTATGATCTAAGTCCTTAATTGTTTTTAATTATGTAATTTATCCCTATAGTTGTTTTAATTTGGGACTAAAAATTTTAGATAGTTTGTTAATTTTGAATCGTCACATATATTATTAATAGACGTAAATTTATTTGCTAAAATAAGGTAATATAAGTTGTTAATTTATTACATTAGTTTCACATAAACTACTCGTTACTTATTGTCAAAGTAAAGATAAAAAGAGTCTGCGAAGTTAGAATGAATCGTTTCAAGGAATGTTTTATGAATAAACTTTGACAAGTCTTTTCAATCGACAACATAGATTACTGAACCAACGATCTGGAAAATTAAGTGGAGTTGTATAGTGGAAAAACTATTGTCATTTGTGATACTGTCCTTACTTGCCGTGTGCTGCTTATTATGGATATTGTAGAATTTTTATAAAATAAATCTTTCAAGATACATATTTCCCGTAAGTTATAAATTCCGATCTTATATTAGTTTGTGGTTTTCAATCGGAATAAACCGAAATTATGGTTACTGGACATACTTATTTGAATAAATCTAAATAAGGATAAAATGTGTTATTTTAAAAAGCCAATAAGGTGTAATAATAAGACACCGCTGTCCGTCCGTCTATTAGCGGGCTATCTCATTAACTACATTAGCTAAACTGTTTTTCTGTTGCCGCTATAACAACAAACACTAATCATTTGAATAACACCGCATCATTCCCCCCTTTTTTTCATGACTTGTTGTCCTGTAGAAGGCGCCATGGTCAATTTATTGTGACGTCACATAGCCTATAACTAGCCAACGATTATGACGCATCTGGAGATACCTTATTTGTCAATTTATGAGTAGTTTAGAAGTTACGGAAAACAGATGAACATTCATACGTACATACATACCGGTCAAAATCATAACCCTCCTTTTTGCTTCGCCGTAGTCGGTTAAAACGTAAGGAACTTAAAATTAAAGAAGTTCCCATGCAAGAAGCAATAAGGTGAAGTGAATTTTATTGTCTTCTGTGACTTGATTTTGTAAGCTTAGGTTTTTTTAAAGATTTTATTTTACTGTAACTGAACGCTATAGCTGCGTGACATCGTAAAATATTTACTTTTAAGAGCACAACATTGTAGCTACCGTATATTGGTATTTGAACCACCGAAATTACGTGTGAGATTTTAGAGAAAACTGGCCACTAAAGCATGTGGCGCTAGTTACAAAGAGGTAAAATGAAATTGTACTGTTTTTTTGTTGTTTCCGAGTGTTACCACGCGAAGCAATATATTGGTTCGTTTGGTAGCCATTTAGGGTGACGTCATTTAATTTTGTTGAAAGCCAGCGGATGTGCTAATTGTATCGAAATAGAATGTGACTATTTTTGAAAGGTTTAGGAGCCCAGCCGAAACTGCAGTACAGTAAGTAATTACATTTCCGAACATTTTGAGGTTGTTTTTTGCTTATAAATCTCCATAGGTATGACTGAAAAGTGAGACTAGATTTTTTAGTAGTTTAAAATGCAATTGAATGCAATAATAGCACAACTAAGTATTTGAAAGGATCTAATTGGAGGTTAACATAACGTTTCTGTAAAGGCTTAGCTTGGCTTGGAGTAGCTTAGACGGGCCCAAATCATTAAATACTCAAGGAGCTTTGGTGAGTTACTCAATTTTTAATGTGCAATAAATAATTTTATTTGGTATTTCAAAAGAAACTCAAAACGCGGACCAATGTGAGTGATTTTGAGCTTACTCACTAAGCCAATAGTTTTAATTTTATACAATATAATGAGCAAACGGTTCACCCATTGGAAAGTGATATCGCCGCCTAGACGACGAAACTTGATGTCTTTGAACGCGGAGAGCACCGCCGATGTATCACCCATACAGTGGCGGTACTGTCATAGAAGCCCAAAAGCCCGGCTTGCCCTATCAAACTAAAATAAGTTCGCCCTCTTAACCATTCATTAACAAATCAAATTACTTTTTTAAAGCCACAGAAATTGTGGTTTTGCTGACATGTTCGCAAACTTCTGAGTGTTTTGCTGAGCTCGTCCACGCCAGCAAGTCCACAACGGAAGTAAGAAGTATATCTCTCGGCTTGCCCTGTACTAAAACTCTAGGCACGCCACTGCACCCAAGTAGAGATGTGGCCGTATCTTAGATCATCACTGCTTAAAAATGTCTTACTTGTATCTTAGGGCTACACGTATTTGAGTCTAAAAACTAAAAATAATAACTCAATAAATTCCTCAAAGAAAGGTCAACGAACTAAGCGCTTTCGTAACATCCAACTTACCTCAGGTAAATCAATTAGTTCGAACGATGCATGTCCCTTTTACTAAAATAACAAAATAAGAAAGTAAAATAAAACTAAGTGGTCTTCTATCTTTATCTAGCAACTCCTTTTTCTAGGGGAGAGAAAAAGAAAGGTGTATAATGAGAGTGTAACTTTTAAACGTTAGGTTATGAATTAGCGCGCGCTTTTCAGGAGTTGTTTGACGTGACTTTTGATTGATCGCGTAATTTATAGCGACCTAGTTCTTAAAAGTGGCTGACAGTTCTGGGAGTTTTACTAGTTAATATAAACATCGTTTTAAAAATACTAAATATAGACAGTAAGAAAAGAAAATACTAGTAGATTTTACTATACTAGAAGATTTTAAACGATTGCATCGCTGGATGCGATGGACATCTAATCTTAACATAAACTGAGGGTAGGCAGAGGTGTTAAACACCGCATTTCGCATATTGGGTCCCAGTGTGACAGGTTGCGAATCCGTCGCCACTATCCGGGCACAATGAAGAACTTGGTAGCTACAATGTACGGCAACCCGAGACTTGAGCAATCGACCTTTCGGCTCGGGTCATTCGATCATACCAAGGAACGTAACAAACTTTGACACTACGTCTTCCCCAAAACTAATTATATTTGATATAGCACACCGGAGATGATTTTACTGCCTTTTATTGTTAAAAAATAGCATCCCCCATAAAATCTTATTTTCAAAATGTACCCTGAATACTTACAGAATTTACCTCTTTTTAGGGTTCCGTACCTAAAGAGTGAATAACAGAACCCTAATTCTAAGCCTCCGTTGTCCGTCCGGTTGTCCGTCTGTCTGTTAGCGGGCTATATCTCTTTGAACCACATTAGCTAGACTCTTGAAATTTTTAAAGAATGTACGATTATATTTCTATTGGCGCTATTACAATAAATACTAACAAAGAACTTAAAAAATTCCATGCAAAAACTTAAATTCTTGTATTTTTTTGGTTGCTCTTGTTTGTTATACGAAATTATCTAAAAAGTAAGTAGTGTTTAAACTTATATGATTGTACGGAACCCTCAATGTGGTAATCAACTCACCCATGTTCGGTTTTTGTTATTTTAGAAAAATCTTTCATATTCAACATGTTTTCTAAGGGTTTGGAGTACGTGCTATGTTTCTATTTATCTAGCTTTGTACAGGTGGAACTAAGATTCACCCAACATGAGATGGTGCCAGGGTAAGAAAAAACACCCACTATCAATCTAAATTCACATTTATTATAAGGGTTTATTTGAAGATAAATCATGAAAAATACAAATTGTTAAAGAAAATAAAACGCTACTGTTAGGATACGTAGTAAATTCATAATAAAAATAATTTGTATGATTCTGTAAATCTATATTCACATTGTAAAGATGTAAATAAAAAAAAAGCTTTTTTATATACTCACGTAATTCTGCAGTTGTAACGCTATTGGTGAAATTTTTACAACACTTTTTTTTTTTTATTCAAAAATTTTTCACTACACATTATTATAAAAAGACAGCATAACAATGAAGTCAGCATTGCGGCATTTCTTAAGTTGCAGTCGATTTATGTCCTTGACGACTATGTTACTACGAACCTGCTTAGCCTTGAAATATACAATAAAAATCAGCTAACTGTACTATTAGGATCACTGTGTTAATTGAAACGTATCAGTAAACCCCAACATTGATTAAAAATAAAAGATCTTAACCTGTTTTCACGGTTTTTACCGGTTTATTTATTGGTTAAATTTTAACAACAAACATTAACTTGTTATAATATCGGACTTTTCGACTTTTATTCATAAGAAAATTGCTTCCAAGACCAGTACGCGAAACAGTGGATCTTGATAATAACAGAACATTGCGCCCCCGCCGGAATTTGAGCCCGAATCCACTTACGTAGTAACTGTTACAGCGCTCAGCCACCAAGGTAGTCATATTTAAAATAATAATAAACCATAATACACACGACACATACATTGAATCCGCCCCGCAGTAAGCGTCGTAAGAACTTGTCACAGGAACCAAGTAGTGATAAGATGTAAACTACATACATGAGAATATTATATCCAAGACCTGTTAGCGAAACATTGCGTCTTGCAAATGACACAAAAATTCGCCCTCGACGGGATTCGAACCCGGAACCTGTAACGTACCAGTCGGCTATTTACACGACTGCGCCACAGAGGTTGTGAAATGAGTTCATTGATCTGGAATTTTCACCAACATAGGTACTGGAACAAACAACAAACTTAATCTCCCCTACTTTAAAATTACTCTAGAACACTATAAAATAATACTTGCATATATGGAAGTTTACCTCAACAATAGATAGAAATCATATTTTCTTCTCCGTAAACAATTTTCATGCTACCCAATACGCTATATCGCTATTTTATTTATTTATATAACTCATATGTACATCGCGAAATGAAAGACCAACTTTTGGATTGAATGTCATGTTTTCACTTTTATATATTTCCCTTGAACGAATATCTATAAAAAGTTCCGAAACTTTTCCCACATAAATAAAGTAGTACTATTTGAACTCGATGTCGAGTCAAAAAATGTTGGTTTTTTTTCTCTCTTGTTGACCATATTTTGCGTTATGATGGAACCGGTTAGCTGCTTTGTTAAAACTGTATAATGTCTATTCATCTTAACTCGTTTAAAAGTACCTCATGTATAGATATAAACAAAACTAAATTACGCTAATGATTAAGTGTTTATATTTCTTTTAAAAACTTAATCGTTTGTAATTTTAAAAAAAGCCTATATTTTATAAAGAGAAATAATTTTGACGAAATATTTTAAATAAACATCTTTCTGAACAATTTGACAAGCAATAAAATATGTTAATGTCTAAAGTTTAATTTGGAATAGTTCAATAAATAAAAAAGGTTTTTACAATAATACATTTTCTATTTTCCTTTCGGTTTATATGGTAAAACGAAAGGTAAATAGAAAAGTCTAGAATTGTCCGGGAGCATCATTTTTCACGTTGGACAAACTGGAACATTAATAAAATCGTGGGAGTAATGATAAATCGTAGTAGAAGTAAGATCTGAATAGCAACAATGGGGTAAAAGAAAATATGATGAAAGATATTGTAGGACAAAATAAAGGGCCAAGTAACGTGCGCGGACAAAAGTTTATTTTTTCCAAGTCCGGACCTCGAGAAAACAAATTTCATGAATAAATTTATCCTTTGTAAACAAATCGAGCGGGCCATATTAAATTAAGGCCCTCTTCAAGAGAATGTAATAAAGTAAAAGATCAAATATACCTACTCGTTGAGGAATAAGTATTATTTGACAGAAGATTTTAAGGAGAAAAATGCCACAGGCGTCTCAATTAGACTATGTTTTACCTAAAGAATACTATTTAGATGTCCTTAATATAAGTTCGCGTCTTTTCTTAAGTTAATTACAAAATTATTATTTTTATGAAGGTTAAGAATATGACTAAACAAACATACTGCAAAATTAATTGTCATTCATCTTTAAGGTGGAAATTTGACTGCGGTGTCAAAATTAGAGGGTACACTGTTGGCCAAAATAATAAACAAATCTTTTAAACATTTTTAGATAAATGCAAGCAATTTTAGAAACAATAAAGCCAGTGCTACTCAATTTAACTATAGAATCATATTTTTATTGATCTCAATTCGTGATTGATTTATTCGCCGATTTTTTTTGTGTATTTTTCTAGATCATTCATAGGAATCTTTGGCATTGAAACTCCTAATTTAAGAAGGTAAAACACTAAATGTGCTTTTAATAAGAACTTTATGCAAACGACCCAAGTCGCGGGGTGCAATCAAGTTACTTATATATTTATTTCTAAAGTTTTTCTTTCAACAAAGACGAGTTGAAGTTTACAAGGTAGTAAAGGAAGAGCGGACGACGCAGTTAAACATTATCTTACAAGATACTGCAGGGTACAAGTTATGAACTTACTGCTTTTAATAAGGAAATATACCCATACATTTTAGATTTCACCATAATTATAATTCAAATTTGTAAAGATGTTTGATCGTTGGGTTAACCAGGCTAATAATTTTTAATAATTTGTCTTGCCAGAGATTGCCATAGATCCCCAGACACGATGGATTTAGATTACAAAAGTGTGTCAATAATTTAACATACTTAGGCATTATTTATTTTATTCTTCTACACCAGGGCTTCATGACTTTAAGAAGATAAAGTAACAATAAGCATAATGATATAATACTCTGGTTTAATTAAAAAATTGTTTACTTTTTGCTCACACTTCTCACCATCATAAGGGAAATAACTCTTACACCATAGACCCGAGCTAGTCGTCGACCACTCGTTTCCCGCGAGCGGTCAAGCTGAAATGAACACCCTGGCATGCCTGCCATGACATACCATTCGGGTTCTTCAAATGGGCGTTAAAAGGTTTTCGCAATGCGTGCTTAAGTGAGTGATGCCCCTAGAATTGCAAACGTCCATAAGCTACGGTAACTGCTACAACTCTGATGACTATCAGGTGGTCCCTATGCTGGTTGTGTGGTAAAAAACTTTAAGGTGGATCACTGACTATTTCAATACAATATTATTGAACCATAGTTTTAGCTTAATACACTTCTAACTATAGGCCATACAGTTTGACATAAAATTGCACTTACTCTCGACTTGGAGAGGTTCTATTTTTTGTCGGAGACAAATACATCTGGGATGTGAATTTGAATCCGCTGCCGCTACCGCTCTTCCCATAAACCGATACGGAAGCTATAAGGAACTTAGTGGCGTGTAACGTCCGGTTTTATTGCCACGAACCGTTTTAAAGGTTTTTACTTACATTAAACAAACGCCTTGTTGAGACATTGTTGTCTGCAATTTGAATAAAACTTTCCTAGAATCGCGAGTCATCGCATTCTCGAGCCGTTTACATTAATTTGTATTGCTACTTTCATTTCAAATCACTCAGACGAGTATTTTGTATTCACCTGATATTCTTAATTGCTTCAAAAAAGACACCTTTCTCGTCTATTTCTGACACTTTTTTTGTTGTTGATTTATTAAGTTTTCTTACCATTTTATTTTGACACTTAATGATCCACTGAGTGACATCGAATATATTTTTACAATTTTTTAATTCGCCCGTGCGATGCGGGCCAGATCTCGAGTCTTTCATGTTTTCATATTCATTAATTCTTATATAAGATAAATAGTGTGAAATAAATAAATAAGTAACAGTTGATATATTTACTGATTTATTTATATAAGTCTACCTAAACGTATGTATAACCAAATGTTCTTCATTTAACAATTATACCTAATATTTTCATTAATAACCAAAATCACAATTTAACAGTTAGCACAGTTAAAAAAGCTACACTTCATTGTTATTATTTCCTTATTTTTAAAATACAATTATTTAAAGTACTTTACAAAGTTAGTTTATTCAAAAACTGACATTAAGTAAAACATAAATAAGCACTAGTAAAAGATTAAAGGAACTGTTTCTATTCGATTGACTTATTTTCACACCTTCCTCCGTTAACCCTGTAAATAAAGACATTATTATTCGCAATGTCAATACAATACACTAAGACGATACAGCAGATTGGCATATCGAAGGCTTAAATCTTGTTCTAAGCAAGTAATGTTATGGTAGAAACTGAATCATTAAATAACCAATAAGAAATCTGAGCTTTAGAAATCATTACAGTTATTAAATCTCCCGAAGACAATTAATAATAATAATAATAAACCACATCAAGACACACACATTGACTCAGCCTTGCACTAAGCAACGTAAGAACTTGTGTCGCAGGTGCCAAGCAACGATAAGGTATAAACTACATAGCTAAGAATACAACATCCAAGACCGGTAAGCAAAACAATGCGTCTTGCACACATATAACACAAAGTGTCGCCCCTGCCGATATTCGAAGCCAGAACCTCTAGCGTAGAACCTCGACTGTTTACACCACTGCGCCACAGGGGTCGTCAAACAGTTCAGCTATGATTGTAATTTGATATGTAAATGTACATTGTTTCAATGTGCGTAACAGCTTTAACAAACTCAAGGGTATGCAGATTAAAACAATGTGCATGTACACGCCTAACAAAACCAACACAGCCTTATGCTTAGAACATTTTTCGTGAGATAAAATAATTATAAACAGATCTGCGTATAAAAAGAACGCTTTAAGCAAATCTTCTAAAAACTTCCAATTTTTTTGTTCTTTGACTCAACATAGACATTGTCAATTTTTTGCAAGATGGCCGCTCATTCTTATCACCGACAGTTCAATTCTCAAGATATTTTACGATTCGACATACCCAATAAAACGTGTTTAGATACAAAATACAAAATTGCCAAAGCGGCCTTTTATGCCTAGCGAATGAGCTTCACATTTAAATACATATCTTGAGTGTACGATATCAAGGGAAACCATTAAAAAACTATTTTAAAACTTTATTTTATCCTATCTTTTTTTTTATTATATGAGGATAACTGAAATGTTTATTTACAATTACATTACAATTAATACTATAACATATATAATTTTTTTTAAATAAGTCACTGTTAAATGTTTTATTTTTTTATTTTTCATGCCAGATTGAGAAAGAAGGCTACAATTTTTATTGAGTTTTATTTTTAATTGAAAAAAATCTTAATACCTTAAAAATAAAAATTCTATTAGGCTCTAGTATTTATATATTTTCTGAACTATGAAAAGTTTGGCAAAATTAAAAAAAAAATCTAAACCGCAATTGAAGCAGCCCGAACTGATAATGTGGCAACCGTTTTAAATGGTTACCACAGGAGTGGACGGGGACACAGAAATGCTTTTATGTCAGATACAGTACCAAAATAAATCGCTCACTCACCACCGATGTGGACTTCCATCGCTGATGTCGACTGCAATTTAATTTCTGTTTAAAAAGAAACAAAACTGTGGTTACACATGTAAACCTGTACATAGATTGTGTATTTTTTGTATGTCTAGTATGAAAACTATAATGATAACGACATCACGACACACATTGGCTCAATAGTAAGATTTTAGAATCTTGTTCCACAGGTGACACGAGTGCATACACTGTCAATACTACAAACTACAAACAAAAATACTACAAACAAGACCGGTACACGAAACAATGCATCATCCAAATAACACAATGTTCCGCTCCTGCCGGGATACGAACCCAGGACCTGTTGCATAGCAGATAGTTGTCACACCATTGCGCCACAACGTCCATCTAACTATAAACTATATTATTGCGGAGGTCTCGTGTCCTTCTTTTAGTATATATGTAGTTAGCTGTTACTTTCAGTTCTCTGATCGCGTAGACCCTCACTTACATCACTTGCGGTCCGTATTATATGCACTTCCTAGGCAGGCTGTAGTTATAGGCGCGGATGCCAACGCGTCTTCCCCCCTTTGGTTTGGTAAAATTAGATCAGCAGATGCGGATCGTCGCGCCGCAGTAGAAGAGTTTATTGCAGAAATGCACCTAGAAATTCATAACACCTCTGATTCACCACCTACTTACAGCAGCCCTATGGGCGAATCTTTCATTGACGTCACACTTTCAAGTGCGTACGTAAAAATCTCTAATTGGCGTGTCCTTCCTGATGCGTCATGTAGTGATCACCGTTTGATCGTGTACGAGTACAACCCTAAGCTGACACAAGATATCGCGCCCCGTTCACAAAGCTTTCGTTATAAAACCAGACGTGCAGACTGGTGCTTTTTTAGTTCATTTTTTGCGTCACATGCTGGAGACTTCACTCACCCGCGTCTATCGGCAACAGAAAGCGCTGAAATTATGACGGATACTTTCAATTACTGTGCTGATGTAACACTGGGACGAACATCTATATCCAGTGTGAAAAGATGTGACTGGTGGAATGATTCTCTGATAGGAATTCGTAAGAAATTTAGAAGCGCGCGTCGTAAATTAAATAAAGCTAAAAAATCCCTAGGACAAGATACTTCGTCAGATAGGTATGATAGCGCTTTAATTGCTTTAAGAGTTGCTAGGTCTCACTACCGTGCTGCAGTCCAAAAATCAAAAACTAATTTACTTCGGAAAGTAGTTGATAGGTTAGACAAAGAGGGGCCATGGTCACCCATATATCATGAGTTCAAAGCTAACAGAGCAACTGATCAAGCATTTATTTCAAACATCAAAATAAATGATGCTCACACTCTTGGTGTTGAGGAGACGGCGGAGGCCCTTCTTAACGCTCTCATTCCGGACGACACTACTGAAAATGATACCGACTATCATCGAGAAGTTAGGCTCATGGCTGCAGTTCCACCCACATCTCCTTCGTCCGATCTTCCAACTTTAGATGAATTTGTCAAAATTGTTAGGGCGTTACCGGTTAATAAGGCCTCTGGGGAAGACAAAATATCGAATAAGATGATCCAGGAAGCCGTAAAGTCCGCTGGGGATTCTATTTTAATTGTGTATAACCGTTGCACTGCTGAAGGGGTTTTTCCTCAAATTTGGCGCCGCGGGCTAATTAAAATCATACCTAAAAGCGGTGATAAGCCACCTGATGATCCGAAATCGTATAGACCCATTACCCTTCTACCATCCCTGGGTAAACTTCTAGAGCGTCTTATCGTACCTCGGCTTCTTCCGGGCGGTCCAACTTTTCACGAACGTCAATTCGGTTTTACTATCGGCAAATCAACAATCGACGCGGCTATCTCGGTGAGAAAATCGGTAGAATCGTCGGAGTTTAAATACGTCATAGGTGTATTCCTAGATATCTCTGGTGCTTTTGATAATGCATGGTGGCCAATCTTATTGCTCAAACTTAAAAACAGAGGTTGTTACAGCAATGTATATTCCTTAATATACAATTACTTTATAAATGGAACAACTAAGCTTCAACTTGGTCATCATGCAGTGTCGAAGGCTTTGACTCGGGGCTGCCCACAGGGTTCAGTGCTAGGGCCGTATCTCTGGAATATCGGATTTGATGACTTTTTGTCTATACCGTTACCGGCTAACTGTTCGCTGACGGGATATGCAGACGACGGTCTCCTGCTTATTCAATCTCATACAAGAACAGGAGTTGAGTTGTTAGCTGAGTCCTGCCTACGTCTGGTGGCCGACTGGGGAAAGAGAAATCATCTTGAGTTCGCAGCCCATAAAACACAGTATTTAATGTTAAAAGGAAACTTAGTAGGGCTACCGCGCTTTAAATTTAATTCAGTTACAGTTAAAAAGAAAGACTCAGTTTGTTATCTCGGTTTGATACTTGAAAAGAAATTCCATTTTATTGAGCACATTAAGCAAGTTTGCGAAAAATCAAAACGAAATTTTTATGCGTTAAATAGAATATCAACTTCGACCTGGGGATTGTCGTTTAAGTCATTAAAAATAATTTATACTGCTACTTTCTTGGGTTGCATTTGTTACGGAGCCCCCGTGTGGGCGGATAGAGCCACAATTGGCGCTGCGCGACGTAAATTGCTTCAGAGTCAGAGATTAGCGTTAATTTTTCTTTGTAAAGCGTATAGAACCGTCAGCACTGAGGCCCTGCCGATTCTTGCGGGCGTTTTACCGGTAGATTTGGAAATACAACGGCGTGCGGCAATGTATTACAACTCGCGGAATGGTATGAGTTCAGATTTTCTAAAACCGAAGGATAGGGCTAAAATCAGTAGATTATTTGATAGTAACGACAACGTTCATAAAAAACTAATCGACTAATGGCAAACTAGATGGGATACTTCGACTAAGGGGCGGCATTTATTTAAATTTTTCCCTATAGTGCGCGAACGGTTAAATAAAACGTGGCTTGATATCGATCATTGCGTAGCCCAATTTCTAACCGGGCATGGTAACTTTAAGGGCAAACTTTATTCATTTAACTTGGTGCCGTCACCTTTTTGCGAATGTTCAACGTCGGATCAAGAATTTGTGCAAACTGCCCATCATATCTTGTGGGAGTGTAGTCTCTGGCATGACGAACGGTTAATCATGTTGAATTCGATTCAAGTATCTGCGTGTAGTCCTATTTATTACCTAGATCTTGTGAAAACGAAGGGAAACTTCCGTGCCTTTAAAAAGTTTTGTCACGAATATTACTGGTGTAAGATTTAGGTTAGTATCTAATTTATCCCCTGTTAGTTAGTGGCATACCGTGGTGTTTAGACGGTCAGGCGTCTCCTGACTGTCTCCCCTTTAGATTTTTGGGCCTCTGGGCCATTTCAATTGCTGTCTCCGCTTTGCTGGGAGGGAAGTCTGAAACCGCTTTCTTACTACCTCCTATTTCTTCTGATTAAGTTCGTTGCGGGTCCCAAGACAGCCGGTAGGGTGTCCGGGCACAGCCTGTGCATCACTGCACAGCTGCATTATTCGTTGATTATTCGATCAAAGGACGCCACTGTTGATCCTGATAAACAGGAGTTGCAGTGGTGGGACAGAGTGGCGGGTGTGCCCCGAAAACTATATTAAATTATACAAAAATAGATTAGACTCATGGCTGGACCTGTATACGAATCTCAGATCCCCTGTGTCACCACCAGCAGTTCAAACGACTGCACCACGGAGTTTATTAAAACAAAACTTTAATCATCATCATTTACTTGTCATTAAGAATTCCTCGTGCTCCCTGTGATCTATTTTGCTCTCAACTGTATCGAACAGATTTGAGGAAACATTCCCCTGTATCACGACTGTGCAATAGTAGCACACGAACTGATAACAATTTGAACATATTCTCAGACCCACTCAATCAATGTGATATCAGACTACATTCTTCATTAACCCGAAAACTATAAAATTTAAACTGTATCTTAAAATTGTAACTCTTGGTAACTGTACCATTGGATAAATAAATCATTACCATCCGCTGGAAGACGGCCACTGCTGGAGATAGGCCTCCCCCAACTGTCTCCAACCGGAACGATTCTTGGTAACTTGCATCCAACGCTTACCAGCGGTCCTTGTAAGGTCGTCCGACCACCTCGTGAGGTACCGTCTGACACTACTCCTAGGCCTGTGGTCGCCATTTCAGAACCTTTCTCCCCAAACGATCATCAGTTCTGCGAGCTGGCCCATTGTTACTTGAACTTAACAAACCTATCCGTCGGGCTTTGTCGGCCACTTTAGTTCGCCTGCGCATCTCCCCATACTTCAACGCATCTGTTTTAACTTTGAAAAGTAAAAAAATATCAAACAAAGGATCTTACCGTACAGCCTTAAAGTGCCTTCGCTTTTGCCGAGCGAATTTGTGCTGACGCAGTTGTAAGTTCCGATGTCTGATTTGGAGAAGACGCGTATCATCAGCTTCATTGACACGGTGTATGAAATCTTCTCTTCGCTTATAGAAAACTTCTGCCTAATAAAAAAATACAGCTCAATGTTATTTTGATTATTATGATGATATATCTTAAGTTATTTAAGTATACGTTATAAATTCCTATAATTGTTTTAAAATCCTTAAGACTTGTTTTATAAAACCTACAAAATTTTTATATCTTGACTCTTGAAGAACATCTAATCGTTCGAAACTAGTAAATGAAATAAAGTTCATTAAAATCATTTGGGTGAATTCGAAAATATTTTTATGATAAAACAACCTTTAAACACAAGATCACATTACACAATTAATTTAATTAATCTCAATCTTAACTGGCAAGCTTCACAATGCAATTTAAAAAAATATTAATTTCATTAACTACTTTAGCTCCTAGAATAGTAAAATGGTTTCGAATCAATAAAAAAGTAACCAAATTTTTAAAAAAACTTGTGTATTCCAGAACAAATTAGAGGCAGCAATACAAACAAAGTACAAAAAGAATTCTCGAACAAGCAGCCAATTACCTAAGCCATCCATGCATTCGCCAGTCATTGTTATCCGACAATATCTAATCGCCAATCGAAGCTTACCCTCCCACTAGTTTCAATCACCTATTCAAATCAACTCTCTAGGGTACCTCAATGGTACTGGTGCTTTTTTGTTTTTTTTTTCTCTTTCCCAATAATTTTTATCATAATGAAAACGACCTGGATGATTATAATAGCAATGATATTATGTTTATTTACGTAAAAGGTTCCGTAGACCCTGTACTAGGTGAGCCTGAATCGCAGGCGTCCAATTAATACAATCCAATGAGTGTAAAAGTAAATAAATACATGTACATTTAAATGGACATTGACAAAACATGAAGATCCTAGTTGATGGTTAGGAAATTGTTTTTTTAGATTTTTATTTTTTTAATTAAAACGTTAAAATAAAATAACAATCTGATCCTCTTTTGAATATTGACTTATGAATAACTAATCCTAACTTGAATATTGAAATTAAAGACTGTCTCGACAAAACTAAAATCAAAGCCCATCAAAGAAACCTTTTGCACATTACGGAAAATTGCAAAATGTTGTTGAGTTATTTTTAAAGAAATACCCATACTTCAAGATGGCTCTAGGAATTTATTTCTCTATAACCATATTTTAAAAGGGAGTTATGATTCTGATACCGCTGTTTGAATGTATTATTTTCTTTTGTAATCGGAAATGATATGTTTTATCAATTTGTAATAGTCTGAAAATCCCAATGAAATCCAAAAGGTCACAATTTTTTTAAATTTCTAATATTGCGATAAAATTTATGAAGATTTTGTAAGAAAAAATATTTATTATGCAGAACAAAAATAAAACAATCCTTTGTCATTTTTTCTTCTTTCCCCTCTTGTTACTGTTATTTTTCTGATAAATCCTGATCGCCTTTGTTTTGCTGAACAAAGAAACAATAGGTCCCGGACTTGTAATTTAAGTCTAGGTCTAAATGACTACACACAAGTTTTATTTGCGACAACAAGAATCTCGGCTTGTCATTATAGAAATTGTAGATTGAAGAAATCGAAACATCTGGTATGTTCTCTGTCTTCATTTTCATTTGCAATAAAATTACGGATTTTATTTTCAAGGGATTGATATATATATATATAATACCTTATAGTCTTTTGATTTTGATTTAAGTACAAACAAACACGGACTAAACAAGTATTTCGTGGTTAATTGGCAAAATTTATATGTAAAAATTATATTACGGTCTCTATACATTTTACCACTTTTCTTTGTCAAAACGCCAAAGAATTTTCCCCAACAGTCCTTACCCATCTAACAGCATTTCTCCTCTATTCTTGAGCCAGTAGTTAATTGTATTGGGATGCGCCTCGACAGTGCATTCTAGAAGAACGTCAGTCCCCAGCGGTGCACCGAGCAGCTGGTTTGGCACGGTGATAGTTGGAGGGACTGAAGACAAGGGAAAATATCAAGGGACTGTTAAACTTTATCAAAGAGGCAAAAAAGGACTTAAATCTGTATGTATGACCAAATTAGGCTAGTTGAAATGATGTTATCTAGTTGAAAATTAGGCTAGTTGAAATATATTTAAGCATTGATATGCTTATCATAAAACTCAGTACCTACTGCAGCAACAATGTTCTGCTTTTTAAGTAACACTTTTTATAATTGCTATTCAGTATAAGTAAAAAAAAATTAAAGCTTACAAACATGCTTATAAACAAATAACGAAAAGTCAAAAAGAATTTGGAAGTAATTATATTTAATTAAACTGATCATTGTCTATTCTACAGCTCTCCAAAGCAAACCTAAGCAGTTCACCTGATAACAAGAAACATTACAACTTCCGCACCTTCCACTTCCCATTGTGAAGTAACCATTTGGAATACAATCTTGTGGACCCTATTCTAAAACGCGAGAGACAATTAATTTTATGGCGGTAAAGGCCTCAAGTTACTGCATTATCAGCTTTACAGGTTCAACATATTTATTTCATGAAAATATTGAGCTGTCAAATGACATAATTATATTTGAGCGTTAGGTCACGTTTTATTTACATTATATTTATGTAAAATCATACTTTTCAGCAACGATTAGCTTGTTATGAATAGAAAATAGTTATGTAGTAAGAATATTTATTATTTTTAAACAGTCTCGATGGAAAGTGTTATACATACATAGCTTTTTGACACGACAATGCCCTTGAAGTCCACGAACACCAAGAGCACCGCCGATGCGTCGCCCATGTCAGGTTAAGATGTTACACCTCTAGTGGCGGTAACTACACTGGCTCTCATTCTTCGAATTAAAACACGATGAACTGTTTCACAGCAGATATAAAAAGGAGGGAACCAACCAAGAAGATCTGACACGAATATGCGTATATTTCAATTCAGCTCCGTACGTAAGAGTGATTCCACGCTATGGTGAAAGCATGGAAAGACATATTTTTTACATACAAGGCTAGCCTAGACGTAAACTGTCATAACATTATAAGTAGTGAGACTATGATGAGCGAATTTACATGACAAAATGAAACAATAAAAATCTTTGAACAAAATTCAAAAATGTTAAAACAATTCGAGAATAAAATTGATCTCATCACCTCTAAAACCTCAGGCCGCTATCCCAAAAATACCTGCTAATCGGTTTAAACTAGAATCCCGAAATGATCCTTTGGATTTGAAATAAAACTGTGGCTCCTATGATTGGTGGATTTATTCCTCGGTAAGTGTACGTAAGGCAATGTTCTGATAAAGAGGGATTGATCCCGTCTTCGAGTTGGGGATTTAGAACCCGCCACCAATCAGCTGAAAAACACACTTCTCTATTACTTTTATTCGAGAACGATCTCTCATAAATCTTAGATTGAATTCCAACTTTCACTGAAACTCTTTTTATCTCATGTTTAATTACAGGATGAAACCCAATTGATGGCGTTTCATGGTAAGTAGGATGTTTTTTAGATATTTTTTTCCACCTTATAATGCTGGGGTCACGCTAAAGGAAAACGCGTTGATTATCACGATTAACGTTGGTGCAGCCACGAAGTCGCATTAAATTTACAACAGTAGTCATATTGCCGGCACAAACAAATATATATTGGTGACCTAAGGCGATAGGTCCAGTGACGGTACGTCAAAAATACAGTATACAAGTATACAAGCTTCAACATCTTATTTGAAATCCAAGAAAGAGTAACTCAAATTTAATTGTTAAAAATCGACATTGACCGTTCAAATGTGGACACTCCATTTAACGCTGAACGCATTATTGTGTTAGCTTATATCTTACTCATTTAGTGCTAAGTAGAATAAGGTATCGGAACACTAATTATTTATTACAAGATTTACATAGATTTATATTGATTATTAACATTCCTTATTTTACATAATTTTGGTGTTTAGTTATGTTGAAACATACCATTAATTGTTTTTCAATTGAACATCAATTGAACACCAATAACATTACACTTCCGGTAAATCTATGGTTGGCGAGAAAGGTGCGTCAATGAAAAAAAGACGTTGGGCGCGCATAATAGCTTCGGAGTTAGTTCGAAGTTCTTTGTTAATGAGTTGTTCGAATAAAATTTAGATTGAATTTGTTGGTAATATTCCACATTCTGATCTGTTATTTAATTATCGCAATATTAATCGCGAATATGACCATTGACGTTTTTCGTTTGTGTGGCCCCAGCATTAAACGTAAACTAAAAAGAATAACGCCTAAACCATGCTAAAAATATCAGATGTCATTGCAATAGGCACTTTCCCACCAAAAAGTAAGCAGTTTAAGAACTAGCTTTGAAATTCGAAATAGTCCTGGTCTTCTACGTTCTGGCTTTAACCAACGTCTTATAACATAGCGCGTTTTGTGTTTGGCAGCACTTAAAAAGATGATGTAAGTTTTAATTAGTATAACCATAGAAAAATGCTTTTTTATTTTAGCATTAAACATGAGGATTACAAAAAAAAAATAAGTACAGACAACCACATCAAAATGATTGTCTAAATTAGTAAATATTCTATTGAAACAGAATACCTACATTTTAACAAATTATATTTTTAAATATTAGGATTTGAGTCAAATTTTTAGGTTAGTATGATAATCCTGAATTAGGAAATAAATGTTTTACACAGTCGGCAACGAGTCTGATCTCTAGTATTTCAATGGTCCATATGCTAAGGTGACTGCTTACCATCAGGCGGGCCGTATGCTTTCTTGCCACAGTGGCACTGACACTGTATTTTTTTGTAAGTTATAATAAATAATAATGACCACATCACATGCATTGAATCAGTTCTGCAGTAAGATTTTAGTTTTTCGTATCAAAGGTGCTGAGCAACGATATGGTATATACGTAGATATCTCAATGTCATTATAATATACAAAAATAGTTGTGTAATTAATAAACTCTTCCATTTAATAACCATTCATAAAACCGTACTTAACACAATACATTATTGTAGGTTATACGAAAATTGTACAGTTTATTCGTTAAATATGATTGACGTTAGTAAAACTCAAGATACTTATAGCAAAAATTGGCCATCCAACTTAAGATCGTAAGATTGATTTAGCGAAATTGGTATCGAGAAACCATTAAATATAGCAGTAGGGCAATATAGCTTATAGGGGATCAGAGGGCAATGAGAGAGAAGAGTCAATTACACGGCAGGTTGGCTTACAAGAGGCAATCGATTTTGGTCTATCATGAATTCAAGAGCCTATAGACAATGTTGAGATGTTCGCATGTGTGTGTAACGCCTTCCAATCGGAGCTCCTACGATTCCAAATAGAAATTTTACCTTAACTACAACAGAGAGAGAATTTAAACTCCTTGAAAAAATGTTGATCAGGTAGAGTCATCAATGTTTTGTTAAATTTTAAAATGTTGTTTAATGTTCTGTCAATAATATAAATAAACAAGTACAAAAGTAGTACCAATTTTTATGTAAAATTTTAACATTCACGTCATTTTATTATATTAAATTGCTATAGAAGCGGAGAGCAACCTCATTTTTTATTTATTTCAGATGATACCTTCACGCTCAGTCATGGACATCTCATGACTGTTGTGCATTACGTACTTACAGTGGACGTTGAGTGTGATCCTCTTGCTGACTGCAGGCGGCACGTCATTGGATGCTATGCACAGGAAGGCACCCATCTGCCGCCGGTCCACGCGCAACAGTGGCAGCGAACTGCCCACGTAACTCTCCACTGCGTAAGACAATACATTTTTTTATGTTGGCCGTTGATCTTTGACCACGAAAGCAGAACTTTGTACCACGGAACTATTCCTTTGGGATTTCCTTATAATTTTTATTTTTAAAAAGAATTTTTCGGACCGTTTTCGAAATCCGGCGAGACTGACAAACAGCAGTTAGTTTTTAACCAACTTAAAAATTTAGGAAGTTCTTAAATACAGGCAATGAGTCGGTTACATTATGACTTGATTTTGTTTGTTAAACTTTTAATCTTGACTTATTAATAGTCAAGTTTTGAAGAATTTGGAATCCAACATCATACAAGATATCCAATATATTACAACTGTGCCTGATAAAACTTTAAATGAATTGTATAAGTTGCTACGTGCTATTAACATGAACTTTTACTAATCCATCGCGATCTAAAGTCCAGAAATAAAAATGCACAATATGAAAACTTCAATGTCTTTCTCACATGTTTATGCCCAGGGTAGTGGCTGTTACCAGTAGTCACATAGTTTTCTGCTGCAAAATACAGTATCTTTTTTTTCTATAAATCTTCTGGTGAACTCATTTATCCAGAAGCGGTCAAATGGAAAGTGCGATGTCTACTTCTGGTGACATTCCACACGCCCGTATCGTTGCAAGAACACATAACTTACATTGTAAGCTTTATTACTTGGTGTTTAAAGTTGAAATCCGCTTGTCCAATCCTTTCTGTAATCTATCACACAGTCACTGCAATTAAGCAGTTTATTTTCACTGTGGAAAAGCAACTATTGCCACGTGCCAGATATATATGTATTTAACAATAGTTTTCTTTTAACTATTTTCAACCCCCTACCAAAACAGAGGGTCGTTATAAGTTTAACATGTGTATCTGAGCGTCTGTCTGTGGCATCTATCCAACAGATAGATTGATTTTGATGAGGTTTTTTTGTTTGAAAGCTGGCGTGATCGAGATGGCGATCAGCCGTAAAAGATTACCAGCTCATTCACTACTCGATGAAGAGAATTTGCTAACTTCTACAGGTCCAATTGATTTGAAATATGGTGTATCTGAAGTTATTTTGGTATTTCCTTGATATAGTTATATTTGTAAATGGTAATTATGATGATCATGATCATCATCAAACTACATTACACATTAAGAACATCATGATCCCAAACATGTAATGTCTGATGTAAGTTTCAAAGAAGTTAGATATCCCGCAAACTTCTTGATGCTATACCATCAGGTTATGATTACTACGTTTTGGATATACCACCAGAGTAATAGTAGGTACGTGAAAAGATAGATTCATTGAACATTTGGATGTTAGTGATTAGTTTTCAATGAGGTAGTAAGCTTATCTAACATCTATTCATTAAGACCATCCTAATGACCCCAAGCAAGCTATATCTGTATGTTTTTGTGTTGGGTATCCCGCAGACAGCTGTGTTCTACAGCATCAGGTTAACATCATCGTCAGCTTAATACTTATCATCAATCATCCTTATCGAAAAAAGATTTCACTAACATTCACAATCTTCAATTAATTAGAAATTTGGTATACCTGTCTACTAATCATACATTGGTATTTCCTGATGCTCAGCGCCATGAAGTCCGAGGGATACCTAATTCCTCAGCAACTTTCAGCAAATATAGCGTGTTTGGTATCATTAGAATGGTACTAATGAGAAGATATTTGACAGATAAAGACTTTGATGATGAAAATAACCATCATCACCCCAGTACCTTATTGAAAATTCCCTTATTTCACTAACTTCTACATGTTCAATTGTCGTGGAATACGTGCGGAGTCTCGTTGTGTGACAGAGTGAGGAGTAGTGTGATTAGAGAGTAGTGAAGAGGATTGAAAGGGACACGTTGAGATGGTTTGGGTATGTGGGGAGGATGGATGATTTAACATTTACAAAAGCTGTTCATTGTGGAAATGTATGTGCATGCAGTCAAGGGCAGGTATTAGTGGACCTCAAACCAGATTGATAACGTTCTGGAGGATGGCCAGGTCAAAAGTATAAAGGAAGGTAAAAAATTAAACTGGAATGGAATGTAGGACGTGGTAGCTCAGTTTAAAACCGACAGGTCTTGGGTTAGAGTCTCGGGTTGCCGTACATTGTAGCTGCCATTAGAAAACTGTATTTTTCTTAAATATTGTTACAAATTAATTTATTGTACCTAATTATGTTGAAAAAAGCAACTACGGAAGTTTCTTGCCGGATTCTTCCCCTTAGAAATATTGATTCTAACCGGTATTAGTATAAAAGATGGCAAATTAAAAGTACTCATTTTAAGTCTATTTGAATAAAATATTTTGACTTTGACTGTATTTTATAGCAAGTGGTTAATAAGACGTTGTTACGTCGCGCATATCCGGGACCTAAGCAAGGGTTTAGGTCGCACAGTGCTAATTGTATTTAGATATTCGAAATACTTGCAATATACAGATGGATCAGGGTAATGTCTGTACTAAAATTATTAATATCAAAATTCTAAATACCTTTGAATATGCGGATCATAACCTTACAGGACTAAACCCCAACGATTAAGTTTCCATCAATAAACTGTCTACGCGTCATCACTACAGAACAAGTGGATTTCAAGTTTTCAATCGACTATCAACCTTATTTTGATAAACTTAAGATTGAATTTAAAAAGATCACATGTAAATTTCACTTGCAAGAGATAGGTTAGTTTGGGAAACCTCAACTTGTCTGTTCAAACTTGCATCATCTAATATAAATTACTGAGAGAAAATTGAAAAAGTTTGTATACGAAAATAACGACCTTCTCACTAATAAATTGAGAAAATTAACAGAAATAAATATGTTATTATCACGAAAATATGACTATCGATATTTCAAATGTTTCGTTTCTATTCTTAATAATAAAAAAAACACAGATAAAAAAGTTTCTAATGACATATAGAACTTAAAAAAAATCATAGCAATTTAATATAAAATTGCAAAAAAATTCTATTAACTACAAACATTTTCGTTTTTGATTGATTAATTACTTTACCTTTATGGAACTCTCTACTAGCAGCCTTCCTTATCAACATGGGTTCGTAGTCTTCGCGTCTCCAAGTGACCTTCGGAGGAGGGTGTCCGGTAGCCTTGCAGACCAGGGACACGTTCTCTGACTCGTGGACCGACACATCCGCTGATGACTCCTCGTTGACGATGTCTGGAGGTACTGTTGGCAGGCGAGGATATTATTTATTCTTCGTGATTCAGAATTCTCAATTTTAATATTTTAATTAAATTTTATTCGAATTTTCGAAGAGTATCTCCTCCTCTTAAAATAAATATTTAGCCATAATCTTGGCCAATGGTGAGTGACAACTTAGCCAAAAGTAGGAATGGTATGACCATACTTGTTATATAAAACGTATTATTTTTCTCCCGAATTAATGAGGTACTAGTTGTACTTAATTGTCTGGGAAAACATCCACAAATACATTGAACTAATGAACAATTTGAGGCTTTACAAAATATTTACAAGTTACCTCTGACTCAAAAATAACATGTAAATTTATTTCCTTTTCTAAACAAAAGAAGTAAATAATTCCTCTCACTTATTAAACAATTTTATCTTTTATAAATGCGACAATTTTCACGTTCACAAAATTTTAATTTATTTCTATGGACATCCAATAGCAGAGCTACATTGCTTAAAATTATACTATAATTAATATGAACCAATAACAGGATGCCACGTCATGAATATTTTGTCTTAATAGAGCTGATAATACCAGTTAGAGATTTAGAGTAACTAACATCGAATGTAGTAGTTATAAATACTTAAACAGACAAGTATACCTGCATAATACATTAGATATATAAACAAACGAACGTACATATACAAATACTCATAAATACTTAGGGAAGTTCTTACAAAATTTATTTTTAAAAAATTGATGTATTTGGTACAAACCTATGGAAGATTTAAATAGAAAACGGTGCAATCATCTTGAACAGGTTTGCATAAACTTCTGAAGAGTGTCTTATCATTTTAACCCATGAATACCCTCCCTATGCCTGATTCTCGGAAAACGTCAATATTTTCCTCTCTTTAGTTCCTTCTGACTCAATATGTATTCTTTCTTACGAGCATTGCACCGAGTGTAAAGTGAAAAATTTAAAATTTCGCATCATCGTCGTGATTTTCTTTCAGAATTTAATTTTGATGCCTTTTATAGGAGCTACCTCATGTATACATTAATATTATTTAATCTCCTTAAAACTAAAATGATCCAAGATTATTTTTCTGTATATGAATATCAATTGGATAGTTTAATTTCAAAAATCAAGATAATTATTAAAACATCCTATGTAAAAAACTTAAATGTGTAATGCGTGTAACTTAGCGTGTTCGTTTATTCATTTGAGTTTCAACTTATGTCCCTAAACCAGGGATTCAAACAATAGATTTTTTATTTATTTATCCGTCAAAAACATTTCACTTGAAGCAAAGCATTCATTTCTAGTAAAACACATCCTTTACATTCACCAGATCTGAACGCAGGCTTAAAGGTCGAGCCTTTTTAAATTGCCGGGCTGTAGAGCATGTTTGTTTGAATCACTTCTTTATTTACATAAACGAAGAGCGGGATCTGACAAACGAACATACCCGCCTTCATATACATTTAACAGCCTTTGTGTTTTTTCGTGTCAATTGCCTTTTGTAAGCGATATGTATGACTTCTGTTTTTCTTTGTCCGCGAAAACTGGAATGGATTTTATTTGACACAATAAAGAATGAATGACAAATTGCTCCAGGTTCAATAAATATTCTCCCTGTTTTGTGTTAATTTCAAACATCATCAGGATGTGGTTATTATAAAAAACATGAATACTTTTTTGACTGAAATTTAATAAAAAACTTATTTTATTATAAACTGTGAGTAATAGGTGACTTAATTCCTAATAGTTTCTCAATTTGTGTGTATTGAAGCTCTGCTTCATAATGAATAAATCATATATTCAATCAATTGCTACTTTTTTCACAACCAGACTGATATAAAAGAGAATTTACAAAACAACTGTGTACGCAACATTGATATAAAACCGGGGGGAAAAACTAATATTATTCAACATAAAAATTCCAAAGTCATTCCAAAGTTTCAATCCCCATGCCGCGGCGACTTTGTAAAAATTCAATATTGGAATCCATACTTCAAAACTTCAAACTTCACGAGTGGGAAAGAAGGAATAATTCCAGGAACTAATTTGAGCAGTGCGCGATAAAAGTTTGCATCCACCTTGCGGAAACAAAGCTAACTCTTCTAAGGTGATTTATTTTTTTCCCAGAAATTCCCTTTCATCGTTGCCCCAGACGTTTCGCTTATATTGAGTTTTCCCAACTCCTTGGTACTTGGAAATGTTTGAAGCTTAGAATCGGTCTCCTATCCCTAATAAGCTTAAGGCCCCTCTTTTATTCAACCTATTACAAGTTTAAGGAATCGTTCACTAAAGGTCTCCCTTAAAAATCCTCTCGGTTGAATTCCCTCCGAAGTTTCTTCGGTTTGTTGGTCTGTAATTTACTTATGTTCTTAACGCCTACAGCTTTCAATATTAAAGGCACTGGAAACAATTTTCCTTTTCAACTTTCCCGACTTGTCGCTGTTCCAATAAACTTGGAGTGTACGCGGGTTCCTCGGATTCATAATTGTTTTCCTCAGCAAATAGGACAGCGTTATTAGAAAACGTTTGGCCCTTCTTTCTCACACGGGTATTAATCGCCTGATTATATTTTTGCTTTTAGATCACTGTTCTTAAATTGCTTTTTATACTCAACTTTACTAACGAGGGTACAGCCCAGGTGATAGTAATTGTAGCCTATATTAACGTGAATAAATCTTGATAAATTCTTGATTATGTGTACTATAACACATCATTGATAATGGGCATATTGATTATCACGAACCTCACAAAGAAGAAATATTTGTCATTCAGAGAAATAACTTTAATTTATTTTACATTATTTTACAACATTATTTTCTTCTCGAAAGGTCAAACAGAATATCAGAAATTAAACCTATTCATATTCACATATTTAGATATACAAGCAATTGTTTGTGTACACAAAAAAAAAGAATCTCTAGCAGGAAGATCGTTTTCTAACTAATTAAATTAAATCATCAAAAAAATTCATCAGGTTTCATACATTCAATTTTGTCTTCAAGGTTGTCTAATTTTACCTCTTTCTGTCAGTTTATTAATTTTACATTTACATATTTGAAATACATTGGTTGAAATATTTCCTAGTAAACTCCAGTTTTTTATTTTCCTTTATCTGCAAAACCAACAGTTTTATATTTATATTAAGATTAAAAAACAATAATACAATTTACCAATGAAGTTTCCACTGATTGATATTCACAATCGAAGCAGAAATATAAAATAACGAATAAACATTAAAATCGCAAATTGAATAATAACAAACAATTAACGTAACATGGTTAAAATTAAGCAAAATAAATAAGTTGATATATGATAACGTTGATTTTAGTGTCAATTATTTCAAATTCAACACCAATGTTTTACCAAACTCTACTTTAATGGCCCATTATTATATTTACTAGACGACCAGTCTCAGCTTCACTTGAATCCCCTTAAAAACTTTTGCCTCCTATGTTTTAGAGGTTCAAAATAAACCCCTAAAGGGTTTAGTGTTTTAGGGGTTGACTTAAGATATGTACTTTTTATTCTTTGCAGGTTGTATTTGTATATTTTTATGGGTGTACTTTAATTGAAGTAACTATTTCATTAATTACAAATAAATTAATTAACCTTGAACCTGATTCCAGTTCAAGTTTCTAAATTGATTTGAGCATACAGATTTGATAAATTGTACACTGTTAGAATCTCTTTGAGTCTCAAGTTCAAGGTTTTGTAAGTGTTAATTAAAGTCGCTAATAAATGTTGAATAACATACCTTGTCTTGTTCTAAAAGTTATTTCTAATTTAGTATTATTTTTTAACTATTTATACAAGCAGACGGTTTACCTGATGGAAAGTGATACCGCTGCCTATTGACTCAACGATGCCCTTGATGTCTGAGAACGCTAAGAGCACCGCCAATGCGGTGTCCATGCTGAGGTAAAGTATATGCTGGTAATTACACTGGCTGTCCAATACTTCGAACCGAATTACAGCGAACTACTTAACGGTAGAAATAGAAAGGAGACCAACCCAGACGAGCTCGCACGTAAATCTACCACCTGAATAAACACAAGCGAAGATGATTGATAAAGACAGGTGTTTTCTCTTTGGTATTTTCTATATTTTTAAGTATGTTAATCGATGTTTGTACATTTGGTATGTTTAGTTACAAAACCTGCTTTGTAATGTAATTTTGAGATAGTAATTTTATTTATTAATAATTATTTTGCTTGCTCCCATTAGCAAAGTGTGCATATCACTACATGATGTAATGCAAGCTGTCATTATATATGCTCGGATCTTTAAACCTACGCAACGGATTTTTATGAGGTTTTTTAAATAGATAAATTGATTCAAGAGGAAGCGTAATGTATACAAGCGTGCGAAGCCGGGGCGGGTAGTTACATACATATAATACTGTTGTTACCCCATTTCATGAAATGAATCATTTTCATTTAATTTGTTAGGGGAAAGAACTGCGTGAACTGTCCGAAGATATTGTTGATAAAAAATATATTCGTCAGAATTTTTTTGGCTAAAAACGTGTTTATTTATAAAAAGAAAAGCAAGGGAATTACCATCCAGCAATAATATTCTTTACGCAATCACTTTTATAAGGACTGTCTCTCTGTAATTGCTTGGAAATAAATCTTGAAAATTTTTGTTACTAATTCTAATACAAACGAAAAATAATTATTATCTTTAAGGATACAAAACGATAAGAAAAAAAAACTTTTATCAAAAGTGATAATTAATACAATATCTATGTATTCTTATCTATGTAGTTTATACCATGTCGTTGCTAAGCACCTGCAATACAAGATTACATCTTAGTGCAGGGCTGAGTAATGTGTGTGGCGATGTAGTTTTTTTATCTTATCTTAGATTGAGACAAGATTGACACGTCATGTTTTCAAAATATTATATGCCTTTGTTTACGAGAAAACGGCCTATACTGTTTTTAAATTTTTCTTACATATTTATTGATCTGTATCTCCTTACACTAGTTACCTAACAAAGCTTCGTCTTACTATCCCTGAATTTTTTCAGTAAAAAAATTCAAGTCTTCAACAATCCCTATGACGTTTTAACGATTTTTAATTGAATCGTATCGTAATCGTAACCTACAAAACATGAAATTTTCAAAATGAATTCAAAATAAAAATTGTTGGTAGTCGAATATTCATAACATTGATAACTCAAATTTCAGACATGATAAAAATTTAAAACGTTTATATTTTAATAACGATACAGTAACCAAATAATAAAATATAAAATTTTCTGGTGAGTAAAACCCATCTCATTTTTAAACAAGTGTTACCAAAATACTAAACTTTACTCTATTCTTTCTTTGTAGCTTTCGTTTATGTATATATATAATCTTTAGTTTTCAAAGTAATCTCGACATTAACATTCAATTGTTATCAATTCAACAAAATCTTTTGATGACTAGTTCCTGTCTAAAATGACTGGTTGTGTTGTGTTGTTGTGGACACCTTGCAATGAATGATGTGAACTGACCGTAGACGTCGATGCAGCCGATCTGCCACTTCATGCTGGGCTGCGTGTTGAGCTGGCACATGTAGCAGCCGCGGTCGTCAGCCCGCAGCGGCCGTATGCGCAGCTGCCACGTGCGCGGCGCGTCCAGGCTCACGGAGTACCGCGAGCCCAGCACCGCGCGCTCGTGCATCGTCAGCACCGTCTGATCCTCCGCGCGCAGCCACCCCACCTTCCACCATCAAATAACAATTAAACTGATCCTAAATATTATTTCTATTGCAGCTTTTCAAAACAATTCTACCTAGCACTTTAGGTCACATCGACGCTTATATAAAACTAATTGAGATTTTGGCCATCCCAAACTTAATAAACCCCTTCATGAAGTAAAAACCAGCATGTAAAAATGGCTTGTTACCTTAACCTATATGGAAACCGAGGATTTCTTAAATATCTACTCATAGAACTATGTACCGTACCTAATTGGAATCGACCTGATGAATTTTATTTTGTTTTATTTGAATTATGATTCTGGCTGAAGCATGGAATTAAATGTAATGTTTTTTTTTTTGCAAAACTACAATCATGTTTAAAGTTTTATTGTTTGCCGAAGGGAATATTTGAATAATATTGTTAAACCTTGTAACGGGTTCCCTCGGTACAGGCTTGCCTAGTGACTCGATCAAAAGACATATTGCTTTATATATATGTAACATGGATGGATTGGATGTAATCAATATTGACATTTAAACGTAAAGAAAAATAAACACAGAGGGCACAATTATTTGCCACATTGGACTTTCCATCTTTCTGTAGTATATTTCTTATGCTTCCCTTTTGAATGTTAAAGAAAATTTCTTTATGATTTAAAATTAAACTAGATAACGACTATGATCATATTTTTCTTGGCAACAACAACGACTAAAGTAACAAATGAAAGCAACATTCCGTTTATGCGAATTAAAAGTGTATTCAAACGAGTCTCTTTAACTTTTCCATTCAAAACTATTTCAAAGGAATAAATCCAGAATAAACATTTAGTTGCTTTGCTCAACTTGTTACAGCTAAGCGACTATTTTATCATTTTGCCTTTTAGTGTTCCGTATGTTAGTGTTTTATAAGTGTTTATGTGTAACAGGTACCTTGAGATTCGAAAGGTAGGTCATTGAGTTTTTTCACTCAAATTTCCGGACTGCGTCAACAAATAATTGTGATTTTATTTCAAAGTAAATACAGCGAGAAAGAACATTCGATGACGTGGCTGAAGTACCTATTTACTCTCGACTCCAGTTCCAGGATTTTTTCATTTTTATCAATAATTAACAACGCGGAACACCGCCTTAGCTGGCGGTACTTGGCAAGTTTTTTCATATTTATCTTAAGGGGAAGCGAAAAGAAGTGAATTTGCATCTCATCTCTGTGCGACTACCATTTCCTTGTATTTAATTTAGTTTTCTTGGTTCAAAGTAGGGACAGAAGCTCTTTGAATTTTAAACAGGAGAGACTTAACGTTAGTGAAGTGTTCTCGGAGGTGGCATATTAAAAATCACGCGCACATTTCCTCCTCATGCCTCTTATTTACAGCATTACTGCTCCCCGGAGTGCTTTATTTCGGGATTTACTTTAAATGCCTAGGTAATGTCTTTAGACTCGATGATCATTATAACATACTGCCGGGCCTGCTTGAAATTTCATTCTACTTTCTCTCCCAAGAGACGAATTACAATAAACCTTGTCTTAGTAGTAATATTTCGTAAAAATAGCAACTTAGGTAGTAAGTTAGGCAGTTAACAAATCTTATTTAAATAGATATGTACGACAACTTGATCAACGGCAAAAGGTCTAAAAACAATTTTCCGAGAAGCATAATTATACTGTTTTACAATTTGTCCGATTGTTTGTCTGAACTTAAAATCGGCTTATTTATAAACGACGATTGATGCACATACAATACATAATGTAGCAAAGTTAAAGCTATTATTTAGTTTACTGAAACCTTACATCAAGCTGTGACAAAAGTAGCTGAAAATAAAAATCAACAAAATTTTCGTAAAAAAACTTTTGAAAAACAAAAACGCGTTGCTTCTGTTCCGCTATCACAATTGCATTCAATTTTCTTTATCTCATTCCTTATCAAAATTATCATCGAAATATTTTCTACCCTTTTCAAATCGCAAGTAGCAAGGGTTGGCGGGCAATTTGAATTATTGTTGTACACCCGTCTGCTAAACGACGATAACCTTCACCTCTATTCCTATAAAATAAGGTTTAAAATAGCCCAAACAATTGTTTTACAGGTGCAAACCTGGTTATTCCCTTCCAACATTAATTACTGAGTCCCCAAAGTCTTTTATTTACCTTCGCAAAGGCAAAATTGATCGTTTTTGCTTATTGATTAAAACAGAATAATTAAAATCTTTATAGGTTGTCCTATTTATTTTGTCATTGAAATTTAAATAACTATCTTTAAATCTTGCTCTTATTTATTGTATGTTTAATAATTGTTGGAACCTAATAAAAACACTTGTATATTTTTCTTGTTTTTATTTTAGGTTTGATTGAATTTTTACAACTCCAAAGTTTAAATCTTTTTCACTGGGACTCCGACATAAGGCCGTTTCTTACGCAGAGTTTTAAGTAAAACATTAACTTTATTTATCTTGCAATGGTCTCTAAAGATCCTCCGACAAGCTTATTTACTTCTACGAGAAAACCGCGATGTCGTTTTCTATGAAATTACTTAGCTAAGACCTTACCTCCTTACCTACAAGACCGCGTAAAGCAAGTCTTCTGAAAGTTTTTTTTATTTTTATTAGTTGACATCAAATTTTTGCAAGATGGCCGCTCATTAGTATTGCTTACTGACAGTCCAGTGAAAGTATCTTACGATTTGATATAAGCATCATATTTAGATTCAAATACATAGCCTCTTTAATTTTCATAGCGGCCTTTTTAAGATGATGCCGAAGGAGAATCTTTATCTAGAAAATGTTTACTCTAACATGAAGAGGCTCGATATGCTCGAGCTATGAAAGTTCGCTGTAAAAGTAGCTTCGATTAAAGTATGGCAACTAAGCAAAACATCAGTCACGATACAAAGTGAGTAATTCTACAGAAGTGCTTCCGTGTAACAAGCCTATAGAATCCGGTGACAAATTATGTTTTCGCGTCAAAAACCACTACCAAAGGTAAGGGTCCAACTCTGACAATCTATCACAGGCCCCGTATCAAATCCCCTTCTTAAATTAATGGCTCAAAAAAGTGATTTAATAGTCGAGGAGGGTCCCAACCCTATTTTTTCCCAAGTAAGAACTATAAAAAAGACTTAAAAAGGTATCCGGAGAGACTTATTCGTTTTATTGGTTTCGCAGATTCTGTCATTTAGATAGAAAACTCTTGAAAAGATTTTGATATAAGTTGTCACAATCATTCATATTCATTTCATCATTTTAATATTTTCTATAATGTGGGATGCCTGTAAAACTATAGTGCGCTGCACAAAGGTGTTTCTTGTGTCAGACATATCTTTTTGTTGCCGGCACCGCACACCCACCATAGGAAACTGTAGTAGTTAACAGTGTCCGGCTGCGACCACTTTCCGTGTTTTGTAACTTATTTGTACGAAAATATGACGGTGGCTGGTGTCCTTAGCTACTGTGGAGTGAACATATGACGGTGGCTGGTGTCCTTAGCTACTGTGGAGTGAACATATGACGGTGGCTGGTGTCCTTAGCTACTGTGGAGTGAACATATGACGGTGGCTGGTGTCCTTAGCTACTGTGGAGTGAACATATGACGGTGGCTGGTGTCCTTAGCTACTGTGGAGTGAACATATGACGGTGGCTGGTGTCCTTAGCTACTGTGGAGTGAACATATGACGGTGGCTGGTGTCCTTAGCTACTGTGGAGTGAACATATGACGGTGGCTGGTGTCCTTAGCTACTGTGGAGTGAACTTAATCGTTTCAAACTATTGTATGTTACGATATCTAAGGCCCTTCGTACACTAGGCGAAGTAAATCTTGGATACCGTAAATTTTTAGTCTCTAGGTGACTACGGCAAAACTAATTCATATAGGTTTGTATACAAGCACGTGTCGCCACCGATATTTCATTCATTTGTCGCCAAAACCGGTACAAAAGTTGCTGCGATTTCCAAGACGGCGGAGGAATAATTTTACACCATATTTGTTTCTAAGGTTGACGTATATCCTTTGTGTATGCGGAACAATGTAGTCCACTAAATGTGTATGTATAACTCTTTGGACATCCTGTATCATGATAAAAATATAACACATATTTGTGAAAATCCTTTAGCGGCAACAAATATCAATATTTTGAAAATATCAATTGAATGTTGCTTTTCTTAAAGAAAATGGCCGAATACACTACAAGATATTCGCTAGGTCAGGCTTGATTAGGAGGCGAACGGGTATGGCGGTCATACCTATGCTTTCCATCTTGTATTGTCTTTATAAGGATATACAGCCTATCTGATTGTATAGGGAACGATAACCAAGGTAAAAGGCGCCTGGGCCGCCGAAAAAAATACAAGATATTCACAACTTGAATACTTATACAACATTAGTATCGGATATCTGCGTACCATTGTGTGTAAAGGGCCACTTTGACCATGGCATTTATGCGGCTTGAGTGGCACTTTCCTTGAAAAATAAATTAAAAAACATATTTCCAGATATTTTAAGTCTATCAAAGGTATTTAGGCCGTCCATTACCCGTGCATAAATTCCTTGAAATATAATTTTAATACAAATATAAATTAAATTGTAAGCTTTACCGTGAACAGCAATTTCAATTAATTTTCCAATTGAATTTATCTCGAGAATTTACAAATAAATGTCATGAAATCGACGTAACAAATGTCCTTAATTAAATGTAGTGTTTCTTTGTTCTTGGTCAGTAATGAGAAAAAAATATTAATGAATTATGAAAAAAAAATTGGGCAATGGAATGAGAATTCTTTTATATTGATATTTATATAAGTATTTCTTATTAGGAAAATTTAGCATTGCAATAATCGATAGGCTTGTTCTCTAGTGGTATAAATCACTTAAACACAGTGTAATTACCGGCACGACAGCTATAACATTTTTACCTCTACATGGAAAACGCTTAGGGAGTGCTTTTTGTGTTTCACGACATCTGGGGCATCGTCTTAATAGACGGAGGTATCACATTCCATTAGGTGAACCGTTTGCTTGTTAGCCCATGAATTTGTATAAAAGAACTTAAATCTTACCTTGAGTACTAGGTAGTACTAGTGATCGCTTTGTTATAATCCTGTGAGTGTAATTGTCTTTTTCCTTAATTAGTGTAATTTGCAAGATTTGTCCCCCAAATAAAACATTGAATTCAATTAAAATCTTAAAAAATGGCTGGTCATTAATAAGTTGTAGCATTATTTTCTCGTATTTGAAGAACTGCGTCTCCTGTTGAGGGTTCTATTATATAAATAAACAAACATTAGCCCCCTTTCCACCCTTAAAACAACCCCTAACCTGTATACAAAGTGCACTCTATCCCTCCTGTGTTTCTTCAACGTTTTATTACTCTTTTGTTGGCGCAAGTGAATGATCACCTCAGAAGAGAAGACCACAGTCTAAATGAAGAAGCTTTTAAGAATTACTGAAGAACAAAGTTTTTATATAGCAACAGTAAAGGAATAAAAATATTAAAAGTCACTACGTTTTTTTTCAGATAACCAAAGATGAAAGACTAAAGTCAAACACAAAATATAAGACAGGGAAAATACAGTAACATCATAAAACAGTTATGAAATTGATAAGAGTCTTTGTAGAGATGAATATTGTAATACAACTCAAAAATATTTGTATACTGTTTTTATTCTATTATTGTTTGATAGAATCTTTTTTTGTTTGGGTACTCCTTTACAGACTTTAAACATACTCAGGATTTCAAGTTGTTTATAAAATGTATGCAGCAAGTAAGGGCTATGTGTTAAGAGCCTACGGGCTTACTATAACCTTTTAAAAACCATTCCATTCCCAGGCAATTCTTAAGTTAGCTTGGGAATGGTACAAAAGCATAATACAAGCACATTAATGACATTTAATAAGTGAAAACAAAGCTGTACAAAAATTATTCAGGGAATGGTTGTTGATATTATCGGAAAAATGCCTGAGCTCAACTAATAAACGCTCACAGTACGAAAAGTTCACGTAGTGCAATTTTTGACCGGCAATAAGACGTTATGGTTAGTACCTGTTATTTTAATTTTAATTGATATCCATTCGCATGCTACATTATCAAGTTGATAGATGTTCTACGACCATAACAGGTCTGGATGAGGAATAATACCAACAACTTAATGCAACGGTCTAACTCCGAATGAATCCTCCGCGCTTTCGCGCCAAGAATAAATTGACCGGAAGTGCAATGGAAACGGTGATAAATTAAAAAACAATTAACGGTATACCTCAACATAAATCATTACAAAAATTATTTAAAATAAGGAATGTTAACCATATAATCTGTGTAAATCGTCTAATAAATATTGAATGTTACAATACCTAATTCTATGTAAGACTATGTGAGTACCGTAAGATACAAGTTAACACGTGAGACAAAAAAACGGCCATGCATAGAAGCGAGTTTATCATAAAACGAAAAGTTATTTGAATAGTTAAATATGATGATACTAATTATTAGAAGGATAATATTTTTAGACTGTGGTCCCTACCCTAGCTATACGTTTAAACGGAAATGTTCTGAAAATTCATCTTGAATAGCGTTTCTAAAATTTCACGAATATCATTAATTTTCGAGGTAATTGAGGTTGTAATTATCATTGATTAATCGTTGGGAAATTATTTTACCTGCGTAGTGACGGTTCAATTTTATAACGAAACATGTCTCATCAGAATTATTATAAACATAAGTGGTAAGTAAAATTATATTGTTCGAAATAGTTATAACAATTTGACTAACAATCTAATATGAATTGCCAAATTTAATTAACATTATTTATTTAAATTAAATACACGAAAGGGTAAAAAAATACTGAGATTATTAAAAATCTATTCTAGCGTATGTTTAGGACTTTGGTTAATTGAAGCACAAACAATTAAAGAACAATAATAACAGGAGCAGTAAAAAAAGGTCCAATATTTGCTTTGTTTTTATATTTCGTGCTAACAACGATATACACAAATTAATCAACTACACCCACTTTAGTTTTTTTATTCCCCTGTCGAGATATCTTAATTTCTTTACATAAATATATTCTTATAAATTTGATCAATAACGTGATCCTTGTTGATAATCTGTACCTGGGATTTTGTACTTTTTAGTGCTTAAACTAGAGATTAAAAGATTATGATATTTTTCACAAAATATTTTCATAGTCATAGTTTTTACAATTTTTTGCCATAAATTTTGATAAAATGTATCATACGCGCGTGTGTGTGTGAGTATGTGTTGAATTTAAATATTGAGTTTCTCGAAGTTTATCCTTACAATTAATAAATTATGCGTTGAATTTAAAATGTGGGATGGCCCGCCAGTCACAAGTTGCAATAGGTACTTTGCCCCCACAAGCTTCCGTTGTAATTATCCAAAATATCTGGCGTTATGGTGAAAATCTGTTTGAGACTGGAGGATCTTGAAAGATGGAGACAAATTATGTTGAAAAGATTTAATATGAGTTTACTCCTACATAAAACATCATACATATGCAAACACAACGCACGCCATAATTAATCCTTCGAGAGGGGTAGGCAGAGGTGTTAAACACCGCATTTCGCATGTTTATGTTGACTTCCAGAGTGACAGGTTGCGAATCAGTTGCCACTATCCGGGCACAATGAGGAACATGGCAGCTACAATGTTCGGCAACCCGAGAATCGATACCTCGACCTGTCGGGTCGTGTCGATTAACCAAGGCACGTAACAAACTGACCTACCACGTCCTCCAACTTTTATTCTTGAATAAAAAGAGATATAGAAAGGTTTATTTAAAGTAAATATTAAATTATCAATAATTTTAATCAAAAATTAACTCAAGTGACTATAAACCTGCTTTAAAATGTCAATATTGGATAGTACAAAAAAAAAAACGAATTTAGTTTTAAATAAGTCAAACACATTTCAATGAATTTTTTATTAAAGATCAAAGGTAACACTTTACATTTTGATACGATATTTCCATTAGTTTGTTATTATATCAATCATGTAAAATCAACAAAGTTTTTGAAATGTTATTCATAATAAATTATAAAATAATCTCGTACACATAAAATCATTCGGATTGAAACCTTTTAGAGTTATTTAAAAACAAACAAATGATAACAACAGACGCAAATACGATATTTTTAATTACATCAGCTTTTAATAAAGAAAGGGTCGTGTAAACAAAACTAAATTACGCGTAAACGCGGCACGGGCTTAATAACAAGTGAGTTTATACGGAATGATAATCATATTTCCGTTGCTATATTAAAGGGTTATATTACCCCCATAAAAATATATTACGTGCCGTGAGAGTGGCGTTATATTAGATAATATTTACGTTTCATTATATGGATTTACGAACCAGAGATGTCGTAAAAAGCGGTGAAATTAATTAGCGTTCGCATGAGCAAAGTAAATCCCTATTAAACTATGCTAATTGGTTAGCCTCTTTGGTTAAAATACCCTTTTTATAAATAGAAACTAGGTAGGTACACATATATAAAAATTTAGCCTGAACTTCTGACTCACTGACTCATTAACGCCTAACATAAACCCTTGGACCTAGAATGTTTTCACAAGTTAAGAATAAGATGGATTTTTCTAAAATCAATCCTTTCGTGAAATGGGATTAAAAGTTTGTGTTGAAGTCCGTCATGGACTGTAAAAAGAAGATCTTTGCCATCCCAGAAAACGCAAGCAAAGACGCGAAAACAAGCTAGTTTTTTTATAAAAAGATAAAGTTGTTACGTAGGATTTATTCAATACTAATCCTATTTCAAAACACACTTTACTTTCCTTTTTAAAATGGACTTTCCTGATAGTTTTTTTTAAATTCTAATTCGACTCTGAAAAAGTCGCTGGCAAAAGCTTGTGAAATATTGATCCGCCTTCCACTTTGACCTTAACCATTTTTCTGGCTGGCAGACAGACACTACACTTCTCCAAGGGATTGCAGACCAGGGTATTAGATATTAATATTAACTTGATCATTCTATGCATTTCTGAAAAAAAGGATCTTGACAGACGGACAGAGAGACAACCAACAAAGATATCCTTAAGGGTTTTTTTTTCATTCGAACGTACGGAACCTTCAAAATACAAAATTTTACCTCAACCCTTAAGGTTTTATCCTCATATTATGAATACAAAGATCACTTCGTCGTAGTTACTTTTATTGTTCAGTTCATAGGGAAGCCCTTTAAACTTTGTTTCATCGAAGACGTTCGGCCCTTCGCAATCTGTAAGGTTTAGGGGGAAGCAATTTTCAAGAATTACATAACCCAAGCTATTACCTTTCGCGTGCAACAGAGACGAAACCAGGGAAGTGCATTGAAATTATAAGTTGATTTTAAGTAAACTGTTATATAATGAAATTGAAAAATAAAAGTAGTTGGTCAATCATTTTTTCTCATTCAAGTTATATGTCAGTTTACAGCAGTAATGATCGTTTATTTGGCAATGGGCTTGTCATATAAATCGAAGAACTGTTAGGGTATGAAGGTTCTAGTGGCAACCACCGGCCGTAAGGCAATAATAATAACCACATCACGACACACACATTCCTCAGCCCTGCACTAACAAGTAATCTTGTATCGCAGACACTAAGCAGCGATATGATATAACTATATAAATAAGAATACAACATCCAAGACCGATAAGCGAAACAATGAGTCTTACAAATAACACTAAGTTCCCCGTTCTAGCATATTCATTCATTCATTCTACTAAAGTGCGGTGTGTAGGTCAAGGCCCCTTTCCAGGATGGACGAGCTTGTGAGCCTTACCAGCAACTGGATGCAAGTGACACAGGATCGTTCTGGTTGGAAATATTTGGAGGCCTGTATCTTGGAGTGGACTTCTTCCGGCTGATGATAACATCAATTTTTTTCAAGAGCCATTCGATTTTAATTGTGAACATTTTTAAAGGAAAGGGGCCTTTTGTAACATCTAATGCGGCCCTGTAGCCGGGCCATTGTAACTTTTGCCTCACAATAAACGAACGCGTGACCAAGGATTTAAATGCTTTTGTTTGGTAGAACCAAATCAATTTTGCGAAACGGTGAAAGAATACGTAATTTAGTGAAGCCCTTCTCCCAAGTTTTTAACGCCGCGTCTGTACTACTGCGTGTGTAAAAAGTTGGCATTATGCCAAAACATAGAAGAACTTTAAAACAATTAATGCAGAAAATAGGCATCTAAGCGTTTAATGGATAAATAGGTAAACACAAAATATAAACACATATTTTTATTTGTATATAGCTTCTAGGGTGGATACCCTGAAAGTCTGTAGTTCTATTTATAGAGGAAATAATTCATAAAATCGAATTCCTTGTTTTTTTGTTGTGTTGTTAGCTACCGGTCGCGTGCGGCGATAATTAAAAAATTATGAGTTGTCAAACTTCAATTAAACGTACAAATTTCTCGTTTGACAACTAAAATCTGTATTTCGCTAGTTACATAATCAGGGGACTGGTGTGTATTTATATACAGATACATATAAGTGATCTTTATTATACATTTACACTGGAAATTTCAAGGTCTACCGTTTACTTAATCAAAGCGTGAAAAGGAAATATTCCGTTAATTTCGTTCAATCAATTCGGCAAATCCATGTTAATGTTTCTTTAGCAAGTTAAATTATAAGGTACGTTAAAACTTAATGCGTAGACGGTAAACAGAAAACTTAATCAAATAGTATATGTTCATAATTATCAATTTGGAACTCAGAACCGTTATCAAAGGAACTTAATTCGTAGTTAAATCGGTGTAGAAACGTAATGTAGGTACATATTCTCGGAACAGTTTGAAAATTCTACAAACACCATAAAAAACAAACACAGGCAAACTAAACGAAATAAAATAAAAAGCCAATTAATTACCTAATTAGAGCCCGAGGAAGGAACGCCTATAAATGATTTGTTTATTTTTTTCCAAAAAAAATATTTCTCATTCAATTTTTAACTGTTCAGTTCATTGAACTAAGTTAATATTAAACCTATTGAGTTTAGTTTTAGTGCACTAAAATTAATTTTTAATTTTCTCTCAAAATTTACACGTTATCCACAAATTTTATGTTTGGGACATGATTGATGAAATCAAATTACAAGTTATGAATATGTAATTTTAAAATAAGAAAACAGTTTTAATTATTTGATTTAAAACCACAACCTTTTTTAAACAAATCGGCTTTTTAGTTTATTATACTATCTAATAACAGTGTTGTTTTGGTTTTCGGAATTTATTTTTTCTACAAAAAACTCACAAACATACAATACAGTAAAGTTTTTGAAGAATTTTATTTTTTTGCTCAGAATAATTATGTAAACAAAAAGATTTTACGTAAATATGACCTTTTACTTTGCACTTGGTACTATTCCACTGTGTCCCTTAGTTACCATGTCACTTAGTTATTTGGCACTGTTTTTATTCTGGACAAAAAAACAGTAGTAAATCATGTAGATCTATAAAGCAGTGTTGTATAGATTACTAAATGTACAACTCGCAACATTATCCACAGGTTACTATTAGGTTGCAGCTTATAAACTTATAAAACAGATAACAACACTCACACAACACAATCACAACAAATGTACACGATACATACACAGCACATGCAACAATTACACTTAGGGGGATAATTTTGTTTTTAGGCGGTTTTAAATCTTGCTTCGGTGAGCTGAAATATGTCAATTTCATCGAAGTGTGTATTATAAGGTACAATTAGCTGTCGCAGGAGCACGGTTGCCGGCATTGGTTTTACAAATAGTAATAGCAATTAATCTGCTTGCATGCACTTTCCTACGATGATATGTTCTTGGAACTATATAACATATTTGATTGCTTATTGCTATGCAGTCAATTTTAGAATTTACTAGACCATGAAGCATCATCGAACCAAGTATCATCGCCGTTTTTTAAACTTGGTAAATTACATTTGTGTAGTAAGTCTGAATATGAAAGAGATAAACGGTCACATCGATAGCTTTTAGTTCGTAAGAATTTGTATTGTACACGATGGGATTCCAAATGGGACTCGCATATTCTAGATGACATCTAATTAATGAATTCTATCGGTGTAACTATGTGGAAGGTTTTTAATTCTTTTGTGGCTCGTACAACAAATCCAAACATGCGGTAGGCTGAGTTAGCAATTTTTATCTATGTGATGGTTCAGATGTAGTTTATCGTCGAGAATTACACCCAAATCCCGAACATTAGACACCTTGCTTAAGAAACTATTATTAAGTGCATACTGGAAATTTATATTATTAACTTTTTTTTGTTATTTGTATAAAACTACATTTGGGTAGTCTAAAGGAAAGTTTATTTTAGAACAATAAAGTGAGAGACGATCAAGATCCGCTTGCAATAAAGCACAGTCACCAGTAGACTTTATGGTTTTGAATATTTTGAGATCGTCTGCGTATAGTAAGAATTGTGAGTTTTTAAAACACTGGTCTATATCATTAATAAATAAAATAAATAACAAGGGGCCTAGAATCGAGCCCTGTGGTATTCCAGACGAAATTTGATTAATTATTTATTACAACTTTTTATGTCCTATTCGTAATGTAAGATGAGAGCCACCGCAGTAAATTTCCACGTATGCCATTGAAAGCTAATTTGTGCAGAAGCAATTTATGGTCTACCCTGTCAAAGGCCTTTTGAAAATCCATGTAGACTGTGTCTACTTGTACACGGTTGTCCATATTTTCAAAAAAGTAGTTGACAAAATACAGCAGATTAGTAGATCTGCGTTTTACAAAGCCATGTTGATGTGATATTATATTGTTTTGTATTATAGAGTAAATTTAATTATGTACAAGTCTCTCAAAAAGTTTGGAAAGAGCAAAGAGGATCGAAGTGGATCGGTAATTTTCAACATGATTAATTTTACCACTTTTGTGGACAGGTGTGATATTTGCCTGTTTCCAGATTTCCGGAAACGTGCCCTCACTAATACATTTATTGTACACAATTAATACTGGTTTTATGTTATCTGGGCCGGATCTCTTATTTTTATTCAACATTTTAAGCTCTTTTAAGATTTTAGAAGGACTGATATACATATTATTAATCAAGATACAATGGTCGTTAAACTCATTAGGAGGCTGCCACGTCTCTATATCAAGCGTAGAAGAATTATACACGGATTTGAAAAATTGGGAGAAAAACGCTGAGATCTTTAAAGGATCATTAGTAGACTGATTATTAAACGTCATTGTAGCAGGTATGCCTGAATTACTTTTTCGTTTTGCAATATAGGTCCAAAAGTATTTGACGTTCTGCCCAATACTCTCCTCAATAAGTTCTACATAGTTTAGTTAGCTATACAAGTGGAGAAAGTCAAATACGACGATTTGCCTGCTCTTTTCGTCATCTTCGAAGTAACTGAATAAAGCCTTCTACTATGACTAGCATATTATTGTAGAAAGAAGAAAAATATTACAAGGAAGACTTGTGCTGTAAGGGCTAAAGCTCTTTGCCTTTCCCGCCAAAAGGGAAAAAATAAACCAAGAAGAAGGAAAAAGTTACTGTCATTCCATCTCACGAGTACATGCACATTGTTCTAGCTTGAATATCATTTTTACTGTTACTGTACCATGAGTTTCACCTTCGTTTGCCGCATGCGACTGCGGTTACAAATTTGTATTAATTTTTGTAGAGCGTCCCTAACGGATAGGTGAGGAATTAAGAATGCTCATACGAAATCACTGTGTCAATCTATGTTACCGGACATACAGAAAAGCTATACGAACATATGGTAGACACACTGAGTGAACACTTCAACAATGTGCATTTACATGTCTGAGGAAACCAATTAACCATTCTCAAACGAGCTTCGCGCATGACATACTAATATTCTTTATTTTCAAAATTGGAGGACGTGGTAGCTCATTTTGTTACATGCCTTGGGTAACCGACCGATCCGAGCCGACAGGTCGAGTATTCGAATACGGTAGTATGTTGCAGCTGCCATGTTTTCAATGTGCCCGGATAGTGGCGACAGATTCCCAACCTGTGACAATGGGACTAAACATGAACATGCAAATAGTGGTGTGTAGTATACTTTATCAGACTTACACTTGGCCGTTATTTAACTAATTCCATATAAACTGTTCACGAATGATTGATTCAGCTTTGCCAAACGAACATAAACATAAGAAAAATAACGTCATTATCTCCAAAGTAGATAATTCCACTTTTTCCCGTTAAATAAAACAGTCGATATTAAAACAAAATAAAGCGAAAGGAAACAGAAGTTCTTTAATTTCCTTACTTTTCCTCTAAATCGGGGTAACTTTTCTAATTAAGGGGAGGGAGTAAATCTTAATACAGCGACCTCGCCTAATTTATAATGCATGATTTCGCTACCTGTTTGTGGTTCGTACGACGTTGAGGGTTTATCTAATCGAATGTTATTTCATTTTTGACTGAGTAAATCTGACGATAATATCGCTGTTAAGGGTCCAAAGGACAAGCTCTCTAAGTTTGGGATTTGGACTATTTGTATTAGAATCTCTCGAGAATCTTTTGGGTCTCACCATTTCTGTTAACTAGCATCAACAGTGGCGTCAATTGAAACGAAGAATGCAGTGAAAGAGGCCGGACTTATCGGCTGTCATGGATCTCGCAATAGATTTCTCCAAAGACATAATTCTCCAAAGAGTAAAAATCCTCAAAATACAGGGGAATATGGAATAAGGAATTCTAAGAGAAAACCTCTCAAATTAAGTCCCACGGAAACCTTAGGTAAGATGACGTCACGACTTATGCCCTCGTAATTTTCGTAACAAGGCAATAAACAACACGTAATTAGAAGCACTAAGTGTACCGTCCATGTGCATACGAGATTTAACCTTATCACTAACGGGACAAGGTGTATTCTCGTTTGTATGTCCTCATGGAAAGCTGGCTTTTGATTGGATACCTATTTATTTTTCCTCGTAAATACTCGGGTTACGAAACATAAGCTCTGAGTGAACTTTTTAAGGACTATTTTATTTTAAAAGATTTTTTTTTTCTTTTGGAAAATTTATTTTTCTCAGGTATTTTATATTTAAAAGTTGACTTTGCTTGAATAGAAAAAAAAGCAAATGCAAAGGTTGTTGACAGTGAGACTGATGATATATTCTACGAGTGGGTTGTACATTATCTATATAATATTATAATTTCGTTTTTTATTTTGTATTTACTATAATTAGTTACACATAAGTTTGCTATCAACTCATTTTCATTTTTCTTGCAGTTTTCGAGTGTTTGTCTTATGGGCCAAGGGTGTACACACTTTAAATTGGCATACACCTTAGATTTATATATGATTCATTTATAACCATACACTGTAAACTACCCCTCTCCTGTGCAAAGCTGTTGTTGTGCCAATAAATAAATTAAAATATAAATACATATGCATTTAAGTTAGAACGAGAAAAGAAAAAAAGGAGCATGTTATACCTAGAGTGTCTATACATACAAAACTAAATTGAACATGGGCATATTTTAAACCTAGGACAAGTATTTTCATATATTTAAAAAAATCTACAACTCTGACAGCTAGAATTAAAACAGGTTTAAACAAAATAGTTCTTCAAATCAATACCACCTTTTCAATTCATCATTGATTTTGCCTTTCACTACCTACATGATTACCCAGTAATTTACTTTCCTTGACATTACTAAGTATTACGTATTTATCAGTGTCGCTTTAATTAGGACTTGTTTCAGAGCTGTGCTGACCATCCGCCTGTTCAGCAGCAGATCGCGTAGATGAATTAAAATAAAAAGTAAGACTCAATAGAAAAAGTATAGAAAACTTAATTCTTTTCCACAAAGGAATTTTAGTCTGAAACCAGCTTTAGGCTTTAATTCATATTCAATTTTAGCAGTAGGTAATTCCATCAAAGCTAACAACATTTCGACCTACCTTATGTCTCCCTAAATTGGCCACAGTACATCCAAGAATGGCCTCTCTGCCAATATGAAAACTATGGTTTCCTATTGGCTTTTCGAACTGGGGCTCACTGACTAATAAAGCAGACGTAAATGAATCTGAAACAAAGTAGACATCAGTAATTAATAAAGCATTCATTTGAAAGCATCAGTCAAGTTACTAATATAAGCTATTTAAATTTGACAATGCATTATGCAGTCTGTTTTATTTAAGGTTTTGTACAATGTTCCCAATTTTGGCGTGTGCACTCTTTATGCATAATGCTGAGGCATAATAATTAAAAAATGCAAAATTTTAGTTCTAATAGAAATAAAAGCGATTTCGTAACTACTACGGTACTAAAGGAACCTCATATCAAAAGAGTGATCAGTTATTAAAAAATAATTAAATTTCTATTTCTCTGTTCCAAGAAATCTCGCGGGTAAAACTAGTCATGAATAAACTAGTTCCATTCTAAAATCCTTTGACTAAACTTTGGCCCTTCATTTTAGCAAATCATGACGCCCTTTGAAGACTATTTAACCAACCGACCCGTATTCTACTAATAGTTTGAACTACGCCAAAAAGGTTCAACTTAACCGCAACCTAGATAGTTGTTTACCTCTCACTTGCTTTTTAGAGATCATGATAACAAAAGATAGAGACAGCTATATGTTTCAAAGTTGTTGAGCATATCACTCGTTAATGGCCGAGTTTATAAGCAGAAGACGACTTCACCAAGTTTTAACAATCACATTTTCGACAAAACTTCGACAACTTTGCCGCAACGTGTAGCTTAACCTTCATATTTAAGGTCGTTTCCATTATTCAAACAAAGTTCTGGTATCTGATTCAATTAGTATTAGATTTTTTGGCACTAAGTATCTACATATTTTAGCAAAATTTTCTGCTTTGCAGTCAAAGTAGTACTTTGACAGGTGTTTTTGTTCTTGCAAAAGTTCAAGCTATTAGGTGTCAGAAATGTTCCATGAAACTTATAGCTGTTTTAAAATTCCTGTTTCCAATTCCAACATCTAGATTTGCAAGACAGTTTTACAGCTTTTTTACTGCTTGTACAGAACTAGTAATATTGTTTTACTATAAATGTACTTTTTACGATTTCAAATCAAGTGCTTAACATGGATTCACACCTAGGTTTGTCTCAATTTTTCAATTTTCAACAATATCGTTGTGAAATTCTGTTTTTTTTTTAGAAAAAAAGGGAATTTAGCAACATAATACTCAATACAAAGTAGTAAAAAAATTTGGTCGTCTACCAAAATGACTAACTCTCCTAATCAAATGATTTTAAGATGATTTTACATTAAAAATAAATAAAGCAGAGAATGTATTAAAAGATGGGCAAGAGAATTTCACTAACACAGACTGACCCAAACACTACAAAACATTGTTTGTCCCTTACTAACATTAAAATGTAATTTTCATCCCATTCTTCTCGGGTACCAAAAAATATATATCTAGATAATGTGAGCACACGATATGTCAGCAAAACTGTAGTGGCAGTTTCGCAGGGAATTTTATATATAGTTACAGTGTCTAGACACACATGATAATTTACATAAAGGAACATTTCGCTGGCGTAGTAAATATTATCGCCTGCATTATTCATCATTTGTACAACCAGCGCGATTCCACGGCTCTTGAATTTAGAGGTCACAATATTCTTTTTGATGTCGTTTATTTCTGCTGATTTAGAAGAAAAGAAAATGTTCCTCAATCTCATGATTAAAGATAAAACAGCAACAAAATGTTTTTTATTGAGCATGTTGTTAACAAACATACAGTCTGATGATTAAACGCCTCGAAAACCAAAGGTATGGTATTAAGCCAACAGGTAATGATGCCTTATTTTTTCCACCCACTTATCAATTTTTCTGTATAGTGATGCCATTTAAGACAACCATTTTAATGAGCTAATTCCACAAACAAAGTGAGTGAACACAAGATACCACAGTGATCTGTTAATAAAAGTGTATGGCCTCATTTCCCAGTCGACAGCACGGGCTTAAAAAGTGGGGGGAGCTGTGCCCACCCCAGGATGTCGGGGTACCGATTCGAAATTCTGGATTCTGGTGATGGACGCCAAAATAATGATAACTGATAACTTCATAAGAGTAAAGTTATTTATGAGTTGTGATACTAATCGCACCTACTCATTGATTGTACATTGAGTGTCGACTCCGGTTCATCGCATCAACCATTGGCTCATCAGGGGCCAGGGCCAACCTGGTCAATACGCTAATGGTCGACAGCAGAAGCAAACCAACCCTTTGTTATCGCACAGTCGAATAGAATGCTTTGAATCTCCCACCTTTACCAAGAACATATTTTGACATCTTCCAAACCTAGCTATTTTAAAAAAGTGCTGAAAGTGCGTACAAATCAAGGAAAAGCTACTTTTTTCACCAAACTATACACAAGCACTGAAATTTGTCAAATATAAGATTATTTCATTGATTAAATTTGTACTAGCAATGCTATTGCTTTAATAATGCTATTTCTCATGTGCTATTTATTTATTTGGTAGATAAATTTTGCATAGATTTACACAATTCAATCAATATTTAAGTGACTCTAACGCTCTAACTTGTATTATTAGCCTTATACAAATAAACTATTAGATTAAGATACACTATACATGACGTGACATCCTTTTATTGGCTTGGTTTTAATTAATTCCATAGTATAATCTTCAGAAATGTTGTCCTGATGTTGGATGCCTATATAAATATATTCATTTAATAACTCAAGATACCTTGAGACAGTCTGAGGCTAGTTTACTTGTACGAGGCTTTATTTCAATTTTCTAATCGATAGTTGAGGTGGATAGTGCAGAATAAATTAGGTAGTTCGTTAAGCCAGACTCGTATTTATATAATTTTCAACCATTTTCCGCTGTAACGTAGATAATGGTTACAACTAGAAACTACGATCGATACCTTAATACGAAGCTAAACGGCTGCATTCTTAGCCTTTAAATATTCATAGACTGTTGTACACCTCTCCACTAACACACGTACATACAAAATTGGACTTAAGCTGCAAGTAAATAAGGACGTTCAGTTAGTTTTACTTTAGCATATTCCTTAGCCCCAGGTGTTTAGTGGTAGGTATCATTAATTTTTGATGATCCAAGTCGGTTACCATTAATCGAATTATTCATAAAATTCACTCGTCCGTTTGTTGAAGCTGTTGTAAATATGAAATGGATTTATGAAATATGATTTGCTCAGATGATTTGTTTATTTAGGGCATGTAAGCTTTGCATAACTAAATATACATGCAGCGCTTTTGTGGAAAATGGGTTGCCTTAACTAATATTACGAAGTGGTTGTTATTATTTATGAAATATGTGGTGTAAAATTCAGATTTTTTTTTTTTTTTCATCTATTAACATTAAGTGACACTATCGCTTTGTGATTTCTTTCAAAAAACAACATCAACAGTGACTACTTTCAAGAAGACGTTTATTGGTACATGATAGCATATCGTGCGTAAATTTTTCTACCTCCTTTTATACAACTTCATGAGCAAACAAGCAAACAAATCACCTGAAGGAAAGTGATACCGCAGCCTATTAACACGGCGATGACCCTGATGTCATGAAACACCAAGAGCAGCCCCAAAACGTTGCCCATGTGGAGGTAAAAATGTTATGCTTCTCATTTCGGTAATTACACTGGCTCTCCAATCCTTCGAACCGAAACACAGCGAAGTGCTGCACGGCAGAAATAGAAAGGAGGTCGGTACTAGACGATCTCGCAAGAAGATCTACCTGCACCTGTGGTAGGCGTATTACTTACAATCTGACAAAAATGTATTTGAATGAGGACAGTTTAACCGAGTCCCTAGAAAAACTGATTGGTGATTAGCCAATGGCATTGCTGATTCTTATGAACACGGCTTTGCCTGGTAAGAAATATGTAGTTCCACCTGTTACCATGTCTGACTCTTTTTTGCCAAGCATAAGGTTTCTGACATAATAGTTTCGGCTATTGTTCTCTGTGGAGAAATTTTCACTATTCATACCTTCGATCTATTTAAACTAACATACGCAAACTACTGATACTGTAAAACACGATACGTCTATACTTTCGGAAACTACCGGTTTCTAAACAATATTCTCTGGTTTCACTTGAAACAGCAGGAATTGCTTGAACCAGTTCCCTCGCCGCAACTGGCGTTTAATTATTATGTAGCGAGGGTTCTGTACAGATCGATTAAGTTTAGACATTATGGTGATAACCCTATCTTGGTCACGCAAGTTGTGGATGTTCCAATTTACATTACAGTTAGGGCACGCACCTGTATTTTGAAACTTAGACTAAATTTAACACAAGAATACATTTGTCTTAGGGGCCATTTTGTCATAGAGGCCATTTTGTTTTATCGCTAAAGAAATTGACCTTCTCATTTTGAAGTTTTTTACCGTAGTAAAAATGTATTGTAGTTTGAGTGAGTAGAATTAGATACCAGTTTTTGATCTAGTTTCGATCCCCGTTCACAAATGCTAACGTTATAAGCTTGAAATATTTTTACGTAAAAAAATCGTAGTCCCTAAAAGTGCTATATTAGTCCTAACACTGTACGACTTGAGAACGCTGCAAATTTTAAACCACTGTTAGTAAGTGTTTTTGTAACCATTTGTTTGTAGGCATAATTAACCGTTATTTTTTTAAAAGAATAAATTATCTTATTACTAAGTAAGGAAAATCTAATTAAAATTTTTACGTTGAATATCTAATTTAAAGATTTTCTAAAAACCAAACATGATTAAGATTTAACTCCAGTCAGAAAATAATAAATAAAAATAATAAACCACATCACAACACACACATTGACTAGCTCTGTAATAAGTTTCGTATGAACTTGTGTGGCAGGTGCTAAGCAACAATATGGTACTACTCGTAGGTGGTAGGCGAAACAATGCGTCTTCCAAATAACACAAAGTTCCGCCCCGGGATTCGAACCCAGAACCTCTAGCATTACAGTCGGCTGTTTACACCACTGCGCCACTGAGGTCGTATAATTCAAAGTATGTTCTTCATTATACCCGTGAGAAGTTATAAACAAGTATATTCATTTGCTGTTTAACTGATTTTTTTTTTTTTTTTTGTTTAACTGAGATTTTTTAAATAGTTACTGAACAATTTAAGGGGACCTGTTTTAATATTCAAAACTTCTCGTTATCCTTTAAAAGGTTTAATTCAAAGAATAATGCTTCTAAAATCACAAAAGCAACGAACTAACATGGAAGTCCACCATGCATCCCAAACGCCGAAGTAGCGATTAATAATTCATGGTGTTGTAAAATGTTATTTTAAATCGGTTTAAAGCGATTTTGGGATCATTAATCAAGCGCTGTCCCGCATAAGGGGCTAGAGAACATTCGTTAGAGTAGGCAAAGCAATTTATAACAGCCTACTCACTCACTCGTCAATCATTATTTACTTACTTCATTAGATCTTAATCAAGCACATTAAGGAACTTTTTTAACATTAAAAAGCGTATCAAAGCGATCCTGTTCAATAAAATGTTTGGTATACTTACAGATACTATAACGCTAGAAATATTAAGTTCTTTTCTTACTTATATTTTCATATATGGGTAATGAATAGTAAGGATAACGGGTAAAAAACAATAGGAAGCCTTAACCACAGCTTAAAAATGTTAAAAGCAAAACTTCTACGCATCGATTAAATGTCAAATTGAGTATAGTGTTTTAAAACTCTTTTTCTTAGTAGAAAAAAGGCAAAATTAAAGAAACGTAACATTATCATTCTGCTGAAGGCTAATAGTGAGTTGTCACGGCTCAGATTCAGCAATAGGGAACTAGCGCTAGACTGATATTTTTGTCACGATCGTCATCATCAGCTGGAAGGTATCCATTGCTGGATATGCCATGCCTATGGTAAAATATTTCCATACAGAGTCATCCTAACCTACACCCCTTACAAAAACCGATCTCCCAAATATGGGGGCATCTCATGCTCATTTCTAAGCAAGCATACAACAACACCTTTAGTCACGTCATCGTTTACTACCAGAAAGTATTGTATCCGTAACTTAAAAAATAAAATAATATGATAATTTTCAAATACCTAGACTGTGGCCCAAGCCTCCTGACCGTTAATTTCCTCGCTAAGTCTTAAAGATAGTTGGTAAAATTTTAAACTTTGGATGAGCTTGCTGTGAAAAATTATGACCGGCATCTTAAGCCTATTATTTTTTAATAACCATTGTGAATTTTTTAAACTTCACAGCCCGCGCTTTTTGAAGGCTTTATTCCTGCTCAACAGCGCCGAATTCAAAGGAAGGTCTTGTGTTTAACTTGTATCTGTGTGTTTGTAAAGGACCCGGTAGCTCAGTTTGTTACGTGCCTTGGTGTGTAACCACCTCTGCCAAATCCGAGGGATAACGGCGTAGGTTTATGATAGGTTATGTTATGCTGTGCATATGTCTACATGATTAAATACATACCTATATGCATGTGTATGTTATTTTTAATATATAATATAAAAGTTAATTTTATTCATTTGTCATACTTCTCTGATTCTTTTTCCGATTGAGATTTTTTTTGTACTCGTATGTAGACACTAACCTATTATATTAAAAAAATTGATTGTTAGTAGCATTTTTTTGAAAAGATGTCGTACCACGAGTTTACTGAATAATACCGTTAGTCTCCAGGTAACCGTTTAGAAGGACAAATTTTTGTAATAAAAACTGTTTGAACAAAAAACCTTAAGTGAAGAGACCGTTAACACAAAACTATTTAATTAAAGCCCTCTCAACTTTGCGTTAATTAAATCGTAACGTTTTAATTAAACCTTTGTCCGTTTGAGTTGATATGTTTTTTTAAATTCTGCTATTTAAATCCGATTTGTCTTGTCTGCGTTGATTTTCATTTTACATTTTGTTTTTTTTTAACGATAGTTTGGGTATCGATTGTGTTGCTAGATTTTGATAACTACTTTTAATAGCTGTATAACTCCATATATATTAAACCGTATTTTATCTGAATAGAAGGTGTAAATACATTTTTTTTAAATTTTTGATATCATCGGGATCATTAATAGACGAAACGCTTTTTTACATTGATTTTGACTTTGTTATTTTAAAAAACACACAGCAAACTACATCTAAAAATAATAATATTTAAATACCCCAAAATATATATACTACTCAAAACAAAATAAGGGCCACGAGGTATTTTGTCATTTTGGTGTAAATTATTAAACATTTACATATTGAAAGTAGTAAAATATTGAGTATACAAACTCTTTGATACCTAAACTTTTTAATATTGTAGTATTCATCTAATGCTGGCAACAATTTTAAATCAAATTTGATTTAAAATTATTTTTGAAAATTTTGATTCAATTTTCTTTTTCGTTTTGCTTCCCTTAGCTTCTTGGTTTATTAGAAGTTATCAGAGTTCATTGATATCTCGAGTCAGAAACATCTTTTGCAATATGCCACAAGCACGCAGGCGTCATATGGACGCGCTGACAGCAACCAGAGCCGTTACAATGATTGAAGAAGGTCATTCGCAGCGATCTGTGGGTTTGCAATTGGGATTTTCTCGAAGAGCTATTCAAAATCTATGGAATCGTTTCCAAGAGACCGGCAGTGTTAGAAGAAGACCTGGTTCGGGCAGAGTTCGCATTACAACAGCTCAAGAGGATCGTTACATTCGATTAAGTGCGCGCCGAGATCGCACAACGACGGCCCGCAAGCTGCAAAATCGTTTACGGCTCACAACGGGCACTCGTGTCAGTGACCAAACTATTCGTAATCGATTGCATGAAGACCAGCAGGCATCAAGAAGGCGAGTTGTCCGTGTTCCATTAACCAGAAATCATCGTGAAAATTGTTTAAGATTTACCCGTAAACATTTGGACTGGGACATAAACCAATGGGGCATGGTGCTCTTCACAGACGAATGCAAAGTTAAATTTTTTAACGACTATCGGCGTATTAGAGTATGGAGAAGACGCGGTGAGAGATTTTCAGAAGCCTGCATCCATGAAGTCGATCGTTTTGGTGGTCCAAATGTAATGATTTGGGGCGGGATAAGCTTACACGGCAAAACTGAGCTCGCTATTTTAAATGAGGGTACTGTTTCTGCTCAGCGGTATATTGAGGAAGTTGTCAGACCACATGTGATCCCATTTTCCCAGCGAGCGGGTCCTGGATTCATCTTGATGCAAGACAATGCTCGTGCACACACGGCTCAAGCGACTCGGTTTGTACTGGAAGCGTCTCAAATTCAAGTCTTTCCGTGGCCGGCGAACTTTCCGGACTTAAATCCAATAGAGCACATGTGGGATCAGTTGAAACGAAGAGTTAGAGACGGTGATCAGGAAATCCACAATCAACAGCTACTTATCAACGCTGTTAAAAGGGCCTGGGAAGAGATTCCAATGGAAAATGTCAGGCATTTGATTGAGAGCATGCACTCTAGGCTTCAGGAGTGCGTAGCGAAACGAGGAGGGCATACTCGTTACTAAAAGATGAGCATGTTTTCAGTAACTTTACATTGTTTTTATTTTTTACCTTAAATGTGATTTTTTCTTTCAAAAGCAAATAAATATTTAATCAATATTATTGGAATAAGTTTATTGGTCTACACGGTAAAAACAACATTAGTTTTCGTTATTGAGACAAAAAAATACAAATTGGTTTTATTATTTTCATGGTACAGACAAAATACCTCGGGGCCCTTATTTTGTTTTGAGTAGTATATATATATATATATATATATATATATATATATATATATATATATATGGTACAGACAAAATACCTCGGGGCCCTTATTTTGTTTTGAGTAGTATATATATATATACTATATATACTACTCAAAACAAAATAAAAATAATAAAACCAATTTGTATTTTTTTGTCTCAATAACGAAAACGAGGATATATATATATATATATATATATTTATATTTATATATATATATTTTTCCTCGGGGCCAATTATATATATAATATATATATATACTACTCAAAACAAAATAAGGGCCCCGAGGTATTTTGTCTGTACCATGAAAATAATATATATATATATATATATATATAATTAGAAATACTGATAATTTTTATCAATAATTATATAACATTACATCATATAACGTAAACTCACGCCTTAATCCCTCGAGAGGGGTTGGCAGGGGTGTTAAACACATTTCGCATGTTTATGTTGAGTCCCAGTGTGACAGGTTGCGAATCTATCGCCACTATCCGGGCACATTGAGGAGGAGGCACATGGCAGCTACAACGTACGGCAATCCGAGATTTGAACCCACGACCTGTCCGGTCGGATCGGTCGGTAACAAACTGAGCAACCGAGTCCTCGTATCAATAATTTATTTATAATCTTTAAGGAAAAAAACTATTCTAGACTATTACACAAACATAAAACGTGGAAAGTACGAATTAAATTACAAAGAGTTCTGTTGAAAACGACCAACTTTTACACCGCCGCTGTTTCAAAACAAACAACATGAACACACAAGTACCACAAATAACTTTGTCAAAGTTAAATCAGGACAAAAATGTGACTTTGTTTCATAATGTACATATGCCTTTTTTTCTCTATTTAATTTTCATTGTAGTTTATTTTATTAACTTATTTTCTATGAAGTCGCAGAAGCAAGTGGAATATATTTTTTTATTATAGATGAATAATTGTAGCTATTAAAAAAACAAAAAAAATATGTTTAGCATACGTTTGATGGGATTTTTTTTTTCATCAAATGAATAGTTCCTTATTTTTCCGTATTTTAGACAAACAATTTAATAACTGTAATAATTTTTACAAAAAATATTTTTACATTCACATGACATTTACATGGCATACGACAATATAAGGAACTTGAATTATACACACATTTAATAATCAAGTAAACAATAGCAGACTCGATTGACCTAATAATTAATATGTTTGATAATACATTGGATGTTAGAAAATTCCATGTTTTTTATAAATAGTATGCAAGGATACAATATTAAGAATAAAACAGTTTGATCGCATTATACTGACTTCTATAGTCGAGAAGGCGAAGAAAATTCAGGCCATTTGGCCACGATTTCACCTGGTAAGTGAATCGAGCATGCTTGCGTAAAAAATGCCAATTTACTCTCAACTTTAAGAGGTCTAAATTGTATGCTTGGGGAACAAATCCGCTGGAAGAGACCCTTAAATCAAAAAGCTAATTACCATTTTTAATTACAAAAGTCAACATAATAAACTATTAGAATCATTGTTAAATATGGTCACACTGACCGTGATATACGATTTAAAGGCCAGTGTAAAAGTTCATGTGGCCCTTATTGTTTAACTTGTATAATTGGGGTAGGGATCTAAAAGTACGTTTCCATTGTCACCTGAACAAAACTACCGCCTATTTAAATCAAACGTAGACAATAGCCGAGATATTGCTGATTGGGTCTACAAATGTCTTTAAAGTAACCGCTAATTTCGCCAAAATAAAAAACAAATCCTCGTCATCCTCTTTTAGTTCTGACTTGTATTTTTTTCGATTTTCCTATATTAACTGCAGGCGCGCTGACAAAAACTTACCAAAACAAATTTAAAGTGTGCGGTGCAGCTCGATTGCATGCGTGCGGCATGGGTGCGTCATAGAGCCTCACATTTTACAACTCTTTAACGCATGCACACGTAACCCAAACGTGCTGCAAGAAGATTAAGAACCTTTAAATTAAAGGAACTTGATTTAAACACTTTCTTATACAATAATGAAGGCGCTGCGCAAACATACGTCTTGATGTCTACCACTAACCACCACTATTTTAAATCAATTACTAGACACAGCAACTACAGTTTTCTATTCTGGTATGGCTATTTCAGTAGCAAAAAGTAGCTGGTATCCGACACGATCGAGCGGCACCTTTCTGCCCGTTTAATTTGACGTGTTTTACGAATGGAAACACGTGCTAATGCTGTGTCAGATTTTACAGTGTAGGTGAGGGTAGTTTGGGTTAGTAATTAAACTTGTTTCAGCTTTATAAAATGGCGGGAATGACAGATGTTTACATAGAATTAGGTTATTAGAGTTAATAAGTTTTGCATGAGCAAATTAACCGAGCTTTTCGCTTTATCCGTAAATCTATTTACAGCGGATGGATTGAAATATCGATTGATTAAATGTGTTGTATAGTTTACACTAATCTTTTTTTAAAGGTTATAAGGTAGAATAATAAAAATACAATATATAATACTGAGAAAAACGCTATCTTCGGTTTCAGTTTATATAAAACTAAAAAAATTACAAAAGCTGGTCATACACCAATTAATTTACTAACCTTTATAACCTCAAAAAATTTTATAATCATGAAACGTTTAATCCAATGTTATTAACGTAATTAGTTCGACTAAAAAACTCTGCAATTTCACTTCCGTATTAAAAAAGTAAAACGTGAAAGGAAAATGGACCGTCTCAAAGTTGTTTGCATGCTATAAAATAGAAGTTTCACTGGCAAAGCATCGCATGTGCAGCTTTACATTAAAAAATAAAGCACCTACACCACGATCTTTAACAAAGAATAAATTAAATAACACAGATGAGACGCTTGTTTGATACTGGAAGGTTTGATGCCAAGGACGTGGTAGCTCAGTTTGTTACGTGCCTTGGTTAACCGACCGACCCGACCGGACAGGTCAAGGGTTCAAGTCTCAAGTTCCGTACGTTGTAGCTGTCATGTTTCTCATCGTGCCCGGATGGTGGCGGTAGATTCGCAACCGGTCACCCTGGGGCTCAATATAAACATGCGAAATGCTGTATGCTGTGTGCCCTAGTCTTCTAGTCTAGCGTTATAATTGTTCTTATCAAAAAATAATATTTTGGGACTTTTCTAAGCTTCGTTTTAGTAATTTAAAAAACTTTACCATCAGATTATCCAATGTCCAGTCTGCAGTCTTTGCATAGGGGAGTGAGCGACCTAGACGTAAAAGGGTAAAGGGGAGAGGCGGCCATGGGCGGCGGTAGGAGTCTTCATAAGAGGATTAAACACGGTAATAAGGTTTGCACACCGACATACTACTAGGTCAAGTACGGCTTACGCCAAGAGTTTTGTTCTTGGTGTCTGTTAATTTAGGATTCCTTTATCATTCACCCTTGTTGACACTAAAGCTAATATTTTCCGGAACACTTAAACAGGTTTTTAATATTTTAAAAAGTGGGTAGCAACAAAACTAAATTAGCCTTGTCATTTATTTTTTTCAGCATCAGCATGCTATTTATAAAATTATAGGGAAAAAGTTTCAAATGTTGTTTAATTAACTTTTAAGCATGACATATACAACACTTTAACAAAGGGAAAACAAGGATCTCAGAGCAAGTATTCATTTTAATTAAATGTACTCTTCAACCCTTAATTTATATCAGTTGAGCCCTTGAAGCGATATAGCAACAGATAATCGTTAAACAGTTTACTACTAAGACAGTAAAGACTAAAGTAACGAAAACATTACATAGTTCCAGCAAACCAGATGTGGTTTTGACCTTAAACCTTTACCGACAGTGACACAGGTAAGCCCACCGCCCTTTCATTAATAACCCTCCACTAAAATTTTCATTGTTCCCTAAATGCGGGCGAACCATTTCGCCTTCCTTTCCCCGATTCTGGATTCCTTCCAGATTTCCTATAGATTACATTTTTGAGTGGAACGCTTAGTTCCGAAGGCTTACATTTGTGCGGTCATTTCGCGCCGGTAGAGCGATAAATGTGCTACTGATTGCAGGAAATGTACCGATTCTGGCAACTCTACCAAAAATCTTTGGAAAAGTGGAAATTTCTCGTTCGTATGCACGTTTTAGGGAGCTTGAAATTGGAAATAAAAGTTGAAGCAAGCGGTTATTTTTTTTTCGTCATACTTTTGCAAGACCTTAGAAAAGCCCCGGCAAGTGCCTTAAAATGAAACAAGCATTCACCTAAAATTCTGATCTATCCATTCTATCTTTTATGATGCATTTTATATGTAAAATACATCATACCTGAGTAAGTGACAATGTCGAAATCGAAGGTGGAACAAACGAATAGAAAATTGAAATTTCTTCTCCACTTACAATTTTATGAATGGGTTCTAATAATTGTGAATCATTGAAAGAGATTACAAATTCTTACCTAATCAACTTTATTTACTCTTTGAAATTGTAACCCAAAATTTATATACAAAAGTTTTCTCTAATTCTTGTCCCTGCCGATGGCAAGCAGTTTTCATAGCTTTACACTTCAAACAGAAGGTTTCCTTTATAAACAACAAGCTACAGTAAAACTCTAAGTACACACTGACTAGGATATACCGTAAAGTCAGCGTTCCACAGGGAGCAGTAACGAGGTGACCGCAGACTTCTGCAGAACGAATCGATTGTAAAACAACGCATCTATAGGTTTGCTTCAAGCTTTCGTTGCAGATTTAAATGAAACCTCGCTCTGTCTTGGCATTCAAATTGTCGTAAATTACAAACTAAATCTTCAACAATTTTAGTAATAAAGTCTCCTTTGTTTCCTGTTTAGGAATTTAGTTGTACTGTTTTTTTCCAAACCTCAAACACTTGAATTGGCATTCGAGAATTTCATTTTAATAAAAGAGTGTTCTAATAAATGAATGGAGCGATTTTTAGTTTGAATAATATGTTTTGATGCAAGTATAACGCAAAAAATTAAATGTATAAATACGCATTATTTTAGTATGTGACTGTTACAAGGCTTTTTCTCTCGACCCGTACAAAGCCAAAACAATTTTTTTGTAATAAACCATATAGCTAAGGGACAGGCAAATTGAATTCAAAAAGGTTCGGTCGAAAGAACAGAATGTAAAACAAAAACTAAATAGCTCTTGTTATTTAGCAGACCCTAACCAGAATTTTAAGGGTTTTAGGGCACGACAACGAGATTCTATCACCAGACTATAGATGTCCGTCCGTCCATCTGCCTCAGCAGGCTTATATCTCGGAAAATTTTATAGGTAAACCATTGAAATGTTCACAGAGTCTGTGTTTGAATAAACCAATGAATTATATTGAAAATTAAGTTTACCCTGCACAAATACTATAGCTGTATCGCAAGCGGGTTTTGTGTGCTCCAGTTTTCTTTTCAACATTGAGAGGTAAATGTTACTGAAGGCCAGAATTTTCTTTACCTCATTAAATAAAAACTTAATGCTAAAATTCACACTGTTTATCCCGTACAAGAAATTGTAAAATCCATTATTTGCTCAAGTGTCTACATCGTACTTGAGATTTAGGAGGCAAGTTCACATTCCTCCGAGACCAGTAATGACCTGATACCTTACTTGAGCTGCGGCAATCCACCAGGGAGAAGAATTGAAGCTTCCTAAATAGCTGGAGATAAATATTTTAAATTTTGCTACTCGAAGTAAAAGTAATTTAGAAGTTCAAGCTCTGGGAGCTCTGGGAATAGACATGTAAGTTTCTTACTAACTTAATTATAGATAATTTAGCTAACGTTAAATTTATTGTCAATAAAAGCATATACTCATGCTTTTATATATAGTTATAAATATTATATAGTTATAAATATGCTTTTATTGACAATAAATTTAACGTTAGCTAAATTATCTACTTTCATAATTCCCCTTATTTTATATCTGTGTTAAGGTCAGTAAGAAACTTACATGTCTATTCCCAGAAGTATTAGGAATTTGACAGATTACCCGCAATTTTTACTGTTTATAATTGATTTTTGAGTACATTTCACTGGACATCTCAAATGCCTTTTTTATATTATATTAGATCAGAATAACTGTCAAGTGACACAGAAAAAATGGGTTTATAAAACAAAAAGATGAAGACCATTGTACAGCATTTATTTGTTATTAAATTATAAAGAGACTAGCTTTTGCTTTTGACTGCGTTCGCATCAAAGTCGAAAATGGTTCAAATAAGATTTTTTATTACTTGGCAATGAAGATCATTATCTTTCTAAATTATAGCCATTATATTATTCTGGTGTATAAGCTATACTATTGTTAAGTTTTAATTAAAATCTATTCCGTAGTTTTTGTGGACGTGTTAGCTCAGTTTGTTACGTACCTTGGTTAACCAACCGACCCGACCCGACAGGTCGAGGGTTCGAGTCTCGGATTGCCGTACGTTGTAGCTGCCATGTCCACATTGTGCCTGGATATTGGCGACAGATTCGCAACCTGTCACACTGTGACTTAAAATTAACATGCAAAATGCGGTGCTTAACACCTCTGCCAACCTCTCGAAGCAACACGGTGTGAGTTTATGTATGTATGTAGTTTTTGCGTGATAGAGTAACATTCGTCCATACGTCCTTACACAACTACAACAGCTTTCGTGCCTATAATGTTAATAAGGATTAAGTTTATAAGTTTTAAAGTGTTGACTTTGAATCAATTCAGCCGATGAAGTTTCAACCCATTCTAAATTAAAAGTAGTTGTTTTAATTTAAAAGTACTCTACTACAAGGAGAATCTAATTCCAAAGATTTTGTCTGAGACTGTAAATAACATTCTTAATTTCTTTTTAGCTATTTATCTAACAATATTGCGAAAACCAGCGGGGCCTGGAAGCGGTCTACTTAAATTACCTGACCCAGCAAAGAGCATCCACTCGGTAACAAAGATTGGACAGCTGTAGAATGGCCATAGCGACACAGATAAACTTATGAGACTTATCATGTTATTTTAATATAATTAATGCTACAGTAACTCTTTTTTAGGGTCCGTTACCAAAGAATAAAAACGGGACTCTTAAACTTCTGAGATTGTCTGTTATTGTTGTCGCTATTAAAATAAATACATAATCAAATTCAAAATTAAGGGGGGCTCCCATACAAAAAAAAAACGGAATGTTTTGCTTGTTATGGTTGTGTATACGAATTTATCTTAAAATACATAATAGTAATACTTCATGTTTAAGTCCGACTCATATTTGACTGGGCTTCTATTTCATATTTCTTTTACAAGATTCATTGGTACTAAAGTTGTTTGCTTATTATTATAAAAAGGTCCTATCGCAACTCCAGAGTTAGTATTAAGCAACTGAAACATGTTTTTAAGAGTAAGAGTTTTCAAGCAGAGCTGGACATTAAAGGTATCGATCATCGTGTCAACAGAAAATCAGAAACATTTGGTTGGAATGGGTTCACGCGTCTTAGATAACCGACCCGACCCGACAGGTCAAGGGTTTGAGTTTCAAGTTGCCGTAAGGTGCTTTAGCCTACGGCTAAAAAAAACATTTTTAGTATTCGGATAGAGATGATAGATTCGCAACCTGTCACACTGGGACTCAACATAAACATGCGAAATGCGGTGTGTAACACCTCTGTCTCCAATCTCGAGGGACTAATTACGGCATAAGTTTTTTATGATTATAAAAATTGAACCAACTTGTTACAACATTACTACTGACGTCTAAATGTTGCACCTCTGCGAAGTTGTCTATGGTTCTGGCAATATTCAGTGCCATAGCTGGACGATAACAAGTTGACCGCGGGCCAAACCGATGTCAACGACACCTTATTGGTTAACGCGTTGCCACAGCGTTGCCTCCTTTAAATACTAAAATGTGCTCCTAATTTCATGTTAAATACTAGTAGTGCACCAAAAACTTTTTTAAAAACCTACTGCGCGTGTATGTTAAGTGGCAGAAATAAGAAGATTAAAGCATTGGTTTATTTTTTAAGAGTTAGCAATCATTTTTAAGTTTATTAAAATAATTTATCGAACAAGGAAATTATGCAAGATTTTATTGTTAATGCTTCGCAGATATTTTTTACTTTTGATGAAATTTTATTAAAAACAAAAATGATCAATCAAATAGTTATACCTATATTTGTATGAAACCAGTAGATTTTTCTGGAAAATAACAATTAAAAGTACTGTTAAGGTATTTTCTAAGGTTTATTCAGTAACCTGATACAGATTCCATCTCACGAACGTACAGTCGAGGTCTGTCGGAGTATCATTTGCCATCGAAATTCCTCTGTACACGATAATACTACGTTTTAAGGGTTGAATCGCAAGCGCCATCCTAATTGGCCGTAGAAAATCTCTATTACCAATGACGGTAAAGGAAGCAAATCATTCACTGAAATCATGATGTTGTTTTAAGAGTATGATAATCTCATCCATTAACAAATATAGTATGAAAGCCCCCAGCCGCAAAACCTGCAAGCAAAACTCGACCTTAAGGTGGTAGCGCGTGCGCGTCCGTGATTGTACATCCGTACGGTTTGTGAAAATATCAGACGATCTACTTATTTTCACGAATGATATATGTACATCTGCATTCTGTATCTTACTCTCTTTCAAATACAAGGTACAAATAGCTTTTATAAATCTCAACTAATATATTCTCTGAGCAATAAATCTCACCATCTTCATGGTTATACCGCCATATTTTAAGACGTAGACTAAATTCCAATCATAAAAAAACATTACTTTTAAGTACAGGTCTAATTTCAAATTTAGTTCCAATACAGAATGTAACCATTTGATAACATGACATTTTTTTTCCTTTTGCAGGCAATAACTTTGAGTATTTTGTCAGTGTCAAGTTATGTTTATTCTCAATTTTTGATGAGGAATGTAATGATAAAGAGATGAATTCAGTATTAAAGGATGAAAATGATAGATGAAATGAAGAATCTGCCCACAGTAACATGCTAGTACTGTTACTTTATTTAGTTACTTGGGAGCTGACAAAAAAGTAGCCTAGTCCATTCCATCCCACATGGAAGTACCATTTACAGTATTTTACTTTTTCCACACTTGTACAGACATTCACGGTTTATAACAAAAATTCTACTGAGATACAAGTTCTCGTTCCCGCCAAATAACTTTCACATTAACATTTTAAGAATGATTTAAACCCTAGTTCTTTCTTAGTCAACGTCTGATAACAAGGCGGATATTGTTAAGTGTATTTGTTGGCGGATATGTTTTTTATCTCGACAAAGGTTTAAGTACGTGTTTGAGAATAAATGGAAAGAAAGTTTATTGATTGGGAAACCATACATTATAAATAGGTATTTATTGTACTTGAATAGATGGGAAACCCTCATCAGATCCCAGAAATACAAATGATAAAAATATTTTTTGTGTTTAGCACACAAATTGTCCCGCCGATATTAGAACTGAGGACCTCTAGTGCAACAGCCAGCGGTTTTGTCTGCTCCATATAAAGATGAATCGCATAAAGATATTTGGGCTCTTTTCTCTTATTTCTTCAAAGTGTTAACCTTTAAATTTGCGTTGGATGAATTCATTATAACGGCACAACCTGCGTTTCAAATTAAACGAAAAATCCTGCCTGGTTCGTATCCTCCATTCAAATTACCGGAAGAATAAACAGATTTAATAATAATTTAGAAAACAGAAACGGTAGCTTCACTGGTGCACACATTTCAGCATTAAAATTTAATAAAACCACACCGGGTCAGTGGTCAAAGGCTCGCTGGAAATGTATTATTTCATGTTATTCCTACATTTTAGGCCTCAAGGGTGCTCCTAGCGGAACATGGCGTTTATTTGCCACTTTGCTAAAAAGGTTACTAGTGTTTTATAATTAAACTTTATTTATTTTATCACTTTCCCAGACGTTCTCAGAGAATGTTAAAACTTTTTCAGTTAGCTTCCTACTAACCAGGTACTTAAATATTAAGATACTTATCGTCATTGACAGCGCGTAATACAATATTAATTACGGAGTTATTTTAGGAAAGACTGAAAATTTATTAATAAAAATTTCTTAAATCATTAACAGTAATTTCTCAATTGGATTTTTTTTTGTAGTTCCGCGATATCCAACACCATAAGCCCTGTCAAATGATAATGCGCCTGGCAGCCATTTTGGTGACGTCACAACATCACTTTGTACTCATATACAGTGTCTGTACTTTTTATTATCAGATGACGTCATTTTGAGTTTTATTTGAAAAGGTTCCAGTGCATTACCATTTGATGATGCTTGTTGCGCGAATTTGCGCTGTCTTCAAAGATCGTTGTCTCGGGTTGCCGTAGATTGTAGCTGGCATGTTCGTCATTGTGTCCGAATAGTGGCGACAGATTCGCAACCTGTCACACTGGGACACAACATACGAAATGTGGTGTTTAGCACCTCTGCCTACCCCTCTCGAGGGATTAATTACGGTGTGAGTTTATATTTTATGCTCCGGCGTTATATAGGGGCATAGTTTAGGAAAATTTCTTGCTCAAGTTGACAAACTGGCGCCTCCATCTTCAAAATCAACAGCCAAAAAACTTTGTGTTCAGATTATGTAATTTTGATTATTCGATGTTTGATTATTATCTCTATTTTGTTTGCATCCTATGGCTTATTGGATTACGGATTAAATATATCATAAAACCATTCATGAATGGAGCCATAAGCTATCATTGGATAATTTTATAAGCTGAACACCAACTCACGGTGAACATGAACCTATATAAAACGTTTAGAACATTCAAGCATCTCATGAAAATTACCTAGTAAAAACCTTTATTAAATATACAATATGTGCACATCAAGTCGCTTGGGAATATTATGAGCTAATTCCAAAAGCAGAGCGCATACTCGTATAATATAATTGTAATATTTTTAAACATGGCCTTTCATCCAATCTTGCCCGAGTCGAGTAACAAAAGTAACACAGTGAGCACAAAGGCATAATTCATAGTAAGTAGTTTAGTACAGATTAATATTGTACAAGCACTGCAACATGAGGCCTCTTGAGACACAATGACACTCCAACCTAATGGGCCCTTTACCTCATGCCACTCAACTATCGTCCTTAAGCTCTCACCGTTAAGAGCTACCATCAAGCAGGCCTGACTATTCGCAAAGATACCTAATGCATGTGACGCTATTCCTTGAGTTTATTCCGTTTATCCGGGGCTGGATAATTTAAATTAGATTCTGCTCTTTGTTAGAGTTACGTTAGCTTTGGAAAATATACTGTAGTTTCCTTTTTCTTTTGTGACGGAAGTAGAATTTTAGGTGGATTTTTGCGGGAAATGCGGTTGAATATCTTATTAAGATTTAGGCAAAAAACTGTTGCTGAAATGCATATTTTTTGTGTCCTTGTTTATTAAGACTGGCAACACTGGGTTTTTTGCCTATTATCAAGCAACGCGAACGTGAAAATTTAATAAATTCTAACATTAGTAGCAAAAACTTTTTTTCTCTTATTCATTTATTATTAATTAAATGGCGATAAATAAACAAAAGAAGTAACAATGAGGTGAAATCCTCGAACAAGATCATAAAGTTGACATCACCTTTACCAGTTGTTGTAATTGTATAGCCGTGAAATAGTAGTGAGAAAATCTTTGAAAAGTAAGTAGGTGAGCATTGAATGTAATTATTTAGAAATCGCCATTAAAGTGGAGGTACAAAAAGGAACGGCACGGGAAAGTACCCAATCACTTTCTAAGGAAGGACACGACTTGAATTTATAACTTTGCACCCCCATCGACTTACATTTACGTCCAAAAGACAAAGATAAAGATAATCTAGAAAAATATTTTTACCATACCAAACAAGTTACACAACGAGAAAATATTCTATTTTATCATTCCATTTCAATTAATAAGTGAATGGTGCATAAATTTTCTAAGTAATATTTTTATTCTTTTGCAATTCTTAACTTTAATTAATAAATGCTTTGTTTCGTATTCCAATATTTTATATGAAATTAAAATACAAATGAAATAAGCTAGCCTTTTAACATTAGATGAATGAGTATGATTCTACATACATTAAATATTAATTAGAAAATTAACAGGATGCGGAAACTTCCTCATTGGAAGAAATTATAAAACAAAATGTATTGAAGATATCTTTTTAATATTTTTAAAAAAAATTCAACTTATTTTCATTACTTTTTGAAAATGTAATTTTAAAGATGGTCTCCGTTGTGGCCAATACGTTGCGACAGTTTCCGCACCACTTCCTGAATTTACGAAACTGCATTTTGGAACGTTTTGCGATACCCAAAAAAGGCCTGTAATTAGATCAAATTAGTCTGACTGACCTTGACTTGACTTTCATTTAATTCATCAACTATAATACGTTTGTTCTTAACATTATTATTTCAACAGAGAGAAACAAGACAAACCATTATTTTCCTGGCACATCCAGACACTTTACGCTCGCAGCCGCCTATCTCACAGTATGGTTCTCAATTATTCACAGGAAAATTAGAAGTAATTGGTCCAGCCCTGGACTTAAGGCAATCTGGATAAAAGGTTACCACAACTTACCCCAAGATTCCTACGAGATGTAGCGTATTGCTTCGTAATAACTGAGAAAGGGAACAAGCTGTCATGCATGAGGATGTCACATATGCTGAGGAAACCTGAGTAATCTTCGTAAGAACCAGAGATAAATATGAACAATTGAATACCTCATGATGATAGAATATGCCCAAAACCAACGGAGGATCTGGACTTAACTTTTCATCATAACACTTTTTTTCTCGATTGTTTTTAACATAATTTTTTGGGTTCCTTAACTAAAGTGTAAAAACAGGATTACTAAGCCTCCGCTGTACGTCTGTCTGTTAGTGAATTGTATTTAATTTGTTTGGAAAACACAAGTCTTAAGTACAATGGTGAATATGATTAAGGATGGATAGCCAGACTGGTTTATATATCGATATATAAATAATATCAAAACGGCATTTAAGTCATTAGAACAATAAAATCTTTTTGACTTTTGGATAAAAATGAGATAACATTGACTGTGGATGCGTATAACATAAATAATAACAACAATAAATAAATCAATTCACGTGCCGTAACTCCTCTTTTTATGTTAGGAATAAAGAATCAAATTTTCTTCAAAGCTTCAGAAAGTCACGTGTTTTTTCATGCGTACATTTGCTACAAAATATTAGCATTTTAATATAACTTCCGTGTAAGTAGCGAGCTTATAAACTAAATATATAAAATACAAACGTTCCATCTCATAAAGACGGTTTAGTTGGGGTTGTTGTTAGTTTTGTGAGAGGTGTACGTGACGGATGTTTTAGTGTGCGTGAGCTCGAGCTCGCTCAGTAAAGAGCTAACGCACACTAGAGAAATATGCATGTACACTTTCACAAACATAGCGAAACGGCCTTTATGAGATAAATATTACACCAGATAAATAAAGCTCATTGCAGTTTAAAATTTATTTTAAGCGTTATTATGAAACATGAAATCGATACCGACATTTATGTGAGATATTTTATTGAGCAATCAAATAACAGTCGAAAATTAAATGGCTGGCAATTTATTTTACGTAGACAAAACATTGGTATAATTAACAATTATAAAACTTAAAATAGCTTTATTTATCTCACGTCGAAAAATAAATATATATTTTTCTGTTTATCGGGTACCGTTTAAGCACGCCTTGTAAAACATGTCTTGATGAATTTTGAAAATAAAATCCATCTACAAGAAGCTATATTTATCACAAAAATTTCGAAAGCAAATTAGACAAAGTCACAGACAAAAGCTAGTTAACAAATCTATTACTAACTTTGGAATTTTATTTAACACTTAAAAATGGATTTATTCCGAAGAAAATAGGCACACTAGAAAAAAAATCCTCATTAAAACCAGTCCCGTATTCGCGGAAACAATAAAAAAATCAGTGACGTAATAGAAACGGAGGGGTGGATACAAAAATACCGTAATAAAGGGAATCTTCATTTCAATATTCAAATTCTCCACTCAAATCCTCATTTATCAAACAGTAATAATCCTTGGTAGCTGAGTTTAGTTGAGCTAAAGTAAGGATTTCTCATGGGGACGAATCTATCTTGTTAGGGGTTCAAATATAAAATAGTGAGAAGCGTCAAAATGAACTAGGTGCCATGAGTTTTACTTTCGGTTGCCGCTTGCGACTGCAGTTACAAACTTGTATGAATCTTTGTAAAGCGCCTCTCTTAGCGGATTGAGGAGGAATTAAGATTGCTCATACAAAATCACTGTAGTAATCTTTGTTAGGAAAACCATACGAACTCATAGTAGACACACTGGTATACAGGTGGTAGACTATGTGTGAGATTGTCCGTGTTGGTACCAGCTTTTCTATTTTTGCCGTGAAGCAGTTCGCTGTTTCGCTTCGAAGGATTGTAGAGCCAGTGTAATTACCGCAGGACTCGTTTAACATCTTTACCTCGGCATTGGCGGTGCTACTGGCGTTCTAAGGCATTAACGGTGGTATTATCATCAGATAAACCGCCGCCTTGCTTGCGTATGACGTTGTATGTTGTTGTTGTACTCACCACAAGTAGCACAAATGTAAAGTTTGTTAAAAGTGATACTCGATTATGAAATTGTGTGCATTGAGAGAACTGTGTACCTTCAATTATGTAATTTGTTTGTAAATGTTATGTTGTGATATGTTTGTGTTCATAAATACTAAGTAATCATATACATACATTAAAAAAAACATAAGCCCGGAGTAAATACACATGCATACCTGCCAGGGCTGGGATTCCTATGACCTCATGACCTCATGTGTCACAACGGGCGGTTAGTCTTCAAAATCGCACCGCTACAAGCCAACATTACCATCAAGTCAATATTATCACCAGAATATCTAAGTACATTTCTAAAATATCCCGTTTAGCATTTTCTAGGCAAAACAGAAAATCCTATTTCGTTTTCCCTATTCAATTCCAACATTTCCGGCAAGTTCAACGTTTTCACTGACTGATTTTTGTCGCGTTTTTTAATGGAATTCAATCCAATTGGCTAATGGCCCCAATGTACTGAAATTCTCTTAATCCGACGACAGAATATCGAATGAATGAATTTCGAATAATTTGATCAATTTATTAAAGTAATCTCCGGTAGTTAAATCTACTGTCATGGCAAATGCACTTTATCATATAAATTTTGCAGTTAAACATCTGTCTATACTAAAATTTATTTATTTTCTTTATTTGGAACTATAGACAACGAAACATTACTGCGTTTTAAATGTACAGCAATAAACAAAAGAGGTTTAAATGTATCGCCCACAATGTAGTTAACATATTGAAATGAAACTGATAAGACCTAGAGGTAACGATAATAATAAATATACATCCAGTTGTAATCAGATCAGTAAGTAAAGTAAGTGTAAGCTGTGATATTAAATCATGTTATAAAACAGATATGATTATATTCCAATCGACTCGTATTATTAACAAATCTTAACCTATATAAATAACGTAATAGAATCTTTCAAATTTGAATTTTGTCTTTGAAAATACAAAAATTACGAACAAAAAGTTATAACCTATTATAGTTCTATACAATCTAAAGCCGTCGCCTACTTGTTAATATTCAGGTCATAGAATGCAAATTTCTCATGTGTTATTAGTAGACATATACGTTATAAAAATATTAAATTTAAAAATTTACACAAAAAATAGTTATTCGTGTACATACCCACATTAATAAATCGTACACTCACAGTGCTATCTCACTCTTAAGAAAAAATTATAACCACATCACGACACACACATTGATTTAGCCATGCACTAAGATTGTACTATCTTGTGTCGCAGGTGCTAAGCAACAATATGGTATAAACTACATAGATAAGAATACTACATCCAAGACCGGTAGCCGAAACAATGCGGCGGAGGCGGAAACTTGTGTCTAGAAAATAACACAAATTTCCGCCTCCGCCGGTATTCGAACCCGGGACCTCTAGCGTAGCAGTCAGGTGTTACACACCTGCGCCACAGAGGACGGGAACTCTTAAAAAATGAGCTTAAATTAGGATATTAAATAACTGTCAAAAGTCTCGAGTAACCGAAAACAATTTGACCAATTTATTTTCACTGCACCTTTTTGCAAGCAAAGCCAGGTGATTACTTAACGATATATCAGTCAGCTGGCAGGCACGTTAGAAACACTCCTTTTGAACTTAAATAAAAGCGCGGGCATTTAATTAAACGCGTAAAAAAATGCTATAACCACAGTCTAAGAAACTTAATTTATTTCATTAATATTGGTGAAGTAACAGTTTTTTTTTTTGTGGAAAATAAACCACAACAAATCACGACACACATTGACTCATCTCTGCAGTAAATATCGTAAGAACTTGTGTCACAGGAACTTAGGAACAGTATACATATAACATATAATTATAATTTAGTTTAATTATATTTCATATAATTGTTTCAATACACCATGAATTTAAATACTTTGGAATGTCAGAAAACTTTAAAAACTCCCAGTATATCTGCTTATGCAAGAATTTAATAAACCGTAATTTCACTTGATTCGTTCATAAAGCTGTATTCACGGATAATCTTTAATTGTAGAATTGGTTCAAAATTGAAAGATAAGATAATGATTCGTGAATAGGCTTCCGTATCCAAATAATGGAATTAGGCCACCTATTAAATGTCAAACTTTGATCGAAAGTTTTCATTTTCACTGACAGTATTGATGATGTAACAACAAATTAAATATTAAAATAAAGCAAGTTCCTTTGCAAAATAACGTGATTCGACGTTTTTTTTCGCTACATTTCTTAAAATCTTTACATTTTTATAATCCCGACACGCACCTGAGCGGTCTTTTTCCCTGTCACGCGGCGGTCACTTGGCCTGTTAAGTGCATTAGATTTTGCCAGTTGAGACTTTCGCTAGGCTGTGGCACACCACCTGAAAGTGCTTATTTACCAAGTAAATTAGAAACCCCCGCAATCATTAAGTGAAGAAATTACACGAAACGAATAACGTCAGGTGGTTTAGTTTCTTCACCTTCGAACTCCTAGATTTCCAAAAGAATTAAAAATTGTTGTGCCCCTATTAACTAGGTACAGACTGCCACACATGATGATAATAACCATACAGTAAGATTTAAGAATCCTGTGTCGCAGGTGCTAAAAAACGATACGGTATAAACTACATAGATATGAATACTACATTCAAGACCGGTGACTGAAACAATGCATCTTGCGAATAACGAAGTTCCGCCCACACCGGAATTCGAAGGGACCTTTAGCGTAGCAGTCGGCTGTTTACACCACTGCGCCACAGAGGCCGTCGAGCTTCACATATCAAGAGCAGTATCGATTCTTATGCTGTACAATTTAAGAATGATACAAAGTCCAAATAGCAGAGTTATACTTTTTTTATAAAGAAAATCATTTATATTCCCTCCAGTATGGTTGAGGAGGGCGATGGCTGAAATCCACGTTATACTCATCATCGGATGCTGTTTGCGTGGACTGGCTCACTCGGTCACAATATTTTATTATGATAATTTTCGATTGCATTGTTCTGTAGATTAAAGTCGTTGCATCCCCTATGTTTCATGGAATGTAGTCATAGTAGCTTTAAACTGTATGAAATGGTTAAAAAACTTAAATTTTCCAAAATGTAATGAAAAAATATTGTAAATTTTTGAAAAAAGTAACTACGGAGGTTTCTCGCCGGCTTCTTCCCTGTAGATAGCATTCCGAACCGTTGGTAGATAAAATAAAAGACATTTTGAAAGCACTTATTTTAAGTCTATTTAAATCAAAAACATTTTGAATTTGAATTCAACCTCGTGAGACCAGATAGTTCATTTGATGGGAAGTGATCACCATGCAATCAGCGAAAGGTTAATATTTTAGACAGCAGCGATGCGTTTGAGAAGAATCAGAAAATTCTGTCAAAGATGAATCTCAATTAGATATTAATATGTTTACATTATTAAAACTAATTGTCTCAGTCCCAAACTAAGGCAGAGCTCAAATAGCTCGTGTACGAATTCCTTCTCGAATTGTATTAGAACTCGAGAAGCCTAGTTTATAGTACACACGACTTGACTTGGTCATCATGCAGTGTCGAAGGCTTTGACTCGGGGCTGCCCACAGGGTTCAGTGCTAGGGCCGTATCTCTGGAACATCGGATTTGATGACTTTTTGTCTATACCGTTACCGGCTAACTGTTCGCTCACGGGATATGCAGACGACGGTCTCCTGCTTATTCAATCTCATACAAGAACAGAAGTTGAGTTGTTAGCTGAGTCCTGCCTACGTCTGGTGGCCGACTGGGGAAAGAGAAATCATCTTGAGTTCGCAGCCCATAAAACACAGTATTTAATGTTAAAAGGAAACTTAGTAGGGCTACCGCGCTTTAAATTTAATTCAGTTACAGTTAAAAAGAAAGACTCAGTTTGTTATCTCGGTTTGATACTTGAAAAGAAGTTTCATTTTATTGAGCACATTAAGCAAGTTAGCGAAAAATCAAAACGAAATTTTTATGCGTTAAATAGAATATCAACTTCGACCTGGGGATTGTCGTTTAAGTCATTAAAAATAATTTATACTGCTACTTTCTTGGGTTGCATTTGTTACGGAGCCCCCGTGTGGGCGGATAGAGCCACAATTGGCGCTGCGCGACGTAAATTGCTTCAGAGTCAGAGATTAGCGTTAATTTTTCTTTGTAAAGCGTATAGAACCGTCAGCACTGAGGCCCTACCGATTCTTGCGGGCGTTTTACCGGTAGATTTGGAAATACAACGGCGTGCGGCAATGTATTACATGTCGCGGAATGGTATGAGTTCAGATTTTCTAAAACCGAAGGATAGAGCTAAAATCAGTAGATTATTTGATAGTAACGACACCGTTCATAAAAAACTAATCGACGAATGGCAAACTAGATGGGATACTTCGACTAAGGGGCGGCATTTATTTAAATTTTTCCCTATAGTGCGCGAACGGTTAAATAAAACGTGGCTTGATATCGATCATTGCGTAGCCCAATTTCTAACCGGGCATGGTAACTTTAAGGGCAAACTTGATTCATTTAACTTGGTGCCGTCACCTTTTTGCGAATGTTCAACGTCGGATCAAGAATTTGTGCAAACTGCCCATCATATCTTGTGGGAGTGTAGTCTCTGGCATGACGAACGGTTAATCATGTTGAATTCGATTCAAGTATCTGCGTGTAGTCCTATTTATTACCTAGATCTTGTGAAAACGAAGGGAAACTTCCGTGCCTTTAAAAAGTTTTGTCACCAATATTACTGGTGTAAGATTTAGGTTAGTATCTAATTTATCCCCTGTTAGTTAGTGGCATACCGTGGTGTTTAGACGGTCAGGCGTCTCCTGACTGTCTCCCCTTTAGATATTTGGGCCTCTGGGCCATTTCAATTGCTGTCTCCGCTTTGCTGGGAGGGAAGTCTGAAACCGCTTTCTTACTACCTCCTATTTCTTCTGATTAAGTTCGTTGCGGGTCCCAAGACAGCCGGTAGGGTGTCCGGGCACAGCCTGTGCATCACTGCACAGCTGCATTATTCGTTGATTATTAGATCAAAGGACGCCACTGTTGATCCTGATAAACAGGAGTTGCAGTGGTGGGACAGAGTGGCGGGTGTGTCCCGATAGTACACACGACCATTCAACTAACAACAACTTTGTGCCGTCCTTCAGTTAAGATGCACATAGCATGTGCATGTGCACATGCTATGTGCATCTTAATGTGTTGCTATCCTGTACCAACATAGCTATCACAGCTGCATTTACAAAAAGAGAAAAAAAAAAATGTTTGCCCAATTAATAAAATAATAAAAACGATGACGACACTAGAGGTTTCGGGTTCGAACTTTGTGTTATTTGCCAGAAGCATTGTTTTGCTAACCGGTCTTGGATGTTGAATTCTTATCTATGTAGTTAATACCATATCGTTGCTTAGTGTCTGCAATACAAGATTATCTTCGTTCAGGGCTGAGTCAGTATGTGTGTGTGATGTGGTTATTTTATATACAAATACATACCTGTATACAAAATCTTACAAACAAGAATCAACCCACGTTGATATTGCTTATGGGCATAACAAAACATTTTATTTATATTTCCAAACCGTGACGTAGGGATTCGCTACAAATGTTTTTTTTGTTTTCAACCCCTGAGCGTAGTAAAATATAATAGGGGATGAAGAACCAAATGGATTGCTCAAGCAACCGTGACGTAAGCATTCGCTAAAATGTTTTTTTAATTCACACCCTGAGTGGCGGCGTTAATAGGGGATGAAAAATCGTATAAAATACAAAGCTAAGGTTGGTCGTCTAATAATACAAATTTATATTGTTTATATAAAAAAAACACAATGAATAAACAGTGACTATTCGTGACCGAAAATATCCCATTACTTAAACCTTTCCTAAGTAAAGCCGACCACTCAAACATCACTTTATTATTCATGAGACATTAAAAAAATCGAAAATACTCAATACCGTTTTGTAGCAGGGAGACAGTAATAACATTACAACCTTTAATTTCTGGTAAAATATACAATTAATTTTTAGAATTATTTATGCAAAAACCTTTCTCTGATAAGTCTTACTTAAAGAGAGGCTGATGATAGATAGTGCAGTTATTCACTGAAAATTCTGAATTTCGAGCTTCGTGTAGCGCAAATCCAGGTTATGACATATTTATTTTGTGTTCCATTAAATGTTAATTACCTATCACAATTGTGAGGGTAGCGGAAACCGGAATATTCACATCATTCCTTTCCGGTCGAAACGATTTAATGCCGGACGGTTGCGGATGTCTATCTAACACAGTTATCGTAGTACATATAGTTTTTATTATGAATGGCTAGCTTTTGCCAGCGACTTTGTGGATATAGAACTCGCATTTTAAGAAGCAACTTACCTCATACACTAACCTGGCCGAATAAATTTGTAATTTTGTTTTCATTTGCCAAACAAACCTACGGCTCGCCAAATAACAAGATTGTAATAAGTTATTGGCTTTGCACGCGTTGACCGCCCAAATGTAACCCCCAAGTCCTCGGAGATATCTAAGACTCGTGTTTATTCAAACATCTTTTCCACTTTCCCGTAAAATTGCTCAAGAAAACACTTTCAATGATATTTAGGTACACACTTAAGTGCTCTAGGTTCCACACTTCAAGACGTTATCAGGCTATGTAAACGTCTCGAATAATTTTACCCGTCTTAATTTTACCAGACTTAAAAAAAGTTTCCCCGAAAAAGACTCGAAAATCACTCGAGAAACGCACTTCTGCTAATGGGATAAGACCTTTAGCTGGAAACTTTGATAATGGAATGGAAGGCGCTTCTCTCCCGTAGCGTCCCTTCCTATTATCATAATGGAAAACGAGAGGGATGTGGGATACCGCAGTAGAGCGTTGTCTCTTTCCATTTAATGCTGGGAAGGGTTTGATGGGGGTAGCTTTTAATAACTTATTCAGCCTGAAAATGTCAGATTAAATAATTTTGTTACTTGTAATCGCCGCAGCAGCCCTAAAAGGTTTTATAAGTATGTCTTTCTTACGTATCAAATTTTTAACAGCATTCACAATCATTTATCAGAATCTTAATCTAATGACCACAAGTAAATAATTAATCATATCGGTCTTTTTAAGGCCACAGCTTGGATTACAGTTTTTTTTTTTTGTAATTTTTCACAGGCACGGTATCGTAATATCAACAAAAGTAACAGTTGAGAAACAAAAGTAGAAAAAAAATCTCAGTGGAGACTTAAAGAACTAGTTTTTTCATACATATTAGTTTCTCGATACGGTATTTGTATTTCAAAATGATTATAAAGTTTCACCGCATATTTTTAGTTTAAAAAAAACAAAGAACGAGTATCTCTTGTCCGATCTGAAAGTCAATTCGAAATTGGTAAAGAAAATACAAGTGTACTTATTTTAATGTTAGTATGGATATATTATTTATTGACATAATTCAAACGCTGTAACTACTATCAAGATTGTTAGATCATCACACATATAACAACGTCACTATTATAAGCCCCGTCAAATGGTAATGCCCCTGGCGGCCATTTTGATGGATGACCACTTTTTTTTAACTAGGCAAAGAATTTGACCCTGATCCTGCCTAATGTCAAGCGGCGAAGTCTAAGGTTAAACATGCCTCCCTGGAGAAGCCTATTTACTCTTCCCTTAAAGAGCCCCAGGTTATATTTAATAGGGAACACATCAGCAGGCAAAGAATTTCACTCCTTTGGACTGCGTATTGCAAAAGAATTCTCGAAGTCCCTTCATGATATTGAACTCATATTACCGTAATCTAGAATGTTTAGTCTCTGGCGACGTCATTTTGACGTTAATTTGACAAGATTCCTGCACATAACCATTTACCGGGGCCAATAATTCCTTTTGACAACATTTGAAGACTTTCGAAATTCATACAAATTTTTAGTGGCGGAGGTAAACATGCCTCAATAAATCATTTTGTTCTAACTTTACTGTAATTTGTAAAACGGCGGGGCACCTCGGGGATTCGTATTATATTCTGAATTTAATAAATATCATCCATGTTTCTCCCGTTGAGTGGGCTGCGTGTTTCCAAAGTCTACATCGGATTTAATATCGCGAGGCGAGCGTTCTTTTACAGGATTTCTATAACATGCCCTTTTCTGTTATTTTCAAACCCAGTTTCGGGTAGACAAAAATTTCCTCTTTTTTATTTCTGCAGAGAAACAATTCGCTGTGTTTCGGTTCGAAAGATTGGAGACCGATTACTAGCACGAGAGTTATATCGTCTTTATCATAGGCAGCGCATCGGAGATGCTCTTAGCGTTCCAGACATCAAGGGCATTTTCGTGTTAATAGGCGGCGGTATCACTTTCCATCAGTTAGCATTATTAGTTTCTTTTCATTTAGCATTATTCAAATTTTAAATGACCTATTGTTTCTTAGTGGGTTATTTAAGGTTACAAAAATGAGTTTATTATTTTATTTAAAACTGAGATATTTTTTTCTGTTATTCGTAATTCGAATTTTTCGTTTTAACTCCAAAAAAAATCCCTAGCGTTAAAACAAACAGCTTCATCTGAAAGTAAACTCGAACCAATATATGCTGAATAGGAACTTATTCTGTTGGTTTGGCTGTGGAGTCCTAGGAACACCACAGTATTATCCATTGCTATAAAAAAAACAATAAAATTTTACTTCCACTGCATCCATCAAGAGTATTACATCAAATTATATTCTTTTTACGAATATATATTTATAGACAAACTTCCAATAAGCTAAAAAGAAGCTTGACTAAGTGAATTGTAACAAAATTTCAAACTTCCAAAAAGCTAAAAAGAAGCTTGACAAAGTGAATTGAAATTTAATGTTTGACCATTTTTTGTAAATTTATCGGGAGTTTGTATATACGTATCATTCCCTCCTAAAGTCTTGTTTTCATAACACCCTCGAAGGATCATCTTCAAATATTTCCTCATACAAAACGATTTACCTGACATTCGTGTTAAATTGCCTACGTGATTCTTGTAGGGGTTTATGAAAAAAATACTTTTTGTTCTCGGTAAAAAAAAAAACATGATTTTCTCTTTATTTTGTGGACCATTAAAGTTAAGTAAAACAATTTCGGTAGAAATGTTTTTACAATTTGCCTTACTACTTTGAAATCTTTCATATTTGCGTAGAACCGGCAGAGATTCGAGCTGAGGGCTGAAGCATTGTGTTTCGTGTTGTTATAATGAGACTTAAATAAAAACAATAAGTCCTAAACCACAAAGAGTCGACTAACCACTTTACTAGCTCATGCAGAGTAATCAGGGCATGGTGTTTGCGTCTATATACAGCTAATTCGTGCTATGGAATGTTATTATTTTTGGGCAAATTTTCCTTTTCTTGGATTTTATAAAAATAAAGAAAAATAAACTGTTAATATCAATAAAACATAACTCGCTACCGCTTATACGAAATTTCGAAATGTGCTTGAATCATAATCCAGTTTTGTAGGTAGCAGTCTAGTAAGAAACGGTTTATTGAATAATCTCAACTGCGAATAAATGAGTAGTTTCATTTTTAATGAAGATTGCTTGAGTGAAGTCGAGGCGAGTTGTGAAGATCAACTAGGACCTACAATTTTCTATACAAATTCCGAAAGTTAAACTCCTGCTTAAGGCGAGGCACTCGCTAAACATGAATAACAGATCAGACTCAACAATTAAGGCGAAGTCCGAGGGCTTTAATCCAAAAATGCACCAACAATTTTCGGGCACCTCACTAAAACAAAATTGAAACATTAATTCTGTCACCCTGTGCGAAATTTATAGCATTTCCACGCATAATGACTAAGGTTTTGTCCATTAAGTTGTCATTAACGGATATTAAATAGGGGTTTTACTGCAGAAGCCCAGTGTAACTGTTTAACTTTCATGTTACTGCTAATCAAAATTCAAGTATGGTAATTTGAGGAATGAAACTAAATATTCGCTTTCCGGATGTTACGGACATAGCGAATTGTTTAATTATACGTTCACGACTATAAAATTGCGCTGACTGCTCATTAACAAATTGAATGTGGTTTATAATAAGCTTTGTTGGATGACGTGATAGCTCAGTTTGTTACGTGCCTTGATTAATCGACCGACCCAAACCGATAAGTCGAGGGTTCGAGTCTTGGGTAGCCGTACATTGTAGCTGCAACCTGTCACATTGGAACTCAACGTAAACATGCGAAATTCGGTGTTAAACACGTCTTCCTACCTCTCTCAAGGGATCAATTACGGCGTGAGTTGATGTTTTGTTAATTGTTTCGTACTAAACACTCACTTGAGATAGGCTGTAGTGCTTTTACAGGTGGTTGTTTCCTAAGGTTAACTAGCCCGTGGATCTTACTACCTCCTATTTCTTCTGATTAAGTTCGTTGCGGGTCCCAAAACAGCCGATAGGGTGTCCGGGCACAGCCTGTGCGTCGTTGCACAGCTGCATTATTAATTGATTATTCGATCAAAGGACGCCACTTTTGATCCTGGTGAACAGGAGTTGCAGTGGTGGGAAATAGTGGCGGGTGTGCCCCGAAAATAGGCTTTGCCGAACATGGCAACAAAACTTAATACTTGTTTTTTATTTCATTATTTTTCAATGAATATACACATATTTTTGATAAAATTGTATTTAAATTCAGTACATTAGCGGTGTAACAGAAATGTATGTAATTAAGACTTGAATTTTAATTATAGGTTGGTGGGCAGCTAAGTTGGTAACCTCCTTTCTATTTTCAGAGTTGCTTAACTCTGTTTTCTGTTTTTCGGTTCGAAGGATTGGAAGGACTCAGCGTTATTATCGGAACGAGAAACGTAATCTATACATGATGAGCAGTGCTCTTGGGGATGCAAGACATCGAGGGCATCGTGTTAATAGATAATAGCATCTTTTTCCATCAGATGAACTGTCTACTCAATAAAGTTGTTAAAAAACTGTGCAATGAAGTAGAATACCTGTCACACTAACGGCTTTCGTACTATTTCGTTGCTCAGAACCTCCATATGTTTAACAGGCAACTGTTTCGATGTGTGTGTTGGAATTTGAATGTCTTTATTGACGCAGTGACACAACTGAAATGACCTCGCAAGTATTACCACGGTATTTACAAACGTTTCAATCACGAGCGCTAGTAATTACGTCTTCCACAATGACGTAAGAAACGCTGAATAACCAACAGTTTGGGGCCATTACGCATGCGGGATAAAATTATAATAATAACCAAATCACGACACACACATATACCCAGCCCTGCAGTAAGTGAAAAATCTTGTGTAGCAGGTGCTAAACAAAGATATAGTATAAAATACATAAATAGGAATACTTCGGAAAGCGAAACAATGTGACTTGACAATAACACAAATTTCCGCCCTCGCCGGGATTCGTACCCGGAACATCTAGTGCAGTATTTGGCTGTTTAACCATTGTGCCAGAGAGATCGTCTAAAAATTAGGTCTGTAATGGACATATAGGAAATTCGACCCGAATAGTCCTAGAGACATAAATACGTGTACCTAGAAGTCGAAAAAAAATAAACAAACATTAGGAAACTTAAGGAAAGTAAACATTTCAGTGATGGCTATATTCGTAATTGATCACGTGAAGGTAGTATGTGTATTGATTTCAAATAATTGTTTCAATTTCAAAAATAATCCAATAATAAACAGGCACACTTACGTTAGATTTGGTAAAAAAAAAAATGTTTTACTGAGCCCCTTATATTTTTTACCGACACAAATCACAGATACACCAAAACCTGAAGCTATGAATACGAATACCAAATATTATTAATACTCGTATCGAACTACTTCATTATTCACAAAATAAAGCCCTATTGTTTATTTAATTTTTGAGATCATCTAAAAGATTTGTCGAGATTATTTTTTATAAGTAATCTCTAATTGTATACTAAAAATCCTTAATGCCATATGAAACTAAAACTTTGCGTAAGGACCAATATTTTAGGATTTTTTTTTTATTTTAAACATGAACTAAATGGTCCAAGAGACCGTGATGAAAAATCTGTATGAATTTACGAACCGTAGTTTTTTTATATATGGATACGACAGTTGTGTACATAAACATACTGAGGTCAGTCAAGCGAAAGTGAGCAAAGGCGTCTCAGGTGCGTTTTCAAAGCTTAACACAAGCTAAACATTGTTACTCAACTTGTCAGTCAGCTCAATGTTGGGATAGTCAATCATTTCTGGAACCAATGAAAAATTTCGGCATCTTCTTTAAAGTCGTAATAGCTGTAAAATTAAAGCGTTGCTCAAACGCCAACACGCCCCGAGTTCGAGCTTAGGGTAAAGACAAATGATTATTATTAGACAATTCGTCAACAGACTTTTCATCGCGGCCTCTTGTATAGGTTATTTCAGGAGGCGCTCGCTGTCTCCATAGCCATACTTAGGCTCTGTATTAAATTGGTTAGTCTGGAGAAAGTTTCACGAATTGTTAGCAAAGTAAGGGTGAACCCGCGAACGGCGCTTCATTTAACTAAATGAGCCGAGCCATTCCCGGGGATGACTATTAACATTTTTGAAGCTTGATATTTAATATGCTAAGTAATGCCGTTTGGCCAAGCAATTCATTTTCATATGCAAGGCAAAAATTATTTTGATAAATCCTGTGGACTGCTTAAATGTTTTATTTATATTTATAGCGACACCCAGCTTCGCACGGATATTATTCATGTATTATATACTTGAACTTTCCTATTATAGTATGGTACTATATACTGAAAACCCGTTGCGTCATTTTAAAAATCTAAGCATACATAGGGACAGGCAGCGGGAAGCGACTTTGTTTTGTACTACGAGTTAGTGGTTATTGTAGATTTTATAACTACCTAAATTTTTTTTACGAAAGGTCTGTAGCACATTTGTACAAAAATTTGTACGACGTTTTTTATCTAAGAATATTATTCGCAAATATAGTTTAACGCTCAAACGTAACATAGAACTAAAAGTACTTATATTCCCTAAGGAAAACCTTTGTATCGCTTTTTACAAAAGTTACGCTGACGCAGGAGTACGAAATTTGCCACAGTTAAAGTTTAAATGGAGAAGGAGTGTAGAAAACGAATATCATAAAATATTTTGCAATTTATGCATAAGAAATACTGTAAATTTAAAAAATACTATACCAAGTATTTGAAATATCACATAAATATGAGACATGTCATGTCACGCAACATTTACCATGACATGACTTTGGTTATTGTAAGTCTGCGGTCAAACTGAGATTAAGTTAATAAACTATTTTGTGTGGCGCAGTGGTATACCGACTGCGACGATAGAGGTTCTTGATTCGAATCCCGACGGGGGCGGAACTTTATGTTATTTGCAAGACAATATTTCGCTTTCCGGTCTTGGATGTAGTATTCTAATGTATGTAGTTTATACAATATCGTTTCTTAATTACTGTGACACAAGTTTTTACAACTCGGCAACCTCTAGTAATATATAACCTTTAATTCGACAACAAATCTTTTGAAATTCCCTATTATCGCTAGAAGCAGGTTGGCTTAGTATACAAGGTCCATTATTGCTATGAATTGGCATACATTATAATGTAATGGAATACTGATGGAGCGTGGCCAAGTTTGACGCCGCATGTTTGAATACGTTCATGGTTTTATCACAGTCAATTGGTTTGAAGCATAAAATTTCTTTTACTTTTCCACTTTTCATACAATTTTATGGGTACCAAGTAACTAGCTGCTAATAACAAATACAAAATACAAAAGGTAGCATCAACATAAACAGTAATATTAATAAAATATAAAATAAATATTATCAAAAACTTGTTCAAATAATATTTTATTTGGGATGAGTCGTTTCGAAGATTTTCTCTTTACTTACATATATTTCAACTTTTGTATGGGCAAGCAAGCAGGCGGTTCAACTGATAGAAAGTGAAACCGGCACCGATTGACACGATGCCTGATTGATGTCTGAAACGCAAAGAGCACCTCCAATGCATTGCCCATGTAGAGGTAGTTATTATAATTCTCGTACCTTTCATTATACTGGCTCTTCAAAAATTCTGACCGAAACAGCGAACTGCTTCAAGGGAGAAAAAGAAAGGATGGGTATAACACAGAAGATCTCATACGTAGATTTACCACATAACTAAACCTATCACTTAAACACTTCAATACATACAATAACAAATATGGCCTCTACATTAGTTGTTTATTACACAACTACATAAACAAAACAAGTCACAAAGAAAAATGGTGTAACAGGTAAGATATTCCTTTTAAGGTTTTTTCTGCTTAGTTCATTTTCCCACGTTTTATACACTCACTTTCTTGTTTGTTTGTCGTTCCGGTTTGATTTTTGCAACTCAATTTTGAGGCACTTCCCGATAAGCTAGCAGGTTGAAATTTTCAAGGTAGCTTCAAACCAAATGACAATGGAATTTACGACTATAAAAACGGCTGGACCGATTTTGATAAAATTTGTGTGGAGTGACTTTTGAGAGAGAAAAATTAATAAAATAATTAATAGATTTTAAAAACCTAAAACCCACATTTTTAAGTGTCCTAAAAATAACAAAATAACCCTACGGGCAGTAAGAGGGGCCACTCAAAACGTGGTGACATATCTTTGCAAGTTACACCCACGATCTATACAGGTCATGTAAATATATCCCATGTATAATCCCTTAAATTATATACGCCACCACGTTTTCAGTGGCCCCTCTTTCTGAGCCGTAGGGTTATTTTCTTGTTTTTAGGACATTTAAAAACGTGGGTTTTAAGGTTTTTTAAATCTATTAATTATTTTTTTAGAATTAAAGTTAGTCATTCATCGGACGTATACGTCCAATGATGGCATAGTCTTTCAAAGAAAATAGTAACATTAACGCAAAATACCATTGTGGCAAACACAATTTCGTAAAGAAAATTGTTATTTTAAACTTCTCCTTGTTTCCTGGGTACTTCTTAATGATCTTCCTTTTTTTCCGGCGAATTATGTTTAATACCATTTAATAAGGTTTCGGGGGATTCTTTAATGAGTTGTGTTTTTTATGGAAAGCCTCTGCCGGGGCGGCTTACATTCTAATACGTTTATTTCGTTCTGCAACTAATTAACTTGACTTTAATTTGTTTTTTCCTATGAATGATTAAAATTAAGCTCTTGTGAATATTTGTTGTTAAGGTAATATTAATTATTCGTTAGGGTAGTTCTGTAGCGCGAGATTTCTCTTCAATATAAGGTTAACTGGAAAAAAAACTCATTAATTTTAGAATTGATTAAGATTACAAGGTCCCAGAACGTTGTATGGTCTTTTTTCCTACAAACTTTCCAAAACTATAATTAAAATAAGTGGTTTACTGTAATTGTTTGACATTTACAATTGTTCTTACTTGCGTACTTTCTAAATAGTTAATAATAATAATAACCACATCACGACGCACACATTGACTCAGCCCTGCACTAAGTATCGTAAGAACTTATATCGTAGGTGCTAAGCAACGATATGGTATATACTACATAAATAAGAATACCACATCCAAGACCGGTAAGCGAAACAATGCTTTTTGCAAATAACACAAAGTCCCGCCACCGCCGGGATTCAAACCCGGAACCTCTAGCGTAGCAATCGACTGTTTACGCCACTGCACCACTGAGGTCGCCAAAAATCTTAAAAAATCTTTTTAAGATTAATAGGCAATAGTTATTCAAAAATCTTTTTTGATATATACTTTTATATCTCTACTGCCATGGACATTCTTCGGTCTATTAATATTTATTAATCTTACCAAACACATTGTGATTCTCATCTGTTAGTCTAACATATAAAATAAAGATCGAAATGTTTAATTTTTTAACACGATAAAAGCTTAAAAGGCTGCTTTCTTAAATTATTACGCTATTAAATGCTAATTTCCAGATTATACCAGTAAATAATATAAAACAGTATCAAATCGACACAGTGGTTAGCTTTGTATGAGCTGGCGCCGCGCCAGAAGCGGGTTCGAACCTCGTTACAGGCAATTTACTGTATTTGAATATTGAAATATCCTACAAATTGGATTAGTAACGACCGCTCAGAAATTATGATATCAATACAGCATATATAAAGTGAGCATATCTTTAAAACCATAGCCATGAACACAACGTACAATGTCATTTAGTCTGATTAGCTTTAATTATGAAAATATTTTAAAAGAGTAAATACTCAGTAATGACTGACCGGGTGATATTGTTATAAAATTTTGTGATTTTTTATAGTACTAGTAGTTTATAGCAGCTCTATACGATGGACCACCATCCCTCGTTATTCGGAGATGGTCAAGCGAAGCCATCCGAGGCTACTTGGGATGGCTTATGGCGCCATCGCATGACCTTCTCTGCCATTTCCGAAAGGCGTGGGCTGACGGTCCATCGTGTAGAGCAGGAATTACGTTGGTTTGTTTGAAAATGTTTAGAGAAATTATATTTTAGGGTTTAAATAACTTAATACATACCTCGTTTGGCTTTCGAAGGCAGTAACATGAAGCTATGTAGAAATATCCAAAACACTGCTTTATCCATCTTCTCAAACATCCACTTATCTTAAATTTTCCTTCATATTTTACCTGAAACCAAAACATTTTTACTTTAGTACAATAATTTCATCAGTGTTTCGAACTATTTAAAATAAAATGATCTCTACTCGTAGATATTCTAAAACATATTTGATAACTGAGATCCAAAATCTCTTCTTTAATTTATTAGTTTATTCCTTAAGTTAAAAAATAAATCAACAAATGTGGCTTATTTATTTTGAAACACTAACAACTTTGAAAAATGTATTCTCAAAGCTACAATTTTTTTAGTTAAATCATTCCAAAAAAAAACAGAGTTCCAAGTAATGAAATCAAAGATCCGGATGAGGTATTTTGTTAAACGAAGCTTAAATTCGTGAATGGTTTTAAAATATGAGTTTAATTTATAATTTATATTAAAATACAAAACCATAGCAGTTGAGCCCTTTGAAACATTAGGGCATCAATCATAACCCTTTTGTTATTGCAAGCGCAAATGAGAATAATAATATCCTCCGTACAGTGAATTTCTTTTAATGAAATCTTTTATATATTTTTCTTCTGGTACATTATTGACCCCAGAAGTCTATGAAATTGCAGTGTGTCTAGGTAATCTTCATTTTTTTATGGCAACAACCGTTTTAGACTACCATGCTAATGTCACGTGATGCTAGGGTTATCTTAAAAACTTTATTACACATTGTGGTGACATCATCGTCAAACTGCCTAACTAAGAGCCCGTCTAATAAAGGCTCATGGTACAAAAAATTCACGCAGTTCAACTTTTGCCCAACTATATAAGTTTTGCCCGAGGTTATATGTAGTAAGCACCCTGGACTAACCGCGCTGTTAGCACCTTCTTGACAAGCAGATGCCCCTCAAACCGAGCATTTCGATGAGTCTATAAGGGCCTCTGTGTCTAGAGCTTGCTGTTATGCAAGGTACGAATCCCGGCGGGACGGAAATTTTTGTTATTATCAAAATGCATTGTTTCTTTTCTTGGGAGCAACATTGCTATTTGTGTTGTTGGTACCTACTATAGTATTAAACCTACGAACTGATAATATCTAGATTTAAATGAAAAGTAAAGTAGCGTGTTTTAAAGTGTGAGTGTAAGGAGGACGTGGTCGCTCAGTTTGTTATGTTCCTTGGTTAATCGACCGATCCGACCCGACAGGTCGAGGTTTCGAGTCTCGGGTTGCCGTAAATTGTAGCTTCCATGTCCGCCATTGTGCCCGGATAGCGGCGACAGTTTCGCGAGCTGTCACACTGGGACTCAACATTAACATGCAAAATGCAGTGGGTAACACCTCTGCCAACCCTTCTCGAGGGATTACGGCGTGAGTTTATGTTTATGTTATGTCTTAAAGTGTATATTTTTTTATTAATAGCTAGCAGGTACGATAGCTTGTGACACCATCGTGGTTCGACACTTGGTGGCAAAGTTTTGCAGGAAAGAAAAATATCAACTTATCTATCACTTGTTGTGGCTTAAGTAAACAGACTGTTAACCTAGCGCTTAAATTTATGAGGAAAACTTAGATTAGTACCATACTTGTTTTGTTTTAATTAAGCCTGCGGCTTCTCACTTACCCAAGTTGTAACACGGCATCGTAACAGGAGTGAAACTAAGTGAATATCATTCAATTAAAGAAATGGCAAGTATTTTTTATTTTTACATAAAATTTTAAATTACACATTCAAAAACCCCCATGGACATATTTGCGTAAGTTCGATTGTCCCCATTTTCAACCCCTATAAACCTTAAAAAGTTAGTTGATTTTTCATTAAATTTACAGTTTTGGAATGTACTTGTCGCGCCCTTTCATTTGATATCCCACTTGGACATATTTACTTAAATTTGAATGTTCAACCTCACTTTCAGCCCCATAACTTTTGAATGGGGAAACCGATATCGATCAAACATAAGTAAGAATACGCTCGATTAAATCACCTTTGAAACAAAGAAAACTACATCACAATCGCTTCATTCGTTCGAGAATTATGGTGCCAAAATCAGACACACAGCCAGACACGTCAAACTTTGTGTTGGGGGTCAACAACGGCAATAACAAGATAACAAAGTTATGAAAAGCAAGTAAACGAAATAATTCTTTGCAACGAGTGCATGAATCCTCTATTAGACTTAGGCTTCTGATAATTTTGGAAAAGTAGGCGTTGGTTTTAGGGTTTTGGTTGACAAAAATAGGTCTATTTTATTTTGATATAATAATGAATAACACTTTGACTTTAACTGAATTTTACATTATTGATTGATTTTTTTTTACGCCAGTCATGGTAGGTTATATGGAATAAAATGTTTAGCTTTAAGACCCATATAAAACCTGACAAATTAAAATTTTTATTCATATTCTTGGAGAGCCAGTGTAATTACTGGCACAAGAGGTGGGCTCTACATGGTAATTGCATTGACGATTCGCTTGGCGATCTCATACATCAAGGGATCGGTCAATAGGCGGCGGACTTACCATTGTCAACCTTCAGCTTATTTCCCCATGATGTATAAAAAGACCTGTCACCTATTTCTAATACAACTTCAAAACAAAACATTTTTATTAAATCATCCTCGTAAAAGAATATTCAGTCACTGTTATGGTTTTCATTTTAAAATCACCGATTTGGCGTTTTTTTTATTTTAATCGGTTCATACCCAGAATTATGAATTATGTAATGAAATTTCAAACGAAAAAAAAGCCACTCTGCTCATGAAAGAGGAGATAAGTGATAATTAAACCGTAAAGCCGTTGAAAAATGGTTCATTAGTTCAGTGCAAAATGGATAATCACACGGATTCATGCAGTAGCCTTCTTTATTCGAAACGGATTTTTTCCCAGTACTTTTCAGTCACATAATATTCTACTTCTTGTTTGACTTATAATTATAGTTTTAACGAAACCAAATAAAGACCGATTGTAAATGCGCTGTAACCTTATCTAACAAACCTAAGAATGACGTCATCTGAAAATAAAAAAGAACAGACACTGTATGGTAATATTAATTTCAATAGATGTGACGTCACATGGCCGCCGGGCGCATTATCATTTGATGAGGCTTATAATATATTAGAGACATCCCCAAGTGACCGACGTGGAGCAGACGAATAGTAAAAAGTCGTATTTACAATGCACTGAATCGTTTTTGGCAGTGCTTTGTAACAAAGGTTTCCTTAATGATTTAAGACCCTTTTTTCCCTTTTTTAATCCCCGACGCAAAAAGAGGGGTATCATAAGTTTGAAGAAAGTGTCTATCTGTGTTACCGTTACTCTCGAAAAAATGAAGCGATTTGATTTAGATTTTTCTTAGCTTTAAAGGTGACTTAATCGAACTTGTTCTTAGCTATGTTGTTTAATCGATAACGGTTTCCCCTTTTCAAAACTATGACACAGCATAATCTCTAACAATTCGTTGGAGTCAATACAAATTATTATTAGAAAGTTTAGACGTCAAGATGTTTGTGCTTGAAGATTTGTAAGAAATTCGACTCACAAACAGTTGAATACCATGATGACCTTTTAACATAAAACATATTATGTACTTGTATTATGTACTTTTATCCCGAAAAAATTAGAAGCTCAAAACGATCTATAGATTAAGGATCTTTGTAGCATTTCCAAATATTAATGATTGGTCTCCGGAGCCTCACCACTACCAATCAATAATCTATCCATATTTAATTTATCTATGGACTCGTAAGAGATCGCGGGCAAAATAAATTATTTGTGGTTTAACATATATTTTATATTATTTATACTTTGTTTTTCGCTTTTTTTGTATGAAGAATGATTTTGGTAAATACATTATCGAATTCTTGATTAATATACCTATAAAATGTAAATAACACAGAATGCTGATACATTTTAGATTATTTCTTATCTATTTTACAAACAAATTTTTTTATCTATTACAACCTCGACCCCAGTGGCGCAGTGATGTAGACAGGCGACTGCTACACTAGAGGATCCAGGTTCGAATCCCGGAGGGGATGGGACTTTGGGTTATTTGCCAGTCGCATTGTTTCGCTTATCGGTCTTGGATGTTGTATTCTTATCTATGTACACAAGTGACTCCGGTACAAGACATCTTTGTGCAGGGCTCAGTCAATGTGCGTGATGTTTTTATAATTATTATTTACTAATACTTACCTATGCTTCATTAGACATAATTTCATTAATTTGTTTGTAAATATTAGTGCAACGTTATCGCACTTCGCTTTTTAAAGTTGAGTCACCTCTGAAGGCGACTTTTTCCATGATTCGTGTTCTATCATATTTAAATTATATTGTATTGTAAAATGATTCGTTTTATATCCCTTGTTCGGATTGGCTCTTAATTATAAAACCTCGACTGTACCACCGCCCATCCTTAAAGGTAAGTTTTACTATGTACACAATCACAAAAAAAGGTCCAATTGTGTTGTGGGTACCATTAGTATAAAAACTGTGTCTACCTGCAACTTCAGGTAAGACAAAAACAACATTTAAAAAACTAAACTCACAAGAACATACAATTCTAAATATAGAAACCTTAGTAAAGACTGCAGAACTTCAGATAGCTCAAGTGCCCACTTAAATAATTAACAAGATAATTTCTTAAAACTGATCGAACTTCTATATTTTAGAGATTATTCAAGGGAATGCATTTGATAAAACTCGCATAACGAGTTGTGCTGTCGAGCGAGAAACATGTCGAATAAAATAGCTGCAGTTACCGGCTCTAACAAAGGCATTGGATACGGTATAGTTAAAGAGCTTTGTACGCGCGGCGTAGGTGTTGTGTATTTGTGCTCAAGAGATGTGAAGCGAGGACGCGATGCTGTTGAAAATCTGAAAAAGGAAGGACTCATTCCTATCTTTCACCAACTAGATGTCACGGATCCTAAAAGTATCAAAACATTCGCTGACCACTTGAAAAAACAACATGGTGGTTTGGACATACTGGTCAATAATGCCGGCGTTATTGTAGAAGACTTTGAAAAGACAACTTACGAAGACGCAAAAAGAGTAATCGATGTCAACTATAGAAGTATTATAACTATTCAGGTAATATTGTATCCCATACTTAAAGACAACGCTAGAGTGATTAACGTAGCTAGCGATTGTGGTCACATATCTAACATAAAGAACAAATACTGGATCGATCGATTAATTAATGAGAATATAACGATTCCTGATATAAACGAGTTTGTTGACTGGTTTTTGGATTCCGTTAAAAATGGTACGTTCAAAAGTAGTGATTTGTCTCAAAAACATTTGATAGCTTATAGAGTTTCCAAAGTAGCGCTTTGCGCTTTGACCAGATACCAACAAAGGATTATTGACCGAAATATTTCCATTAACTCATTGCATCCTGGATTTGTTCAGACAGATATGACGAAATCAGCTGGAATCTTTACGAATGATGAATCAAGCAAGACTCCTGTGTATTTAGCGTTAGACGTTGATCAGTCAGTAAAAGGCAAATACTTCTGGTATGACAAAACAGAAAAAGACTGGACGAACCCTGAAGAGAAACTTTACTGTAATCATGAGGAAATGAAAAGAATTGTTGAAGAAGCAAGAAAAATATTTGTTTTTTAATTAACGAGTAGGGATATGCAAAGCTTAATAATGCGTTTGAATATGATCTTGTAATGTTTTAAATAGTTGTAATTTTTTATTTTTCTGTAAGCTAACCATGTAAATATAATATTGGTTTTTGAATTCCACAATTAAAATGAATCTTTAAACATTGAAAATTTTATTACAATAAAGAAAGACTAGCAGTTTAGTAGCAAACAAATCATGCGTTACCATAATAATCTCAGTAAAAATTATATTAAAATCAAAACTGTGTAAATGATAAATTTGTTAAACCTGTATAATAAAAATAAAATGTTGCTCTTATGTAAGCGCATTCAATTAGACTTTAATAATTCGAAGGGACAACGAAGTTTTTTAGTTATTCTAAAAAAAATTACTTTGCTATGACATTTTTTTGAAATCAAGACACGAAGATAAACGAGCCAAGGTGAGACAGGTCACATACAAGACAGGCTGGCAGATAACAATGATTTAACAATCAACAATTCAATCGACTAAACGTCATCTTTTTTTCACAGATATTGTTTTCTTTATTTTATTAACTTTCAATTAACTTTTATTGTTAGATTTCGACAACACATAACTTTCTTTTATGATTTAAATAAAACGGTTTTTCTATTTTTACGAGAACACACTATTTTTTTATTATTTCATATACTCAAATAATAATCACGCACTTTTCAGTGGACAATTCAGTGCGTGATTTTTCCATGGCCACGGCTATACGGATTGGTGTACATCAGTGAGACACATCATTTGATGTTGGGTTTTAGTTTTTCAACTTATATTAAATTTTTAAAATATTAAGTTTATATTTCAACTTTTAAAAGACGATATCGCTTACAAGGCCTACAAATAACCATTTTTGTCGAAATGCAACCTTTAGGTTTAAAGGTAATTTCTGTGTACATTCAAAAGTAAACAATATATTTGTTTAAAATACGCCTTGTCACAATTTGCTGTGATTGCCCCGACGACATTCGAAGATAATTATTTGTTCCGTAAAAGACAAAAAAGAAATACAAATAAATAATGTCATTTTTAAATAATTCCGATATTTGTTTTAAAATTTGCATATTTTTTGGTTTTAATTTTAACGCTAATCCATCAAATAAAATGGCTAACATCACTTACATATATAAAACCACTGTATTTTTTACTATGAAATTTATTTACAACTGAAACACGTAGCATTGAGGACAATGTTGGGCCTCGTAGCTGCAGTTACTGGCTCTAACAAAGGCATTGGGTATGGCATAGTTAAAGAACTTTGTGTACGCGGCGTAGGTATTGTGTATTTGTGCTCAAGAGATGTGAAGCGAGGACGCGATGCTGTTGAAAATCTGAAAAAGGAAGGACTCAGTCCTATCTTTCACCAACTGGATGTCACGGATCCTAATAGTATCAAAACATTCGCTGACCACTTGAAAAAACAACATGGCGGTTTGGACATACTGGTCAATAACGCTGGTCATGCTAACAATAATTTAGATTACGAAAATGCAAAGAAAGTCATCGATGTCAACTATAGAAGTGTTATAACTATTCAGGTAATATTGTTTCCCATACTTAAAGACAACGCTAGAGTGATTAACGTAGCTAGTGATTGTGGTCACATATCTAACATAAAGAACAAATACTGGATCGATCGATTAATTAATGAGAATATAAATATATTCCTGATATAAACGAGTTTGTTGACTGGTTTTTGGATTCCGTTAAAAATGGTACGTTCAAAAGTAGTGATTTCTCTGACAAAACTATTGTCGCCTATAGAGTTTCCAAGGTAGCTCTTTGCGCCTTGACCAGATACCAACAAAGGATTATTGACCGAAATATTTCCATTAACTCATTGCATCCTGGTTTCGTTCGGACTGATATGACGAAATCAGCTGGAATCTTTACGAATGATGAATCAAGCAAGACTCCTGTGTATTTAGCGTTAGACGTTGATCAGTCAGTAAAAGGCAAATACTTCTGGTATGACAAAACAGAAAAAGACTGGACGAACCTTGAAGAAGCGCTGCAATGTAATACTGAAGAGTTGAACAGAATTATCGAAGAAGCAAAGAAGATGTTTGGAAATTAATTTAATAACACATCAACGTGTAATGGTTTTGGGTTGTGTGAATGAAACTGTAATGCAAAAACTACATTATATTGTTTAAAATTTGATGTTTCAGTGATTTTCCCATGAACTTGACCTTATGCTCCAGCATCAACTAATCTGGAACCCTTCAGCAACTTACAACAAAATTAAAAATTAGAATGGTCTCAACGAGTAGTTGTTAGACAGATGACTTCTTAGACTAAGTTACACACACGCAAACACGCACGCACAATCACACATTTTTCCAATCAGACACACGTACATAGACACGTCTGACACAAACACCATTGAAAACCAAAGTTAATCACTTAGCTAATCTCTATATACTAGTTTTGACTTTAATTTTATTCTGTCAGTCAATTAGCATATGTCCTACAAATTATAGTTCGTAATGTTTTTTATCGAACAACTCTAAAACACAATGTTACAGGATCTTCCTAGTTCATCGGACAGGGAATTTCATAAACTGTAACATCTGTTATCACTGTTATATTTTCTCCTGTAAATTGTTAAATTACTATTATTACAACAAAAATATTCTTAAAGATTTTTTTTTTTAAATCTCTAACATGAATAAAAATAATAAAAACCTTTATTGACACAAACATAATTAAAGATTTTTATGAAGTCTCTGACATTCAAACTCTGTTAAAATGCATTATAAAAGCACATTCGTCTATCTATTACCAGTATATTTTTGACATCATTATGTATTTAGGGAAACACCTTAACGAATTTGAAAGGCTAGGCCACGGTATTAATGCTAGAAATAATAATAAATTACATATCCCTACAGTTCGATTGTCAAAAACTAATAAGTCATTTATTGGAAATTGTGAGATACGAAATTTAAAAAACATGTGAAACAAGTTTTAATTAAAAAGGCTTTCTATAAAATTCAAAATTATGTAGAGGATAAAGATATATGGAAGTAATTTTACTTACCTGCACAGGTTTATCGTAAAGACAATTGAAGAGCAAGGGTTGCAATGAAGATCCGCGGTAAAAATGAACTTTGAAATATGTCTAGGTAAGTGTTCATGCTCACTGAAATTTCTGTGCTTACGGTAGCGTTTGGATGCCGGGTCGCTCACTTCCCTCTAATATGGTTGAGGAGGGCGATGGCTGAAATCCACGATACACTCGTGATCGGGTGCTGTTTGTGTGGACTGGCTCACTTTAATATTTACACTATTTCTAGTAGTAAATCTTTTTCATATTTCAGGTAACATTCAGTCCATCCTTTGTATTTCATGTAATTTATTATTTTATTTTAGATTATAGACTTAAATTCTCGTAGATACTCGTAAATATTATACTTAAACTCAAAATAACCAAATCTACTTGCATAAATATTAAAACCTGTTTTATGAGGGCGTCATAGCTTAGTTTGTTACGTGCCTTGGTAAACCGACCGACCAGACCCGACAGGTTGGGTTGGCATAAGTTGTAGCTGCCATGTTCGTCACTGTGCCCACAACCGACAAATTCGCAACCTTTCTTACTGGGACTCATCTTAAACATGCGTAATGCGGTGTGTGCGGTGTGTGTGCGGTGCGGTGTGCGGTGTGTGTTATTTACGCCGTGAGTTTATATTTATATTTTTTAGCTTAAAAATTCTTCATGGTTGATAATTTCATGGGATTTTATTATTAGCTTTACTATTAAGGAGCCTTTACTATTATTATATAGTTCGATACTTATGTTCCTGTATAGAATTTCAGCATAGAGTTTTGAATTGACGTCAGTACTGTTGAATGAGATTTTGCAATTGACAGCTAAGAACAGTTCGTATAGGAAAGAGAAGCGGGATTTTTGGATTCTTCCGGGATTTTGTTCAACTTTTCACTTCCTAGGATACTTCTTTGAACTCACGAACAAAAAAAAAACAAAATATTTCAAATTCAGAATAGTATTTTCATTATTAAAACTTTTTAATTTTTCAACAAAAATTAAATTCTTATATCATCTCAAATTTCAATGTATTTTGGGAAAAACAAAAAAACAAGATCCAAAACACAAAAATATTCGTAAATATTAATAACTTAAGGTATAAGACGAAGAGCGTCGAATTAAATGTTAGGGCTCACTTGCCATTTAGTCACGCTTGATTTTACATCAGTATTAAAAATAAAGTCATCCACTATTGAAACTCCAAAATCAACTCACATCCCTAAATTCGTCATGAAGTAGTCGAATTTTCGTAAAATAGTGATTTCACTGTGTAAAGTTCATTTGTTATACTTAATAATATTTTTGGAATAAGTAGAATAGTGTAAATAACTAAATTTATACGTCCAAAGGACAAATTTTTAGGAACTAAACTGTCAAACCACCTATTTCCACCAAAAATCTTACACATAAATGATTTTGATTTGATTTATAATAATCAGATTGATTCATATTATTGGATAAGTAAATCAATTATTACAAAAATAAATAAATAACACACATTGAATCAGCCCTGCAGTAAGTATCGTAAGATACTTGTGTCGCAGGTGCTAAGCAACGATATGGTATATACTAAATAAATATAATAATGGTATATAATAAATAATAATTATTATTATTATCAAATAATTAGGTTTATGTTAATTTTATGTATTTAAAAGTAGGACTTTTTCGCTAAGCAACAATATCGCCTAAACAATGTTAATTTATTAGTGTAAAAAATTGTGACACTACTAAATAAATAATTTTACCATTTCCTTAAACCTATATCAGCCAACTGATCAGCCTCCAACGAAAGGATTGCACAAGATCCTTTTATTAGACCAGTATTAAAATAATTTTTGCCAAAATATGATTTTCTATACTAATCGTTCCGGGCACATTAACTTTTTTAAACATCGTGATATCCGCTGACATAACGGTAGGATTTCCGTTTGTTAATTTATGTTTTTAATTAAAAAACAGTGATACATAATTGTAAATTTCAAAAGACGTTATATTTTAATATATACGTTGCATTTTGAATTTTATTTATCTCGTCCACAATTTACTTGTTCTTTAGCGATTCCTTTAGTTTTGGAAAATGTTTAAGAATGACGTTAGGATCTACTACATCTTCTATATTTGCGTCGGGGTTCGCCCAATCTATTTCTTTCAGGTCATACCAGAAATATTTCCCTTTTACCGATTGATCGACATCCAAAGCCAAGTACACAGGAGCTTTACTTGACTGAAATATCGTCAGAAACCCAAAATTGTTTGTCATGTCAGTCTGAACATATCCTGGGTGCACAGAATTAATCGAAATGTTACGACCGACTTTTCTTTGTTGGTATCTAGTAAGAGCACTCAAAGCTATTTTAGAAACTTTATACGATATAAGGAGATTATCCGCATAATCATCTGCTTTGAAAGTTCCATTTTTAACCGATTCCAGAAAGTGGTCTACAAATTCATTGATATCATCGATTTCGATATCTTCTCTTGTTAATCGTTTGACCCAGTACTTGTTCTCGATGTTAGAAATGTGACCACAATTACTGGACATATTAATAACTCTTGCGCTGTCTTTAAGAATGGGAAATAGTATTTCTGAAACAGTAATGTTGCTTCTATAGTTGACGTCGATTGTTTTCTTTGCATCCTCGTAGTTTATTTCACCAGATTCAACAAAAGCTATTCCAGCATTATTAATCAATATATCCAAACCGCCATGTTGTTTCTTCAAGTGATCTGCAAATGTTTTGATACTTTTTGGATCCGTTACATCCAGTTGATGAAAGATAGGATTGAGTCCCTCCTTTTTTAAGTTTTCAACTGCATCGTGTCCTCGCTTGACATCTCGTGAGCACAAATACACAACACCTACGCCGCGCGTACAAAGTTCTTTAACTATGCCGTACCCAATACCTTTGTTAGAGCCGGTAACTGCAGCAACAAGGCCCGACATGTTAACATGAATTATATTTCAATTGTAACTAAATTCTGCAGAATATGCGGTTTATGTTGGTCTTTGTATATGACGTGTATTTTCAATTGTTTATTTGATGGATGGGCATTGAAAATTTAACAATCAAAGTTACTGTCAATTTCAAAAACGATTCACGATGAGTTATTACAAAGAAATCCAAATTTAAAACATGTTTTTTTAAATACACTTAAAATAAGTGTATCGTATCGTATCGTATTTTTTTTAATTCTACTAAGACTTTTATTAAAATACATTTAATTTAATTGCATGAAACATGCGAAGCATTTAATCTACAGAACAATGCGACCAAAAATTTTAATAACAAAATATTGTGACAAAGTGAGCCAGTCCACACAAACAGCACCCGAACACTAGTATAACTTATTTTTCAGTCATCGTTTTATTGCCAGTATTGAACCTTGACGTACGCCTAGGCTAACGTGAGACCCAGATAAAAACGCCACTGTTGATCCTGGTGACAGAACCCCCCACCCCTAGATTTGAAAATGGATTCCTAAAAATCCGATGTGGTTGTAGTCAAAATGTCATACAAATTTGAACGTTAACTTAACTATAACGTAATAACAGAGGTTCGTGATACGGGCACAATGTGTCTACCACGAGTACGTATAGTTTTTCTATACGAAGGGTATGGTAGGGTAGATTGCTACAGTAATTTTGTATGAGCAATCGTAATTCCTCACCAATCCGTTAGAGGCGCTTTACAAAGATTTATACAAATTTGTAACTGCAGTCGTAAGCGGAAAAAGAAGGTAGAACTCCAACATGTGTAATAGTTGGCAGTATTTCTGCTGGTGATACCTGTTATCAAAACAGACTCACGTATATTATATGAATTACAACATACGATTAATTTCGATTGAAAAATTTTACTGTCCCGCTCTGATTTAACAACAGAAATTAAATTTTACGTAAATTTGTTTAAAAGGGATATAAAACATTGTTATAAGTATCACTATTCACGGAACACATCAGTTGAAACCGTTCAAAGACACGACGGAATTGGCTGTCCTATCCGAGAAATAGATTGACCCACTTACAATTTTACCCTTTCACTAATATAACTATGTTTGCTATTCTTAAGCATTAAGGTAGAAGTTACAATGGCAAATAGAGGGTTAAAGAGGTATTTTGAGATGTATAATGGTTTTGCTGAAGCAACACAGCAAAGTGTTTGAAATAGGTGCGTTAGTTTCTGTCTACAAATAGACCTTATCTTATTTATATGGCTTTGAAAATGGTTCTGAATTCTAAGATAGGACTTGTTTGTTTGCGATAAATTAGTCTTATTAAATTGTCTACAGTTTGGTCTTCATGGTTAGTCAGCAAAATCGATTTCCTTATAATTACGGAGGACGTGGTAGCTCAATTTGTTACGTGCCTTGGGTAACCGACCGACCTAACCCGATAGGGTAAGGGTTTGAGTTTCGGGTTGTAAGTTTTAGCTGCCATTTTACTAACTGTGCTCGGTTAGTGGCGACAGATTCGCAACCTGTCACACTGGGCTTCAACATGAACATGCGAAATGCGGTATGTAACACCTCTGCTTACCCCTCTCGAGTATATGTTTTATTTTGAGTCCTACTCAAAGGATGCCGTGTTCAGTAACGGGACAAATAAACTCTATTAAAACTACGGCGGCGTGAGTTTATGTTTTATATTTTTGTTGTATTCACAATTATGAGCAATAACATTGAACTAACATCTATACATTTGCTTTATTTAATACCTGTTAGCATTTGAGATTAAGCACTTAGTGTAATGTATATTTTTTTGGCCGATCGTATTTTTAGGCTATTTGATATTTACCTGGGCAGATCACTATGTGCTAGCATTTCTTTATATGGTAATTTATTTCATCATGTGCCCAATCTAAAGTTGGGCAAATCAATGCGAGTTTCTTTTTGTGATACGAACTAATTAACCCTATTAGTCATTTGGCCATATCATAAACTAATTTCCCTATTAGTCATTTGGCCATATCGTTAAATGACTGGACGATTCGTTGTGTAGTTAGCTAACATGATCATTTTTGATTGATTGTTAGCAAAGTGTGTGATTATTTTAGTAAACATTGGCTGGGTTAGTTTGGGTATTGTGGCCATAACAAAAATTGACATAATTTTATTATCTTTTTAATTGAGGACGTGGTAGCTCAGTTTGTTTCGTGCCTTGGATAACCGACCGACCGGAGCCGACAGTTTGAGGTTTCGAGTCTCGGATTACCGTAAGTTGTAGCTGCCATGTTTCTTAATGTGCCCGAATAGTTTCGACAGATTCGTAACCTGTCACACTGAGACTCAACATAAAACATGCGAAAAGCGGTGTGTCTGCCAACCCCTCTCGAGGGATACGGCGTGATTTTATGTGTGTTCTGATTATTGCAAGTGCAACTAGAAATTAGTTTTTACTTAGTTTGAGTCTTGTCTTACTCACAGTATTGCCAATTAATCACTTTACCTGTAACAAACCTAGAGTATCGATTTGCCATGACGGGGCTGACTGATACAAACAACAAAGCTATTATTTTACAGGCAAATCGAGTAATGAAAGCATATTGCAGTGTACCGAGGTAGATGTCGATCGGCCAATTTAAACGATTGGCATACGATATATACACCAAGTGTCTATGTGAGACACTCATTTTTGTAGATTTAGTGAAAATCAAACAGTAAAATAATTTGTTTCGCAATTTCTATCTTGCTCTAAACTTATGGACCACTCATAAAATAAAAAAATTGACAACCTCTATGCCGCTTACCTGGGTCGCCTATCACTTCTTAGAGCCTATACGCACTGTCGTCCAGTCACTCAACAACTATTACTTTCCACTGTGTCTACAGGTTCTTATGTGACCACCAAGAGCGTGGTCACTGGTCGCTCGGGCAATTCTTCATACATTTTGTGTCACCAGGATACTAGTCACCGGCAACTGGTTCTAGTTCGAACACTGGCGAAAAATAACGACATTGTACAGCTTTTTTTGCTGTAGAAAAAAAAAGAGTTTTATACAACAGAGGCAGTGAATAGCATCACGATAGACAGAAGAAAGATTTGGCTTGATATTGGAAGAAGTCAATGAAAATTATTTCTGTTTTCTCCTCGATAACAGATGCCTTAAACTAAACAAGGTAAAAGCCCCGTAAGTGGTATTACGCCTGGTCGACATATTGGTGACGAGATCTCGAGATGTTGAACTCTCAGATCAGAAAAAATCGGAATTGTTTCAAACCCATACCATGTGCAATTGTGCCACAGTATAACAAAGGACTGTTTTAAAAAGGGAACAAAAAAGTATTCATTTCTAAAATTGTTACCTGCAGACGAAAGGCAAACAGGACTTCGAAATAAGTTGCTCGCAGCTATCTGTATCTATCTCGGATAGCAATTATTCAGCCGGGACTCATCTCTCATTTCCCTTTAAAAAACAAGTATCGAGTGCACCGGGAAGAAAATCGGATGATAATAATTGGAATGTCAGAACTGGAACATTGAAAACAATAGCTTTTTTTAGAAAGCGCTTTTTATGCAAACTGTACACCTGGGTAGCCTGGGCCCTAGTTGTTATCATTTAAATGGGCAATGGATTTCTAGAACCATAAGAATTATTGAACTCTAATTTACACGTGGTAGATGTACATGCGAGGTTAGATTTGTTGGCATCACTTTTTTATTTTTCCCGCGAAGCGTTTCAAGGTGTTTCGGTTTGAATGATTAGTCAGCCAGTGTTATCAGTGCTAGGGCATTTTAACACAGTTATATCTTTTGGAGAACGAGTAAAATTCGCAAGATTCGCTACTTCTCCTAGCTCAGAGAACTTATCTAATACCGTATTCCATCGTTGTCAGCCGCCGGTCGCTTACTAGTCCAGTTTTCTTTTAGGCAGTCTTAGAAACGCTAGCAGAATACATAACACGATCGTTATTCATAAACTCCTAGAGGTTTTGCAAACGAGTATTTTATTAGTAAATTTCATCACGACCCGCTGACATTTTGGTTAGTATTAAAGTCTTCTGTAGCAAAAACTAAAGAACTTTTTTAGTTTTTGTTTATCCATAGAAATAGGATTCTGATACTCGAGTACTATTGTTAAACAAACATTAAACATATAAATAAACAGCAATAGATAAAATTTGAGAATACCAAAATTGGAAGTTATGATATACAAAAAATATTTATAATAAATACATATTATAATAATAATTTGCCACATCACGACACACACATTGACTCAGCCCTGCAGTAAGTATCGAAAGAACTTGTGTAACAGGAACTAAGCGACGATATGGTATATACGACATAGAAAAGAATACAACATCCAAGATGCGTCTCAAGCGTAGCAGTCGGCTGTTTACACCACTGCGCCACTGAGGTCGTTCATTTATACACATATAATGTACTTAAATAATAAATAATTTCCTCATATAAATCCTCATATAATGTTTTTCACCTGCTGCAATAGAATCAGCACATATTTCCAATAAAAATAAAATAAGGAGTTCAAAAGGAATGAAACTCAAAAAATAATTGATCAGATAATCCAACTGGAATATATTAAAGATTAAGTTTAAAGAAATTCCAAAAATATTAAACTTTGGAAATATCAAAGAATTTTCATTAGGCCAGAGTGGAATTCATTTCCTTCTCAGTCGATACCAAAGTTTGAACTTTGAATATTTCTTGGCTCCTTACAATATTAAAGGAATTTTCATAATCCATCAACGGAAATTAAGTAAATTTTGATAACTTGTACAATTAGAATTATCTCGGGACGTGTGGCTTGGATAGTTGGGGTTACGTTACGGTATTGGAAATTTTTTAGGATTAGGAACTTTTGTTGAAGAGCAAAACATGTTACCTGAGGACTCGGAACTTACGAATTTGTATCGATTCTAAAAAGTTTCCATCAAGTAAACCGGCTTGTTTGAACATGGTATTGTACAAAACGTAAATTTAAACATCGAACACTTACCAAACGTAAAAACCAAATTTGATTATAAATGAGATTTGATTTTATTTTTCCACGTTTTATACACTCACTTTCTTGTTTGTCGTTCCGGTTGGATTTTTGCACTCAATTTTGAGGCTCTTCCCGATAAGCTAGCAGGCTGAAATTTTCAAGGTAACTTGAAACCCGATGACAATGCAATTTACAACTATAAAACGGCTGGACCGATTTTGATAAAAATTTGTATAGAGTGACTTTTGAGGCAGAAAAAAATATCAAAAAATTAATAGATTTAAAAAATCTAAAAGCCCACTTTTTAAAATGTCCTAAAAATAAGAAAATAACCCTACGGGGCTGAAAAAGGGGCCACTCAAAATGTGGTGGCGTATATTTGCAAGTTACACTCACGATCTATACACGTCAAGTAAATATATCCCATTAATAATCCCTTAGATAATATACGCCCCCACGTTTTGTGTGGCCCCTCTCTCAGCCCCGTACGGTTATTTTCTTATTTTTAGGACATTTAAAAACGTGGGTTTTTAGATTTTTAAATTATTATGGTAATATAATAGTTTAACAGAGAGTAAACCTAAGACACTATGATTCTTATCTCTAACACATTTGTTATTACGATATCAATTAACTATTAAAAAACTTGATTAATTATCCCAAGTTTCCTTTTTTTTCAGGCCTATATCAAAGTTTTAGCTCAAGCGAATACAAGGACTAAAACAAGGAATACTGATGTTCAGACTTAGTCAGAAGAGCACAATGAGAGAGATTAATAGTAATATTTATTTTCCAACAATTGAGTTGTTCCATTTCTGTTAATACATAAATACTTAATTACTATATCCTTTTATATATAGTATAGTAATATAATAGTGTTTGTAAACCATATCATAAGGTAAGCCATCTGAGGTGGAAATAATTCCCATGCTCAGTGAAAGAGTAAAAGACCGCTTCGTCTCCAAAACGAGCTAATATAAACCATATCGTAATATAGAATGCATGTACTTCATTACATTTCTGCATTAATAAAGTTGCGGTAGTGGTACACAGTGGCGGTCATGCCACGAAAAAAATAGATAAATAAATAACCACACATAATTAAATAAGTAATTTATACCATATCGTTGCTGAGTGCCTGCGATACAAGATTATATCATAGCGCAGGGCTGAGTCAATGTGTGTGTCGTGATATAGTGATTATTATTACAAATTGATATTGATATCTAATAATTATATAAAATTCTAATATAAAACACCACTTGAATAGTTCAAAAGAAATTCCTAAATTTGACAGAAGAGTAAACAAAGGAAGTTAGAGGAGAGCATCTCACTCGCGCTCTGTGTTCAATAAATGAAAATGTATGCGCATACATTCATTCTCGTTATAGTCACACTTTTGTGCTTATCCAATATGCTTTATAAACTGGAAGAGGCACTGTGGAGCTCCACATACTAATCTATCAGTTGATAGAGAAGTGTCAGCGTTCGTGATGGCGCTGCAGTTCTTGGTCAGTATGTGAATGGTAAATAAACTCATAGTTATAAGCAATGAAGAATGAATCAATATACGGCGTACTTGAGAGTCAGTCGTTTCTCCACCTTCCACCACCGCGCTACCTTTGTGTCTCCTCTGGGGGTAACCCCAGCGTATAAATCACCATAGCGGAGTCACTTAAGATCCGCCAAATTGACCATTGTTTTCTAGGATGCTTCTCGTATGTGAATCACCCGTTATGCAGTTTAATAGATGACAGCTCAATTTTTATTCCCATCAAGCAACAGGAATTTTAAAGCTTTAGAACGTTTGAATGAAATGTTTTAATAGTTTTTTTTCTTTTTCTACGGTACAGGTCAATTTGAATTTGAAATTAAAATCCATCTAGAAGTTTTACTTGCTCACAAACTACAGACAAAAAAATGTTTCAGCCGTGTTTTCAACCATATTTTCTCCATATTTCAAGGTCACGTTTTTTTGTGTATTAAATACTTTATTTTCAATCTAAGTTAAAAGAGTTTTTTAAAATATTAGTTTACCGAGCGTAACCTGGACGGCACGGGCATGAAAAATGAATATTGTTTGTCAAATGGGGTCACCTGACGTGGTGGTAACCATCGCGTCACATCTAGTCCTTAAGCTCATTGTAAATATTATTCCGTAGAATAATATCGAGAATTTATATTCTAACGATGTCAGTAATTGGAATTTTATATTGATCCGATTGGATTGGATTCGCGTTGAAACCTTCCAGAGGGTATTTGGGTCTGAAGTGGGTTTTTTCCTAATTTTTAAAGTAAGCTTTGAATACTTAAGGCCTGTGTAATTTATCCGAAATACGAACTAACAATACTAAAATTAAGTATAGAAAAGTGAATTGTTACAAAGGTTATCATAGCGATATCCAAATCCACAGGCTTGAAAAAATACAAAAACTTGTCCAGACGTTTTTTTAACATAAACGGAACTATAAACCATTAAACTTTGACAAATTTTAATGAAAACCAACGAAAACACTAGGGATATATAGAATCATAAAGATGTAGCAACTCCGGAAATAAGCAGACACTTCTGATGCCGCTGCCTATTGACACGCCAGAACGTAAGAGCACCGCCAAAGCCTTGCCTATTAGCAAAATATAAAATATAGCTTTCAAAATAGTCATAATTTATCAGAATCAAGTCAGAAACCAAACAATTGCCTATATATACTCGTATATAACCTCACCAGTATTTCGAAAAAGAAAAATAAATTTTTCCTCGGTTTTCTTATAAAAATTTGATGAGATCTGTTTTGGGCTTCCTAACTGATTGAAATATTGTATCGGGAAATAATAGATGGGTTTTTTGTTAAGGGTTAGGTTAGTAAAAGCAATAATTTTGTAACTTTATCTCTTGGTTTTGAGCAAAGGTCAAAGAAAATGTATTCCTACTTTAATTTTATTTTTTAGGTACCGTTTCCGAAGAAATATAATGATTTAGTTGACAAATGTTTCTATGACTACCAACTGAAAAATGTTATTACAGTGTTAAGGAATATTTTAACGACAAAAACCTCTTATTAGGATCATTCTTCATTTTAATTCAATGACGACTTAAAATTTTGCATGCTTGATACAAGTGAAATATGTATGGCTACTTATTTATGAAACTTAACACCTCCTTTTGTGGATTTTTGTACCTACTTGAAATAGTTCTCTAGACTTTTTATTTAACTCTTTTATTCGACAACTAACGATTATATGAATAATAAATCGATTTTAAGTATGTAAATATACCCAAAAACAAGTGTATGTGTTTCTGTAAACAAGGTAAAAACGAGTATTACAAATGAACTGTAGAGGATTTGAAATTACCATTACAAAAAACATGTCAGGCAAGTTTTGTGCTCACAAAATTACAAAATCAAATGACATAATTTTGCTGCAAAGTAAATTTAAATTGACGCACGTAAATTTCAAATTATGTCTCATTAATCTTTTGTATCGAAAAATGTATTTTATTTTATCTGTTATAATAATATACAATGGTATACATTGTCTATTTATTAAAAGATATACCGATAGTTCAACACCAAAATTCATTCTCCCCCTTCTCCTCTTTTAAAAGTATTCCAATGTTCCGATCAGTAATTTCACTGCCAGTTTTACCTCCAAAAAATTTGAAAATCATAAAAGCGACACGCAACGTTATAAGCGAATAAAAATCCAGTTTGGAGGTCCTTAAAAGTCAGACACTCCGATAAAATTTCACCCGCCGTTTTGCCTCTCCCAAAATCTTAAATACCAAATACACTAAAATACGTCCATAAGTATTTAGGGTAGATAGAAATCCAATAAATAGTAATTAAACTACATTTAAAAATCCGATGCAAAATTTCTATCCCCTTTACCCTCTACAAATCTGAAACTCCTAAAACCAAACCTATAATAAAATAGAATACCATTTTTGAAGTTCAGACCTTTAAAAATCAGATAGTCCCTTAGAAAAATCCACCCTACGTTTCACCCTTCAAATTTGAAAATACAAAGACCTCGAAAAGTCATTATTTTATTTGAAGTACATAATTTATGTTTACTATCGGATGGATTTTGTTAAAAATTCTACGGTTTTATTTTTTTTTGTGCGAAATCCTGTTAGTTTTTTCTTTAAATCTAAAGTAGCCCAATGCCTTTAGAAATTATTTACAATGTTAGATTTTTAGATGTATATATTTTGAGTAAAGAAAATAATTTCTGTAGTTCATGTCTTTTACTTGTTTCGCAATTATTCATTTTGTTTGCTAAATTTATTTTAAAAATATGTTAATAATAAAATAATGCTAATTTCTAAATAATACATGAATTTTTAAAAACACTTTTCACATTTATTAATTCATTATTCTAGGCTGAATAATGCTAAACATGTTTTCGTATCTTCAAACAGTTACAACTTAAAAGCTAACAGCTTTTCAAAGCACCTACTTATGAATTTTTAAACGAGAATTTCCCGCATCACTTTGACCTTTGACATCAAAATGAGTGAGTGAAACGCCTTATGGTGAAATATAGCGACGTCCCTTTTACTCTTGGGCGAAATGAAGGATCAACTTGAGCTAAAGCCGGGTACTCACTTAGAGATGTAGCACGTAGTGTACGTGATACTGTATCAATCACTATGTATCAGATATGTCCATGATCACAACGTATCCAGCTGCTAGTATACTATGGGCTACTTCACGCTCGCGCTTTGTACTTTGTAAATTTTAATAGTCACCACTACGTTTATATCAGTGGACTTGGTAGGTAAGGATTCAATATTTACAAAAAATATAGTTTCGACTTTAATCTATCTACTTTACTTTTGTAAAAATTAATATAATAAAATATATAAATGCCGAAGCATCAGGGGGCAAACCGCACGGTTTGGGATACGGTCATCCATTGTGGGCGTGTAGATGGAGGGAAATTTAAATTAAATGACTGGCGAATAGTTTCAGAATCGATCACTATAATTTTTGACAAAATCATTTTAAATAAACAAAATAAAAATTCTAATAGGGAACACATTGATAAAATGTTATTATAACCACAGCACACATAAATAGTTACGGATTGCTAGAATAGATGTGCCTTCCTTCGCCGGTAGCGGAAACAAGAATGACCTTTCTAACTGTGTGCGTTGGCGCCACAATACTATTTTTTTTTAGTATTTCTTTAACGGCATTGGTTTTAGTATCATACTGCCTAATCATCAGTTAGTATAATTTCTTCTGTCTTGAAGATGATGAGATGATAAATGAGATGAAGATGAAAAGATGAACAATGAAAATGATGAATCTGCCTGTACATGCTAGTACGGTTACTGTAGGCTCTAGGAATTACTTGGGAGATGACGAAAAGCGCAACCCAAATCGTCGTATTTCACTTTCTCCACACTTGTACAGCACTACAGATATTTACTGGTTAAAACACTAGCATTTTACACATTAAAATCTGCTGATATATAAGAAAAGACAATAAAATAAGAAAATTCTTACTGGCACTTCCCGTTCCCGCCAAATAACATGAACATACTAACCTATTCGGTGTTACCAGCTTTCCATTTAAATACCCTTACAATTATTTTCTAAACTATAAAGTGTGTACGGAGGTTGTCTGAACTCGCGCCGTCATATATAATTTATTTTTTTATCTTATGATTAGAGTAGGGAAAATATAATATATTTGAGCGAGTTAAGTAAGTGAAAAGATACGTTCTTAAACATAAGGCTAATTTGCTTTTGCTTTGCCTTAAAATACTACTGTTCCGCTCTTTGCATAATAAATTTTGAAGAGTCTTGAATAAAAATTAAGGAGGCAGGCTTAGTGCTTATAAATTTTAATACCACGACAATGGTTTCGTTAACTACATCTGGTAACCCGATGGTTAAATGATATGCAGCTGGTAAATTAAAAAAAGAAACTAACACTACAAAAATATAGATATAATCTGATTATAATTTTTCGACTAATAAATGTATTTTTATATCTGACAATCTGGAAAGGAAGGGTATTTCTAAAAAGTTTTAAATTAACAAACCTTTTTTATAATGACCTTTATTGCTAGGTATTTAAAGCCTGAGATATCTGAAAATTATTACTATTTACCCCAGTTGCCGATTGTACGCACAGAATCCGCGATATCACGCACAATCTATTTATCAGGAGATCCAGTCACGATCGCTTCATTCTGTAATAACTTTCCCTTATCTTTTAAAACTGTTCTTGCTGCTCAAACTTTCCGTGGTTCGTGTTAGTCATTCCACCTCACAAAGTCAGTTTTACTAAGGTTGTTAGGCGTGTACGTACATATTGTGTCAGTGTGGGTAAGCTCAAGCTCGCTCAGAGAAGATACGCACACTAGAAAAACTGGAAACCACAACCATATAAGAGCGGACTTCGTGAAATAGATTGACTGAAGTTTTTAAGATGTGATGGTTTTTATAGGAGGTTGGATAACATTAAGGGTGTTCTCTTTGCCCCATAACAGCAACTCATGTTCAGTCGGATCAACTATGGCATATTTTACAATGTACAATGCAGGTATGCAATGAAGCACAGGCTTCGTGCCCAGTTTTATTCAAAGTCAAATTCAAAATGTTTTTATTCGAATAGACTTAAAATAAGCACTTTCAAATCGTATTTTTTTTTACTACCACCGGTTCGGAATGCTATTTCTACGGGGAAGAATCCGGCAAGAAACCTCCATTGTTGCTTTTTTCAATATTCAAATACAATATTTTCTACTACAACTTACAATTAATAAATAATAATTTCAGCTACACTCCCAACTGTCAATAAGGTAAACCTGTGCAGCTAATTAAATTAAATTAAGATATTGAGACATGCAACAAAATAAGTAGGCATTGAAAAGTAAGTAACAGACTTTAGATTTAGATTCAATTTTATTAAAGATACCTGCTACCAAGGCTGCAACAAAATTGCTGTCACAAACAAACTATGGTTTGGACGTGTCAGAATAATTAAGGGCCGATTTAGGAATCCTCAGATAAAAGTCAAATATAAATTCGGGTTCTCAATATGATGACATTAAAAGAGATTTACAACAAACGTATTCGTAGAAAACGATACATTTAAATCATTAAAACAAAATAAAGTAACTCAAAGTCAAAGTCAAAATATTTTTTATTCAAATAGACTTAAAATAAGTACTTTTAAATCGTCATCTTTTATACTACCACCGGTTCGAAACGCTATTTCTATGGGGAAGAATCCGGCGAGAAGCCCCCGTAGTTGCTTTTTTCAAAATAATTATATTATATATAATATATTTCAATAATAACTCGACTCATAACTTAATATCTTATCGAAATAAAATGTCAGATCCTTTAGGATTTACATGAGAAAAAGGTAAAACAAAACAGATGTACCTGCTTCAATAACTTAGAGAAAGCACTCCACTCAAATCTTCTCCTCGTTTCCTTTTCTGATTTCCAGATCTTTACATTAAACATCGACATCATAATTAAATGTTTAACAGCCTCCAAAATAATTTAACGACAATGGTGATATCATAAAGAGTTTCCGGGAACTAACGAAGTTACCAGAGGATTTAACTATCTCACAATTCACTATAAGTTTTTCAATTGACTTTTTCCAAGGAATAACTACTAGAACGAGAACTACGATTTTGATGATGCCCATTTCAACACAATGAAACAAACATCGCTTAGGCATAACATAGTCCTTGGGCAGGCAAAACTCCATTGTCTACTTACTGTTAGGTTGTTTAATTTTACCTACGTTTACGACTCATGTTTCTTATCCTTTCCTCCATTCTTACCATCTGGTTCTTCGAATTTTCTAACTCCATAGCTTTGACAGTTACTTACAAATATTAAATAATTAGGTATTAACAAATATATTAATATTTATGAGCTATCCAGCTTTAATTACGTATCTTTGTAAATTTTTATTTTGTATTTTTTCTACAAATTTTTAGGTTTGGATAATTAAAAAAATTACTAACTTAATAGTGGGAAAGTATATTAAAGTCTGAATCGTCGATAAAATATTTCTAAATTTCTATATAAAGTATTGTTTTACATGTTTACACCATCTGTTTTCGACTGAATAAGGGCTTATGCGGCGGTCAAAGAGACAAATAAAGTTATTCCTCAGAAAGACTACTTATTCATCGAAAAAAGACTGCCTGACGATAGAACAATAAATTTTTTTGCTATTTCTCGAATAAATACTATCTCATTGTTTATCTGAGGATGGAAAAATCTGCCTTTAACCATAATAATACTTATATTTTCACTTATTTGGCCTTGGATAAAAGGATTTAAATAATTGCATAATTTAAACGATAAATAACAAACACTGCTACACATAAAAACCTGAAGGGTCTAAAAAATACTTGGGTTCATCCCACAAAATCCTGCGCAATTCTGGAAGCAAACCCGGAATCTCAAGAATGAAGTGGCTTAGAGCCACGGAAGCCGCTCAAAACGAATAGAGTACAGCTTGCCAAAAAAAAAGGATGGCGCGGTGACACAGCAACCACATATTTCTCACCTGGCAATATCATTTTTTCTGTCAAACTCAGCAATGTCATTGGGTGATTACTGCCCAGTGTTGTACTTAAAGCGCCCTCGTATATTCCCTTGACTTTTTGCTATGAAGGAGATTTTACCTTTCAACTAGTACCTCGATCTTAAAAGTGGTTATTTTTTGGTTTCCTTATTTCTGAGCCACCGCTCTCCGACCGTCCATCCGTCCGAATGTCATCTAGCTATATCTCATGAACCGTAATGAAACTGTTGAATATTTCAGAGAATTCCTATTTTCTGTTACCGCTATAAGAACGAACAGGTACAAAAAAATTAAAGGGGACTCACATAAAAGTAATGGAATTTTTTGCTTGTTCTTGTTTCTTAAAAAAATCTAAAAACTACATATTGTTTAATCTAGTACGATTATACGGAACCATTCGTGTGCGAGTCCGACTCACACTTGACCGGTTATAATTAGGACAAACTCTCTTTTTTAATATTATATCTTTGTATGTCACCAGCATACTTGGTATTAATTAAATTTCACAATTACATCATAATTTACATGTTAAAACAGGATAACATTATTAATTACGGATAATTATACTTTGTATTTTACCTTTTTTATTTTGATATTTTTTTCTAATTTGGTCTTACCTAACTAAGACAAGTCATATAGGTAGGAATACGTCGATTTTATTTCGTTATGGATTTTTTATTAATGAGTTATTATTATTTATTCATGCAAGCGATCCCTACTTTGAAGTTCCGCCATCGAAACTTCGGGCCGACCGATTAACCGATCGAACATAAAATCAACGATAACACTGCTATAGAAATCAATGTATCGGTATCTTCGGAGTGAGGTTTTTGATGCAAAGTTTGCTCGGAATGAATGAATCTGGAATGGACTGACCCGAGCGAAAGATTTCGTAGTACATACGAATATTCGACCTATACTTCGTTTTTTCTCGTTTCGGAGTAGACGCCCAGGGCCGTTCGTTCGTTGGAAACATTTTGGAAAGGCCTTATGAATTTTATAGTTTGGACGTTTTGTTGCTAGTTGTCTGTTTAACGTAATTCAGCCTGGTAAAGGATGATGGCTGTTTTTCATACAAAACGTTACAGTCCTGTTGTCGTGCGTTGGTCTCCGCTCCGCGCGTTTTGTATGAAAATAAATAAGAAAAAAGGTTTTTAAGTCAAAAGGTTTTATTGAAATTAACGTCGTTCTTTGGAATTTGTTATTTATTTGTCGGATTTTTTTTCTAATCAAGCCCTTTAATTTGATACCCATATTGAGGGGGTTGTGAAAAAACATGTAGTCCGCCATTTTGTAGCGGCGGCCATCTTGGATATACAATGATATTGAATATACTATATTGTATTGTCATCAGAACTAAATATGTGTCAAAAATCTGGTCGACCGACATCAAACGTCTAAATCTAAAGAACTTTATGTCCAGCAGTGGACGTCTTACGGCTGATGATAAGGTGATGATGAGATGATTAATAAATTAAAAGCTTTTACCTGCAACTTTGTCCGCAATCGTATTCGTTTTATCGTGACAAACTGTAGCCCAGTTTTAAATATTGGTGTAAGAATTTTCTTAATCGGATTAGGAATTGTATACATAAATATAAACTGACGCCGTGATTAATCCCTCGAGAGGTGTAGGCAGAGGTGTCAAACACCGTATTTCGCATGTTTATGTTGAGCCCCAGCGTGACCGGTTGCGAATCTGTCGTACTATCCGGGTACAATGAGGAATTTGGCAGTTACAATATACGGCAACCTGAGACTCGAACCCTCGACATGTTGGGTCGGTCCATCGGTTAACCAATGCACGTAACAAACTGAGCTACCACGTTATACGGGTCCTCCAAATTATATACAATATTTTTATATATATTTAAACTTTTTATATATTTATAAATATATCATACATAGCTAACCCAACTAGTAGGTTTTATTTTTTATCTAAAACTTTTGATAGTATAAGTTTCTATGTTTGGATGTTTGGTACTCAATAACGTAAAAACGGCTTAAGGGATTTGGATGAAATTTGGCATACAGATAGTTTATCACCATGATACACAGCCCTTACTTACTTATTTTTCATCAGGAAAAAATTTTGCTGAAAAAAAAGAAATCTGTGCAGAAGAAGTTGCGGGCGTAATCTAGCTATTTAATCTTTTATTTTAAAAAAATTTATCAAGAAAGAATAATATTTAATCTGAGTTTTATCTGTATGCATGAAATTTGTTAATAAATAATTCCCACAGTTTTCAAGCGAGGATTCAGGTTTAATCCCGAACGGGGATTCAAGTTTCGAATTTTACCAACACTTTTCAGTTTGTTACCGCTAAAAATGTTCCCGTAAAAACTAATAAAATTTGAAATTTGAAATGAACTTGAAATACCTACATGTTTATTTCAAATTTCAATGTATTTTTTCAGTCAAAAGCAGTAGATTGGACTTGGCTGTTGTAATTATATTGAATTATTATACCTTTTAAACAAATTGGCACATTTATGAGCACTGAGCAAGTTAGGTTTATATAATATTTATAATTATTTAATGTTATGATTTGTTAAATAAAATTAAACAAATGATTTAATAATAATTTACATGTGACGTAAAACATTATTTCAATAGCATCAGATCTTTTCAATTATAAAACTGCAGATTTATTCCGGGACTTTTTCCGTAAAATACCATCACATCACTACAAATTTAAGCTTGGATTTAATGGAACTTACTAACTAAAAGTTTAACTTTAATCGTCTGTTGCTCATCCGTGATTACGTTGTTAAACCCGGCTCGGGGATTACTGCATCTGTAAAGTACTTGCATGATTGAAAGAGCTCAATATTAAATCCCTTGTAATTAATAGACGGGATTAATATCGTATAAAACATGTTGTGTACAACACTAAAAAAAATCATTAATTATGGAAAAATAAAATACAATTTAAGGAGAAAAACCTTGCCACATCGAATACCTACAAAAATATTAAAAACGGCTATCATTTGTCAAATTTTCCTGTTAGTAAGATGTTAGTAATTTACAATAAAGCGTCAACGCATACCTGCCATGCAGGAGTAAAAATGTTATTGGGACGTAATATTATTAATTTAAATTGCAATCTAACAAATTACGTATCTATAATATTATAATTAGACTATAAAATTATTAGGGGTTTGTACTTTTATCACAGTGTTATTAAAAGATATGCGAAATTTAGTCTCCCAGTTTATATGAAGGGACACAGTTGAACATTGTATGCATGTGAAATAAAACGAAAAAATACAAATAAACCATTTAAGTTTAGAAGTTTGCTTTAGGAATTGTATATATTAGTTGTGTATTATTTTTCCAGGAAAAATAAAACAATTTTTTTATTTTTTAAGACGTCTGAACGAAAGCTATTTGATAACAGTAAAACCTTCAAAGCAAAGAAATCTTAAAAGCTCGCTACAAATTTTTCCTTACAATGAAACAATTGTATTAATTAGTATCACTACAATCGTAAAGTTACCGCTAAGAATAGCTAGTACTTCTTAATCATAACAGATTTTCTCGTAAAATGAAGATTTTTAATCCTACTAAGTATTTCTATCTCCTGACCATGAAATACAATTCAATATAATATTGCTTTTGTGACTAATAAAAATTTCAAAAGAATTTCAACCCTACGTGGGTAGAAAAGGAGTTAAAAGATAGGTAAAAATGGTGAACGAAGCTGCAAGCGGAAGCTATTGTTTAATTAATTTTACATGACCTCACAAAACATTTGTAAAGCAACTCTGGCAAAAGGAACGTATTTTTTTCATTTTCAATCTTATATTTGTTCTATTCAAGGTATAAATGTTTCATAAAAATCTCTATTTATCTGTTAACTCATGCGCATATACTTATTTTTTATTTTATTTTTAAGTCCAAGTAGGTACCCATGCGAATTGCTTGAACAGTACAAATTAACCCCACCTTGACAATGAGTTTAAACTCGCAAAGTATCCGACGATAGAATAATTAAATGTATTTCTTCAAAGAATGAATTTAAATTTAAGGATTCTAAGGAGTAAAGGGCCCGAAAAAGGTCAGTTATTTACGTTATACAGTCCCATTTTTAATCAAAGCGTTATTTTGTTAAATATCCACGTAAATTTGACTACGGTTCAAACGTTTTTATGACAGCCTGTGATTCAATTTAGTTAATTAAATTGTAATTAGTTTTATATTAATCTCAAATCTGACAGATGATATTTATTAGTTTCAAAGTCAAAATGTTTTTGGTTCGAATAGACTTAAAATAAGCATTTTTTTTCTACCACACCGGTTCGGAATGCTATTTCTACGGGGATGAATCCGGCAAGAAACCTTCGTAGTTAAGTATTTTAAATAGCTTAAGGGTGGGCCATATTGAGTGTGTATTGAGTATCATTTTGTTAAAAACCTTAAAAAACATGTTTTTTTAAGCTAGCTAGAGAGCTACCTTAAAAACATGCTAGCTAGCTAGCTAGCTCTCTTATCTTTTTTACCGAAATCTAGTGAACTGTTTCACGGCAGAAATAGAAAGAACGTTGCTACTAATACACGCGGTTTCACATATTTGCACAAAAAAAGCTTTACAGTAAAAAGAGGCAAAATTACAAAGAATTTAACACCAAGCACACTTACACTCACTCATTTATTGCTAAGTAATTTTTACCTGAAAAACCTAAGCCTCATCTTTAGATATGGAAAAAGGTTGTAGGCGCTTCCCACGTAAGGGATTATTTTCAGTAAGCTTTTGATGGAATTGAGGTCAAATGCCTTCTTATGAAATGTCTGCTGTAGAAAAATTTCTAAACTGCAGATTGTTAAACGGTTTTAACAAGATCGCCAATACATTCCTTATACACCTGTGTAATCGAAAGCAATCGAAGGTAAAACTCATGGTAAGCACTATGAGTTTTACCTTCGATTGCCGCTTGCAACTGCAGTTACAAATTTGTCTTTGTAAAGCGCCTCTAACGGATTGACAAGGAAATAAAATTGCTTATACAAAATCACCGCAGTAATCTATGTTACCTAACGTGTAGAAAAGGTACGAATATACGGTAGACACACTTGTATCGCAAACGTCTATAGACTACGGTAACTGCTGACTATAGGTGGACCGGGAGCTTATTTCCAACTATAGTGATATAAAATGTATGTTATAGTTGATCGTTGTTAAGGTTCCGTAGCCATAGTGCCAATGAGGTTACTAAGCCTTCGCTGATCATCCATTTGTCGATGGATAGTATGATTATCATGAACCGTTATAGACTGATAGTTAAAATTTTGGCTCATTCACATTAGATCAAGTGAATCGTTCAACTGTTGAACTAGTAAGACTTTTTCCCGTCCGTAAGAAGTACCCGTAACCGTCGTGTGTGTATGAGAAGATGTATGGATGTGGAGGAAGCGTGAGATATGTAAGGATCGTTACGTATGGCGAACCATTGTCTCTGCCTACCCCTTTGAGGTTTACGAAGGCGAGAGTATGTGTGTGTCAACTATTAAAAACTTACTTAGACAGTAGAACTAATGCAACTATTCACTTGCACGCTTATAGTTCAACGGTTTAGTCAGTTTTCATTATTTATTGCCGTGCTTTAACTTTATTAATATATTTTATTAGAGAATAAAATCAATAGCTCTTAAAGATAATATAAAAGTACTTTTGGTTAAAACTGACAGCCAATAATGGATTTACATTATATTCATCTATCATAATTTAATATATTTACGTCAATAAAGTATTTAAGTACAATATTATATATATTTTTGTAATTCAATATAAAGATATTATTATTTGATCCTATGTACCTTTTTGTAGATCTATAAACGAGAAACATTGTTTTGTTATATCTCAAACGGATCAGGCAGCGTTTTCGATTTAATATCCCAGACGGCTGGATTTTTTCGACATCTTCAATAATCATCGCCATATTTCAATCAATTTACAAAAATCTTTAATTAATTATACTCCTTTACCTTCCTTGATAGATAAAAACACACAGTTAAACTAGTTGAAACGAGACGAAATTTTAATTGCCATTATAAATAAATTTTAATCAAACAAAAAACGTTATTTTTTGGCTCAGCCTTGAAAATAGCTGTATCTCCGAATAATTATACGGAACCCTTTGTGTGCGATTCCGACTCTCACTTAGTCGGGATACTATTATTGTTTTTCAATAACTTAACGAAAAATATCCTCTACCTTACAATGAAGGCTCCCAAAAGTTGTTTCATGAGAACAGATCTTGTGAATATAATTTTTAAATTAAAGTCACGCCTTTCTGATTCCATTAAACCTACATTATTACGCATGAGAAAATACAAAAGTGCTCGCTAGTAAATCAATTTGATATAAATCAGATATTTTCGTGCCGGAAATTTTTGTCATACCTTTTCATTCCTGTGGACTGAATTTCGCGAATGTCAAAATGAATACAACAGAAAATTCATCTAAAAAAACATTACGTACTACCTACACTCGACTCAAATTAGATTACAATATTCACTTTCTTTTCTACCTGAATAATAAATGATGGGTCCAGTAAGTTACAAATATTTTTTCCGTCAAACAAGGTGTGTAGATGTGCCTACTATTTTGGGCCAAATTTTTTTACCCTAAACTAAGCCTCAATCTACTCGTCAATCAATCATCAATCTACTCGTACTCTTGATACATAATTATTATATAATTTTTAATTATGACCTGTATTTGATCAAAATTTTGCATGCTTATGTAAAGCGAAATATGAATGAACTTTTTAAACATATCTAATGACCTTAATTCTAGCTCATAAATTTCACATCATTACATTGCATCAACTATACGAGTATATACCTTAATAAATACAATTAGTATCATGTTGCGTTCATAAATTCTTAGCCCAATTATTTATTTACCTATTATTAACCATTGATATAAGTAAATCGATAAATACATTTAAAAAATTCCCAAAGTAAAATTCATTTATGAAAAACTAACACGACATCCATGTTGAATTTACAAATTTTCTGTTGGTATTTTTAGGAGCGATTTAAAATATTTACGCCTGAATAGAATATTCTACTCTTTGGAAGCGTAGGCGTGAATAGGCCAAGCCTACGCGTTCACTTCTACGGTGAGGATATTTCGTGCACAATTTATTGTTATTTGTGTTGCATTAAGCCCGGCGTCCACCGTCGACATTGCATAGCGTAGCATAATAATATCTTGGGACAAATCACACACATTGTCTTAGCCCTAAACTAAGCTAAGTGCTTGCACTATATACAAAGCAACGATATACATAGACAAAAACATACTTAAATAGGTAGGAAACCACCATGACCTCAGATCAAATATTCGTGTTTAGAAGACAAATAACCTGAGACTTGCCGTGTCACAGTCAACGGTTTAAACCGCTGCGCCACAAAGAAATTTTAAACTACATTTTAATATAATCTTAATACGGACGATTCTTTATACGCTTACCAAAGTATCTCATTGCATGCTACAGCACGTCGCCACGTGCTACGAAACGCCATTAAATATATTATGGAACCTTGTATAGTGGTAGGAATGTCAGCGGTAAACAATTTGAAACAAGGTTCAATTTTCAACGACGACACACGTTTTGTTGTTATACATGTAGCGTACTTTTGTTATTATTATTAATAATATTTTAAACGCTCATTTGTATTTGCTGTCATTTAAGTAATTGTTGTTAATATTAATATATTTTATGTACATTTTATAAATATATACAATAGATAATAATTACACTTAAGATTATAAAATATTAAATAAATCAAAATTGTTATTAAAATAAAAAGTCAAATGAATTGTAAAAATATTAAATGTCTAGGGACATTCCGATTTTTATTATATATAGCGATGCGCGTGAGATGACAGACCGGTCGGTGGCTGAACCCGCGCGCCCGCACACCTCACCAGCGACGCCGGGCCGGTCAGCGAGCGACCACTCGCCCGCAATGTGGAAACATCTAGCCGGCGCGAACACACGTTTCATTGCATTTGCTTATCATTCCGTCATCTCGCACTTATCACCAACTTGCTTTAATCTTTAATTCTTCCGCTTTTGTCATTTGCTAGTTCTTATTCATCTCGCTTAATTCATGCTGTAATTACCACTCCTTCATACATTAAATCAGCGGGTGATTAAATCTATGTGGATCGTTTTATTTATTTCATCAACCACATCCATACCCCCGCTATATACGTTCTGAAATAAGAGAACGCCAACATCGGGTTTCCTTTATAAAGTCGAGATGGTAAGAGATGCTCAAGCATGCTATGGCGTCCCTTAGCATTACGAATGTGCTATGCTATGTCTGCAGAAGTGGAGTATAAGAAACACTGAAGTTCTTAACACTTATACAACCACTTACTTCATCTAACGAATATTAATTTTATGCATTCAAACCAAAAGGGATATGCTTCAATGATCAGATAATTTCAACATCCTTACATAAACAAGGAGAGATATATTTCCACTCTATGCTATGACGGCGGTAAGCGGCGGGCTTGACGGCGCGTTCACACTAGCGCGGTTATTTTCCGTTTCACACTGGAGTGAATGCGCTCTAAATTAGCCTCTGGAACATAGTTTCTAGTTTAATCCATATAATGTATGAAGTCAATTTAAATACTAAAAGATGATTTCACTTGCAAGGACGCAATATTTACTGAACACAGCATCCTACTCAAAATAAAACGTAAACTCACACCGTATTTGATCCCTCGAGAGGGGTAGGCAGAGGTGTTAAACACCGGATTTCTTAAGTTGATGTTTAGTCCCAGTGTGACAGGTTGCGAATCTGTCGCCACTATCCGGGCACATTGAGGAATATAGTAGCTACAACTTACGGCAATCTAAGACTCGAACCCTCGACCTGTGGAGTCGATTGGTTAACCAAGGCACTTAACAAACTTCTCCTGATCCTACTCCAAATTTTTTCCTGGTCTGTTTGCATCCAGTCTTCCGTCTTCCGTCCACCTCGTGGGGGCAGTCCAACACTTACCGGCCCGTGGTTGTCACTCCAGAACTTATCTTCCCCAATACTCATATGTTTTAATTCCATATGTCAAGACCATTACCACTTTAGTTTGCTTATCCTTTTCTACCTTGTTAAAAAGATCTTCCAAATCAATTAAATTCGCTTAAAAAGTTGCCAATTAAAAATCTGTTTGTTAACCAATACTATAACAATAACTAACGAGAAATACCGATTCTTATACAGGACAAACTTATACCACTGACAGGATGGTTAGCAAAGCATTGTATATATATGGATATATATTTTATTTATACATAGGTTTAAGGAACAGGCAAGCAAAATTTAACTCTATTCGGTCTCTTTATAATGTCGTAATTAGTATTTTAAAATAGCTGAAGAAATAATAGAGAAAGTTAACTTTTTATTAAAAATCGTTAATATTAGAAATAAATACCTATTTAAAATGGAATCGTTTTAAAAAGCTTCTCGTTAATCTATTTTAAGAAACACTCAAGTTTAATCTTGTTAATGAATTGAGAGGTTAGTTTTACAAAATCGTTGCTAATTATAATCCTCCTTACTAAGAACTAAATTTAGATAAACGAAAATTTTGCAAGGAAAGAATTAAAATCAACTAAGAGTCTATTTGAGAAAGAAAATCATTTGTTCCTTACCAACGTAGCTTGTCTTTGTTTCGTCTTAGTAAAACAGGTAAATAACAAAACATTGCCTTCACCAAGCCTTTTCGTCTATCTATTAGAGAAGTAAATAAGAAGATCTCAGTACTTTTACTTATATACGTATAAAAATACGTTTTTACTATTGAAACTCACGGTTTTTGTTATTCTAAAATGCCGGTACACGGTAAATTCGTAGCTGAAAAAAGCGTAGCGCATCCGTAGTACCGCTACGGATGGCCGTAGCCTACTGAGGGATATTTAGAACATTCAAGGATATTATACCATAAATTTCTTACTGAATCCAAATCAATTTACTTTGTTTATTAAGTAAATAACTACATGAAGAACTACATTAAATATTGGTTTCGTGTGCAATAAAATTGTTGTGAAAACCTGCAGAGACTGATAACGCCATCTGTGAGTGGCTAAAGGAATTAATCACAGAGAAAAAGTTTTAATAAAATTGAGTTTTCAACCAAATAATGCATAGCTTTTTTAAGTTATTGTAGTGTTTTACTTTATATTCAAGTGATGGACATTTTTATTGTATGGCATCGTTCCTTTTCATAACATTTCAAATTCCATAATAATAATCGTTTATTTGTTTGATTTAAGTGTTTGATACAGGTTTTATTTCTAATTTAATTATTGTCTCCACAAAAATCTGCCCTTTTGGCGTACAAATATTAGATTGTCAAATATTAAATAATACAAATACATTTTTAAAATTACTACAATTAAATAATGATGTCAAACTTAAAAAAACTAAATACAAATCATTCATTTTTTAAAATTAAAATATTGCTGTATGTCATAAAAACATTGCTGTAGTAGCCATTTATTAAGTTTTATTTTTAATTGGTTCAATGGGATATCTCTTAATTCCTTAGGCAACGCATTAAAAATTCTGACACACATTCCATAAACATTATTTTTAAAAGCATATTCGCTTTTGGAAGGGTTAACAAGTGTTTATGCCTGGTAGTCCCCTTTATCCAATCTGAATGTTTGAGAAATAGGTCCTTATTATTCCTAACAAAAATACAAATTTCCCTAATATACATACATGGGAGTGGGAGAACGCCAAGTCTCTGAAACAGGGGCTTACAACTTTCTAGAAAATGGACCCTACATATTGCCCTGATGCACTTTTTTTGTATCTTAAACGCTCTTACCATATCTACCGAGTTTCCCCACAGTATAATTCCATAGGAAAGTATTGAAGATACATATCCATGGTAAGCAGTGAGAGCTGCTTCCTCAGACACTGTCTCTGTTAATTTTCTTAGAGCATAAACGAAACGGTCTAATTTATCACATATACATTGAACATGATCTTTCCAATTACAATGTTTACCTACGATAATTCCTAGAAATTTTGTACTATTCAGTTCATCAATTTTATTGTTATTGTTACATATATTATTAACAGCTTTGTATCTTAGCTTATTCTAGCATTCATAAGTTATTTCGACAGCCAGCAAAAATTGGTTGTAAATTGTATCTAATTGAAGAGACCTTTGTCCACGGTGACATATTTCAACTGATGATGGTGATTAACAATATTTATTGATTTACTGGTAGTATATGTGCGAGATCGTCTGGGTACGAGTTTTAGTTCTAAGGATTGGTGAGCCAGTGTAATTACCGGCAGGAAAGGTATAACATTTTTACCTATACACGGGCAACACATGGGCGGTGCTCTTGGCATTCAACAACATCAGGGGCATCGTCGTGTCAATAGGCGGCGGTATCACTTTCCATCAGATGAACGGTTTGCTTGTTTGCCCATGATATTGTATAAAAATCCACTTCTCAAATAAGTTAAATTCGGATTGACAGTTGGTTTTTCTTTTTAAACATTTTTCCAATAAAGTAATATCCGGTTTGAAACTCAACACAAACTTTGGTTTGTATTTACAACATGAGACCTATTTAGGAAGCTGTATTGGTGACGTCGTTTGCCCAAGTTTGTGTGATCTTGCCAAGTTGCCTCTCGAAGGTATAGCAAGTTTGTTAGCAGTTGATAAGCTTCGATCTCAAAGGAGTAACTATCAGAAAGTCTCTATAAGTACGTGTACAGTTAATCTATACGAATAAATAAAATTAGTCTGTTTTGTAATGTCAAAATAACATTGGCGGCGCTCTTGGCGTTCCAGACATCAAGGACATCAATAGGTGGTATCACTTTCCATAAGTAAACAGTCTGGTTGTTTGCCACTGATGTTAAATCAATACGCGTTGTACTGTTAGCATAATATGAAACCAGGTATACAGGCATGACGAGTAACAAAAAAGTATTTTTTTATTTATTTTCGTCGGTCCATCTGTTTCTGCTAAATTCCTAAACAGCTGAACTGATTTTGACGGGACTTGGAGATAGTTAATGTTTCAGTAGTAACGTACGCAACTTTTATAGTAGTCAAAAAAATATGTCTTTATTTACTTTAAAACATTCAACATAAAGTATTTTATCGTGGACCCTGCACTAGGCGAGCCTGTATCGCAGGCGTCCAATTTAATACGCTATGAATTATAATATACAGTACACAAAACAATATAAGATACAATAACAGAATAAATCTAGATGGATAAATTAAATAGGTATTATGACAAAACATGAAAATATGAATTAATGGGTTAATTAATGGACGGGAAATTAAATTTATGAGTGTGGGTGGGTGGAAGTATGTGTGTGGGTGTGTGAAGTAAGTTTTAGCTCATTGGTTTCATAAACTGCTCGGACTGGATATAGGAAAGGGTTGAAAGGTAATCTTTAATTGTATTTTTCGCCTGTCTTACGGTATTGTATTTGATGTCACATGACTTAGCCATTCTGTTATATAAAAGTGGAAAGAAATATTATAAGAAATAACAAGGTTCTTGCGAAAACAATTACACAATTCATCAATTATTATTACTATTACACAATTGTGATTAATAATAATAATGATTAATTCAACATCTCAACGGTTAAACGGAATGAAATTTTGAATGAAGGTTGCTCATAGGAATAAACGATTTCTTGTATGGACATTTGGAGTATGGAAAAAGTATGAAATGAAAACCTTTATGTCAGATTTAAGTTCTATTTTGGGTAATTGCTATATCTGTATAGTAAAATTTATGTCGAAGTTGAATGTGTAAAGCTGCATAAAACTTGACTGTACTATTTTTATCTCATGGGGGCAGCTGCCCCCTGTCTTGGAGACGCCAGTTGGCCATACACCAAATTTCAAAACTAACAGAATATTTTACCAATCTGTATTTATTTATCGAAACCAAATTTCTGCTGAATTTATCGAAAAAATTCACTCCTCTAAAACAAAACGCTTAATTCCATCGCTTGTTTTATATATAACGCAGGTTTTAAGCTGAATCAAGAATAAAATGGCCGCCGGTCAGCAAAGCCGAAAATAATGGTAGAATTCACGAAACCTCCCAGGTACAACAAAGAACGTCGTTAGTGGCCCGAAACTACTCTGTGTCAATTTCCCGCTATTTTTAAACGTCATATTCGACATTTCGCTACCAACTTCTAAAGAAGAAACATTTCGCGTAATATTTGAAAAGGTTGATCAAATACGAAGTTCTCAAGTCAAACAATTAAAAGAATTATAAAATAAATTTAAAAAATTAGTGGATCATTAAGTTAAATAACTTCTCGATCAAAAAATTACGTATGAATGTAACGTTTATAGCTTTTTTTTCCGCGTTTCTTTTCTATAATGTTTTGTTTTCAAGATTTAAAGAAAAACCTCTAAGTTAGTAGGTATTTTCTAAGCTGCTATTATTAGTTTATAACATTAATGCGAAATTTGCTTACCACTAATGACTAAGGCGAACAATGTGCCAAAGCTTATCAGCTGTGGCCGGCCGACCTGCCGAGCCCTATCATTATCGGACGATCACAAAGAGCAATCCTATACTGCTATATAGATGAGCCGTTTCTATTACATAGCACTATTACAGACTTTCCATATGACGAAGACCGTTTGGCTTTAGTTGTGATTAAACTTGTATTTACTAATTTTTACTTATCTCCTTAAGAACTGCTTTTATAGTGTGAAGGATTATCTGAATTCACAAGGCTTTAAAGACATAATAAAATGAAAATTGCTAGATTTATTTTAATTGACATAGATCAACAATATATATAAGACCTAAACTGTACTCATGTTTCAGCGAAAAAATGATTCATTATTATTATACATGTTGTTCTAGTGTGAGTCTCGTCTGTGTGCGAACTCGGGGTTACCCACACTGAAACTGTGCATGTACGAATACGACTGGCGAAACTAACAACAAACATATCCTATCTGTCTTCGTGAGATGGGATGACTGTACCTACGTCCACTTTGTCTTTCCGAGGAATTCAGCTATCGATTCGATGAAGATAACGTTTTGTAATCGCTTCCTTATTTATTTCCTTAGATTAAAGCTTAGCTTAGAATTCGTTAACTAAAACTAGTGGAATTTAAATTGTTAATTGATAAAGTTGATACTTACGAATGACAGTTTGCTTTAATTTTTTAACAGGAGTCTTCGAAAAGGTGCTTTACAAAATGTCGACGTGTGTTTTACTCTTCATAATGCTTACTGCAAAGGAGTGGTATTCTTTGCCAGCTGAAGTATTCCCTCATCAATGTATCCTGAGTATCTTTAAGACAAGAGTGAATCGGCTTTTCCTGGGTGTTTAACTGTGACGTCAATTCACATTTACATGGTGTAAATGGTGAAGACACCACCGCCGCATAACAACAGGCGGGACGTGGGTCAAAATTAAATGGTTTTGGTTTTAAATTAAAAATTGTATCATCAATTGTTTAATGACGTAGTATTAATTGTTCAAACAAACTGTCACATTGTCAATATGGAGTTTAGGATAACTATCTTAACTATCAACCACACAAGGCGTGCTAACTTTGCGATAACACGCTCAGCTCAACTATTAATGTTCTTGCGGTTAACATTGTCGCTAGATGTCTACTGAACCATTCGAATCTCATGAATCAAAGTGTTGAATTTTTTTAGTTCTATTTCTCGACACTAACAATTAAACTTGTCAGATCGTATCTCGTAATTTACCGCTTTGTACAGTCGTGTTTAGAAATTATTATAAGTACTGATCGTAGTTGTGATCAATAATATATATCATGTTCACGATCAATTACCCAACTAATAGGTATCATAATATCAAATCGATACAGAAAATTTACAAGGTACACAGTTGATTAAATTAATGAATTATCAATGAATGGTATAATAAGATTAGTAATTATAAAGGCCCAGCTAATAAAGGCTCATAGTTAGAAAAAATCATGCAGTTCAATTTTTATCTGGCCAGAGGTTATATACCCAGTGGTTAACAGTGAGTTTGACCATAATAAGTTTAACGATGACAATGTCAAACGAGACTTACGTCAAATCTCCGGTTATCCTAAAATGCTTTGCACCATTTTAGTAGTTAAAATTACATCACAAAATAAATTTAACGGTGAGTTGCACCACATAACTTTAACGATAACAAATAGGCCCGTTTCTTTAACAATACGTACTTTAACAATAACATTACCAGTTAATAATAAATAAACTACATCACGACACAAACATTGACTCAGCTCTGTAGAAAATATCGTAAGAACTTTTGTCACAGGAGCTACTCAACGATATGGTATATACTACTTAAATAAGAATACTATATCCAAGACCAGTTGTTTCGATGCAACTCAACCTACGTTAAAAAGGTACAGTCGGAAAGACTGAGGACTTCTTCCATCCCTCTCTATCAGCTGTCATTTCGTCACTTCCATCCCTCTCTGTCAGCTGTCATCTCGACAATCTTATTTATTACCTAGATCTTGTGAAAACGAAGGGAAACTTCCGTGCCTTTAAAAAGTTTTGTCACCAATATTACTGGTGTAAGATTTAGGTTAGTATCTAATTTATCCCCGGTTAGTTAGTGGCATACCGTGGTGTTTAGACGGTCAGGCGTCTCCTGACTGACTCCCCTTTAGATTTTTGGGCCTCTGGGCCATTTCAATTGCTGTCTCCGCTTAGCTGGGAGGGAAGTCTGAAACCGCTATCTTGTTACCCAAGACAGCCGGTAGGGTATCCGGGCACAACCTGTGCATCATTGCACAGCTGCATTATTCGGTGATTATTTGATCAAAGGACGCCACTGTTGATCCTTATAAACAGGAGTTGCAATGGTGGGACAGAATGGCGGGTGTGCCCCGAAAAAAAAAGCATCTCGACACTCACATTCTTCAGCTTTACACACCTTGTTTTAAACTTTAAAGAAACTAACGGAAAAGGTCAACGTAGCCTTTCAAATGAAAATAGGATTCTATTTTCTATTTTCATTTGAAAGGCTACGAAGTTCTCAAAGCGAATAAATGAATTGTTAAATGATAGAAATAGAATCTTCACAAATGTTTTAATGTAACTGGATAAAGTAAAATAATAATAATAAATTGTAAATAGTAAACTGATGACTTGCTTCTTCCTTGAAATCGACTGTTATTACTAATTGTTAGAATTAATAATTTTTATAAATTAGGTCGGAAAAAGATTTTTCGTTTTATATTAATTTCATTTCGAGCTGTTGAAATATAAAAGGCGTATATAATGTGTAATGTCAGATTTTCTGACGTAATTTATCTTTTTTTCTGCTTTAAAGTCTGATTTCCTTCTTAAATCATTTTACTATTTATGCAGTGTTACCTTTATTGATTTGTTCTCTTAGAATACAAAGCATAACTCAAATAATACCATTAAAGTACTTGTCTAACAATTACTGGTCAATACAAAAGACAATTTTGTAAAGTTAAAAACCTAAATTTCGGAATATAAAAATTAAAAGCTTTTTGTCCTGTTGTTACTTTTATAAATTGTATTTTTCTATTATTCGTATACGCTTCAGTTTTTATTGAATTATTGTCTATTGTTTGTTATTATTGTAGTCCATTATTATTATTTTATTTTTGAATTGATGGCTTATTTTACATCTGTAAAGTCATATAAACTACACATAATTGTTGAATAATTTACATGTTATAATTTTGAACATGTATCTATGATAATATTATAATTTTATTAAAAATAAATAAATTCAATCGGAAGGGAACGAAAGGATTTCGTATCGACTGGAATTTAATAAGTTACCAATTTGAGATCTGTCTTGGAACTCTATAATTTGAAATATCCGATATGAATTCAATGAAAATAATAAAAAATAACGAACACGCAACCAGTGCTACAAATGAAGCAAGACAAGAATAACATCTTGGTTTCCTTTAGTTTTTGATAGTGCATTTTTATCACACATAGGTTCTGTTAAAAATCTAAATTACGCATTCTATTCGGAGAAAACCGGGTGAAATATAGAAAAACAAATACTGAACAACATTTTTGTAAAATGTATTATATTATATTAATGATATGACTTAATATTGGGATCTAAATTGGCGTTTGCTTGTATTTTGACGAATCACTTTTCTAATTTAACCACGACCTTTGGTTAGTGTCAAAATGGCGGGTGTAAAATAGCGAATTAATCAGTGCCTGTTACTAACATAATGTGAAATTTAAACATATTATTTCGTTCCTAGCGATAAAATATTTGTTCCTTCTTTAGAACAGTATTAAGGTACACCTGGAATTTTTACGTGCTTTGACAGCTCGTGTTATAATATTTTAACCATATTCCATAATATTTTAACTAACTATGACAAAGATAATAATAGAGAAAATAAAATATCATGGAACATCCGCCGTCTTGACGTAAATGTGGTGGGTGTGCCTTAAATTCGAAATAATATTGTTCTGAAGTATGTTCAAACATTTTATATCTGCTACAAAATTGTGTATTTAAAGTCCATCTTTATAGTAATAGATGCAAATTAATTTGCTATTAGCGTAGCAAATTAACCGCTATTTTCACTCTCAAGACCTTGGACACACTTTATGGTAAATATTATATTATTGGATATTACTATATATATTTTATCATTGGATACACTACTTTGCCACAGTCTTTTACGGAAAAAGCATGAAATCTCCTATTACTTAACAAGAATTTACTAAAAATATATATATTAAATATGGCCCCCAAAATTGATAATAAATTACCTGAACTACCAATCCACCATTAAATCAATTCAAATTTAGACTTAGAACATTATTCATTAATAAGTCCTATTTATATTAGAAGACATTCTGACCAATCCATCAACGCAAATGAATATTTCATATCTCTCTTAATAGAGCAGGACTCGGACAACCTAATTTTATCATACTATAAAAAGGTTTACTATTACTATTTGAAAAACGGTTACCTTTTATTTATTTTTAACTGGACTACTAGCAGTATTGAGTGGTCAACACAATCAAAAGCCTTAGAAAGATCACAAAACACTCCAATAGTATCCTGTGACACCTCCCAGACTCCAAAAATAGTCCGTACTAGATTAAACTTAGAATCAGACGTCGATCTGCCCCTGGTAAACCCAAACTGTTGACGATGTAGAATCCCATTCAAGCTATAGTAAAATGACAACTGATTCGGCACGAGTTTTTCAAATTGTATACTTATAGCTGGTAGAACAGAAATTGTTCCATAATTATATGGCTGTTCTTGGCAACCCGCCTTAAATATTAAATCGAAATTACTTTGTAAAAGCGACGTTGGTAATTTGCCTTTATCGATACTATTATTGAATATTTGAGATAATATAGGGGCAATTACATTTATTGTTAGGCTAATAGCTTTAACCGAGGGCCCCAAAAGTCTTCAAAAATAGTATAAATATTTTTAAATACTTTAACAATGTCCCCTTCAGATGTCTGTTCAAATTTAAATTTTGTAGACGGTTTTAACATAATTTCTAAGACTGGCTTCAGCCGTAGAAACATCGTGATGAAAGGCATGTACTGAGTTCAAACGGTATATGAGATTTTTTTTTTTTAATGTGAGCATTTTTTCTCCTTGTTACTAGTTTTGCTTTAACCAACCATTTATTACTTATTCAGGAGGACATACGTTAATTATGTAATTATGTAGACACACATTATAATTATGCGAAATTCTTAAATAAAAGAATTTTTTACACATTTAAATAAGCCTTTTCATTCTCGTCATCAGGCAATAATTCAACAGGATGTTTCTTAATTTTTCTGCAGCTACAACATTATCATATTTTCTGCCACATTTATCTATAGCGATCAATATACTTTTATCATTTATATGGACTAAATACTTAGATACAAGCTTACCACCAATCAAATATCTTTTTTTTTTCATTTATTTAGGCTTACCAACTAAGATTACACTTTAGCACAGTTTAGCTATTGGTGTAATGAAAAAATAAATATGTATAAAATTAAAATACAGTTAGGCACCACATAATTTTATATTTAGATATGTATAAAGGGATTTTTAGTAAATAACACTGCTAGTTACAAGAATTTAAATGTTTTAGCAAGAGGGATCTAAATTTTGAAAAATTATTACAAACAATACCAATATCTAGAGAACTAAGAATAGAATTATAATTATTTATCAGTGTACAGATTGGGGAGTGGGCACTATACTTATCAGTGCCTAGCTTGCTGACCAGAGGCTTATAGTTACAAAGGCGAGCGGAGGGTCTTGGCACATTGATACTTATATGAGCTAAGAGAGGTGGACAATCGAGTAAATTATTAAGCGCTTTGTACAACAATATTATGCTAAGGTATTTCCTCCGGACTTCTAAAGAATGTAAATTGTAAAATTTGAATCTACTGTTATAGCTTCGCAGCTTTTTGTAGTTATAGTCTATAAACGATAATTTGAATAAAAAGCGCATTTGAATTGCTTCAATGCGGTTTGAGCCAACTTTATAGAAAGGAACCCAAATACTGCTGTTGTATTCGACACGACTGTGGACCAGAGCAAAATAAAGAGTTTTCATAGCGTTTGTGGAGTTAAAGCCTTTGGTACTACGGAAGATAAAGCCTAGCATTTTTAAACACTTTTTACTGTAAACTGTACGTGGTATTCAAACGATAATTTGGTATACAAAAGAACTAAATCTTTGACCTCGTATACTCTTTTACAGGATGTTTGTTTATTAAGTAACAGGTTTGTATATCATTTCATTTTCTTGTAAGTCTAACAAACAAACATTTTTCAGCATTGAGCTCCATTTTGTTTTGTTTACACCATAGTTCTACCCCATATAAGTCGTTTTGCAACGCGTCCCTATCAACACTAGATGTTATGCTTTTGTAAAGTTTCAGATCGTCGGTATACATGACAAAATTAGAGTTTAATATATGTTTTTTGAAATCATTGATAGACATTATAAATAATATAGGCACGAGATGTGAACCCTGAGGAACACCAGATTTAACAGATACCTCATTGAATTGGTAGCCCCCAGTGACTACAACTTGAGTCCGACCCACGAGGTATGATCTAAACCATTTTAATAGACAGTTGTGTATACGTAAATGGCCTTCAACTTTTTAAGAAGAAAAAAATCATCTTTGTCAAACGCCTTACTAAAATCGGTATAAATAGTGTCAACTTCTTTACCTTTGGACATGTTATATAATGTAGAGTCAACAAAGTTGACCATGTTTGTTTGAGTTGATTTTTTTTTTAGAAATCCGTGCTGTTCAGTACAAATAAGTTGCTTGATGTGCCAGCTCAGGTGGGGACAAACGAGTGATTCAAACACCTTAGCAGCAACAGGTAAAAGGTTATTTCTTAGGTTATACTTTTTTGCTGATGATATCTGTTGGTCTGCCTTCGAGGAGGTTTAGGAGCCTAACGAGGTTTCTTCTTATGCGGAGGATGTTGATCTTCCTCTTTATTTGATGTACCAAAGATGTGTTCTAGAGCATTGATCGCCCATTGTAGCACGTAGGAAAAAATAAGAGAAAACGTACTTTCTGAACTATTAGGACCGAAGTATACAAAGACAAGTTAAGTAAATTCACTTTATATTTACCTCCTTAACGTCTAGATCAAAAATTTACTACTTCTTTTTTATAAACCTAACTGCAGCCCTATTGGTCTTCACAGCGTAACCGGGCTAACCTAGCGGCTAGTGCTTCATCGTAAGGGAGCGAATCGTTTGCGATGACGACCTCATATCCATAAGGTTGGGTCTAACAAGCCTTAAGACTTGGAGGCCTCAAAACTTGTAGCCCCAACGAGGTTCTTTAAATTTTGGATGTAGCACAAAAGATGCTAAATCCATCAACAAATGCAAAGTGTAGATTTAGATAACAGGCTCATCCTAAGGACGCCTAGCTCGAACCTCGCTTAGGAGGCGCTGTTTTGAGCAAGTGAATCTAAGATGACTACAGAGAGAGACACATCGTGTGGAAAGACCAGCCCTTAACCACTTCACACTTTTATAATAATCCCGAGACGCGTACACCTTAGATCTTACACATATGCTAATCTATGGTAACTTACAAACATTATTGCACAACAATGAATTTCGGACATTGTAAGAATTTAATTTTTTATTTGAAATAATTTTCTGTAACAAAACGCTCTTAGACAAAACTGAGTGTTGTATTCTATACTCTGGCAAACAACTGATAAATTGATTGAACACACGCTTGACACGTAAAGACAAGTGTCAAAACGACGATATTCACAGTCAAAACAAGTGACAGATAAAACTTCGAACGATAAAGGAAATGGTTTAAAAAACAGAATCGATATGGACTAAATGGGTATCAATAGATTAATTATAATGCACACTTTATTCCACCATTTAGTCCATATCGATTTTGGGTTTTTGGTCTATACATTTTGGACATCTTCCTTTCCTATGAGGAAAAACGGATCAATTTTAAATATTAAATTTATGATAAATGAAAATCGAACTCTATTTTTTACAGAAATAAAGAAAGATTTTTATTAGTAGAGAGGGTATACTTCGTACGGTTGTTGTCAATGCTCTGTATAATCTGACTTCAATATGAAGGCAGTATATTATCACGATGTTCAAATTTCAGCTTGTTACTGGAGACAATACCGAAGGAATATCTTCCCAAGGGTCTTACTAACACGTCCTGTAAATAGGTTATTTATATTTTATTCGTACTTGCCATCGTTGTTTGAAGTTTCTTCAAGGTATATACTACACGATGTTTTGTTGACTAAATATTGTGAAATGCATTTTACTCATAAATTCAAAAAGTATTAGGCTGTCTTATCCTACTTTTATTGACAAATACATAAAACTATACCAAAAACCCATAAACAAAACTATAACAACGAGGTGGACATACTTCAACACTATTTTTAATTTTATTTGCTTTTAGTAACAAGAGTGCAATTGTGAAGTTAAGTATTTAATTTAGCCGTGGTCATGCCTATACGAAACCTAACCTAACATAACAAAATTATACATGCGAGTAAGTTTGCCTTATACTGTAAGTGGCATGTGACCACGGCTAAATTGAATACTTAACTTCACAATTTCAGATGAGATTATTTTCTTGTCTCTTACATTTTAAAGCGCAGTTTTCAGTAGTCGGGTTTTAGTTTTTAACGGATTTTTTTATTTAGGCACAAATTCAGTCACGCAAAAGTAGCAATCAAATAAAAATTATGAATTCTTTATCTCCATTGATAAAACATTTTCGAATATATTTATCCTCTTAGCGTTTAGATAAATTCGTCCAGTAAAGTGGAACTATTCACGTTATCTATTTAGAAGCGAAGTTGACACAGGCATTGTTAAGTTTAATCTTGCGGACTCAGGTACGTACTCAGGCTATTGTTAAACCAATCACTATCTGGGGCAATACAGCGGAACTGTATGGGAATAAGCTTGAGACTGAAAAGCTGCTATAAACCAAATTATACAAGTAGAAAGCTTGAATAAGCCGACAGACAGATTCAATATAAAATCATGTCAATCCTTTATTTTACGATACTTTTTTGTTTCCTATTTAAATCTACTATATAAAAATAAGTCGGGTTTTCCTTCCCGACGCTATAACTCCAGAACGCACGAACCAATTTCCACGGTTTTGCATTCGTTGGAAAGGTCACGGGCTCCGTGAGGTTTATAGCAAAGAAAATTCAGTTCTTCATCTTTTAATCACCAAACGAAATGTTACATAAAACGAAGACATCTGGTGGCGAAACGGAGTTCGCGGGGTTTGCTGTTATTTATAAAAATAAGATTGGAAATGAAGTAACTAATACAGCAACACGTCACTGTCATCACGACTACTTACCCAGACAGACACGCTGTACTAATCCACGTCTACGCACGTTTTAGAAAGTAAAAAATCAAAACCAAAAAAACTTCATTCAATGGTATCACCTAATAGGGGGACGGGTTATTTTTCAATATAAGGATTAAAATAAATTATCAATTTTTACGAATCGATCTGTTCTCTAAAATACACAGTTCGGAAATTTAGTTTTAGATAGAGAGGGCAATATCCACATGTGACGTCATACGAGGAAAGCGTCATAGAGTTTGCTCAGTGAAATCCGTTTTAGAAAGTGATATTAAGTTTTGAGTAACATTTTAAACGTAAAAAAAATTGCATATGAAATAATTTATTGGCCTTTAATTTTTCTTTCACAGATCAATTTTTAAGAACTTATAGGTATTTTAATTTAAATAGGTATTATCGTAATTTCCTGTAGTATTCCGAAAACAGTAACAAACATACGTATACATTTATACTATTACTATGACGTTGGATTAGTATACCTCTGACAATTTGAATTTCAAATTTGAATAATACCTACATGCATTTGGGCAGTATATTCTATGATAAATAATTAATCGATAAGAAATATGTACAATCAGACAGATATATAATTTATCTAAAGTAAACATTGTTAGATCAGTTATTCACTATAACATTTTTTTTCTTAATAAAATAACAAAAAAAGTTTATAGATTTATAGAACTTCGTTTAAATTTTGATAGAAGGTTCTAGAGTGGCGACCTTGGGCCGGCAGGCGTAGTGATTGACAACCCCCACGAGGTGGACGGATGATCTTAAAAGGTAGCAGGAAGCCGCTGGATGCAAGCGCCTCAGGATTGCTCTTATTATTAAAAATATTTTGCTGATGTTTCTACGTAGCAGTTAATACCTGGATTGATGAAATTATGAAAATGTGTGATGCGAAATCTGAAGGAGAAAAAAAAAACTAAATTGTTGGCAACATTGAATTAAGTTTAGTTTATGAACGAAGGTTATACAATGTGGTACAATTTAAAACACATTAATTACAAGTTCTAATTATAAAATATTTTTAATGCCTTTAATATTTCTGAAAAAAAAAAAACAGAATTTTGAGAGAAACAGCGGTGCTTGAAAAGAAACTAGTTTTTTTTTCAAAAAAGTTTTTTTTTTTAAATTTACATCACTATACAATACACTCAGTTTTTATTTAGTATTTATTAAAGTTATCTGTAACTGTAAGTATACGAGTATATGCAAAATTCCAATATTTTTATCAAGTTTATTGACACAAAATATAAATAGGTAATTTCAGATTTCCACGTGTCAGTGATTATGTACGGGTGATAAATTTAAAAACTAATCAATTAGTTTCGGATGACAGACGTGCACTAAAATGCAGCATACATGTCTCCGTGTCGCTGGAAACATAAAATCTAATGTCAAACTAACTATGCCTTGTACTTTACTCCACTGTGAATACATAATTATACTTGTGGCATAATAAAACCATGCCCTTGAAAATTTATAACTTTATAGTTAAGAAAAACTTATGTAGTTATAATGTTTGAAACAACAACGAGCCAAGGGGTGTCTCAAAAGAGAAAGTATGTACCATTTTCACACCCGCTTTAAATTTTTCGGTAAAATTTTGACAAGAAAATTTATTATAAGCTATCAAGCACGTGATCCCTGCTGTTTATTTCGATTTTTATGTGAAAATTGTAACCATTTTTTTTTCGTGATTCTTACTTAATAGATAGTTGGTTATCTAAGAAATCCAAGGAGCCCCCATCATCATCACAAGATACAATCTTAAATCGTAAGCACTACGCAACGATATGGTATATACTAAATAGATACGAATACTACATCCAAGATCAGCAAGCAAAACAATGCATCTAGCAAATAACCGAACCCGTAACCTCTAGCGTGGCAGTCACCAATGCGCCACCGAAGTCATGCTTGCTAAGAGAGTCATAGCATTTTGTGGATTATAACTTTTTATAAAACCTGATGGGGTTGGGGATCAGGGCAATCAAGCAGAAAGTTTATCTGATGGATAGTGTTACCGCCGCCTATTGACACGACAAAGCTCACGATGTCTAAGAACGTGAAGAGCAACGCCAGTGCGTTTTCCAAGAAGAGATAGGAAAGATGTCATATCTCTCATCCCGGTAATTACACTGGATCTCCAATCCCTGGAACGGTATTTGCCAACTGTAAAATACACTATTACACATACAATTATATAGCTGCATGGAAATAGATGGATTGTGCACTTCGTATTTGTAAGCTGTAACAATGCAACTGTGGGTATTTAATAAGAACGAATCGATTAAATCAAGAAATGCACCAACCGCGATTGGAGTTAAAAAAAGGTCACAATTTTTCTTTAATTTAATTAAGTCTTTGTAAATGAATTAAAAAGAAGTATTTTTTGTGTAAACATTCTTTAAAAGAGTAGTAAGTAGTAGCTTTAATGAAAAATAAAGTCAAAATTTTGAATTTTATATTGTTACATGAATAAAATACCGCATAACATTAATAATACTCCCCTATGTCTCCTTATCAGACGATCGATATGTGATCGTGTCTTCTCGCTCGCACGCATAAGATGCGGGTTGCCCCGAAATTTTTCGTCCTTGTTATTCCAGATTCCTGCAGGTCTAAAAATTAGGATGACTCAAGTGTCACATATGAATCGTGCGTACGCGTATGTGTTTATCTTACTTAGTTTTTAGGTTATAAGTGCATAGAGGGTTGAGACGCGGTCCTAAACGCACGTCAACTCAAAATACCATATCTATTTTAAACTCCAAGCTACTTAGGACGCATGCGCGAAATTTGGACTGTCAAAAATGCGTGTTCTGTGTTGAGTGTTAACTTTAGTTGGTTTTAGTGTATTTGTTGTGTTTCGTTAGTGGAAATGACTAAGGATCAAAAGCCGGTTGTCGAATTGGATGAGATTTTGAAGCAGCTCGGTCCTTTTGGGAAGTTTAATGTTATGAACTATGCTTTGCTACTGTTCCCTATATTTTTGGCGGGTGCCTACGGTTCGGTCTTCGTTTTCGAAGCCCAAGACATCGATTACAGGTATCTTTTCATTCACAAGAAATTAATTAAAACATATTTTCAAAAACAATAAAACTTTTCAATGTAACATTACATATTTACGACATTTTAAGTAACAGAACTTAAGGTAATATTTTTCTAGATTATTCTTGTTTTTTTTTGTAAGGGTTTTAATTGAATATTAGCGTTAAATGGTATTCGCATGGCGTCGTTTTTGAAGGTTATACAACGGTTGTCAGAGCGCATGTGCAAACATGCACGACTCACGACAAGTGTTTTTGTTTATCCATTTGGTTGTATCCATTTCATCTGACAATAATTTCCTTTTAACTAACTACAATTTTTTTCTGTCTATATCCAGGTCTTTATCATTTTTGTCTCTTGATTAGAATATTATAAATTCTAAGAGCAGCCATTCTCAAAGTGTGCTCCGTGGAGCAAACCTCCGTTTTTGCCGTGAGCTAGGGTTCACAGTAAAACTGAGTCCAATAACACACAGCTTAACATTTGATGCTGCTGTAGAGGTTTACATGGTTTTACTCACTATTTAACCCCAATCACTATTATCATTCTCATCCATCTTATTCAATCTTTACAATATCCACACCCCATTTACTAACTTGTTTTTGGCTTTGGGGCTCCGTATTGTGTTTTGTTTCAAAATGGCTCCGTTATAAAAATTTTGAGAACCACTGATTAGACTTAAGATTAGAAAATACAAAATTTTAGTACTTAAAATGATAAATGCAAAGAGGTTATCAATTTGTAATACATTTTATAGTTCAATGACCTACATTCCTAACATCGATTCTTAAATCGTCCAGTAGTGTATAATAGCTTAATTAACATACAAACAAATTTTAAATAAGTAGGTGGTGTGTCTTTCTGCTAGTAATCTTTACTTGATAAACCTAAAAAAAATGAGTACATCCATTTGTATGTATGTACATAGGTAAATAAGATGCTGTTTAATGTATAATAAACTGTATTTAATTCATGATGTTGTAAACGTTAATAGATTAGTAAATAAATAATAAAAATTGTTAGGACAATGGTTCGCATCTTGGGAATGAGCTTTACATTATTCAATTACCTTTCATGTTTTATCTGTGGCGGGTCGCGTATTGCCCAACGAGAACAATAGACACAACATAGCAAACGACATAAAAATAAGATTTCACATATAACATACGTTTAAAAACCATGAACTGATATATCTCGTTCGGTGAATAGTTTGTGACATTTTTATGGAGTGGCTTTTATAAGTAAACGTAGAGTCTGCTAGAGCAATCCGGCGTTTTTATTTGTATGTATGTGCATATGTATAAATGTTTTTCCGACGATAACTCGAGTTTCGTCGATCGTACCGTCGTGAGATTTGGTAAGCGGAATAATGAGGCAAAAATGATGTTTAAGTTTGAATATCATCCAAATCGGTCAAGGGGTTATCGAGATATGGGCGTTCAAAATTCGGAGCTATCCACTAGTAATTAAAGATGAAATCCAAGAAATTGTTCATGTTTGTACAACACAGCTATTGTTTTAATTCGCGATTTTAACGAATTGTTATGATTTCCCAGAAGAATCATCAACATCTCTCAAATAGGGTTTCAATGCTCTGAAGTTTAATGTCTTCCGCAAACTCAAAAGTTAAGTATTTGTTTAAAATCAACTTTGTAGAAAATCTAGGTTTGTTTCATTATTTGTTTTATTATGTTTTCTATTTATATCTTTATTAACGTAGGAAGATTATCTGATAATGATGTTATTATTTTCAAGTGTACCTACAGATAGTGGAGCTAGTGCAAATACTACAATTTTCTAATTACAAAATCATGCTTTTCACAATCGGTATTACGGCAGTAATAACTACTTTAATTTATTTAATATTCACAGTTGAACCGAGATATAAACTCAGATTAGATGTAACCTTGACGAACATAATCTAAAGAAATTGTTTTGATTTGATTCAATATGGGGTTCGGGATTTCTTTGTTATACAAATTTTATTTTATTGACAACTTGTCAGGCATTTTACTGGATGATTGATGTATCATGTGTGTGGATAAAATACCTTAACAATTTTTTATAGTTAATAAAGTAACTAATATGATCACAAAGAAAGGATTTCGAATAGATCTTGAAAACTAAAAAGAGCTTTTTTCAAAACAAGTGCTATATCAATCCTTATGCTGTACCACTTAAGAACGGTAAAAATTCAAAACAGGTAAGGTTAATGCATGGCCGTGTGTACATGGCTGTTACTAAGAAATTTCAGATTACTTATTAAATATATTTTTAACGTTTTCAAAGAAAACCAGTTCCTTTATTTCTTAGAATGGATTAAGACGCTACACAGAAACCTTATTCAAAACAGCAGTAAAGAAAGATTCTTTCCAAGGTCAAATTAGAAGAAAAGATGATTTTTTTATGCTGGCAAGCTCTACTGCCATATACTATCAGGTGGAATTTTGGCCAGATTCCTAATAAACATAAATTGACCAACCTTGATCGGGCTTCTAAACTGACTTTTTTTCAAAAATAGAGTTTAAACAAATTTTATTCACGATAATATAAAATAGCATACCTATGTGTATTATTTCATCAATTTCTATAACATCGTGTTCAATAGCGATCTCATTGATCATCTTGACTTTGTCATTTGTCATCTATTGTCAAATTGACAGATTGAAACTTGTCCCAAATTGTCTTGGTCCTAATTTATTCCATAAAAGCTTCACGGAAGAAATAGAAAGGAGGGTGGTAGCAACCCATACGTTTGCACGTAGATCTACCACCACACCACCTCATGGCACGGCCAGTGGATGCCTATAGATCGATCATTGTGCCACAAAGGCCATCGGATCTTTTGTATGTTAACCAAAAACTGGTTAAGAAATCGGTTTTTTCAACGAACTGGTTCACCCCTCAAATTAATAACAAGTTACCCCTAATTTTAAACAAACTTTTAAAACAAGCTGATACTAAATGATAATAGGAAATATGCATGAAATTTTATTTGAATATTTAATCAATTAAGTATGTGGAAATTGTATGTTTACAGTGAAAACAGAATTAAAATTGAACGATAATCCAGGGATATCTAACCTTTTCAAGTAAATATATCTGTCTCGCTCATTAGAACAATTAGAAAAATCTTTTCTATGGAAGTTGTATGACGCCTGTCTACTTTGACGTCATTGTACATATCGGATCTCTCTTTCTAACCAACGACTTTGAAGCTTTATAACTTTGTTAAGTTAATAAGTCTGATATTTGTGTAAATCTAATTTGTAATGGGATTTGTATGTATACGTGCTATCAAATTATAATAATTATTATAAAAATATTATAATTCTTTCCAGTTTTTTTGTCTAAAACGGCAGGCGCCAAATTAAATGTCATTGGGACATTAACTCAATGATTTAATTAAGATTTTATGCTTTTAAAATGTAATACGGATTTAGAGAAAATGTTTACTTATCTGAACTATAAAAAATTCATGCTTAAATAAATGATTGTAGAATTTTGTAAACACGAGATGAGATGTTGTATTTAATCATACATACATGTAAAGTTACAAAATATATATTAAGGAAGTAATTGAGTAATTAATTGGTTTAAAAAAAATTTTTAAAAAGCCAAATGTCATAAAATAGGATAACCTGACAGTAAATAATTTTAATTCTGATTTTTTATTTAAATATATCTCATACAATTATTTTAACTGCTGGGTCATCAATTATGAGTTTAATCATGATAATTTAATTTACAATCAAACCCATTCGAACTCGTGAAATCTAAAAATACGAAAATCAATTGCCAATTTTTCTCACGTATGACGGACCATCACCATGGAAATGTCACACATCCTAATTAAGGGATTTATCCCGGTAATCCAAGTCGGGATACTAGAAAAAAAAATTAAGATTTTTCCTCTACGATCTTCGTTCATCCTTTTGTTGTGCTTCCTTTTAATTACTGTACTGTGCACGTCAAGCATCAAGTTCACCTGTTATTGTTATCTTCCATACAAAACTGAACTTTAAACACAAGAAAATACAAGTCATTTTAGCTAAACATCTATCACTGCACGTGTACTCATTATTTGCATAAATTTGCATCCATACATTGCTTAGATTCACTATCAATCTCAGCAGTTGACTGCTTGTACTGTATTACTCGGCATTAGAGTTGAAAATCCTTCGGAGATATGAAGCTGCAGGCTGTATTAAGTGGTTACAGTTTCTCTTACTATAACTGCGACTTATACTGGTTGAAGATTTAAGCTTATTGTCCTGTTTGCTGTTGTGCTTTTAGCTGGTTGCATTCTTACAAGCAGCTTAGCTAGCGTAGCTTAGAATTTGTAAGTACCTAACAACAGAAATACAGCCACTAGAGAAGTTATTTTTTAACTGGTGGACCTTTTTTCTTCGGAATAAACATACCATTAAGGATTAAAAACTATTTTATTTTTATTTTTAGAGTCTTTTCAAATAACGAAAATATATCGGCCCGAAACAAGAAGTGATTGATAAAAGTCATTGGATATTTTTTTCTAAAATTAAGTAAATTTTAAGTAGAAAATTTAATTTCTCATGAAATTGACCACCTAATCAGAGCCTGGATAGTAACAACAAAATCTTCCAATCCCGAAAGCGTTAATACTTACCAAATGAACCTATAGAGAAGAAAAGTTTAACAACGAATTTCGATATATCTGCAAATTCTGCAATACTGGATGCTCTTAATGTTAGCGATCTTCACTTTCCATTGCACATGAACAATAAGTACCTAAAGATAGGAGATCTTACTTGAAGACAGATTGAGGGATTGAGGGTAAGCTCTCCATTGTTAAGACGTTCTAGTACAGTATTCACTTCTCTCATATGCAAATCATGTTCATTCAAAGGTAGTGCAGTTCTGTATCGAGGTAGATACATTAAAGATATTATGGCGATCAAAATAGAATAGATGACTAACCAAACGCAACGTTGAAGTACAAATTTTTATTGACTTTTTTGCTCGTCTTAAAAAAATGATGTTAGGCAAATTACTGACAAATTACCCCGAATGGTTCTTTTACACAAAATACATAGTAAAAGTAAAAGTTTGGCCGCGTTAAGATGATTTAAAAGAAAATTGCCCTTTCCATTTCCATACATGGAACAATTTTTTTTCCGGTATTTTACTATAGCTTTATCTCATTAACCGTAATCACTTAACCTATGTTTAGTTGACTGAATGTTGAAAATTGTAAGAAATGATTTACAGCAGAAGGATGTGAGTGACGAGATGACATGGGACAGAGAATTATCGAAGAAATAGACTGCACCGTCCACGAGTAAATGGATGGAGGGAGCCATATGATCTTGGTAGTCAGTTTCCATCATTATACGAGTATGCACTGAATAATATTGCTTAATAAACGGATGAATTACAGGTTGTCACTTAGGTTCAAATCATTGATGGGATCACTCACAGCCGCCCCTTTCTAGCCAATTACCATCAATCAGATCAATCAGTCCTTGACTGATATTAATTTTATCAATCAGTGATACCATCCGAAATTCGTTTGATCTTTAAATTTTGAATTCTTTCGTCCACAAACGTCCGATTAGGTTGGTTTTTGATTAATTGAAAAATACTCTTAATTAGAAGGTTGAACGTGCTGAATATGTCTTGATTAAAATGTAGAAGTTGTTTGATTTTTGGATTACGTACATTGTTTTAAAAAGGGCAGGCGAGTCACCTATCGGTGAGTGATACCGACGCCCATGGACACTTGTAGGCAAAAAAGGTCAGCAGATGTGTTGCCGACCTTTTAAAAAGGAGTAAGCCCTTTTTTTAAAGCCCGTACGTTGTATCTATCCGGGAATACCGCTTTCGGCAGCTGATTCCACAAAGTGTTATCACGAGGCAGGAATTTTCGCGTACACCGTTCAATTGTGGAAGTTTGGAAGTCAATGCGGGTGGAACTATGAAGTCCGACGCAAAGTCCGGTGATGAAATTCAGCTTCATGTAGCCACAAAGATGACAAACAAGCATACAGCCTGCCTGCTTAAGAGCATTGGCTCATAGGCAGGCACGATGTAGTACCTTTTAATTTCGTTGTGCCGCTGTATGTTACCAGCAAAATTAGATTTGTATTTCTAATGTTGAAGCACAAACTAATCTCATCATCGAATAATACACATAATTGACCCATATTTTACTCATTGAAACCTTTTAAAAATTCACTAACATCTGACCCCACCAAATAGATTTAATTTTATCAATAAATTTAAACATGATTCATTCTTTCTCTTTGTAAATTTGAAAAATGCAATCACAAACTTTTACAATTATTCCTGAAAGCTAACTTGAATTTGTGGAATCAGTTAATAAATTAGCACGAAGTTATAATTGAAAAGTTGTTTACTTAATTACAACAAAGCCAAGGCAAGCTTTGTTGGCTATCCCTGGTGTAAACAGTATTGGATTAGAATCTGAGAGTATAAAGAAGCTTAAATAGAATAATCTAGCATGTATCCAAATTTGCTCCCTATCTTGTCATATTAAGCGATAGAAAAAAATTCAGTCGCCTGTCATTGCTTGAAAAATGACTTCCTCATCATCATCAGCCTTTATCCGTCCACTGCTGGACGTAGGCCTCTCCCACGGTACGTCCAAGTCCTACGTCCTGCTAGCTACAGCTATATCGTTTCACCTTGGCACTGGTCATCCTATAAACGTTTTTAAGTCACGATCACTAATCAAGTACACGCTTCCCCCAGCAAATGCAAGTAAATAATTGCTTACTACATACTTGTATAACTCGAAAACATAGCAATAGTTTCACAGTACAATAGCCGTCAAGTAAGATCTACGAAATCACGAAGGAAAGAGATATAATAATTTTCAAATCTATGGCTTAGACAGTTTCGCTCCTGTTTCACTTGTCCTCCACTCGACAGGTCATGGAGAAACTATTGCGGTTTCGCTGCTACGTTTTCGCGGCGGAGGAAAGTGTGGGACACTCACCAAATGCTTGGAACTGCAACCGTATTTGCATATTCCTTAAATGTCGGACATACCTCCTTGTTTTGACAAAATGTAGTTTATTTACGTACATATTCAAACCGAAGTCACGTTACTGTATCAAAGCTTGTACCGCAAAGCAACAATGTATGTACAAGATAAAATAATATGAATCATGAACTCTATTCCAAAACAAAATAAAGCTGAAAATGTTCAGCAAATATTATGTATCATATTTCAGTATTGCCAATTTCAGGAATTTGTTTATTTAGGTTCAGTCTAGCTGCAAATATTTGTAGCAGTAACTACTAGTTGAACGCTCGTCTCTGGTTGCGAAGAACTTTTTCTAATACATTTTTCTCAGAATTATAAAATAATATTGCATAGATTTATGTATAAAGATTCAGTATCGATCTAACATCAAATGCTGAATTTTTTTTCCATGTTCATATTAAAATTTGCGAATATTGCTTCAGTTTGATCGGTGTTGTCTAACCACTTTCAATGTGTGTAAAATTCTAAGCCCCATCATAAATTACAGTGTGTGTTACGAAGAACTGTGACTGCTGGTGGGTTCGGCGCCAAAAGTGTTTTTTTCTATTATGTATTTGATAGCGTTTTCAAAGTTCACGATTAAGATTTTTTCTTGACAGGTGCCAAATAAGTGAATGTGAGGATTTTCAAAACGATACATCGTGGATTCGATTTGCAATACCAGAAGGCAAGAAATCCTCGTCGAGATGCAAGAGGTACGCTGCAATAACCAACGCGACTGCAGCCGGTACATGCGACGCGGACTCATTCAATACCTCACTAGTCCTGGCATGTGATACTTTAGTGTACGGCGAAGAAGATTCAGCTGTTAAAGATGTGAGTATATTGCTGAACTGATTTATACTTGTAAAAAAAGATTACTAGCTTTGAGACGCTTAGCAAAGATATTAAAAATTTTCTGTAATTACTAGCGTCAATAGATGCTTATGGTAGACACTCCTATTTCTTCTGATTTGCTCTGGGTCTAGCATTAATTGAAGCTGTAATTTGTCTTTGCTGTGGGTCTCAAAGCAGCTGGTAGTAACTATGCCCTTCATTACAAGGACGCATTTGTTGATTCTGGTTAGCAGGAGTTGTAAAATGCTCTGTCCCATCACCATAACTCCTCCCGGATGCATCCCCTAAAATGTTGAACCCTTTCAACGAAGACGAAACCACCAACGAACATATTTTAACATATGCTTTACAACAAATCGAAATAAATACTTTACATTCAATCCATTGACAATCTCTAATAGATGCGTCCTTACCGCTTGGTGCGATGGCCTGTGGTTTCCGGAACAAATTCCGAGAGTTTGTTCGTTTGTTAATTAAATAAGTGCGATTTTTTTAGATTTTTACAAATAATTACTAATTATATCGATTTATCCCAGGTCTTGTTAAAATCCAGATGAAAATTTGTTTTGTTTTTCAAATTGTCTTACTTAACGTTGTAAAGAAGGAATGTTTGTATGTTTTTGATATACTTAATAACAATACTACTTATTACTTCTTACAAATATTTAGATAAGGCTTTAAGAAATTTTGATTAACAAAAAAACCTATGCGTACGAAGTTGTGAACAAATTTATCTTTTAATATGCGGATATAAATAAAAAAATATAGATAAATAAAACCGTTAAATGAAAAGCAAAGGCAAAATAACAATCTAAATATTATTTACGACTACTAAATTACACGGTATTTTGCACCAAAATACAAAAGGAAATGAAATCCATTAGTGCGGATTTTCGAAAATGTACCAGACATTATTGTTCGTATTAATGTGAAATCTTACTATGAGTATTATTAACTACTTATAAATTATTTGTAACTACTTGTTAAATTGAATGTGGACAACATTACTGATATGGCTTCATTTTGACCCTCTTCATTATAGATTTTACCTTCCATCGGACCTAGACTGTGGGTTCAATACCCTCTTTATTCAATACTAGCGACCCGCCCCTGCTTCGAACGGTTGCAATTAAGATTTAAGAAAAACTGTTTAGTCGTCGTTGAGTAAACTATCCTACAGAAAAGCACATAGTCACATAAATTATGCGCTTACATACATTGCAGCAATTTATTTTTATTTTTTTCAATTCACAAGGTCATGCTAAACACTTTTATTGAAATTCTCCAAACATGTAACAACATGAGAATCAGATAAAATTGACCTTTAGGCCATTACTAGATCACAGGATCGTGTAAATACCTTTTGTACTGTACCTTTGATGTTAGAAGCATCATATTCTAGTATCCGAATTAATTAATTTCTTCAAAATATGACTGCGGTTATGGAGAGTTCGTTCTTACACATACAGAGCTATTTCACTGCTATATTTAACTAAAAATCTGGAATTATTTAACAAAAGAAAAAGAAATCTTTGATTATTCAGACAAATTCTTATTGATTTTTTCTCCAGTTCAACCTAGGATGCCAAGAGTGGAAGCGCACTATGGTCGGGACAGTCCGCAACGCTGGTCTGTTTATTTCCTTACCCCTCACTGGAGTCATCTCTGACAAGTATGGAAGGAAGGTAGCCTTGTCCATCGCTTCTCTGATGAACGGCATCCTTGGCCTTAGCAGGTCTTTCTCTACTAGCTACGTCATGATGCTCGTCTTCGAATTCCTTGAAGCAGGTTTGGGTGCTGGCGTTAATAGTACTGCCTTTGTTTTAGGTAAGTCACATGATAGCATCCTAAAATAATTTATCTAACTAGATGTATATATTCACCGATATATAAATACGACGCATTAAAATGAATGAAAAGTTACAAATGTTTTTCAAAATAATAAATTTACTCAAATTTCATCTTCTTTTCATCTGCTCTATAATACGTTTGAACCTAAATCAACTGATTAAAATAATCACCATGGTTAGAGTATACAAAAGCTACAAATACATTTCGATAAACACACATTATGATATTTTCACGTTACTTTGTAACTATAACTCGGTTTTGAGTTCAAATCGAGTTGAAAAACGTAATAGCTCATACTTTTAGCCTTGTAACTAACAGAAATTGTGACAATAAGGAAGCACCCTCTTAATGTAATAAAATTGTACAACGTCGAGTCACATCTTCAAAATTCCGGATGATGTTCATTTATTACCGACCAAATTGAAATGATTGCAAACGTTCTTAGATCATTTTCAATTTAATGGTCTATTGCGTATTCATATCTAAAAATATGAACTACTTTATTTCATCTGAATGTTATTATATTTTTCATTTCAGCAATGGAATTAGTGAGACCAAAGGGCAGAGTTTTGGGCAACACTTTAATAAATTTCGTTTACGTTTTTGGTCTAATCGCTCTGGCTGGTTTCAAATGGTGGTTACACAGTTGGAGGACTTTACTCAGAGTTATGTACACTCCTGCTTTCTTCGTGTTCCCATATATTTGGATAATGAACGAAAGCGTCCGATGGTTACTAAGCAAAGGAAGGTCCGACGAGGCTGTAGCGATCCTGAAAAAAGCTGCCAAAATGAATAAAGTAGAAATCGATGAAGACCTACTTGTACCTTTGTATGAGTTAGAGAAAATATCCAAAAATGATGACGTGAAAGAAAACGGTGTAGATTCACAACAAGAAGCAGAAGAGAAACAAGAATCGACTTTTATGAAAGTATTGAAGTCAAGTATAATAAGAAAAAGAGTGTTTGTGTGTTCGTTCCTTTGGATAACGTGTACGTTTGTGTACTATGGACTGTCGATAAACTCTGTGTCGTTAGCTGGTAACAAATACGTGAACTTTATGCTGGTAGCCGCAGTTGAAATACCAGCGAATGTCGCCTGTCTGCTCATATTAGATAGGTTCGGTAGAAAAAAGACGCTCATATGCATGTACATACTAAGTGCGTGTTTATGCATCGGCCTTTCATTTATACCTAAAGGTGAGTAAACAATCTGAAACATATTTAATGTATATTTTGTAGTTTAACGTGAACATGAACAATGGGGAAATCCCTTAATAAAAAAAATAAAACGTTCAAAGGGAACAAATAATATATTTTGAATCAATTTTTTTAATGTTTATTCGTTTTCACTTTTCCTTTATTTGATTTTGCTTCATTAGAATTCAGATACCAAATGAAAACCGTAAAAACGGCTTGCCTATGTAATAGTTAATTTCCACTGAATCTTAAATGTTATACCTAACTCGATTTCCTAAATAACTGAAAGAATTTAATTAAAGATTCTTCACCTTCGACCCTTTGACCGTAAGATCTTCAGAAAATATTGGAGAGTTCTCAGTATATTTTTATAATTCTATTTCTCTGATATTGGCGCTAATTCGAATCTTTGATCGGAGTTTGTTCAGGTTGTTATTAATGGAATATTCAAGTTAAGCGGATTCCTCTGGAAGGATCTCAGCTTCGGGCCCGCCTTAAGATAGCGATAGATAAATAATTTACAGTACTTGTGAAAACTTGCCTCATATAAATTCTTGGTGACTTTCAAGCGTGTTTAATAAACATTGAATGAATAAATCAATGAAATTTCCTCTGAGGTTCTGTTTATAAATAGATACGGTTCAAAAAGTTGTGCGAGAATAAACCTAAATACCTAGTAGTGAAGGTTATTTATTTCAGTTCTAAAATACTGCCTTATTTTCGCTTTAAGTCTTCCAAAATACTATAAAATGTTGTCTGATAAATATTTAAGTTGATTATCAATAGTTTTTTTTAACTTTAAATACACAAAAATGTTACTGACATTACTAAAACATTAAGAAAAAACACTATGGAGTTATTCCCAGATGAAAAGTTCCCCTCTATAAAGCAGCAATTTTTCCAACAGATCAGAAATGGTTTGCGCTAATAGTGTACCTCTCTGGAAAGTTCTCGATAACTGTCGCATACAGTTCTGTCTACATCTACGTGTCAGAAGTGTTTCCAACCAACGTGCGCCAGTCTCTGCTTGCTGTGTGCTCAGCTGTGGGAAGAGTTGGCTCTATGTTGGCACCATTGACGCCTTTATTGGTAAGATGGTCATAGTAAAATGTTTATTCTGATTTAGCTTCGTATCAGAAACTTTTGTATCAAACTTCTTCAAGCAAACTTGCATCTATTTATTTCGCATACCGATCTTGGATGTTGTATTCTTATCTATGTAGTTTATACCATATCGTTGCTTAGGAACTTGCGACACAAGTTCTTACGATAATTACACACAAAAGTTATGTGGTTATTATTATCAAGATTTCGTAGATTTTAATTCAAATTCATCTTCCCTTCTGAGCTTGAAGTAAAGAATGATAATCTGTGGCAATTTATTTTAACCGTAATGTACCTTGTGTAAGGCTTCAGTGACTTTCTGAAACATCATAAAATTGATGAGGATATTTCTTGAACACCTAAAAGGTTAGAGGAAACAAACTCGACGAATACGTTTCATTTAGATATGATAATAAAGATATAGCAGGTAATATATAACAAAGATATAAAGTATAACCTACTGCAAACAATAAGCCAGTGGTGACTAATATGAACGGCAACAATACTCCTAACTAAATGATTTTGTTTTACAGGCAATTTACAATCAGAATCTACCGACGATATTTTTCGGCGGGATGGCTTTGATTGCCAGTGGCATGGTTCTGATCTTGCCAGAAACCCTCAACGTTCCACTTCCGGACACCATAGAAGAAGCAGAACGGCTTAGTTTAAAGAAACCTCAGGAGTCCGCCTAGATCTTGTGATGCTGTAACAAATATAGATAACAATTTTTTAACTCCATCGATACTATCTCAATCCGCGCGCGAAAAATTCCCGATCTGACTGAAGAATTGACAAAGTGGTAGTTATTAGAATTTCAAACTTGTGAAAATTAAGACACGATTGGAGTGTGTTTCGTATAGGAATGAAATTCAAAAACCGAACCAGAAGTAAAAAATCCACAATGGTGAATCCTAGTCCACCTTATGCATTGGTGGACCACCATTCACATTTTTACTAGCCAAAGTTAGTAGTTAGTAAGCCAAATTTTTCATAAAATTTTATTTCCTGATATCAATTTTAGACAAAACATGTATAGAATTAGTATTTAAAGTCACAATTTGTGTCTGAAATTGACACCTTTTTTTTTGCATCAGATTTTGTCTCAGAACTCAAAGAAAGCAAGATTGAAGGAGGCTGGTAAATAAGTAATCGTAATTCATAAGTAATTGGTTATAATACTCTTTTGTATGTTCAAAAATAGTAATCTGTTCTGAAATTACTAATTAGACTAGAAGGTTATCATTGCAAACCTGTTTGGAGAAGTATAGTTACAAAAACTTTGTCTAAACCAATGTTACCTATAAATATATCAAATCAGGGGTTTCCATTTATTATAACAGGATTTCTCAACCTTTTTCCTAAGCCAGTCAGTCTCTAGCGCTAATAATATTCTCGGACACTTGAAAATAAATAAAGAAAAATCGCTTTTTAAACTTACCTTTGCAGAAGACCACCGGGGTCTGTATTAAAGTCAATTAATTAATTTTAACCAGTCCTAGTGTGGCTGACTTTTTTACAAATAGATATCTACTTAGTTATATTTTATTGTTCGATTTTTTTTTTCTCTCCGTGTGCTCCTTCGATTAGGTCCACGGACCAGAGTTTGTGAAACCTTGTATAAACATAAATTACCGTAAGTTTTCGTACTTAGCTGTAAGATTTTTTGATAGTTTTTTTATGTAATTTTGCCAATGGTTGTATTATTGTTATAAAAAAGTAACTTTTAATATCCTTATATCGTACAATTTGAATTACCTCTTGCTTAGTACAAAGTTTGTCACAAGACTTATTTTTGCAGTAAGAAACATATTACTGGTGCGGTAAAAATTACCGTATTTAAGTATTTATTTTTCATATTAATGAAATAAAATATTGACTAATAAGGGATAAAAGCATTTTTATTTCAGAATTTTCAGTAACGAATCCTGTTTTTTGAAATTAAGAGAAATTTAAACCCTTGCTCCATTCCCGTTTTATAACCGCTTCTTCCGAATTGTGATGTTATATAAAACTTCGGACTAATAAGCGAGTTTTGGGATCGAATCCCGGCAGGGGCGAAATCGTGTGTTATTTGCAAGATGCTTTATTTGACTCACTACTGATGTCTTTTGAAATATTGTGATCTGCATTATAAACCTTATTCATGTTGTACTTGCGATAAAAGATGCAATGAATATAGTATTATTAATTAATGACTTAATTTGGAGCAATTTGATGCTTTTGCTACCAGTTCGCGTCAAAGGGAAAATTCCTGCAACTGAGAAGCAGAAACGCAGATACTGGTACAGACCAGTATTTGAAAATATTGCGTTACAAGAAGTATTCAAGAAAATGTAGTAAACGTATTTCCTTCGTTAATGAGATCTATAATTGAATTTTAATTATAATTAAATACAATTTTAAACACAGACAGGAAAATATATTTCTGATTGCGTCCATTCGTATTATTATTGATCTAATACTTACTTTTGTAAACAAGATAAGCCCCTGAACTTAATAACATGTTATTTAATTAAATTTAGGTTCTTATTTTCTAGCTTTTGCCGGCAACTTCGATTCCATCAAACAAGAATCCTTTAATAAAATAGCAACCACATCACGATACACGTATTGCCTCAGCCCTACAGTAAGATTGTAGACTTTTATGTCGCAGGTCTAATCAACGATATACTCGTGATATAAACTTTATAGATAAGAATACTATATCCAAGACCGGTAAGCGAAAAAATTCGTCTTGCAATTAACACAAAGTTCCGCCGCGATTTGAACGCGGAATCTCTAGCGTAGCAGCCGGCTGATTACACCACTGCGCCACAGAGCCGGAGGCATTGAATTTAAGATTGCAATTTATATCCTTTCTTATTTGAATTTGTTTAGTGGCATTTTGGATGCGACTGGAATAGCTACTTTTGCATTTATAATTTTGCATATCAAGTTGAATATAAGTAAGTATATTATAGCTTCAGTAAGAAATAGTAATTGGCTAATTAATCTAATAAAGACTAAATTACTTCACGTAATTCATGAGTCGGACGTTGCAAGACACGTTAGTCCAACTTGTTTTATTGAGTTATTCCCATCTGATCACAGAAGGATCCCTTGGCACTCGCTTTCAAAAACGGAAAAAGTATCCAGTAGGATTGAAAATGCATTCTTGGAAGTTTTCATTTTTTAAATTTGACGTAAAAGCAATTCGCCTTCTATGAATCATTTTACGAATATCCATAGAAATGTGACAAATAAGCGAATTGCAAATGTTGACATTTGAAAGATTTGACATAAGCAGAAAATAATCAGATTCAGCACAATGCGGTCTTTTAACCCTACAGATGGAAAAGATCATAGTTGAATTGAACTCCTAAACATTTTTTAATGGCAAACACGCATATTGTCTTTGCTTTACCTTTGCTACCTTAGTTATTGAAGGCTCAACATCATTAAGGGTCCTCCCTTCAAACAAATTATTTTGACTCTGTCAATGTACACTGAAAAACTGTCTGAAAGGCGAGTGGGAAAGAGAGAAGTGATCTGTTTTTAAACAAACACGCGGAATCGTAATCAATCAAAGCTTCGTCAAACATAAATGCCGGTAAACATTACCGGTTTTGGCAAATAAAAATGAACCCTGATTCGTCCGTTGCTTTTGATGTTATGAGTGAATTCTACGATACCTACCTACCTACCTACGATATGGTATATTGTGAAATATTTGTATAATTGAAAATTCAAATTTATTTTTGGAATTCTTTGCCTGCCGATGTGTTCCCTGACCAATATAACTTGGGCCTCTTTAAGGCAAGAGTGAATAGGTTTCTCCTGGGCAGGCATGATCCACCTTAGACCTCATCGCCGCTTAACATCAGGCGGGTTCAAGAGGTATCTAATATATGTTTCTACTAAGTACTTTTTACACTGGTCTGCTACCGTAACAGCTTACCATACGGCCTGCCAAAAAAAATAACCACTAAGGGGCATCACACACGTTGCCGACCCTGTAGGAACCTTTTAACACCTTCTTTGAAGAATTCATCCTGGAATCACTTGGGAAAACCATACCAGGCCATTTCATGCCATAGTAATACCTGAGTTGTTGCATAAATGTGATAATATTAATTGTAATTTGCATAATCGGCATAGTGTAGGGAGTAGCTTGGCGGGAACGGAATGTGTCAGTTATAATTTTCTTATTTTATTTTCTTGTATATCAGCAGAATTTAATGTGTAAAATGCTAGTGTTTAACCAGTGAATATCTTTAGTGCTGTACAAGTGTAGAGAAAGTAAAATACGACGATTTGGCTGCTCTTTTCGTCGTCTCCCAAGTAGTTTTCACCTTTTGGGTACGGTACCCTAAGATGCTAGTTACTCTATCTATACTTTTAACATCGTCACAATGTAAGTTCATAAGTCTTGTTATAGTAGTTAAATTTAAAAGTAAATGTACCATCTCTAAAATATTGTCTCTATTGTGAACCATGTTCAATCCACGGTAGGCTTTAGGCTTTATTAGAGTTTATCACTTCATCAATTTAGTTCACATGCCTATCTACTCATACAAACCTCATTTCACAAACTTTTCTCCTAACCACCCAGCTAAGTTCAACTATACTGAAAACGTGAACGGTTATGCCCGTCCACGATAGACTTAAGTCTCACAGAGCGTCTCTCATAGAACAATCTACGTTGTGTACACATTAGCGAGACTACTCTAGCAAGGGCACTACTGCTGTCTACGTAGAGATATATCTGTATGGACGTAGGAATTAGAGAAAAGATTTAGACTTCCCTCCGAGTTGTCTAGCTCTAGTTTATCGTAGACTAGGTGCTTTTTTCGTTTTTAAACATACCTTTCACCTTATAGTTTTATACATGATAGGTTGGAATGCTGTCGAGATCTATTTCTCGAAAGAAGATGAGTGACTCAGCCCTGCAGTATCGTAAGAACTTGCGTCAAAGGAGCTAAGCTACGATATGGTATAAACTACATAGATAAAAATACATCCAAGACCGGTAATGTATTTTGCAAATAACATAGTTCTGCCCCCGCTGGGATTCGAACCCAGAACATCTAGCTTAGCAGTCGGCTACACCACTGCGCCGTTGAGGTCGTCAAATGCAATATGAACGTAGATTAAAGCCAACTGTATCATTTTTAATAAATGTACTAGGTACTAAAACAATTAATATTTTAAACATTATAACAGAGTATTTAAATTAGACCAAACGCTAAGTGATGAACGCAAGCCTAGATTGAAATATTCAGAGGTTTAGAAATGCTTGATGAATAAACCAATAGACAGAAGTACAGTTTCAGTGTAGATTTACATACAATGAGATCGTATTTGCTTATGCCTATCGACCTTGGTTTAAAATACTTAATGATGAAATAAGTTATGGCTATTACAAAAACACGTGGGTTAAGTGTAGGTAACAAACTTAAAGCGCATTTCATACAAGAATCAATCACGCTTACATTCCACATTTGATACACATCTCCTTCAATTTAGGTTTTCCAGCAATCTAATTAAAACTGTTGTCGTTTCAAACGCACCTAACACATAGCAACTATAATATAAACAACGTTTTTTCAATCATTTTTTTTGTTACGTTTGTTTTCTGCATTGAATTACCGCAGTCAATGTTTATAGGAAACGAATATCTTTTTTCTTAAATTTCTTTAAAAAAAACAATTTTCACTTTAAAAAATTTAAGAAAAATAATTTTACCTTCATTAGGAAGTTTTTCGCCTTCTTTTTATCATCAAAAACATATTTTCTCAATGGCATTCCCAACATGAATGATTGGTAAATTATTCTACTATTTACTATTTTTACAATGAGCAAACCCAAAACGTAAGATCTCATAGGCAAAAGAGCTACGTCTATACAGCTTGCTCACCGCAACGGATGTATCGAATTCCAATCGGAGTTTCGCAATTTCGGACCCATCCGTATCTCGTTCACTGAACCTTCAAGAGGTCATAATCTTGAAACCATAAATAAGCAAGCCTGATAATAACAACTTCGATAAGTGTTAACCGGCTTTGTGAACCAAGTAGGTATCGTTTGGATAAGGATTTTAACAAAAAAGTATTGTTGCCGGCTTACGTTTTCATCGTTTCCCTTTTGAGACTTTTTCCGTCTTATTATAAGATATAGACTTAAGCCGGAACTTTTAAGTACAAGATGGTTAAAATACGAATTTGTAGTTTGCATATTTGACACTTTTCTATGGAGATTCGTAAAATTACCCCTAAAAGGCGAATGCTTTTACGTCAAATAAAAATAAATAATGTTAAAGGCCTTTTACCCCAAAGGACTTTTCGAATTTCGAAGTACAAAAATGCATACTGAATTTACTTGGCAGAATTTCTTTCTCATTTTATTGTCTTCTCTTGTACATCAGCAAAAATTTTATGTGTAAAATACTATTGTTTTAACCAAATTATATCTGTAGTACTGTACAAGTGTGGGTAACGTGAAATATGCCGATTTGCCTAATATTTTCGTCATCTCTCAAGTTACTGTAGGCAGATTCATTATTCAATCTATCTATTCATATCTTCATCATTTTATACCTCATCAAAACTTGATAATAAATATTACTTGACACTGGCAAAATACTCAAAGTTATTCCCATGATGATAATTGGCGAAAAAAATGGCGATTAGTGTCAAAAAAGTGTTTATTTTATTTTGTATTCAACGTTACCGGCAAACAAGCGGACGGCTCACCCGATGGAAAGTGATGCCGCCTTTAATGTGTGGAACGCAAAGAACACCGCCGACGCTTTGCCCATGTAGAGTCAGAGTTATTTTACCTCTAGTGCCGGTAATTACACTGGCTCTCCAATCATTCGAGCCGAAACACAGCCAACTGCTTCACAACAGAAATAGAAAGCAGGGTACCAATCCAGACGATCTACCACCTGTCAAGGAAAGCATGGATTATGTTTGAGACACTATCTCTAGGTATGTCTGTCTCAGTAGTTAGGCTCTACATATATAGAGCCATTGTTCCAACTAAAACATACAGATTTTCATATTTACTTTTTCTATTTATGATCTTTCTGATGTGGAACGGAAGGAGTGTTCGAATTTAATAAAGATAAGATGATTTTGCACATTATTTCAAAGCACAATGATAGTAATTATTGCTTTCGTTATAATTCAGGCACTTTGAATGTCACCTGCATTGAAACAAATTAATAACAAACCAAGGCAATGTTTGTGAAATTTTCTTATAAATTCTTTATAAAAACAGCCGCTAACATTAAATGTAACTCGACATTATAAACACCAAAAGTTTCGTTTACAAGGCTTAAAGGATTACCTGCCTGTGAGAATGAAAATCCAATAGTCAAAGTAAAAGTCTGATACATTTTTTTTAGTCTAATGAACATCAAATTTTACAAGTTGAAATTTAAAATTCATTTTATATAGCATTTGACTAATCTAAACAACTATGAATGTTTAGGGAATTTAATGAAACCTATTTATCGAAACATCTGTGATTGTCAGTGATTTTACCAAAATGTATAGCAAACAATTGACTAGCAAAACCGGTTTCAAGTTGACAGTAGGTCAAACATGAATTGCATAAGTAATAACATTATTAACCGATATTACTGTTTCATGTTTATCTTTGAATGTTTACATTGTGACAGATAAAAATGTGGCTTAAAAAGATAACTACGACATTACAATGTAAATACATTTTTTTAAACGAATAATATTGAATAAAAGGTAAGAAGGAAAAGAACAACATTTTCTGTAATTGATTTATAAATTTATGTATTTTATAGTTATATATGAAATAACTTTTATTTTCATTATTCTATAGTAGGTATTACATTCAAAATATTCTAAAAATTTGAATAGTTTTCAAATTATTATTTAATTACGATGAGTATTTTTTAATTATTAGCAGTATAGTTGATTTTAATATTATAAAATAAAACACATCAAAGAGATACAACAAAACTACTAAAAACCAAAAACTTTATCTGACTGCTACGCTTATTACATCAAAATTCAATAAAATAGGTCAAGACTACACACTAAATACTAAATACCTACTCGCGTAATCCAATTCATTATATTACATTAACGATAACCCAATTAAAAATGTCTCTTTTTAATCCGTTTTTATTTTAAAGTAAAGGTATTAATATAAAGAATATTATGTAAAGTTACTTTACATGTACGAGTATACAAAAATATTTATTTATAAAAAAACAAAGTCCTGATAGTTTATCTACTCACTACCTCTAGGGAACTACCTCTACTTTAAGACAGTGGCCTAAACATTGTACGTTAAATTCCAAGGTCGTTACCAAGGGGTGACACAGGGGGCAGCTGCCCCTCTAGAGATTTAATAATATAGTTAAATAATACAATGTAAATACTTGCTTTTATTTGAGTTTCTTCCAAAAATTATTAAACGGATTAGGTTATGAGTTCTTTATTAAAAATAATTAACTTTAGTCAAAAATATCTAAAATAGAATAGTAGATTAATTTATTAATTTAAAAAAAAACAATGATACCGCAATGGTTTATCATAAACGATTTAACTAAGCCATACTTTAATCTCTTAAATATTCTGTATAATCAAATGCAATATTTCAATGACTTCAAAATAAATACCTTAACTTTTTATCTACCTGGATCTTTTTGTTTATCGCGATAAAATTACCTGTGTCATGTCATCGTGAAGCCATTCTGTAACCTTCATTCTGTTGACTTGGGACAAAAAGTTTTATGTGAATTTATATTGCAGACTTTGACTTCACTCAAACACAGCAGTTGCAGGTAATTGCTGATGACTAGAACTAAACAAAAAGTATGAAAACTTAATCAATATTATAAAACTATCAAAGAAATACCTAAACACATTCATTTAATATAACTCACAAGAAACTTACGGATTTATAAACAAATAATTAATAGATTTAAAAAATCTAAAAACCCACGATTTTAAATGTCCTAAAAATAAGAAAATAACCCTACGGGGCTGAAAGAGTGGCCACTCAAAACATGGGGGCGTGTCTTTGCAAGTTACACCCACGATCTATACACGTCACTTAAATATATCCCATTAATAATCCCTTAAATAATGTACACCCCCACTTTGGAGTGGCCCCTCTTTCAGCCCCGTAGGGTTATTTTCTTATTTTTAGGACATTTAAAAACGTGGGTTTTTAGATTTTTAAATCTATAAATTATTTTATTATTTTTATCTTTGTTGTTTTTCTGTTAATAATATTTTAATCATATTAATAATATTCCGATAATTTCAGCCTGCTAACTTATCGGGAACCGCCTCAAAAGTCACTCCAAACAAATTTTATCAAAATCGGTCCAGCCGTTTTATAGTTGTAAATTGCATTGTCATCGGGTTTTAAGCTACCCTGAAAATTTCAGCCTGGTAGCTTATCGGGAAGTGCCTTAAAATTGAGTTTCAAAAATCCAACCGGAACGACAAACAAACAAACAAGAAAAGTGAGAGTATAAAACGTGGGAAAAAGTAGCAAAGCAGCAAGTGAAAAAAAGCATTTAATAGAATGTTATTGTATAAAGAACCACAAGTTTACACACAAGTAAACACAAAAATTTTTAAAAGCGCTAAAACCTTAAAAATTTCCTTTCAATTCAAAAGATACCAAGGCATTGGATATAATGTTTTGACAAGATAAATTCAAATGTCAAATACCTATTTTTATCGATTTTACTCAGTTTGATACAAAATCTAATTATTTCTGTCTACGTTGAATTAGACGCTAATCAATTTCAATTTCAGCTCTACAACCAACTTTGGTCGATCAATACTTAAAACTACTCTATATAAAACAAAAAAAAAATAAGAAAAGAATTAATTAAGACCGTTAATTCAAAGTTAAGAACGTTTATCTTCAATTCCTGTTTGTATGGGTCATCTTAGTCAATATTAACGTATTCAATGTCTTGGTACATATAAAACAAAGACCATAATAATAATAATAAAACAAATCATCATAACACACTTAAAAGATGAACATGTTCATAAAACATGCGATAACCAGGCTTTTACACGTAAATTTGCGGTCATTTATTCACACAAGTCTTTAATAAGTACATATATATCGGTACACTAAAATACAGGTAGTATATAAAATGAAATTCCTTAAAAATAGGGGAATCCATACATTGACTATTTCTCATTTGATGATTTTTGCAAAAAAATGTTGTAGTATAGTGTAATAGACACAATTTGAAACCAAAGAGTTTGAAGTTTAAAATTCATATTACCGAATCATTTTATGTGTTGAATTGAAATCCTGGAAGGAATTAAAATTTTATAAATCCATTATACTTATAGATCGATCTTTAGATCGTAACAGTAAATAAATGAATAAATGTACTTAAATTTTCGCAAAATTCGTTAATAGTTTGTCTAGCTCTCAAATCTCCGTCAACAACAAAAATAGTTGTAATATTTTGTAGCAACAGTTGAGTCATTGCCTATCTTCTTCACAACAGACAGACGTTGACGTCTGGTCTGTCCTAAACAATCAGCTCAGTCAACTTATCTCAAACTCTATGCTTCAGAACCAAAGGTAACTAAAAGCGACATGTGGTGCAGACATCTACCAGGCAGACTATAATGACTGACCGCGTCAAAATATCCCAAGTATTGCTGTCTATTGATTGTTCGCTTCGGATCTTCTAATAGAGGTACCAACTAAAGCGGCAGTGGAAGTGAAAGTCGTGGTAAAGTCGCTGTGGGTAGGGAATCGGCGTATGCGCGTGGCGCGATAAAAATGACGTTTCACGCGTTCTACAAACTGAGCAACGCTGGGCTCAAACTTCCACCAATGCTGAGTTTGTGACGATCGATGCCACACGCGAAACTCTCACGCGCCGGCCGGCCGTCTGGTTTTAATACGAACACTCCACAATTCCCATCAAAATCTTCTACAAAAAGCGTAACAGACTGCCTGCAAACATAAAAACAGTGAAATCATATATTACAAAGTGAATTCAAACATTCCAGCAGTTTTTCTGTGAAATGGGCCACGGTTAATTAGTGATGCGGTGAAGTGTAAGTACGTTAACTTTTATATTTTTTAGCAGCTTAATTAATTAATGACACCTCATGCTTTGTAGAGTTTTATTTATAATCGATATAATACAGCGGAGGTCGAGTTAAAATAGTGCATCGTTATGATCGGAGGATGCGAAAACCGTGTTTGTGTTGGGTTAATCGATTTTAAATAGCGTCTACCGACCACATACGAAGAAGCCGATATTAACATAAACGCCTTGGAATCTGTGTCATCGTTACCTGCTGACAGAAAGACGAATTATTTTTTATTAGAATTGTAATTAACAATTAAGCGTGGAAGTCGTTCCCTCCTTTTATGAGTTTAAAAATAATCCACAAAAACGGATGGTGAATGAACTCAGACACACATTGATCTTTTCGCCATATGCTGGCAACAGTACCTACCCATACAAGCGTTCTGTGTAAGGTTTTATTGCGATGGTATAAACAATAAAATTGACTAAATTCGGGATCATCTCTGATTGATGATTAAAGAATGCTTAGGCCTGACAATGGTTTAGTTATTCTATTGTTATTTCATGTGTTTCCGGTATTTATAAAGTAGAAAAAATCGTGATGAAAAATCGATTTGGAGCTGTAAAATTGTTTGTTTCTCTGTATACAATATTATTTAGTAATGCAAGTGCATTTAATTAGGTATTTATAATATTTTTGCGCTTGACGTCGTCTTCCGTTAGGGCCACGTCACAGAGAGCAATACTCACAAGTCAAGCCTATTTAACATTGTACATAAATTAGTTTTGTATACAAAACTCTCAAAATAACAATAAAAATGTATTTACTCTGACCGTTTATTTGCACTTTAACATTTTGAGCGTTTAATTTTTATTAGGGTATTTCGCAATAATTACGATAATTTCATGAAAGTAAAAAAAAATTCAAAATTTTGTACACGTACAAATTTACCGTTCACAGCTGTGTTATGGCGACCAAATTGAACTGTGACGTCACAAACCCATATGTGTGACGTCACAGAACCAAGAACAGTGTGTCAACTCTAACAGTATCAAATTGAACAAACTTTATATAGAATGTTCCAAGACTGTCAATAATTATTTACGATCCAATCATAAGATAAAAAATAACTCCAGACAGTTATTTCGTAATGAAAGTCTTTGTTTAAAGATAGATAGGTTAATATAATGGAATCAATGACTCGGTTAATTTTGTAATTTATGAAGCAATTAATACGAAGCACAGTAGCGTACATTGTACTGCATGAAATACATGATTGTTCCTTTGATGTGTGATTCATGCTCCATATTATCCAGAGAGATGTTGGGAATATGGAAGTCTCTCTATCTGTTTGTTGCATTTCAGTAATGAACGGCTGAAGTGATTTTAATTAGATTTCGAATAGAGGTCAGAGTTATGATGAGATTATGACATGAGTTTCTATCTATTTTTGCTAACACTTGAGTAGTGACGTGTAGTGACGGTTAGTTTTAAATTAAATTAAGGCCAACACCGTCGTATTATAAATCACAAACCCGGAAATTTTTATTGTGATATGATAACTGCATACAAAGTCATAATCTGATCACATTCGATCACCGAAAAATCACTTGATAGAGATTTTTTAAACTAACGTGTCATTTAAATGCCTTTTCTTACAAATAAACACGTGACCTTGACATCAATTTTCTAAACATATTAATGACCAAAGTATTTTTATAGAAATCAATGGATTTTGAACTTTATTTCTCGTTCTTAGAATCGTGTTTCGCTTCGTTGTAAATTTTGCAGAAAAGACAATGATTTCAGATCGTGATCGTCTAATAAAGCCAATTATTTTACTTTTCATTTTTTGTTTTATTAACTACTAAACTTCCCACTGATTTGTGCCTGCGGAATAATATAATTTATAACTCTACAATCTCGATGTGATGAATAAAAATAAGTAAACTATCCTATTACTTAATGTAGGTAAAAAATAATTTTAATGATCAAAAATGTATTCTACTCTTACAAACCGCAATTTCTTATTAAAGTAACACGTACATGGCCGTGTGTACATGGTGGTATACACGGCCATGCATCAACCGAACCTGTTCGGACTTTGTACCGTACTTAAGCTGTACAGCTGTAAGGATTGATATAGCACTTGTTATGTGAAGCTCTATGTACAAGCTTATGGTTTGACTGAATTTATTTATTTATTTAGGATCAATAACAGGCTGACACCAGCTATAACTAAAGATACATTTAATGGTATAATCAAACTAAGGCGTTATTAGTGACCCAGTTATTTGTGACCACGGCATGTCAGTGGACTGTCACAATATTATATCCAAATATTACCTATTAACATTATTATATACTACATTATAAAAAAAAACTTAAATGATTAGACGACAAATCAAATGAATAAGGTTAAGAATTAAGTTACAAGTAACAATTCTGGGAGTCAACCATGAACTCAGCTATAGGTATATTTTGACCGAATAATTCATAAGTCACCTTGGAACAACCTGGTAATGAATGCAGTTAGGACCATTCAATTTTTAACAACAAAAAAATAATGTTTTTGATGATAAAAAACACACAGTCAATGCACAAACACACCAGTGACAAAAACAGTGCTATATGCGCTCTTGTTAAATTGAATTCGATTTTTACGGTGACCATGTAAGTGCCTTTTTACCTGACAGTAGGTAGATAAGGCATTTATTTTAGAATTGTCGGTCTAAATACTGTTTATTTTAGTTTGTATGTTTGTTGCAGTCTAACAGAAATCGCTGATAAAAAACGCGCGGATCGACAACCGTGCAATAAACGCACGACAACTTGACGTTTCCTATGAAAAACTCCCACGTTCGTTAGAAGGACGACTAATACACTGTTCGCACGGAGTCAACACGTAAGGTCAAGTAATAATGACTTATCTACAAAATAAACGACGGTCCAGCGTAACTTGAACGACGTACGCAAACCGAATGCGTTCTCACTGGGATCTTATTATAATGGTTATTTTTATTTCTTCTTAGAAATCCATCATAACTTGAGCTTTGAGGACGTGCAGTTCATTGCCTTGTGAACAGGAGCTTACTTTAAGCCCGTTTTACACATCAACGAACGCGTCGGCAGATTTTATCTGTCTATCAAAGGTGCAGAGAGGGTTTTTGCTTCTCTGTGGTAGGTATTTAAAGTCTACCAATGCGTTTGCCATTTATCCGCTTCTTTTCGGTTTAGCATACAGATCAAAGGGTGACAGCGCGAACGAGTGTGTTTGTCTACACGTCTCAAATTTATACGCGTATACGAGTATGCTTGCTGATCCACCTGCCTATGCATCAGTCGATATGTAGAGGCTTTGACGGACGGGTGACAGTAAACATATCAATTAAAAGGTTCCTTAGATTATTCTGCGGTTAAGATCACTATAAAGCATAAAAATCTTATATTAGTACAAATATAATTAAGGACCTGTTTAAAAGTAATTAGGTTACCAACTAACTTAAATTTGGTAAATCCCTTAATTAAAATTATTTCATCATTATCTGTCGGATAATTATTTTTCCTTTACGTTTTTCTTCAAATTCTGCTACTCTTAATTAGTTGGTTAATTGTTTTTCGATGAGCATCTTAAAACTGTCAGTGTTTGTGTTCTCCTATTCTATTCCTATTCGATTAACGATACTGTAAGACAATAGTTAACGTTAGTAAAATCTTTTATTCCAAATTAGTTTACAATTCGCGTTATTAAAATGAGACTTATTTTCTTATTGGCTTAATTGCAAATAGGTACTTAATTTCTAATTAGACGAGACATTTAGGTCACTTTATTCTAAAATGAATGCAATTAAACCAGTCACGATTACAATCTAAGTCTGTTTTTGATTAACCTAAAAATAACGATTACACTTTTAATATTGCATTATTTTATTTTAACCAGAAACTAAATTTTTGGACCTCGATTTGTGTATATCATCTTTAAACATTGGCAAATCGTGACATGCGCTCCTGCTGACGTTTCTGACAAAAAAGCAGTTCCCTATGATAACAACCTCCTGCTTCCTATCAGCATTCATTGAAAGACTTATTATGGTGCATGGTTTCAGTATGACATGTTATACACAAACAAAACACCGTATTGTTCTTTCAACATTTGTTACTAAGCCACTTGTGAGCAATAACGCTATACTCACGGTGTATTTTTTCATACGTAATTTCTTATCATCGCATATTATAGTGAAATTACAAGCGCCAACAACGCTAATGCCGCTAAGAATAAATGAGCCACGAATTACACCTGTTAGCCAATATGTATTGCTAACGAAGGACTAGGTCTCAAATATCATACTGGATTCTCGAAACTAACAACGGTGATCTTGTACTTTTTTCTCAAATGTCTAAATTTACCCAATATGTACTTCAAATAATACGAAGAGTAACGAGATGATTGGTTATGGGGATATGGAAGAATAAAATAAATAAATAACCACTTCACAACACACACATTGACTCAGCCCTGCATTAAGTATCGTAAGAACTTGTATCGCAGGTGCTAAGCAACGATATGGTATGTACTAAATAAATAAGAATACAACATCCAAGACCGGTAAGCGAAACAATGCGTCTTGCAAATAACACAAAGTCCCGCCCCCGCCGGGATTCGAACCCGGAACCTCTAGCGTAGCAGTCGTCTGTTTACACCACTGCGCCACCGAGGTCGTCTAAAAAAAACTAAACAGCGCTGAATTTATAGCCACCTAACTACGTGGTTATGCCCTTGCATACCGAGATAGGGTTGGTTAGGCTTTGACGCAAATACTTAGTACTAAGATCACAGACACTTGAAATTTATCTTTTATGTACCAAGTACTAATGAATTTTACAAACTGAGCTAAGACTTTTGCTGGCAGATAAGTCTGAAATCGGTTTCTTTCTTCCTGCTATTTCTTGTGATTAATTTCGTCGCGTGACCTAAGACAGCCGATAGGGTGTCCAGGCACATAGCATTTGCTTCACTGCTGCATTATTCGATGACCTGGGATCAAAGGACGCCAGGACTGTTCCTCGTTTACAAAAGTTGCAGTTGCAATGATCAGTGAAAAATAAAAATGTGAATGTGAAAAAAGTGTAAAGCAAGAGTGGCCGGGTGGGTGATCGCCAACTGTAGAGTTGAGGGGCTGGCTTCAGTACACCAACTAAAAATGGCGATTTAGCGGAGCATACTTCCCCAGAAAATGCCTATTCACTTACTCTCAACTTGTAAAGTCCCATGGTTTCTGGAAAAGATGCTCATTTAATTAGGCTTACCAGATTCTGAGTAGCAGAGTTTTGAAGAGGTATTGCAAGAAACTATTAATTTGTAACTTTGCCGTAGGGCACCTTTAACCTTGAAATTATTTATATTTTCTATTTAATATTCGGAAGCACTTGAGAATAAGTGCGCATAACATAAATACAAAGTAAATCCATGCTATTTTTCTATAATCGTGACGAATCTAACAATCTTAGATTTTTATCATCATACGTGATTTCTATGATTTGCAATTCAGATGTTTCGATTAAATAAAATTTTGCATGCTTTTATAAAGCGAAATATGTATGAACTATTTTAAACGAATGTAAACATCCGTAATGTACCTTATTTCTAGCAAATAAATATCATTTCATTTCAAATATTATTCATTGGTTATTTATTCTACCGCAAAGCACTTTTGAAAAGTAAATCGTTAATTTGTACGAATAATTTATGATTGATCACGATTAACTCCGAATGATCGTTTGTATCGTGATTAATTAAAGGTCAATTGATTTATATTATTTCCAGTAGGTGTCAGTTATATTACTTGCGAATCTAATGTATAAAACCAAGAAGTTTTTAACGGTTTTATTTAGTTTGACCAATTTTGTTTGGATCAAATTTATTGATTGAAATTTTACCTCCTTACTGTTGACAGATCAACCTTATTTTTGGCACACACCTTTAGTTCTGTTGTTACTACAATACAATATATTCAGTATCATTGTATATCCAAGACGGCCGCCGCTACATAATGCCAGACTACATGTTTTTTCATAACCACCTCAATATGGGTATCAATTGAAAGGGCTTGACTAGAACAATATAGTACCCCATGAAAAAAAATGCAATTTTGCCGCCAAATAAAACAAAAATAACAGAAAACGTTTTAATTAAAACCTTTTTATTAATAACTCAAGACTACATTTAATTTTGCTCACTCAGAACTTGTCAATAAAACAATTTAAAAGTGAGAATCAAGTCACTGACTTTTGAATAGTAAAATAATCTTAAAAGCTTATAGATTTTATTCATTGATAGATTTTATTTTTAAAAGCTATCAATCTTTTACTTTAAAAGGTACATAAAATATAGTTAGTTTGAAATGCATGAGACATTATTAATATTTAATACCGTTGTAACACTGTTTGTTTTGGTGGTAGCCTTACTATGGGTATTGTGTAACGCGGACGCAATTATCTATGTCAATTTACCAAGTACATACATTTATTTCACTCACTTTTTCGTTTGACGTATAAATTTATTCTCAATTCGCGCAGATAAAACTATGAGAGATCCCGATTTCAAATCATGATGAATATTGTCACTATACTAGACCAAACGGTCTATTAATTAAATTATATTAAATAAATTTAATATTTAACCATTATCGATGCTTGAACTACATGTACAAATCAAGTGTTTACTAACTATACATAAATTCCATTATTCTATATTAGTACTAAATTGAATCAACTTTTCTTAATTTGAATTTGAATTTTTATATGTTATATTTATATGTTACCGGAAATGTTTAAAATTCAAATATTCTAACAATACCTTTTGACAACATATAAAATACTGTAACTTGGCTTTAACGCTTTCGGAATGATTTGTCTTAGAGGTTAAGTCTAATTGTTTGTGTCACAGGTGTCTTTATATTACCCGCTGCGCATTCGGTATTATTAATAATAATATGTTTTTATTAATATTTATACATTACCTACACGTTTTAGGATATCTATACATTGCCTAGGTATTGCATATATTATAAGACTGCCGGTTAAATACGGGTTAACGTAATCTTACATAGTCTTTAATTAAAACTAATACACGAGTGTATGGCTATGTCTTGCTTTGTGATTGGTGCCGAACAGTCGTTGTGAATGAGATCAAATTGCCTTTGTTTTGTATTGATCCCTTTGTCAGACTAGTTTGGGTTCCGTAATCTGATCCAACCTTCAAGCACTTGAACAATGCCAATAAGGATTGTTCTAATACTTTAGCACTAGCTCTTGATCGAATACTCTTTATCTGTTTCCAATTCATCGTAGAGAAGCGTTCTTTAAAAGGAATTTTCGAAAACATTTATTTAAAAAAAGTTTGTTTGTACCCTCAAGCTTTCTATGTAGTTATTTAGAGAACTAACATGTTTGTGCATTATTAAAATTATGAAGAAAAAAAACAGAACATTACACCTGTATGCATACAGTTTCATCTTCTGAAAACTCCTGGATTACCTGGAACTTTTATAAATTTCGTGAACAAAGACATATGAAATATAGCAACTTGAAAAAAAAGTACAATACGATCTTAATTACCTCAATAAAATATGTATAGAGCAATTTTGAATCCCTTGGTCATGACAAACAGATAGAGGGACAATGAATTGGTCTTTCCTATTTTCCTATTTTAAGTAAAGTACTCCAAAAAGCAAGGTACATAGGTATAGTTACTCTATCTAACAATAACTTTTGACTAAGCTTGTTTTAGTTTTGTCAAACGTCAACACGCTCATTGATTCAGTCAGATACGTAACCACGAATTTACTTGGTAAAGTAGTTATGTGCACATACCCGAACGCTTTTCGTGAGGTGGAATATCTGTAATATATAATGTGTCTAAAATATGTGTGTGTGTGTGTGTGTGCGTATGTGTGTGTATGGAATAAAGGTAACATATTCTAGTTGTGAATCATACAAGATTGCCCTAATCCAACCCACAAGGCGATTGGTGACTATTAACAGGGCAAAGACAATTAACCTCTCAATTCACACAATTGCATTAGATTAAAGAATGAACGCTATCCGAGTCTTTACAAGTTTTACAACTGATGTTTAATTAACTTACAGATAAGATTACTTCGGATTAAAAATGTTATGGATAGCCAGCAACTCTTAACAGGTTTAAATATTGTTAAATCTAATTTATCGCTTAGCAAGAGAGTATGTTGCGTAACAGAAGCGCATCACTTTTTTTTAAGTTTAAAAAGCATTTTTATTTTATGAAAATATACAACAACAAAAAATTACAGGCTGCCAAACATAAAGCTTCAAATAACAAGTGCAATATTAATCCTTATCCTGAACAGCTAAAGAACGGTACAATGTCCAAACAGCTTGTCTACCGTGAGTTCGAAATACTTTTCCTACTACAGTGATTTTGTATGACCAATCTTAAATCCTCATCAATCCGTCGGAGGCGGTTTACAAAGATTCATACAAATTTGTAACTGCAGTCGCAAGCGGCAATCGAAGATAAAACTCATGGTAGCCACACAGGTTAGTTTCATACACGGCTGTGTGTATGATAACGACCCAAAAAATACTGTAAAGTCCTATTATGTAAATAAAACATCATGATGTTCAAATTAACTATGATTAAATTTTAGTTTCATAAATTTGCTATACAAAGATTTAAAGATTAAATTCCTCACAATGGCACAACGTATTTATTTTAGCTACATTCAAATTGCCCCTGCATTTTAATTTAAATGAATCGGATTACAACTGATTGATACTCTAATTAGGTAAGAGTTGACATGCTCCAGATTTACCCAGATTGTCTAACTAGATTATATTGGTCTACGATCATACTTGTGGATCAGCCGGAGACGAGTAAGGGACATGTAGACGGATTTTTGATTTAATATTTTTAGATTGGGTTCACCCATCTACCTGCGAGACAGGCTATGGCTAGTGCAGGCTTCATGGCAATTTAGTATATACTCTTGTCAACGATATTTTATTTTATAATACCTTCATATTTTTAATAAGTGCTATTGTTTTTAGTTCTTTTTTTAGAATGGATGACATCTTGTTTTGTTATTTCTGTCAGAATAACTTGAATAGATTGATTTAAGCTATTTTCGAAACGAAATATTTAAACTATTGTTTTTTTAAAAAGTAAAATCAAATTTGGAAATGAAAATAGAAGAAACAACATTATTTATAAGAGTAGGTACCGCTTTTTTACAATATTCAGTTACGTATAATTTTTTTAAATGTAATACGGAAACTTTCGATTTAAGGCTAGCATTCCCACTATATTTAGATAAACAAATATGAGGCATTTTTGACTTCCTTTGTAAATTTTTTTGAAAACTAACACGAAGCTTTTACAGTACGGTGTCAATATTATATTTTTATTATTGTCCCGTTGGTGATGATGATAAAAATCTATTTTTCTGGTGCTTGTAGATTTGTTCCACTGTGATGTGAGACGAAGACTAAAAAAGAACTAGGGTTTGAACCATACTCATAAATGTCAATAGGTTTCCCGGCAAAAAGTATGCATATTGTACGAGTACTGGAACTAACTTCGAAATTCGATATTAGTCTTAGACTTTTAATTTCTGGATTTAGTCTAAAGTCTTATATTAAATATTCGAATTCTTGGAACTTTAAACATACCAAGCATTAATGTTTTTACTAGTTTGCAAAATTATTCATATTAAAACCCACTCACCAATAACAACTAAGGAAAAACTTGAGGAAAAAAATACACTTCGCAATCAATCTTCGAGGGTCCCGATTAAACTTAATTATTGAAAGTTACAGGCTCCATTTATTTCCTTGAAATACTTTTGCGTCGGAAGATTTAAAGTTAAAACGTTCAATCCATTTCCAGGATCACAGTTGAACGGACTTCGGGACTTTGAGAACTCCAGAGTTTTGTCACAAAGAATCCAACAACTTAAGGACTCCCTAACTTAAAATGGAAGACGGCAAGAAAGAAATCAATTTGGATTCCGTATTAGAAAGCTTGGGACCATATGGGAGATACAATCTATTGAATTTCGCGCTGCTACTCTTCCCTGTATTCCTGAGTGCATTTTTCGAATGCGGTTTCATATTCGAAGCTCAAGAACAAGCTTACAGGTGCGTTCAAATTATCCTACATTTATTTAGAAGGCAAATAAATTGTATAGGAAGTACAACTTTTATCGTTATAAAATAAAATATTTCGCGAAAATTTATTAAGTATATTTTTGTGATTTTATATTTATAGCAAAGTCTAAAAGGCAGGGTTTGAGACCAGTCCTAATTAGTTCCAAAAATTGATAAATTACCCTCAAGTCCAAGTTTCGCAAAAGTGAGCATTGATGACTATGAACCAAGAATTGGTTTTTCTTAAAAAAAACACAAAAATTAACTTAGCTTTCAAAGAATATGTAAAAATTTTCGACCAAGTCTTTCAAATCAATCTTGAGATCAATGGCTTATTCAACAGATGCGAAGTATATGGCTGCGAGCAAAGATTCAATGATACCTCCTGGCTTCACTATGCTATACCGATGAACGCAGAAGGCAAGCCAGATTCCTGCCACAGATATACACCCATTGGAGACACTCTGCAGTGCCGGCCTGAAGACTTCTCCACCAACAGTACTCAAACCTGTACCACTTACAAATACGAGCACGAGCAATCTTTGGTTAAGGAGGTAAAGAATATAATTTTCTTGCTAGTTTATAGAATATAGAATTTCATATAGAATATTGCATATAGAATTTCTTACATGAGCAATATTTACGTAAACCGACTACAAAAAAGGAGATGGTTAAATTCGCTACCCTATTCACATGACTAACTTAATTTTATTTATTTCATTTCCATCATAAAAGTTTCAGGAAGAAGTCCGATGTTATTAAATTTAGATGGCAAGAGTTTTAAATAGTCCATCTATGTTTATCGTTTTTTGACCAATCATGTAATCCACGACATGTAATAAAACACTGGGACAAAAAATACTTTTGTGTTTTTTCATAAATAGTATTAGTTTTAGCATTCGATTTATTTTAGGTTTTGATGGCAGCTTCCTTTACCATAAAAGTAACATTTTTTTTTCTAGTTCAATCTTGGCTGCCAGGAATGGAAGAGAGCTTTGGTTGGTACGATTCATAACACAGGAATGTTCGCTGCCATGATGTTTGCTGGTGCCATTTCAGACAGGTTTGGACGTAAGGTTGCTGTTGGCATTGCATCCTGTGCCAGCTTCATTTTTGGACTGTCCAGAGCATTTGCTCCTGGCTATATCACGTACTTGACTCTGCATTTCTTCGAAGCAGCCTTTGGAGGAGGATTGTACTCTTCGGCGTATGTTTTGAGTGAGTACCTCTTTTTTTGTGGGTTTATACTTAAGACTATAGACTTCTTCAATTCTCATAATCACATTTCAAAAATCACTAAATTTACCGAAATTTTAATCTGTTTTTTTGTTTTTTTTCCTGTGAAGAGGCAAATGACTGACAGTTAAACTTATAGAGATGAAAAGAATGAATTACTATCGATGCGGAAGTAATGGTAGCTTTTTATTCTTAATCTGTTATAATTATTATAAACGGCCGTTAGTAACAACTAAGTTGTATTTATTTTATCGTGTCAATGTACAAATTAACGCGAAGACCTAGTTTCAAAAATTGCTAATTTGTTGAGGAAAATGGTAGTTAATGACCAATTAATTCAAGTGCTAACAGTTGATCCGCGTTTTAAAGATTACAGGAAATTGAGAACCTCTTAAATGATTAGTGAAGAAAAGATGTTTCTGCTTTTCATCCCGTCCCTGTCTACAGTTTCACGAATAAAACTTGAACTGACAAAGGCAAATTACACTCAAAAGAGACAAAGGTATTTTATTCGAGCTTTGACTACAATCGTAAACTTTATTGCTTTGCATCAACCAGCGTTATTTCACGAAATGAAACTTTTTATATTCGCGACTCGGAAGAACTGGACAAAGTATTGGAATTAAAAACTTTTACTATTGTAACTCATTGATTTGTTTTTCACAGTTGTCGAGCTGGTGGGGTTGAAGCAGCGAGTGATTGTGTCTGCTATGTGCAACATGACCTTCGTGATTGGGGTCGTACTGATGGCGCTCTTGGCGTGGTTCGTGGAAAACTGGAGGACCTACATCATGATACTCTACGCCCCTGCTATCATCGTCAGCGCATACGTCTGGTTCATGAACGAAAGCGCCCGCTGGTTACTAAGCAAAGGAAGACGAGACGAAGCTGTGAAAATCCTAAAAGGTGCAGCCAAGATCAACAAACTAGACCCAAGAGAATTAGACCTCGATGCTCTAGGTGACCCGCTATTAAAGGCAGACAACCAAGACAAGGACAAAAAATCTCAGTTCCACAAAGCGATACGCTCCGTCATAATTTGGAAGAGACTGTTGATATGCTCGTTTCTTTGGCTGACATGCTCGCTAGTTTACTACGGGTTATCAATTAATTCAGTGTCGTTGAGTGGAAACAAATACGTTAGCTTCATGCTAGTGACGTTAGTGGAGATACCGGCTTATATTGTGGTGGTGATAGTTTTGGACAAGTACGGGAGACGGAAGACTCTGATTGCCACTTACTTGACATGTGCTGTGACAAGTTTGCTGTTCGCCTTTTTGCCGAGATGTAAGTATACGTTCAGTACTTTCAAGGATTCCGTATTATGGTGTCCATCGCAGTTCCTTTTCTGCTCTAAATTCAATTGTCAATTGTATAACTAAAAACGAAAGCAAACAATTAACTTTTGTTGAAGTGTCTCTAGAATTGAATTAGCTGACGAATGTCACGCTTTCATAACGCAAATATCATTTTGAATAGATCTTTTTTTTAATACAACAAAAATCGCGGTATTCTGCAAATAATGGTGTCTTTAACGAAGATCGTCCGTCGAGTAATGAATTACAATAACATTATGCAGAACTATAACCAAGGTTGTTTTAAGAACGTACGTGCATTTATTTACATTTAAATGAATTTCCTTTTACAGACGTTAAGTTATTATATTGATCGATAATATCGATTAATTACTGCCGAAGTTCATAACCTTAATTAAAATACTTGAATTATCAACGAATTATATTGAAGACGCTGGATTTTTTTTGGTCTAATTTAGGTATTTCCAAATGAGCACAAAATCAAGGAAAGCTTAAAAGCTGTATTTTAGGCGACCTTATTCGCACATTAAAAAATCGTTAGGTTGTGATATTTTCGAAAATGAAAGCTTTGCTTAGCACGTGTTAGTTTTAAATTTGCAGAACTAAATTATCGCTAAAGAGTCAAGGTCATATCCACAATAAGTTGCGTAAGAAAACTGTACGCGCATGTAACCAAGAAAATTGTAGAACACAATACACACGAGTGTGTTATAATAAGTCATCCACAACATTATAGCGTAAGTTATTTTATTCTTTTATTTGACAGAAACGTCAGCTAATCATCTGTGAAAAATTGTAAAATGAAAAATTTGTAAAATTGTAGTAATATGTTAATGTTACGTTAGATTGTAACAGTCGAACGTAATTGTAACAGCGAAAACAATGAATCGGATTATTCAAAAAGCAAAAAAAAAAGCAAATAAAAACATTTCAGATGTGATGCATCCTACGATGACTAATAGATTAAAGATCAAACATACCGGATATGTTACGAATGTTTTCGCTTCTAAAAATAGGACTGATAAAAGCAGATAAAATCGGAAATAATATTCGTACAACGCTCAAGAGCAATACATACAAATAAACCAATAATATTTTTACTTTTTTATATTTTTTATGCAAACAGAACACGTATAAGGCCCACCGCCGTTTGCTATGTTTTTCAACAAAACCAAATATATTTTCTATCTTTTGTGCTTCTATGGTTACCAACTTAATAATTTTGAGACTCGCACTTGGCCAATTTTTATTTTAAATTAGATTTTGCTGATCTGGCAACATTCTCCGGAAAAAAACTGCTGCACGTTCCATTTGTTTATTAATCGCTTGAACTATTTAATGACGTATGTAATATCTTATAGTTAGTCTGCATCTTTAGCCTTGATCTTTGTGCATGCTTATCAAACTAGGAAAGCAACAACAGTCAGTTTATACATTAGGCGCTAATTATTCAAAATCACTAGTTGACTGCGGTGGTACATCATATAATAATCCCTTATCCCAGATAAAGTTTTGAATTAAATGGTAAAATTTAATAGAAGTGAAAAATTTACTTGAAACAGCCAGATTAGCTAGATTGCGAAGATGTTACACACAGCACCGAAGTTAACGATGCGCAATAGCTGGCTCCATAACATATAACTGTGTTAGCTATTAAAGGCAAATTGGCCAGAGACATAAGGCAGTTTTTCCTAACAGATTCCGTTTGGTGTACACAGCCGATTGGTGGTCGCTCGCGTTGTACCTGGTGGGGAAATGGAGCGTGACCTTGGCATACAGCTCAGTCTACATCTACGTCTCGGAGGTGTTCCCGACTAACATGAGGCAGACCCTCATTAGCGTGTGTTCCACTGCTGGCAGGATAGGGTCCCTGATCGCACCATTGACGCCATTGCTGGTAAGAATCTCTGCAAAAGTATCAGACATATTAACTCGTATGGGTCACAACCGTATCCCCTATTGCGTCGCCTGCTTGTTGACAAAGAGGCAAAAGACGAGATAGTCATGATCCTTTTTGGAGTTAATATGTATGCTACGGACTTTTCTTCTCCTAGAAGAGGTTTCAAGTAAATAGGCGCTTTTTTCGGTATGCTTCAATTTCTATGCCGCGTCGTCACTTACCTTCAGGTGGGAGAATCAATTGAAGTACGAAAAATGTTTGTTGCTCGAGGGCTAATTAAAATATAGGCTTCATAACATATAACTGTGTTAGCTATTCAAGGCAAATTGGCCGGAGACATAAGGCAGTTTTTCCTAAAAGATTCCGTTTGGTAAAAAATTGCTATATACTAACATCTTTTAACTAAACATTTAACTCGCTAAGTATCAACAATTCTTAACTCTCCCTTCTTGTAAAATAATTTGAATCAACCAATACTAATTTTTTTTTTGCAGTCGCTATACCACAAATCGATGCCCACTGTCATATTTGGCGCGATGTGCATACTTTCCAGCACATTAGTGATGATGCTACCTGAAACCAAGAACATGAGGCTACCAGACACTATAGAAGAAGCAGAACATTTGTCAAGAATGCAGAGCGTGAGGAAGGCGGATAACGATGACTTATGATAGCTGAACTGTCAAACTAGAACAAAATTGAAGAAAATCTTGTACTTCGGCCCGTCTTTGCTTTTACTGCAGTCGCAATGCATTTGGTAATCGTTGGTAATAATAATGTTAGGTGTATTTCAACAAACGAAACACGTGTACACAATGTAGATTAGCATAATCTAAATCACTGTGTGATTTGAAGCGCATTCAAGGTTCCTTTCGGTTTGCGCTATTGTGGAGTGAACGCTATATGGTGAACATGTAATATTTATACTAAAGGTTGTGACGAAACATGTGCATTTTATTGCTTTTCAACGTTTCAATCAATAAGAGCAAGTCGCGTCAACTGCATCGATCGGTAATTTCATAAAATACATTAGCATATTGATGCGTTTTTTCACATAACTGGATTATCATTTAGTTTTCTTGACTTAAACTGGCTGTATAACTTGCGGTGAGCGGATTCTTTACCCATTTGTGATGACGTCCATCAAACCGATCAGTACAATAGGTCTACAAGCCCGGATCCTAGACTCCGGATCCCAGCTTGTGGCGCCTTCGAGCATCTAGAAGTGGGACATGTTGGTATGTTCAGTGTTTATATGGGCATTAGATAATGGATGGACGCGACGGTATGACCTCTGGGTCAGTCACGAAATGTATGAATGTTATGAATTGTCATGTAATTTACGAGTATGCAGCATATATAGGCAAAGTTACATGCAAGTTTACGATATTGAAAACGAAGAATTTTCTGAAAGAACTTGACGTATTGTGCTGTTGCAGTTTACTTGAACTCTGTCCGCGTTGTTATAAGACATGCTCAAATGTAAATTTTTTAATGTATGCCTTTTTGTTTTGGTACTAACTTTTGAAATCTAGATAGTCCTAGACTTAAACCTAACATAGTTCATATCTTATAATAACACGGTTTTGAATAATTTTTACCCACGCGAAACAATTATACTTGCAAATTGAATGCATTTAATCAAACATTTCAATGTATTTCAATACTATTATGTCTCGAAGTTTTTTAATTAAATTATTTTATTTTACATACTTAATCATATTTCATGATTTACTCTAAGACTTGCACTTTACATTAACTTAGATGTATTTAGAAAATGAGACGTAGGGAATAAAAGAAACAATAAAATATTTATATTTGACATCATATAGGAATGCAGTCTTTTTGGTTTTAAACGGCAATATGTTATTTGTATTTAATTCAATTCTGATTTTATGTTTTAAGGGTTTATAGGTTATCTATCAAAACTTAATATTTCTAACCGTATGTACTGTGTTATATTGATGTAATGCCTTTTCACACGCGTCCGGTTTCCACACGGTCGAAGTGCCGTGTCAAGTAGTAATGTATGAGCTATTTAGGCAGCTTTCACATGACCCGGCGACCGTGCCGTGCACTAACTTACAGAGTTCGTCTCACCCGTCCACTGAGTTTGATTGTCAATAAATTAAAAATTTAAATGTTTTTCACTGTCTATACTTTCAAACTTGCCGGTGGCTAAATTACAAATCGCGATGACCAATTTGTTGAACAAACGAAGCACGATGTTTGTACGAGAGCAAAGCGGAGGAGCGCGCAGTTTTGGGATAGACAAACTCTTCTACATACGGCACGGTTACCGTGTAAATGTGAACGGCACTTAATCTAAGTTAACGGTATGCTTTTCCAAACATATCAGTTTTTTTTTTGTGTTTATATAAAAATCTCTGATGGAATGTACTAGCTGACTTTTAAATTTGTAGTGTTACCAACGCTTTAGCTTTTGAAAGCAGTAGGCAATGCAACTTTGGGTTGTTATCTTTTATATGTATGTCAAGAACTTGTGAAATGATTTCCAATATGGCTTTCATGATTATATACTTATAAAATTCCTAAAACCGAATAGAAACAGTATTAATTGATTAAGCTTAATTTTGTCTTGCGTGCACTTGTGTGAAATTATTATATTTCTATATTTTATGGGACCAATTAGATAATAGTTTAGTGAAAATTTTTGAAAGCAAGCTTGATACATAAGTTCTTGTTTTTGGATTTTTAAGGCACAATGTAGCTACATATTCTCTATGAAAGAATTATTTAATGTTCATGTTCATAATTCCGACATTTTGTGTTGTAATTATTTATGTGAGTTCGATATTTTGTAAAACAATACAAATTTTTATAAATAGATACGTTGATTTTCACAGTTTCTACAATAAATAAATCAAAAATACTAATTCATTTTATTCATACCGATCCTGTTCAAAGTTGTACAAAAAAAAAAACAGAAAAATGTTAAAAAACATACAAATTTTTTAATTAGTCTCCCGATAGTGCCTCTTTTTCCCCAAAAAATACCAAATACAATAATAACAACACACACATTGAATCAGCCCTGCTGTAAGATATAATTTTTTATCGCAGGCATAAAGCAACGAGATGGTATATACTACATAGATAAGAATACTTCATCCAAGACCAGTAAGCGAAACAAACAATGCAACTTGCAAATAAAACAAATTTCGGCCCCCCATGGGAAGACGCTTACACCGCTGCGCCACAGACGCCGTGACTCTATAAAGCCTATGTTAATTACAAAAAACTGACGAAATCAAAACAATATTTCAAATTAATGTTTTCGAAATCATTTACCAACGATGGTAATTTGAATTTGAAACGATGATTCTCTCGTGAAAATTAAAAATTAAAAGTTTCTGTGAAAATTAGAAAGAATTGCTCTAATATTTATTACAGCGTTTCCACATAAGTAAAATAACCGCATCAAAAATGTTCAATCTGGAAAACCTTTCCCGATAAAACTTCTTTATAAAGTAAGAGAACACAATAAACAAAAACAATCTGGCAACAATTTCGCTCGACATCGACAGCAGCTCCGCAACAAAGTTCTCAACTGACTATGGAGCGGTTCAGACTGGGTGACTTGAACCGCGCGACTGGAATGCGTCGCAACTTCGCGGCAAACTTCGATCATAACAAACAACGGTAGCAATTTTCCTTGTATTTGTGTTGTGTACTGCATGGAGCTTAGTGTTTGGTGAAATTATAGTGCATTAAAAGAGAAGTATAGACAACGATATGTTTAAAAATCGGACAATTTTTCATTCGTTTTATTCCTACGTAATAAAGATTTTTATTAAAATTTAAGGACGTATGGAATCGAAATAAGAGCTATGCATAGAAAATTTAAATGAGGCATTATTAGATAGTTATCAAACCGACATGCATTTTAATTGAACACTTCCGTTATTGTATCAAGGTAATTACTAACTTTGTACTTTTCCATCGTACACAAACTTTTTATGTCTCGGGGCCCAAAATATGACATCAGCACGTGGTCGAGATTATAAAATCTCTAGAGTATATTTTAAGTAAATCCGTTAAAATTTTAACCCTTTTAAAAGCTTTTTTTAACCTTATTAGTCATCTTATTAAAATTAAAAATCCATCTTATTATGATGTAATTTTTTTATTTTTGAAATAAAACTTTTGTTTTTAGCTGTTTTAACTAACCCAAAGATTAATTTTTAAACCATATACATGATAATTTTATTTTAAAAGGTAAATTATTGTTAGTTATATTTATAATTTTGTCGTATTCATTTTTACATTAATATTTAAGACTTATCTTGTATATATTTTAATAATTAACCTATCACATTGGGACTCAACATCAACATGCGTAAAGCGGTGTGTAGCAAGCACCTCTGCCTGGAGGGACTACGGCGTGCGTTTAGGTGTGTTATGTTATTAACATTATCAAATGCATTCTTAAAAAAAACCATCGTCTAAACTAGACCTATGGATTGGTAAAAAAAACTTAAGAGATTTAAAAGTTCAAAGTTTCACGTCTTCAGTGAGCGGGAACAATTGGATACAGTGACAGAGGAAACAATAGTGTTGTACCGAAATGAATCAGATGCGGATAAACATTCATGACAAATTTGAGTGTACCGCTGGAATTACACGAGAAAGAATAGTAAAAAAAATGTCTGCAACTTAAACAAGCGTAGATATTTCGAGGAAAATATTATAAACGGTTGTACGAGTATAACGCTAATATTAAAAACATAAAAATATGCATACATATCTTTCTTTTATTCTTGTCTATATTTAATACAGTGAAACCTAGTTAATTGGGATCTCAAGGGACCAAGGATTTTGTACCATTTAAAGAGGTTTTCATTTATCCAGTTTACCATTTAGACAGGTTTAAAAATTTGTTGTCTCATTTACAGAGGCCGTAAACAAAACACGTGCAAAAGAAATTCGAATGTTTTTAAACAATCGTGTCGAAACCTGTCCCAACCTGATACATTATCTCACTTATAAAGGGAACTGAGCTCCAGAGTCCCAATTATAGAGGTAAACATGAAAAAATTCCTAGAAATCAAATCTCATTTAATCAGGTTCGAAAAGTCCCATTAACAGAGGTAATTCGATGAAAAAGTGCCGGGACCTCATTGTAGTTCTCAATACTAGAGGTTTCTCACTTATCCAGGTTCCACTAAACCAGGTTTCACTGTAATAAGCGTTATAAGATTTTACGTTACACATTAAACGCTTTATCCATTGAATCGGATATAGTACTCATTAAAAACATTCTTAATTTAATCAATTGGATGTGGATTTGCTCACAATACATCCCCGAACGAATAGTTTTTCGCGTTTCGGCGTGAAAACACTTTTCATCGGCACGCGGCTGCCACTACAGTCTCAAAACTGAACGGCCTTTTTTTTTAAACCGTCGTCGTCGGTTTTAAAACTTATAAGAACTTCTATTTTCTTTTAAAGTATCGAACTTGTTACACGTTCCACATCGAGGCAGGGATTTCTTAGGAAAGTATTCTAAAAAGTTTAACATACCGCTACTGAAACCAGTTTTCGTGGATTTAAGATCCACTAGGTGTTGCCTCGACTTCATACGAGTAGAACAAGAGTAAGACCTCATTAACATCAGATCAACAGGCCTATCCCTCACCCGTCCATGGTAAAATCTAAGTATAAACGTCTAGTAGATCAAAATGCTTCGAAAAAGGTACACATTTAATATGACGAAATTTGTTGCCAAAGGCAAACGGATCTGTGAACGCAAAATAAAATCAATCCTCCTAAAATTGCGGCTCAGTCCTAGATAGGTTAACTAGTCAAAAAATCAATTTAAAAACCCTTCATATCGTAAAACTGTAATTGTAAGGGTTAATTGTAATTGTAAGGGTAGAAAGGTACAGTTTTATGTATGACACATCAAAAAAATAGTCATCTTTTACAAGGATTTAAGAAACATTAGGTTGCTAAAGATTTTTAAAAGCGTGCACAGTTTTTGTGCCTTTTTAATGCTCCTTAATAAGTCTTATACATTAACTACATGTTTTTCCAAGGGGGCCCTTATACCGCTCGCGTCGGAGGCCCCTGGCATTTTGCCGTCATGCCAACCCCTAGTTACGCCACTGTAGACAGCAACAGACAGTGTCTATGATTTTTAATTTTTTACGCTCGAACTCTCCAACGGGACATTGCAAAAATGGATAAATTATCTATCTGACAACGAATTCAAAAAAAATTAAAGATTTTAGAAGAATTGCTTTAAGCGGTCCTTAAGGTACGCAGATCTATGATGTAAAACCCCGCATCGCTAATTTTCTAGGTTGAAGCGAAGACAGTGGGTGTGTGGGCACACAAAGCCGCCGGTTCCGCGTCTTTGTCTGGAGGGTCGGGGGCGCCGAAATATTGCACTTCTCTAAATCGCACAACAACGGGTAGTGCAGCCGATGGTAAAGTTGAAGAATATCGATAAAAATATTCCAATACTTACTAAAAAAAAACATATTTTTCAAAGATAAATGATTTTTCACATTTCTACATTATGATTTAGAAAATTTTAATTTATTGATATTTAATTATAACTCTAAATTAAATTATAAAAGGTGTGCGTGTGTCGATAAAGATTAATAAAATTTCAGTTTAATTTTTTTGAAATAGAAAATATTTTACTCAATTGTAATATTTAGTAGCATAATCAGAAAAAAAAGTTTTTGCACATGTTGCAATAGCCACCCCTATCCCTTTTTACCTTTTTAATAGATAAAGTTTCAAAAATCCTTTCCTAGCAGATTCCTAGAGCGAGAAAGGCTGCCAAGGCCAAGGAAAAGGCAGGAAAGCATGTTATTTAAAAAATAGATGAGTTAAAACTTGTTGGGTGAACTCTCTATTCTATCGACAGCCACTTCCCCTCACTGAGACGTTGAAACTGGTGCATAAAGCTCTTTGTGTGATTGAAGTGCAGCTCCAAGAATCAGATACAAGACGCCATTGCTCCCTCGTAATCAACGCGAATTTACAATCCATACGAGTGCAATCCGCAAACAAAGCATAACATCAAAATGAACTGTAACCGTTGTTTTACAAAGTGCACTATTCAAAATTTGCATCGTTTTATGTACCAATCATTCAGTTATCTTACCTGCAGGTCCAAACAGTAACGATGTGGCCGAAGGTAAGTTGCCTTAAGAAGGTTCAAGTTTTAACGCTGTGAAAACACATCCGATGGGAGCAAATTCTAATCCTTAACAGTGCAAATATATAAAGTTCATAGTCATTGCTAAAGACCAACTGCCAATAGAAGCAAATTTTCGAAGGAATAGATAGGTATAGTATATTTAATTGAAAATGAAAATCCATTTTTTTTGTCATGGCTTTACCATCATCATGGCAATAACTTAGAAAATTTGCCAGTGTCAAGTAATTTTTGATGATGGATGAAATTATGATGAGATGAATACTGAAAGGATGAAAATATTAGATGAAATGATGAATCTGCCTACAGTAACATGCTAGTACTGTTACTGTAGGCTTTGTTGAGTAACTTGGGAGATGACGAAGAGCGGCCAAATCGTCTCATTTCACGTTCTCCACACTAGTATAGAACTACAGATATTCACTGGTTACTAAATTCCAGCATTTTACATATTAAATTCTGCTGATATACAAGACAAGACAATAAAATATGTAATTTTTAACCGCCACTTCCCGTTCCCTTGCAATGACCTCAACAATAATGTTATTCTATCATAACGTCACTCATCTCTAACTAAACGTCAACGATCGACGAACTACGGAGATTTATTGCCGGATTCTTCCTCGTAGAAATAGCGTTTCGGACCGGCGGTATTATAAAAATATGACGATTTCAAAGTACTAATTTTAGGTCTATTTGAATGAAAAATATTTTGCCTTTGACTTTGACCGATCTATGATTAAAAAAGATATCACTCTACAGCTATTACAGCCCTTTAACAAGAGTTCGGATTACTGTTCTGCTCGTGTCAATCTACTATATTCATTTGTAATATCAATCTTAATTTCTTATCTATCCGGCATAGACGCATTGCAAATATTTATACGTATCTGCACTCACTTGTGCCACTTATAATAAATCATAATAATAACAGTCACATTGACTCAACCCTACAGTAAGATCAAATAATCTAATGTCGCAGGTGCTAAGCAACGATATGGTATATACTATCCAATACCGGTAAACAAAACAATACGTCTTGCAAATAACACAATGTTCCGCCCCCACCGGGATTCGAACGTGGAACCTCTAGCGTTGCAGTCGGCGGTTTACCACTGCGCCACAGAGCCTGTCAATAAAAGGAATAACTCATGTTAGATACACAGGTTGACAGGTGGGCAGTATACACCTAGTAGTGGTCGTAAACAACAGTACGACTATGCGTTTACAATGTGTTGGCTGACACCTTCGACGAGAAAGCTAATTTGTCTTTGTTTTGCAAGGCTAAAACATCGGAGCGATAAACGAGACAGCGACATTAAGGCTCTCTTTTTCTTTCTTTCACTGGAATACATGACAGGAAGGAAACTATTTATCTATCTACAGTGTTTCCAGGTTGTACCACCCTCCTTTCTATTTCTTTCTAGTTCACTATATCGGTTAGAAAGATTGGAGAGCCAGTGTAAGTACCGGCACGAGAAGTATTACATCTTTACATCTTATATCAGGTGAACTGTTTGCTTGTTTGCCCATGACGTCTGTTAAAAAACCTTTTTATATTTATTTAGCATGCCTGCTGATCTAAATAAAGCCATACTCAATTGCAAAATCGTAACGCGTATTTAAACGGTTTTATCTAGCTTCAACAGTTTTTAAACGGTTTTATTTAGCTTGACCACTTTGTTTTGGTCAAATTTAGTGATTGAAATTTTACCCCCTTCCTGTTGACAGATTGACCAGATTTTTGGCACACACCTTTAATTCTGATGACAATCCAGTATAATATATTCATTGTATATCTAAGATGGCCGCCGCTACAAAATGGCGGACTACATGTATTGTCACTACCTCCTCAATATGGGTATCAAATGAAAGGGTTTGACTAGCAGAATATAGTACACCATGAAAAAAATGCAATACGGCCCCAAAGAAAACAAGGAACGACGTTAATTTCAATAAAACCGTTTAACTTAAAACATTTTATATTATTTATTGTGTCCCTGCAGCCGTTTCCAAAAAAACGCCTGGTAACGTTGACAAAAAAACTGCCTGATTCAAAGCTCAATGAATTGCTTGATGTAGTGTAGTTTCAAATGATGACTTTCCTCGTTTTATTGACTGCGGTAAAAAGCGCATTTTTTCCTGCTATGACAAGACAAAAACTCATTTATTTGGTACTCTTCGTTTGTTATTTTTTACTATACCAAAAAAAATAATTAACTTCAACAAGAGATCCTATAATGGTTCCGTTATTTCTTCGGACGTACGGTACCCTAAAACAGATTATAATTCGAAAATGGAACATAGTAACAACGACGAATTCAAAAATCTTTTTAAAATTCTACCTCTATTACCTGCACTACCTACTTCATTCCCAATCCGCTAAGCCGGAATACATAATAAATTTTATTGACATTAGAATCGGCCCAGGGCGTCCCATTGACCGTGTAAATTATTTGGATACCACCTTAATTTATTGCTTTTAGAACCAGACACTTGCAAGTTTATCTCCAGTAACTATAGAGTTTGATGATCTTCAGGGTTATGGCTGCAAAATCATCGACCTAAATTTTGACGACAGCCTTGTAACTTGGTCTATTAGTAAGTATATTTATTATATTTAAAAAGTTGATAGAATGAATAGTTATTAGTATCTACTTTAACAATCCGGCGTTCGTATTTATGTCTGTACGTATAAATGTTTGTTCGTAGATAACTCGAGTATTATTCTTTGGATTGCCGAGAAATTTAGTAAGCAATTAAAACATCAAAAACATCATTTTTAAATTCAAAAATGAGCTAAATCGGTCAAGGGGTTATCGAGATATGGGAGGTCACGAGTTTCACAGTTCGGAGCGAAACACTAGTTAAAATAAGTTTACTTGACGGCACTACACAGAAAAAATAGCAATGTATTCTGAAAATGAATTCTCATTATACACATTTAGCAAATCCATGGTAAATGAGTCCAAATGTAAATACCAGCTTTTGCCCGCTATTTCTTCGGAGTAGAATTCGTATTTGGTTTTTTTAAGGTAGCCCTCACACACCTAACCTCAAATATTGTTAATTTTTTAAATGAGTTGAGAAATTTTGGAAATTATCCTTATGATTATTTGAAAAAATGTAGTATTACTATAAGATGCCTACAAATTAATTTAAATATTATTTTCAAGATAGATATTGAATATATCATAAAATTACAACAAAATCATGTGCAATGGAGTGTGCCCATAGCACTGGCTGCATTTCCACGCTTTAAAGCGATGCTTAACCTCTGATCGAAATGCAGACCAGCATTACACTTACAATTTAGAATATTTTCATTTTTAACTACTTTGCTATCAAAGTAATGTTTCTATAGTACCTAAATGAAATTTTTATCTAGGTGAAGAGATCTTGATTTCAATTTGGTAATTTGAAATGTTAATATTGAAAGCAGTAATTACTGTGAGGTCACTACAATCCTTCGTGACTAATAAAGAAACGAGGTCATTTAACGCGAAGAGAAAAAATTTAATTAGCTAAAAGATTTAAATTTTGCATGGCCAACGGTTTTATTTATATGTTGGTAATAATAAATAATCATCACCGTCAGCCGAAAGACGCATACTGAGTGGCGGATAATAGATTATCATTTGGGGGGGGGGGGGCTACACACCATCAAAATTTTAGACATAATTTACAGGTGGGCCACACCTTCGATTTAAACGAAATAAAGGCCAACAACACCGAAGAATTTAGATGCTTTTGGGGGGGCTGGACCCACCAGTGCATCCACTGCTAGACAAAGACCTTTCCCAAAGTTCTCCACACTGATCAGTACTATGCTGCCCGCATCATGCGGTTATTAAAAACCCCTATCACACCCTCGTAAAATACAGGTCAGGTAGAAAAATTAATAGCTAATGAACAATACAGGTAAGAGTATCGAAAAAATACACATTAGAGAGAAAAATATTATATTATAAAATAAAAATAAAAACATTTAACTTGTTTTTTTATAAAACTTATTTTATATTACGTTTATTAGTATCGCGCTTGTCTTTGAAAAATAAACTAAATAATATTAATTAAGAGATCCGTTTGTGTATTTACTATTTGGTTCACTTTTATTGACATCTGATGTCATGTCTTCTCATCATTTTTACAAAATAAAGTTTTCCTCGACGCAGGGGTTTTTTTTTGTAAAAGATTTTTTTTTTACTTTTACAAAACAGTAATACAAATAGTAGTTACAAAAGTCTTATGTGAACTGCTCAGCATTTTTTTACAAGATATTGCTTTTCCTGATGCATGGACGTTAATTATTGAGGAGTTCTCTTGATACGTCACCATCAGATCCACTTCATGCATTATGGCGGGCATAAATTTCTTAGCAATCATATTAAGGCTGGTAAACGAATAGAAAATACCATAGCATATTTAATATTGACTAGGTAGCTCCAGAGGCTGTCTGTGGTCTTCATCATTAGTCCCACTTCACCAAATGGTACTTTCCTAAAACAAATTCTCACTTATCGCTATAGGTATAGGTACCTAGAATATTCGAAGAGTTTCCTAAATTTCTCCTGGATTCCATCATCAGATTCTAACTAGGTAATGAAGGGATCACCTCAGGACTTTACTATTTCAATTAAAATGAAAACTGAAAATCAGTCTACGATTGACGAAGAAATCATATAGGTATACACACATATAAAACAAAGAAACAACCGAATATAGAAACTCCTTTTTTAAGTCGGCTAAATATAACAATGTAACTCAAATAGGTAATTCCCTAGTGTATCGTATTAACCTATATACTCTACGTTATATATAGGTAACGTTTTACCGCAAATTGCACCAACCGTAATAATTGGAGTTCAAGTACATAGTTAGTTTATATATGTACTAGTAAAACGAAATAGATTCCCTCAAGTTATTTTTATCTCGACGACAGCTTTATCTATTGAGTCCAAAAAAACTATATCACATAACATGGCGTAGAAAATCTATTGCATTGTTTTGTAGATTAGCATGAAGTCACTAGCTGAAGTTAATTTACCTTTGTACCTAAATATGGTTTCCCATACAAACTTTCGCACCCTATAAAACCCTGCGTATGTGTACCTATCTGCATACAAATTGGTTCAGCCGTTTCAGCGAGAAAACGTGACAGACAGACGGAAACCTACATATTTCAATCTTAGTATGGATAAATAGGAAAAGCCTAATCGCACTTCAAGAGGTTGTTTCAAGGAAAATCTTGGCTTGAAAAGAATTATGTATCTACGCTCCTTGTTTTCCACGTATATAAAGCGGTTCCTATGTTTGAACGGTTTATCAACTATATTTAATGTTGCGACAAACACAATGTCGTAAATTAGAATTGTCTGTCCGTCCGGCTGTGTGGTGTTCACATGTGCCCTGACCGACGGGACAGATATTGAAATTCTCAAGCCTGCGTCACAGGAACAGATGCTACCAACACTAATGTCACTTTGACGCACACACACACAATACAATACTAGTTTTTGAATTTTAATAGAAATTATTACACATTTTTGGCTTACAAAAGAAATTAACAAATATTGTATGCGCAGGTTTCACTCAATAAGAAAGAAAATTCTACGGAACAATTAAAGGGAAACAAAATTTTCAAAATTCTATGTATACATAAAAATGTAAATAGTCTAGCAAAATAAATCCATCCATGCAAACACATATATACTCAAAAACAAAAAAAAAAACAAAATAATTACAACCTACTTTTTTGATCGTTGAAAAAAATAAATAAATATGCGCTGAGCTCTATCTTTTCCTCAATCCACTAAAAACCGTTATTAGTTATAAAATGAACCTACCCACGGTTTACCCCCGTTTCAGGGAAATATTACCCCGATCCCCCTCACCTACCCCTGTCTCAGTATAAGCTATAAAACCCGTATCAAGTAAATCTGTTTCTAATGTCATTGGATAGCAATTTACTTCACTCCTAGTTCCACTGCAAGAACTACTTCCTTCTGATATTGCAATTTTCTTTGTAAAACTTTGCGAAACGCTGGCTTTCTTATGTACTTTGCTGCTGTGATCGACTCATTATTCAAAGTATGCCATTAAAAAAGTTGATTTTGAATTGTTTTGTTTTTAAATTAAGTAGGTACGTAGGAAGGACTATTATTTTTATATATCGTCATGGGCAAACAAGCAGACGGTTCACCTTATGGAAAGTGATACCGCTTATGGACCCGACGAAACCCTTGTTGACTAAGAAGAGATGACGAGGAGGTCTATTGTACTATAGGTGGACTTTAGATATTTGCTATAGAAATAACTAAACAAAACACAAAGTTCGCTATATACTAACCCTTCGTATATAAGAACGCACATTATATCAAAAATACCTATTTATGTACATTTGCAGACAACAATTCCTTGGAGTCAAAAACTTTCAATCCCACAAAGAGCTTTTCCGTGAGTATCCGGCTAGTGACGCGCCTACCGATATGTTCAATGTCGATAGATTTTTTAAATGCTTCATTTATTGATAAAAATTTAAGAAATAAGATTTGTCACGCGCCTTGCACGTGTTATTAAAGTAATACCTTATTTACTACAATGTCGTAGTACGCTTTATAGTAGGTACATAATAATACGTATGAATATTTGAAATGATGATTATGAACATTAAAAACTTTATTTTTTTTGATCAAATTCTATTGCAAGAATCGCTACACGTCTTAAATATATTTAAAAATGTTCTGCATTTAGTTAGAATAAAACGATAGATTAATGTAATTCTACAATAAAATGATAAAAACATTTCTCTTCTTGTTGCATTAATTTATTACTTGATAATGATAATTTAATGTCAAGCAGAAACTGTTTAATCTTTAAAATTTTTAAAATGAGGTGTTAATTTTTCTGGATCTCTTTTCTGTACCCAAGAGGAAAATAAAATTCAAAACAAACTTTGTTTCGCAAAAGTTATTAAAGTAGAGATTTAATGACTATATAATAATTATATTTATTTATTAGGTAACAAATTAAAACATATCCATGTACGTACAATGTACATAATGTACCTAGGTGTTAAATTGATTAGAGATAAAAATAGCGGTGCCTTCATTAAAATTTTCCTTAATGGAAAACACTAACTCTTATATACTTATTTAATGAAACAGGTAACTAACTGCATATAAAGGAACTAGCAACAAATTCATACGAATAAATTAAAACCCAGTATATGTATCTTGTATAATATCAATAAAATAATTAATTCGTACTGTTTCCTTGTTATGTGATAGAATGAAACGTAATTGGCAAACAAGCAGACGGTTCACCTAAAGGAAAGCGATACCGCCGCCTTCTGACCCGGCGTTGCCTTCACAACAGCACCGCCCATTGCCTATATAGATTTCAATGTCAATCTTGATATCGATAGAAATTTAGAGTAGGTACAACACTATTGTAGTAGGAAGTGCAATATCGGGTACAGGTTTACAACATCGGTATAAAGCAGGGGAATCTGAAACAAGTTACGGTGCATATTTAAATAATTTCGTTGAACGTTGAAAGTTTTATCTGAAAAACATCTTCCCATTTATACAATTAAAAACTTTTCTTAGTTTTATTAGAGAGAGGATTTCAACAGGGGATTGTTCCTTAATATACCCTGATCTCCAAGACAGTTGGTTTTTAGTAAAAGTGCTTTCCACTGCTGATGGAAATAAATGTGTAGGTATTATATGCGTCTTAATCTCAGACGCTCTTGCAAATTGCAGTAAGTTACACCGCTGAGACACAGAGATTTCGCTTCTCTGACTATTACTTTAAAAAAGTTTAATACAAAAGTAAAATTACTAGTCCATTGGGTTCCATTACAACAAAGGGTTACTATGAATAAATAAATAACCACATCACGACACACACATTGACTCAGCCCTACAGTAAGATTGTAGAATCTTGTGTCGGAGGTGCTAAGCAAGGATATGGGATAAACTACATTGACAAGAACACTACATCCAAGACCGGTAAGCGAAACAATGCGTCTAGCAAATAACACTAAGTTTCGCCCTCGCCGGGATTCGAACCCTTAACCTCTAGCGTGGCACTGAGCCGCGATACTTTTCACGATAAAAATAACGGGTTTATGACGATATTTTACAATAATCAAGTGTGAATGACACAAAAACGACCATAATGGCAAATTAAAACATTATATTTTAATAGGCTCACTTTGCTGTTAAGTAAATTAAGTTTATGAATGCTTTGTCAATACCAATACGCACTAAAGTTGAATTTAATATAGTACCTATCAAATAGGCTATTCTCGAAGTCCGTCAAAATTAAACTTCTTAGTAAAAAAGCAGTTCATTTCTCTCTTCTGTGTTTTTGCGAATTTTTTTTTTTTTTTTCTTTGCCAGAATCCTAACGGCAATATTGTACTCCTTCTTGTATTTTGCTTTCCTTTCTTTGTGTAACGAGCTATAGAAGTAGTTAAATAAAAAGGTATACCAGATATAGAAATAGGTCTGTCAGGCGCAGGGTTTTGATCCATCATCTCAGATAATTATTAATTTATCATCGTAATTTAACACAAACATAATTATTTATTGTATCAATAAGCACTAGGCAAAATTAATCATTTCCGTAAATACCAAATCGAAGGCTATCCCAGCGAACATGCGTTTAATTTATGTTTTGAAAATCGATAATCGAAATAATCTAAAATCGATCTGAATGCGTGACGATACCGAACGCGCTAGGTCACGTTTGCCATGAGGAAGATGAGAAAAAAAAAACAAATATTTATCCTCAACCATTCACTGTGGAGATGTGATTTATTTATAATTTAGCTGTCTAATTAAATGGGTGGTGTACCGATTTTAATAATTATAACCCTTGTGTTTTACACAATAAAAATCCATGAGATTTATTATTGAGATAAGTGGGAAATGGTTTTCCTTATATTATATCTTTTAATTGACTTTTATATAAAAAATACCCGCTCCCTGAGTGATACCTATAACCTCTTATAGTCGGGTAAAAAATGAATTCTTCGTACCATGAGCCTTTATTAGCCGTGCAGGCAGTCAGGCAGTATTCCGATAACCGTAACCATTCACGAAGAATGTTTGTTTAGCTTTGTCTCACTCTTCCATTCGCCATATCAGACAGGCAGGTAGGCATTTGTAGTATATTTTAAAACTATTTAAAAGTCGGCTGATTTAAGAATAGGGAATATGCATGTCTTTTTTTTTAATTATAATTCGATACCACAAATATACACAAATCCGTTAGATTTTCTAAAAAATTTGAATTATTAAGTAAGTTATAAAGCTTCAAAGTCGTTGGTTAGACAGAGAGCTCCGATATGTACAATGACGTCAAAGTACACGAGCGCCATACAACTTCCATAGAAAAGGTTGTTCTGATGAGCGAGATAGATATATTTACTTGAAATGGTTATATCTCTGATTTATCGTTCAATCCTAATTCTGTTTTCACAGTAAATATGCTTTTTCCACATACTTTACGATAAATTGAATTGAATAATCAAATTAATTTCATGCATATTCCCTATTGCCTGGGAAAGGGATGGTTTTTTAAAAGGTTACAGTAAGCCCCTAGATGCATTGTTAATAATCTAGAGCGTCTTTTCTACCAGTGTCAATCCCACAACCCTTGAAAATGGCTTCGAGCTAGCTTGCTAGAATCATACAATTTAATGCGAAATTTATAATCTATGGTTTCGATGAAACATGGTATTAGTTCCCTGAGCAAGGGCTCACTAGGGGGGGCAGTTGACAAGCCTATGGGTTAGGGCGGGGCAGTTTATGTGAAGCATGTAAAGTATGACCTCTAGTTAAAGTCAGAAATAAATGAAACTTTATGTTTGTAGTGTAGATCGCGTATTTTTTTAGGTGATAGTAAAATGTAAAGTGATATGTATGTACCTATAGTACAATCTCGTGTCCAAATCTTAGGTGCAAAGCTGTACAAAAACTTGGCTGTAAGGCATTCTTTTATGTTCAACCTTTTTTGTACACTTTCATGTATTAGAACGCCAAGAGCACTGCCAATGCTTTACCCACGTAGAGGTAAAGATGTTATAACTTGTAGCCATGTAAATACTTCGTTCCTTGATTATATACCAGCAAAAAGGTACCCGATAGGTTTTCTCTTAAGACAATCAAAATATACAGCAATACCGGAGCATAAACGGCCGTATCATTCAATTGCGTTAACTTTTGTTTTTTTCTCACTGCTCCAAGGGATAAGTTATATATATTAATTTCAACTGAATACTTCCCAAAATTGCTAAGAAAAAGAGTCTTGACAGACGGACGGACGGATGGAAGCACAACGAGGTATAAAGGGTATTTTTTTCATTTGTATGTACGGAATCCTAAAAAACTAAATTTTGTCTAAATTTTACAGTTTATCTGTCACCTTATTGGTATGTAAAATAATTTTTACCACAACTAAATAATATGCAGTACGTACGTCAAAACCTTTTATAAAAGCTCTTTTATAAAACTGTAAGGGACGTGAACTATGTAGAACCCTTACAGTTTTTTAGTCCCTTAATCTTCAAAACACATAGTTAAATGGATTTGTCATTACAATCACAATCAACAATTCCTTGTTACATTTATAGTCATTTTATAGTCATTTGTTGTGGTCACTGAACAGTGGTACCAATATAAACTATGGTCCATTACATTTATTAGTACGTTATTGGGTTATTAAGTTAACAAGTATCAAAGACTAATTTATCTTAACTAGCCTATACTCGTGTTAATAATAATAATAATATTATAAAGAGGTAGAGTTTTATGTTTGTATGTCTCTTTGAACCTACCCATGTATTTTCATATGTTTTTTTTTCTAGAATATTCTCCTGTCTTTTTTAGGCTTTAATAGGCTTTATTTTAACAGCGGAGAAACTGTCCTAAGGAATTTGATATTGGATTGTCTGTCTGTTGAACGTTGTTTTAGTGCAGTCTTTATTTGCATCTTGAGAACCAAAGGCAACTTTTTAAAACTTTAAAAAATCTAGATAAAATAATTATTTAAACATAGATATCTTTTGTTCTTTGTTGGACAATATTTTCTGATAAAGTCTTATTTAAAGAAAGAAGTTTTCATATTTCCCTTTTTTTTAATTTTAAGCTTTTTAATAGCGAGCAACTATTTCTTTTTTTTTTCATAATTTCATAACTTACACTATAATTTCATAACTTGAACATTCGGAAATCGACTCGAGCCATGTAATTTTAAATTTCGGTCATACAAAGAAGCGAATATTTGTAAAAGATAAAATACTTGTCTATTTTTAATGCATAATCGATTTTTTTGTTTAAAAATAAAAATACCAATCTGAAATGGATCGGAGATAAAAAAATATAGCTAACCTAGTCGTTTTAGCCCATAATAATTTCATTGAGCGATAATTCACCGTTTGCGCGCACTGCGATCGGCGCGCGCAAACATAACGCTTGTGTGCCAACTTAAACTTAACGTTCATAATAAAACGCAAAAATGTATCCAAAACTTTAAAAAACCAATCCAATATGACAGCAAGAAAATTTTAAAAATAGAACTCTTTTGTTTTTTTTTTGTTTTCATCGTTTCAATTGAAAAAAAAAAGTGATTTGAACAAAAGACATGGATCCTGAAAAAAAGGAAGACGAGGTGACGGTGGACGATATTTTGCGTGTGCTCGGTCCCTTCGGCAAGTTCAACATATATACGTACTCTTTGATTCTGTTCCCGGTGTTTTTGGCGGGAATGTACGCTTCGGTTTACAACTTTGAGTCTATGGATTTAGACTACAGGTATGTTTCCTTTGATCGATTATTTAAAATAAAAACAGTATGTTTTCATCAATAACAATGTTAATGACCTTATTAATTGTATATAAAAGCGGAAGTGCATTAGTGTTGCCGTCTAGTTGTTACATTATCGTGACTAAACCGCTGAATCGATTTTAATAGAATCTAGCAGAATTATTTATCTTATCTTTCTACATCTCTAAGCTAAGTTTTTTCGGTTACCTAACATGATAATAAATAAAATAAAATGAAAATAATAAATTAAATGAATATGTAACGAATAAAATGTTTAATAACGTGACGATAAAGGTTCAAAAAACTTCAGAGTAAGCTTAACTAACTAAAATGTTAACGGCCCGAAAAACCGGTTTCATGAATATCAATATAACACAGTAATGTACAATCAATAACAAAAGTTTAAAATATAATTTTTCAGCTATCAATCCATGCTTAGTCAATGGATGTATTATAATTATTTAGGTGATTAAAAAAACGTTTTGTTCATGCTAAACAATACAATCCATCGGATTTCATCGACTTTCTTTAGTATATGTAACACATGCAAAATAATCCTCAAAATCCAAAACTAATATTAATGCAGTGGCAATTCCGTGAATACTAACATAATTATTCATGTTTAATTCTTCATGTTAAAAAAATTTAAGCTGTCGATTTTTTATTAACTAGTTTACGACCGTGACGTGACCATGCAGCTTATTGAAACGGCTATTTTATACCAAAAAGTATATTTAATATCAAACATTAAAATGTCTTTCTTGCGTATAACATCAGAAAGATTTCAATGAGATTAAATAAATACCAACAAATGAGTAAATAATGTGTAGTGTAACATACAGGTGCAGTTTATATTCTTTATTAAATCGTTAATGTATTATTTTCATTTCATACAGTGCATTTCCTTTTACGCCAATATTGCTTAAAATGATTTTTAATACACGTAATCTTCTTTTATCCGGTCAAAAGTGAATCAGATTTAATTATTTACTTTTTAAATAGTTTCTCGGAAGAAACAAAAAAAAATGCATAGAAACCCCTTTACACTTTTGTTTTTTTTATGTTTTTAGTATCTGCGATTATAGGGGCAACAGAAATAAACATTCTCTGACAATTTTAACACTCTAGGCTATTATGGTTCAGGAGATACAGCCCGCTGACAGACAGACCGACAACAGCGCAGGTTTAGTAATAGGGTCGTTTTTACCATTTGGGAACCCTAAAAACTAGCATTTGCTAGTCTCTCACCTCGCCTCGTAAAATGGAATCTATCCCATGTAAAATCTATGTTCATGTTAATAGTACATTCAAAAATATTTGCGAGAGTGTTTTTGAAATAGGAAAAGTGGTTTCATACAACCACATACATTCGAATTAAGCACTTTAAAACATACATACATACCATAACTCACGCCGTAATCCCTCGAGACGGGTTAGCAGTGGTGTTAAAAACCGCATTTCGCATGTTCATATTGAGTCCCAGTGTGACAGATTGCGAATCTGTCGCCACTATCCGGGCACATTGAGACACATGGCAGCTACAACTTGCGGCAACCCGAGACATGGTCCCTCGACCTGTCGGGTCGGATCGGTCGGTTAACCGAGGCACGTAACAAACTGAGCTACCACGTCCTCTTATTAGGAATTTTGCTGAAATTATGTTCACTACTTCAAAAATAAAAATATGGAATTTAGAGTTGACTGTACCTTTAACAAGCAGACATGATTGATTGTGTGTCCGTAAATAAGAAAAATAAATAATTGAATATCATTAAGTGCTAAATATATTCATAAAAGATTAGCTTAACCTTATTTTTTATTTCAAGTTCATAATAATGATGTTTTTTATTAGTTTTTGTTCCGAAGTTTTTATTTTCATTTGAGGAAGTTCAACTCTTTAATTAGTCAGTTTTTCAATGACGATTCATTACCATGGTTTTTAAAAGAGCATCATTTATTAACAATTAAATAAGAACTAAAAAAAGAAATTCAATGCTCTTTAATGTTTTTTTATCTATAAACACATTGTGTTATAATAATAATAACCACATCACGACACACACATTGAATAAGCCCTGCACTAAGATATAATGTTGTATCGCAAACACTAAACAACGATATGGTATTAACTACATATATAAGACAATACATCCAAGACCGGTAAGCAAAACAGTGCGTTTCGCAAATAACACAAAATTCCTCCGGGATTCAACCCGGAACCCTTACCGTAGCAGTCGGCTGTTTACACCACTGCGCCACAAAAGTAGTAAAAAAAGTATATATGTATTTATCTATCAAAAAACAAAACTGTATTGTAATCGGTTGAGGAGCTATGAGGTCCCTACACGCTAACAGATATAGGCTTTCAACTTATCTTACACATTAATGTATACAATACAAATACAAATATATATAGTATTGTTTTGTTTGACAGATTATTTAAACTTGATACAGTACTGAACTACTTTAAAGTTTTAAATAAGTAAATTTAATCCTCTCACAACAAAATGGGATGATAAACAAATATGTTTCATCCCTTACCTACATGTAACGGAAGGAATTATAAAAAAAACTCAGTTTTAAAAAACAGAAATGTCAAGTTTCAGGCCCGAATTTTCGACCACAATAACGTCATTTAGCATTCAACATTCCTTTCTATTTCTGCCGTGAAGCAGTTCGCCGTGTTTCCTTTCGAAGGATTGGCGAGCCAGTATAATTATAAGAGGTATAACATATTTACTTCTACATGCTCTTAGTGCTTCACGACATTAGAGGCATCGTCGTGTTAATAGGCGGCGGTATCACTTTCTTAAGGTGATCTGTTTGCTTTTTTGCCCGTGAAGAAAAAATTAAACAAAAATAAAATCTCGCTATTCTAAAAAATAATACAAATACATAACATAACAATACTCGTAACACTAAACTGAATACAAAGCTACCGTTATGTACAGACCACAAGATCGGTAGGTAGTTAATTAGTCATAACCATAGCCTATAGTTACAAAGAAACCCTTTAAACATACAGGGTGATACATAACAAAACGCACATATTAAAAGGGGTGAAGTTTTTTCGACTTTTCGCACAAAAATAAAGACATACATAATTTTTTTGTCTTTTTTTTCTGGGGAAAAAGTTTTATTCAATATTATTTATTTTCCATCCACGGCTTAGTGACAATATTATCGTGAACTTCAATGTAGATCATTTCATAACAACTTCCACTTTCCAGTTTACGACTCAAATAATGTAAAAAAATATATAATAAAAACGAAAATTTGTTTTTTCAAGTACAACCCTGTACAGAAGGTACATTAAAACCAGTACCTCATAAAAGCAGGTGTGTTTCTCACGCTCCCTTTTATAGTTAGCCCTGTAGGTTGTAACCTAGGACTTGGGATCCTGTCAACACTAAACTTGGCAATCAACATTACAGGGCATTACGAGCCCTTATTCTGTGAACATCTTTATTTAACTCACACATAATAATCACAAGAGATAATGTTATAGACATAATTATATTACCTACTAGGCATGTTTATCTAGTATGTAAAACTAGATTATATTAATACTAAACCTATTTCCTACTTATTTAAAGCCTATATACACTGTCGACCAGTCGCCTACAAATAGTCGTCCCGCGACTGTTACATTCCATAGGTTTTGATGAATACATGTTTTGCTGTTTGCCTACCATCAGTTTTACCTTCGATAGCCGCTTGCGACTGCAGTTACTAATGTGTATGAACCTTTGTTAAGCGCCTCTAAAGGATTGATGAGGAATTAAGTTTGTTCTTACAAAACCATTGTAGTAATCGATGTTGCCTGACATGTAGAAAAACTATTCGAACCCATGGTAGACACACTGGTCGCCAGTAGACCACTCTTTATTTATTTTTAGTCGCCAGAACACCAGTCGTAGGTGACTGGTCGGTTGGACTAATATGGGTTCTTATAATTATAAATTAAATGTAAGAAGCATATCTCTTCCTTGTGAAACATGATTCAATACAGTTTATAGCATTATTAATTTAATTATCGATAATTAATTAATAGATAATACACACACAATATATAAACATAAACTCACGCCGAAATCCCTCTAAAGGGGTTAGCAGAGGTGTTAACACCGCATTTCGCATGTTAAAGTTAAGTCCCAGTGTGACAGGTTGCGAATCTGTCGCCACTATCCGGGGACATCGATAAACATGGCAGCTACAACTTACGGCAACCCGAGACTCGAACCCTCGACCTGTCGGGTCGGGTCGGTCGGTAAACCAAGACAGTAACAAACTTAGCTACCACGCCAACAGGAATAGAGAATAGACAAGAAAACAATAATGTTATGTTACTCGACTGTTAAAACTGTTTCTAAGCAATATTGTATACTTACTGTTTCTCAAACGATAGATGTGAGATATTTTCTCAAATTATATATAATTGTCGTGAAATCATATACTAAACAAACGCAGAAGCACCTTTCAACTCCAGAATAATATTTGAAGTACTTAAACATTAAAGGAATCACAATACTCTGAAATTTAGAATAATGTAGTGCATGTTAAACTGTTCAATTAAGTTTTGAATTTTTTTTTTTTTTTCTAAAGTATAAAATATATTTCTTTTTTCAGCGTTCGATATCAGTATCGATTTTTGTCCTGTATAATAATAACCTTAAAATGTAGCGTGACCGTTTGAGAAATGGTGCAGACCTTCTGTTTCCAATTCTTTGTCAGATATTTACTCTAGAGAAAGGTGGAACGAGGCATAAATGTTCACAATGTTAACCACTTTATTAAATTACCTAACACGTTTCATTGCATTCCTGTTACAGCTCACTTTCTATGTACTCTGTGAAGACAAACAACTCACATAATGTCGCAAATATTATCTAATATCTAAATTGAAAAATAAATATCTACAGCTACTGGAATGAAAAATGGCGTCTCTCTGTTTTGTTTGAGTTTGACCGACACTTTAAGCGCCACAATGTATGTTTTATGGACTTGAAACAGAGACCACTAAAATCAAATTTTAATTAGAGAACATGCACGCAAAATCTTGATACAATAAATTTACAGTGGTTTCATATAAATTAACTCTTAAATTTCTATTTCTATTAATTCGAAAAACCACTGTAAATTCGAGTTCAGTTCGAGTACTAGATTCTCGGATTGCCGTACATTGTAGCTGCCATGTTCCTCATTGTGCCCGGATAGTGGCGACAGATTGCAACCTGTCAGACTGGGACTCAACATAAATATGCGAAATGCGTTGTTTAACATCTCTACCTGTACACAGGTATTAATTACGGCTCGAGTGTATGTCTTTTATGTAATATAAAATTAAATTAAATTAAAACGTTGTTTATTAAATCCATACTTTTGTTAGTTTTTTTTTTTATTCGATAAATAAGTGATCTCTATTTGTACTTTTGATTCATTTGAACAGTGAGTTCTATTCACCCTGATGTCCTTTCATCGCGGTCTTGTTGGTGGTGTCAATATTGAAAGGTACATCACAGTGTAGTTAATCTGTCACAGTGTATCCGTCATTGTTCGATTCTGTGAAGTATAAAAAGCGGCACTGATAGTCGACATGGTTCAGATTTAGCGGACACAATCCAGATATCACTGAATCCACATGAAGGTTACAAAGAAAAAATCTACAATTTTATGTCGTTTTTGATCTAAATCATATGACTTGTTCCCTATAAAACTTTCCATAAATAATAATATTGTTAATGAGAAGTGTTCAAGTTTATCTGATACCTTTTTTTAAGCTCGAACTTTTGAGGGATTTGACGAAAATTTGGCATTGAGAATTCAGAGAGACTTTTTTTTTGTCAAAATCAAACGTCAAATTTCGAATATCTGGTAATAATTGTATGTATATCCTAGAAACATTCAAAGAAACATGATTAATATTATCGATTTTTATTTTCTCTTGATAGGACATAAAAAAGTTATTGCTACAAGAGTTGGAATTAATTACGTGACCGATGG